>PYXC01000584.1:5047500-5695000 GCA_015244755.2 Tenualosa ilisha
GCGATGTGCTTTATATGTGTGTGTGTGTGTGTGTGTGTGTGTGTGTGGGTGGAGGGGCGGGGGGCGGTATGCGATGTGCTTTATATGTGTGTGTGTGTGTGTGTGTGTGTGTGTGTGTGTGTGTGTGTGTGGGTGGAGGGGCGGGGGGCGGTATGCGATGTGCTTTATATGTGTGTGTGTACATGTAACTCCTTTTCATGCTGTGCCTGTGTGTGTGTGTGGCACGTGATGATGTTTGTGAGTGTGAGAACATCTGCTCTTAGTTCAGTCTCTGGAAGCAGACTGATCCTGACCTTAGCTTAAGTGTCAGTCAGTATGAAAGGTGATCTGATTTGGATCAGTGATGTTTATTTGTGAGCATGTGTGTTTGTGTGTGTGTGTGTGTGTGTGTGTGTGTGTGTGTGTGTAGGTAGAAGGGTGGGTGGCAGAAAGTGCGTGTAGTGAGTGTTTGTATGCATATGAGTGGCAGGTTGTTTGTGTGTGTGTGTGTGTTTGTGTGCGTGTAGGTGGGAGGGTGGGTGGCAGAAAGTGCATGTAGTGAGTGTGTGTATGCATATGAGTGGCAGGTTTTTTGTGTGTGTGTGTGTGTCTGTGTGTGTGTGTGTGTGTGTAGGTGGGAGGGTGGGTAGCACAAAGTGCGTGTAGTGAGTGTGTGTATGCATATGAGTAGCAGGTTGTTTGTGTGTGTGTGTGTGTGTGTGTGTGTGTGCGTGTGTGTGTGTGTGTTTGTTTGAGTGTGTGTGTGTGTTGGTTATGTGTGCAATAAGTTTGACTTTTTGCTGTGATTGCTGTGGACAATTCTGTATTTTATTAATTTAATTTGATATTTTGGCAAGCACGTATCACTCAACATTGGATAACACCTGCTTGTGTTTGTGAGTGTGCATTTTGTTTGTTTTATGACCATTGAAGCATAATGCACCCTATTGGCATGTTTAATCTGACCCATGCTTACAAAAATAGTACCCTCAGTCAGATTAGATTAGGGATTATGATTAAGACAATCTCCTCTAGTGGATCTCTGACTGAGATTTGAGTCTTTTTTTTGTCTCTTTGTATGTTTCATATCCCTGCATCTTGTATGGCTTTTGACTGAAATCCCAAATTAAGGACAACATCAGAGCACATGTTTGGCAAAACAATGAAGTCAAGTGATGGCAGAATGTTGTACTTTTCAGTTTGCCCTGGTTCATGTTGTGCCGTGTTGTGTGTAAAGTCCCAAATGTTCACTTCAACTGAAGTCAGGAGAAATCAATCAGATAATAAGTCCACAGCACCAGTTATGTAACATCAGAAGTGCCCATTGAGTTGGATTGTTTTATGAGCAGATAACTGCCTGCAGTAGCTGCAAGGTCAAAAACTAATGGCTGATGATTAGTTGGACTGAATTTGATCCGCAGAGTCAGCAGAGTTCGGACTAAACACTTCCAGAAGTTCAACTTTGTGGTAATTCCACCTCGTATCCCTCCCATCATCATAGGCTATAAGACACAGAAGGTATATATCAACGGAGGATAGATCACTTCCTAAAAAGCCTGGGCATCACTGCTTTCATGGCTTGCCAAGACTTCATTTTGGCTCTCCATCTTTGCTGATTCTTTGCTGATCCAAGATTCCTTACAGTAAAGTGGACGCGCTTTTTCGGACTAGTATCGGTGCCCTCTGACAATGTCCCCTTGACGCTGGCGTCACACTGCTGACTGCGCTGTATTTGCCGGGTGCATTGGCACAGGGGCACTGGTTGGCAGGCCATGTCTGTCGACTGAAGATGAGCCTTGGCACTGGGAAAGAGGGTAGAGAAGAATGGCTGCCTGAATGCTTTTTTCTGGCAGACGTGGGGCACAGCATCCAACTATGCCGTAAATCTCTCAATGTATGCCTTAATGTTGGCACTAGGTGAGAATGCAGATGGACCCACCTTTTTTGCTGTCTACAACTCACAAATGCACAGTGTGTTCAAGTTCAGGATTTGCTTCATAAATGCAAGAAGGTCTCTGTGCAGGAATGGAATATGAGACAAGGCTATTCACACAGAAAGCCAGCACTTTTGAAAACAGATATTTTCCTTAATCCCCATTGTGTCATGGAGGTTGTGGTCCTGCGGCACTGAAGGTGGTGTAAAAGGCAGCAATGAGTTTAGAAGCCATGTTGCAGCAAGTACAGCTTGAAAGAAATGAAAACAAATTACCCCGAGACATTTGGTATGGGAAGGGCACAGTAAATTCAGTAAAATCACTGTAATGTCCAGTGCATCTTATTATGTCAGTGCATCTTAATTCCTCCATGGGAAAGAAATGTCTCTCGCCATCTGTGTGATGATCCCATGATTTTAAACTCGCTCTACATAATAGATCTATTTGCTCCGCATTTATTTAAGGCCTGAAAAAGTGCTGCAGCTTGCTTGTCAAATCTCAGTAAAATAAACATGGATCAAAAAGACAAACAATCTTTGAAAGGGAAAAGAAGTTGTTTACAGAGGATGTTATTTTTTATCTCTCATATGATGCAAGTCATTTTCTTAAGCTCCTCAAAGGTCTGCTGATATGCTCATCTTTCTCTCTCTCTCTCTCTCTCTCTCTCCCTGTCTTACCATTTTTAGAACAAGAGTAAGCTTCACTACCACATAGCAGTGATCATAAACTATCTTGGCCACTGCATCTCGCTCGGAGCCCTCCTGGTAGCCTTCATCCTCTTCATGCGGCTCAGGTATGTCTGATTGGTGGCTTGTACATTCACTGACCAATCATAAATGCGAATAAGCTGCTATGGCACAGAATAACAGAGCACCTGCCATGGACACTGTATAATCACACTGATTTGTGGGTCAGAATGATCATTAACTATTTTAACATTCTTTATGCTTTATGCCGTTTAGTCCAACAAAACTGACATAGGCCTATTTTCTATTTATCAAGAATGGGACTGATAATAAACACATTTTGCTTTTATTGGTTTTATGTTGTGACAAGTGATTTGAAGTTAGTTGTTAGCTGATTCGCTTTTGGTGTTGGTGGTCAGTGACTTTGTTAGTGTCTGATTGTGTGGTGTGTCTTTGGCAATATGCATAGCAAAGGAGGAGGAGGGACAAGGTCAGCTCAGTCAGTCCTGTGTTTTGAGTAGCAGTACAGAGTGTTTGAGAATCACTGCTCTTAAAACTCACACCCACAACTGCCTCTGCCTTTCGCTCATCATAACAGAGGCCAGTCACTCATTACAGTGCACTTCTTCTTCTGTGAAGGACTCAGAAGGACTTTATTTTTTTGTATTTGTGATTGAATATTTTGTTTTGCACATAATTGTAGAGGCTTTCATGTCTAGGTACTTTGTAGAATTCAAGGGAATTCTTTGTAGCTATTAAACTGATTCTTCTTACCTCTGAGATATATTTAAAACTTCACTTTTATGTTACCCTAGTCTGCCTTTCTTTCATAGTCTTGAACAAACCTCTGCAAACTGTATTCAGCCAGGTCCTGGTTGTATGTGTGTGTGTGCGTGGCTGTGTGTGTGTGTGTGTGTGTGTGTGTGTGCGTGTGTGTGTGTGTGTGCGTGTGTTGCGGGATGCGCATTGGTGTCATACTCAGGAAAGACAACACTTCAGCTATAGCCAGCAGTTATCATGTCAACAGGCATCAGCCAAGCAATGTGCGAGATTGATTTTTCCTGCCACTGCCGTTGACACACACGTAAGGAGGCTAATGGAAGGCAGGCAGGATTATCCATGCTCACTCTGCATAGTCTCAGAAGTGAACACACACACACACACATACACACACACACACATACACACACACACACTTACACACACACATACACACACACATTGATTGAGATAATTGCCTTCTGTCTTTGCTGCCTCTGCAAACTATAAACTTAATCTGATGCCAAAATATTCAGTCATGCATGGATACATGCATACATACTACACACATGCACATGCACATGCACATGCACATGCACATGCACATGCTCGCTCACGCACATCATGCCTGTAAACCCAAGGATGACCTGTCCAGGGTGTGACAGGTCCTGTCAGCATACTTAAGGATCACTTCTGCAAGGTTCAGCTGTAGAACCACACACACCTATAGAGACACACACACACACACACACATTGATTTACAAAATTATACAAATGCACACATACACAGCCCACAGAGGAGGTACATACTTACATTTGGGTTTACATATACTGTGGGCAACATGAACAGACAGGAACAGAGAAACACACGGTTAGTCACACGCACACAAACACACATACACACAGACAAAATGTCTAAATGATGAAACGGTAGAGAATGGCTCTAGAGTTTGTCTGCAGTGACGTCTCAAGGACAGATGTGTGTGTGTGTGTGTGTGTGTGTATGGAGGAATTAGATTGCCGGCTGCTGGTAGCCTCTGGCAGTGGGAATATGAGAGAGAAGCACTCTGTGAATGATGCTGACAATCGATTTGTCGAACTTTATTCACACTGCCAAACACATGGATAGGAACACACACACACACACACACACACACACACACACGACATAGCTTCACACTCACACACACTTAATTAAGAACACACATGCATATTGATTCATTAAAGTCAGAGTACTGCAGGGGTCCAATTTTATAAAACCCATTCTCAGAGGTGAAAAGTAACAAATTACATTTTCTGACGTTACTGTAATTGTGAAGTTTTTGTGAGTAATTTGTAATTTTTTTGGTAGTTTTTGAAGTAGGTAAATTTACTTTTACTCAAGTACATTTCAACTTATTTTACTTTGAACATAGGAACCCCCACCCCCTCCCATTACTGAGTCAAAAATGAAACGCGGGAAAAAAGCAATTGGCCTGAACCGAAAGGAAATTGTGTGGGAGCAGAATCCCACAATTTGAGGCATCCTATTGGATGATAGCTGGTGCCAAGCAAAAGACAAGGGTCATGGAGGAGGCTGAGGACTGCCCAGCAGAAACATTGAATTCCTGTGGAAGAGATGAATCAGAAAGCAAAGGAAATCCTTTGCCATATCTCAACCAGCTTTCTGCTTTGTGCCATATTTGAGTGAAAAAAGATGTGTTCCATATTGAACTCAAACAGTATTTTTGATTCTCATAGAAACATTAAGTATAAGCCTATTAATGTTAGGCTGCATGGTTTGTATGAGATTAAAGGCTATAAGAAAACCCCACTGCTGTCATTCCACTGGGTTTGTCTAATGCATCATTCGGGATTGTTTCAGGAGAGACAGTGGGAGCAGATGGGCATATCAAAACAGAATGACATGGAAAATGCTCTCTTTTTTTGTTTTACAGACCTACCTGTCTGTTTTCTTGTTGGGAAGGTTTCAGTCAACCCCGTCTTTTTTATCACTGTATCAATTGTCGAAAGGTCCTGCAAGGGTTCAAAAAACAAAAAAAAAACCTCTGAACCTCTGCATGGGTGGACTGCCCTGTGCATTGCCCCCTCGACTAGTCTACTGAACTCCTGTTGCCCCCTCGACTAGTCTACTGAACTCCTGTGACTACAGAGCAGTGAACATAACTATTCATAAGATTTTAACAGACCTACTTTCAGTTGGTTAAATTAGCTTACATCCTGAGTTTAAAGAAACACTAGCACTTTCTTGTTGCTTTGTAAATGATATGCTACTCTGCCCTATGGACATGACTGGACATTGCCTGCATCTTTGACATGAATGTGAATGTGAACATGCAGGCTAATGATACCTGCTTATTGACTGGGCTGTTAGCTGTTGGCTACTAGGTTACTGTGTGGTAGGCTAATTTGACAGTTAGCAAACAGAGCAACAGACAAGGCAACAACACAAGTATCCCCACGAGATTGCCTTTTAACTAGCCTATGCCAGACAATTTATGCTTTAAATATAATGCACACACATCAATACAATGAACTGGCTGTGACCTTGCGGTGTATCTAAAATCATTTGGCAGACTATACTGTAGGCCTATGTTATCTTATCTGAAGACATGCACTGCAAGACACTGCTAGACCTCTATCAATGCGGTGGCATCAGACTATCTTGTATTTGGTTTAGTGATTTAGAATAGTGTCCTGAATTAACATAGACTTACTCAGCACGAGGGAAGTCCTGCCCCCCTGCAGTGCTGAAAGCAGACCATAGCCAAAAGTGAAAGTGGAGTTGTGTGAGGGTGTGTGCACAGATAAAATGGTGGGATTTTTAATGCTATAATTATCACCTTGAAATGCAAGAATATTTTATTGTGGATGCGTCGAAAATTGGCTACAAATATTTTGGTTGGCATGTCATGACATTTTGAAAAAATGAATTAGACTTCTCATTCTGCCTGCATCCGACCCGACTCAAAGCCATATCCGACATAGTAGAATATTCAGTTTCATCACCGTGGGTGCTCGATCCCATGCAGGACTCTGATTTAGGTTCACACACAAAAACACAGAAGACACACACACACACACACACACACACAAGGAGGGCTCAGAAAACACAGAAAGATTTCACTTTTCCTCTGATAATGGCAAACCACATTGGGGATTACGAGGCGCTGCAATTGGGCCGATGCAACTGTTTGGGTTTGAGGGCAGATTATCAGCAAATTAATCTGCCCCGATTAATCTAGACAAGATGCCAGCTCTCCATTACAGTTTCACTCATCCACTGAGATCTGGAGACTCCGACTCCATCTACTTCCCTCTCCACATAGATAGCTTATGTTTATGCATTTAGCAGACGCTTTTATCCACCCTTCTCTCTTCTTGCATATCTTAACGTTAGATAGAGAAAGCTGTTTCCTAACAAACATGCACATAAATATTGCATTCTTACTACCAAAGGATTGGCAAGAATATACAACGCAGTACAATGCATGCAGTACATAAGAGCAATGCTAGTTAGCTACTGTTCTTGTGTGCTGAATAGAGGAGGTGCTTGTACAATATAAACATATGTGAAGTGTGTGACTGTGTGTGTAAACATGTGTATGGTGTGTGTGTGGGGGGGGTATGATTGTGTTGTTATCGTATCTCTTTCTCCCTTGCCATTGCCCTTTCTGTGTTTCATCTTCCTCTCTTTCTTGCTCTTTTTCTCCTCTACTTGTTGGTGGACAGGAATCAGCCCTTAGTAGGTGTGGCTGTGACCTTTAAGGTTATTCAGACTGGTCAGAACATACCACAGCATGGCACAAAATTACCGACAGGCTGCTCACCTCAGTGCTTACACACATACACACACAATCTGTCTGTCTCTCTATGTATTGATCCATCTGTCTCTGTAATTTCTTCTCTCCAGTTATTACTGTAATAGGCAGAAGTACAGAAGTTGCTTTGATCCTGTGTTTTTTTTTTTCATCTTTTTCATCCAGGCCTGGCTAATAGAAAAACTCCCTGTGGGGTAGTATCACATTCATCTCATTAGCCCCTAACTGTCCTTCAGTCACACATAGCATAGGGATAGTACTGACTGTTTCTTGGGCTTCATCCTCTTTTTATTCAGCTATCCTCCAACTGATGCCTATCAGAGTGTTTAACGAAGGCTTCTCTTGTTGACGGAAATGTCATTGTAGTCATACTACATTCTAATCAAAGCAGCAACGACTCTCTGTGGTTCTCCTTGGGTTTTCATTGCTTCTCCCTGTGGGAATGTTTGAAGTGATAATGAAGAGGCTGATTTTATCAGTGTGTTATGCAACACTGGCTGCCAGGCTTGGCTACCTGAACACATTCAAATGAGATTAGCCTGCACGGCTCATCCCCTCAGCAGCAGTAGAGAAGTCTTGCCAGTGTTTGCTAATGTGATTCTATGCCCACCTCAATTATCACATAACATATAATACCTGAATACCTTTATCTCTAAGCACTGAACCATTACAAATCCTGATGATGTTTTAATCATTATGGAACGGTGTGACCATCATATCTCATGAGTTAGTGTGGGTTTGAGAGGTTTTGATTCTAGGTTTGCACGTGTGTTAGTCTAGATGTTTTTCATGCCAGTCCTAGAATGTAAGTGATTTTGTACAGCTGTGTGGAACCATAAACATACAGCCTTTTAGAGTCGTAGAAATCTATAAATCCTTCCATTTCCCACTTAACCTATCAATCAATCAGACAATTAATTACTCAACACATGGGTCATGAGGTCAGAATCCTTTGCAGTGCCAGGATTGATTTTCAATTTTTCTTATTGTGGTCCAGCAGCATGTTGGTCCAATCTTCAATGCTAAGTGATTGGACAGTTCTTGTGGCTTCAGGCCCTGCTGTGTGCGGCAACCTCTGATGAGCAGGACGTCTGCCACTGTGAAACATAGTCATTTTTCTCATACAGTCCCAGAAGCAGGCGGGTCAGAAGCCAACCCAGCCCCTGCAGACACACAGAGGCCCAAGGGACATTGAACAGGACTTGAAATAGCTTCTCATTCCTATCCAGCTCCAGATGCCATCATTGGACCAGCAGTTATTCTCATGGCAGTACACACTCGGCTGACTGAAGTAGTGTGGGTTAGTGCCGTGATTGTTGATGATTAATCAATGATGACTGAATGTTGTGTCGTGATTATTGGGGGAGAAGGTTTCCCTTTAAGAATAACTTGCAGTAATGCTAATGTTTTGTATGCCCTGAAGAGCTCTTATACAGTTGTGTAGTGCATTTTCATACAGACAATGCGTGACTGACTAATGTGTTATAATGATTCACTTCTGTGCAACTCTAACTCAGAAGTGTTATAAAGGCTCAAAGAATTGTTATAAAGATTAAGAATTGTTAGAAAGGCCACCCCCATTCACTTGGAAGCCCTTGAGAAGTTATTTATGTCAGTGCTGACGTAGAGAGAAATTTGTGGGAATAGGATGTGTTGTGTTTGTGTGAGTAACTGTGTGTGTGTGTTCGAAACAGCATGCAGCAACAGCAGACCTCAAAACACATGGACCCTGCATGTGTCTTAGGCCCACAGCCAACCCTAGCCATGATACTGTTTGAGTGTGTGTGTGTGTTTGTGTGCGTGTGCATGTGTGTGTAACAGAGACAGAAAGAGAACCAGTACGTGGTTGTATGAGTATGTAGGTAGATAATGTCAGTGCCGACTGTGTGTGTGTGTGTGTGTGTGTGTGTGTGTGTGTGTCCAAGTGGGAGTATGCCTCTGGCATCAACTCCATGGGGTGTCTCTGCTGCAACCGTATGCCATTTTGGCTGTGTAACACAATGGTGTATGCTTTTGTATGTGTGTGTGTGTGTCTGTGTGTCTGTGTGTTGCCAAAGCAGAAAGTAACCATAACTGATTAATGCAGACCCCCAGTGGAGAAAACACATCCTCATCTGAGCTTCAATTCTCAACTTCCCTCCAATGTTTCCTCTCTCTCTCTCTTTCTCTATCTATCTAATCCCTTCTCTTTCTCTGTTCTCTGTTTCTGTCATGATGTATTGTGTCCATAACTTTCTGTCCCCCCTTCCTGTTATGTATCAGGGGTACTTTAACTCACGTACAGATGCACTTTTATTACTATAGTTATCCTCACCACACAACTTTTGAAATTCTGTAGAATATGAAAAGCATGCTGGGAAGTTATAAAAGTAGGGAGATGTCAATCTCATTAAAAATTGTGGAAAATGGAACTACCACTACTTTGAACAACTTTAAAAAAAAAAAAAAGACTTTTTTTCAGCAAAAAAAAAAAAAATTTTGGTGGGTTTCTAAGAGCCTCCTCACTTCCTCCATCAGTCAAAGACTGAATTAAAGGTGACGTGGAATGTGTTCCCTGATTTTAAAGTGGAGCGCACACTGTCAAACTGTCACATCCATAGCGCCAACAAAATGCCATAATATTTCTATTATGCGAATGATTATGTGAAGAGTTTAATAAAATTTGTTCTACAACCAAGAAGAGTGACTGCTCAAGTTTTATGTGATCATCATTCACATCATACCATACCATGGCATTATGGTGCCTTCATGGACATGACAGTTTTGCATGAATTGCCCATATATTTATCAATAATAAGCTCAAATGCAATTTTACAACCTTATATTTAGGCAGGGGATTGAAATGGTCTCTTTTGGCTAAATGGAGCGCTTCAGCAACTACAGGCGAACTGTAAGTTGATTTCCCTACTGTGATGTCACAGGTAGTCAAATTCACTAATTTTCCGTGACAATTTCTAAGTTCAAGATTTGCATAAGGAGGGCACACTTTTCACATTCGTGGCCATGCACAACCTCTCCTAATTCAACATAGCTAAAGTAAAAATGGATTACCATTCTACGTCCTCTTCAAAGCCCCTAGGTGTGCCAGCCTGGCTACGCACATGACGACATGGCACAGAGAGCAGCTCCACATGAATGCTGGCATCGCCAGGAGCCAGTGCCTGTGGCAGCGGGCACTAGCAGCATGTAGCCAATGCCACACAGGGATGGCATTTTCAAAACACAGCACACCATATTTTCTCTGTTTCACATGTATAAATTCTCAACAATAACAGAAGCAGTTTTGAGAGGAGAAAATTCTGGAATGCGTGAACAAACTGAAATGGATCCCACTCTCAGCCATTCCGCCCTTTAGAGGGGAGAGAGAATTAAATGTGACCGTGATGGAATTAGGCCCATTCTGGTTGATTTGCCCATTTTCAAAAAGCGTGGCTGGTTATTTGTTAAACAGATTTTTTTTGGTACTCTGGTGGATGGTCTGAAAGCACATGTGAGAACACATTTGTACCTGGAGCTCTGGGACTGGAAAAACATGTAGTTTGGTGAGGAGAGCCCAGGGAATTCTTCCCCTGAAAATGTATTTTTCTGCCTATCCTACCTCATCAACATCTTTGTGTGTGTGTGTGTGTGTGTGTGTGTGTGTGTGTTAATGGGCTCACTGTCAACTATCTGTTTATTCATCTAAGAAAGGTTTTCTAGTGGATTTTTATTCGTTTTAGTTTATAGAATGCCAAGGTCCTAGAACTAATTGCTTTTACACTAAGGAACCACACTATCTCTTTGATTGGCAGCCACCAACACACACACACACACGCACACATACACATACACACTCATACATACACACACTCACACACACAGACACACAACATTCACTCAGACATTCACAAGTTAATATTGATGGTTCCCATAAAAATCATCACTCCTACAGCTGAATGCAAGATAGAGCTAGTCACTTGTAATACAAATAAATGAAAATAGTTGCTTATCACTGTCATGTACTGCTTAGCCTAGCTAATGACTTCCCCCTCTTTCTTTCTCTCTCTCTCTCTCTCTCTCTCTCTTTCTGTCTTCCTCTTTCTCTCTGACTTGCTCTCCCTCTTTGTTAAACTGACAAGTATGAAAGTTTGCTCTGAGAACTTGATGAATCTTGCCAAATCTAGTTGCAGGGGTACTCTCATTGCTGTCCATGTGGTGAGACTTTGGTGATGTGCCATGGGATGTTTCAGGTTAATGACTGATCAGTTAAAATGCTGAGCCTGGACAGATATGCTTCAGGTCATGGGTTTGCAGGACACCTTGAGTGTCCATAACAGGCAGTGTCCACTGAGTGAAACACTCGCACACACACACACACACACACACACATAGGTACAGGTGCACACTTGCACAGACTAATATGCAGACACACGATAAATCGATGCCTGGTTACCTTGGCTCATAGACTTAACTCACACATTTGTGTGTATATTTCATATTAATCTTAATCGTTTACACTGTAGTGAGCAGCACTTGCCTCTTTCACTAAAACTCTTTGCCTCTGCAAGAGCAGCTGGAGGGCTGGGAGGCTAACATGCCTGAGGCCATAGCCATTTGACCACACTACTCTTAATAGCTCATGACTCACTGGGTTACTAAGTACCATAACGAGGAGCAGGTGAAGGGAGTCACCCATCCTCTGACACCTGGGATGAATTCACAAAGCTTGGATCTGATGCCTGGATATTCCCTGGAATTAAGTCAACAGGAGTAGCAACAGAAGTATGCATTCCATTTGCTACAGAATGCAGAAGTGACTCTGTATTGCACTGCACTGTACGGCACCTCCTGGTTTTTAACACTTTGTTCCCAAGGAGAAAAAGTCCCAAATGAAAATTAGTAGGTTTCGGTCATTCTGTAAAGGACCATTGTCTTGTCCTGTACAATCTTCTGTATGTTGATTGGAGTCTCTTTTAAAGGGACTGGACCTCTTTTTGATTGACAGCGTTTACATGTCAGAAAAGAGGAAAGCTGCAGCTCATTCTTATTTATTTAGTACAGTATGGACAAATAGTAACCGAGCAACAGCAAACACCATGTTTCTGCCATCACTGCTTCTTAAGTAAAGTGGTCTCTAGGCATGTTTGTATGTATGTATATACACATTGTATATATATATACACAGACCTACAGACCACTTTGTGCACACAGACATATGGGCTGTGTAGGGGGACGATCCACCCAGATACTCCTTTATCTTATCCTATCCTTTGTTCATACTCTCTGTGTGTTGAGATGGGTTATATGGCTTGTCTCTATGGTAACACTGATATGGAAAACAACAGATGAATTACAGGGATGAGAGGCAGTGAAATTTTCACCAAGGAACGCTATGTGTGTGTGTGTGTGTGACTCGGCAGAGCAGTCTTATCACTTGGGCCCGTTGATCCATATTGTGTGGACACATTATTCATAATTTTTATTTTTTTAAATTAAATAAATATATAATTTGGTTGTCATAACATCCCCACCCCCAACACGCATGCACACATACACACACACACACACACACACACACATACACGGAATGCATCTCTCTTCAGATCTTCAGCTCTTTCTGTTTGAAATATCCTATATTTTACATCCCTATGTGAGGGTGCGCCTGAATAAGCTGAATGAGAGAGAGAGAGAGAGAGACAGTAAGCAAGTGTGTTTGTGTGTGCACTTCATTTAGTTTGAACAAAATCCTTGCAGCCTCAAAACTTGCTAGCCTTAGCACAACAACAAGATCACGCACCTATCTAAATTAATGGGGCAAGACTAACTCCACATAACGGGGACAAACAAACCATAAAGTACACTACTGGTGTCTCTGTTTATGTCTGATGTTAAGAGCAAACACCATGTTTCAGGTCTCACTGGAATAAGGATAGCAAAATGATAATAACAAAAGAACAATAGTTTTCAGGTTGATTTGCTTTTTGTATTTTTTGTGTCAAATGTTTTTACTGAGGTACAGCAGTAGCAATACAACCGAGGTTGGGAAATACAGGGGTGTGTTGGTCTCAGTCACATCTTAAATCCTCAATATAAAATCATGTTTGTGTATAAACATTTTAATTGGTTTCAGTGCAGGTCCTTGTAAAAGAGAGTTAATGGAAATGATGACAGCAGAGTGAGAGTGGAAAAGGGTAAAAATGACAATGACAAGTTCTAGAATTTAATTATATTTATTTATTTTTGTCTTTATATTTATGTAATGCCCTCCAACACTCATTAATGGCATTAACATGAAATGTATGAAGAAAATGACAACAGCAAAAGCAAAATAGAGACTTTTGTATGCCGGGCATTCCTCCAAGGACAGAGATTTGGTGTGGAAGATAAGTGGAGGGAGTGTGTTAATTTGATTTAAGCTAAAGCCTGAAATAGCCCCAGTGTGGCCTGCCTGCCAGGAGAGGCAAAGGAGCAGTAGGCAGAAGTGAGGTAATTGGCTGAAGAAGCAGTGGCCAGGGGTCACTGAGAGGGGGCAGGTAGCCGGGGGGGTTGTGTGAGTGTGGCGGTGGGGGGGGGGGGGGTGCCTTCGCCCAAAAGAGCGTCTCCACTGCAGGGCACAGCAGGAGATGTGCAGCCTAGCCTGGTGCTCTTGACAAGAGCACCACCACACAATGACCTCTATTCTGTCGGTGCAGTGAACAGCCTGTGTGTGTGTGTGTGTGTGTGTACGCGTGTCCGCGCGCGCCAGAGAGAGAGCACATGACTCATACATTTTTGCATTTCCCAGATAGATTTCCTACAGTTGTTTGTTTCTGTGTGTGTGTGTGTGTGTGTGTGTGTATGTGTGTGTTTCTGTGCGTCGGTGTTTTTGCTCTTGGCTGGGAGATCTTTGTCAGAAGTAATTAAGAGTTGTGTTCTCTGTACAAATTCTTGCCTTCTGGGATAAGTGCAGCTACTGTTAAAGCAGTCATTATCTTTGTGTGTGTGAGTGTGTGTGTGTGTGTGTGTTGTGTGAGTTGTGTGAGTTGGACGGTTCGACGGATCATGGTATTTGCAATGTAGCCTCATGCTTGTATCAGAACTCAGACATTGTGTTTTCCTTTCGCGCAAAAGAAGACGTGTGGAGTGTGAGTGCTGCAGGTGTGGAGGTGGCAAGTGGGAGAGAAGTGGCTTCCCAAAGTTGGAGGATGTGCCAGCGTCGCATAAGTCTGGTGTGTGGGAACATTTTGGATTTCCTGTTACCTCTGATGACAGCGGTAATAAAACGATAGATAGAACTGCGACTATATGCAAGTCTTGTGCAACACACATTCTATATGCTAATGTCATCACGGCAATATGTCAGTTCATCTAAGAAGACATCACCCCAATGTGTCGGTAGACAGCATAAGGAGTTAGGAAACAACTACTTTCCGCAGCATTTAAACAGCCTCTCAGTGATAAGTCAGACAGAGTAATAGCCATAACTTAAGCACTGGGAATGTTTATAGCAAAAGAAAAACAGCCATACAGCATGATTGAGGGTGAGGAATTTCGTCAGATGTGTCTCATTCCTCCCGCCGACACTTCAGCATCACTGTTATTCCAAAACTATATGACGAGACACGAGGAGAAATTTTCAAGGAATCATCCGACACAGTTTACGTAGCTCTCACTACAGATGGATGGACCTCCAGGGCCACTGAGTTTCCTCACGGCGACCGCTCACTATGCTAACTATAATTATATAACTTTTTTAATACCGTATCCTAAATGGTGGATAATTCAACTATATAGCCTATGCTGAAGTAGATTTCTGGAGTGTTGAAGATGAAAAGAAAAAATAAAAACAAGAACTGTACAGAACCGAAAACCATGAACCCTTAAACCGTGATACGAAACCGAACCGTGGGTTTTGTGAACTGTGTCATCCCTAGTGTGTGTGTGTGTGTGTGTGTGTGTGTGTGTGTTTATTTGTGTGTGCATGTGTTTGTGTCCATTTATGTAGTAACGGTCACCTGGATTTCTCCCTACAGTCTGACTTGCTGTTACCTGCTGTTCAGGTGCTATTGTTTTTGTGTTTTTGCTGTATTGTTTTTGTGCGTGTACACACACACACATACACACACATACACATATGCACACACACTCACATGTGTACACACACACACACATACACATGTGTACACACATACACACACACATACACATATGCACACACACTCACATGTGTACACACACACACACACATACACATGTGTACACACACACACACACACACACACACACACACACACACATATCTATGCATCCATTCCTCCATTAATCTTGTCATTTTTCTGGCAGTATAGTCATAAAGATATATCTGTAATAGTTTAAGCCCGAGGCACATAGAAAGCAATTGTCAATACATTATCTGTGATCCTTTTGCCTATTGTGGAACTGTCCTTCACAAACTTCCATTTACAATGAAAGGCATTTAAACACAATATTTACCAATTAAAGAGCTCAGAACATCTCAGAAAGATTTGTTTTTTATCTTACTGTGCTTCTACTGTGACTGTTGCTGAATTGTTTTTTTGTTTGTTTTGTGATGTTTGAAATGGCTTTTCTCAAAACGTATTTGGCATTGTGCTGAAGAGTCCTGTGTTGCCCTTTGATAAGTTCACTGACTTGAAAGTGGAGGTTCCTCCATCTCAGAGCAACCAAATCGACTGTGTGACAGAGCACTTGACCGGGTTGGCCATGTTTGCTGTTTTTTTGTCCACAGGGGATGAGTGGGGGGCTCCAGAATCAATGAACTGTGCTTTGCTAAATCACTGGAGAAAAAAAAACTTTAACATTTTGTCTTTTGTCCTTCTCATACATAGACTCCCCTTAAAGATATGTTTCTAAGTGTTAGTAAACCTGTTTTATAGCCAGCCATGTATTTGTAAAGCTAACCCTGCAAGAACACTTCTTCCATGTCAGTCACTACGCACCCTCTTACAGTAATCAGTGGTGGTCTTGTGTCAGTGCTGGAACCTGGAACATAAAATTGTGTCTTGTGAATTGCACTGAGGTGAGCGAATCACTCAGCCCCAGTGGGATAGATTCAGTGACTCAAGCAGGCATGACCTACAGAGCAGATTAAGAGTACCCTACATCACATAGATTGTCACATATGGAAGAGGAGAAGAGGAAATAAACCTTGCACAGAAAGATTCTTAGCGGTAGTCAATGAGAAAAGACACATACATGGGCTTGTTTAATGGCCCCAGTTTCATTTCTTCATTAAGTGCAGTTATTTATATACTTTTCAGACTGGAATGCAGTCGTCTGTCAAAATGTCCAATTGCGGTCGCAGTCCTCTAAGTCTCTGGCAGTAGCATTGCATTTGTCTTTCTTTTTAAATTCTCAGAATGTAGTTTAAGCCATTATGTGTTGTGCTTGAGGGAACCTTATTTTTTCTTTCTATGAAATATTGATTGTAGAAAGACGAAGAAGGATCACATCATGGCTTTGTGGCAGAGAGAGGGGCTGGGAGTGGTGGGCCTGCGTCAAGAGGAAAGAGCTTTTAACCTCCGCTGTCTCCTTTGAGCTTAAGCACTCTTTACCTCCATTTAGAAGACATGTCACCACCCCCAATACACGACTCCGTTAAGCCAGAGAGTCAAGGCTGTGTGTGTGTGTGTGTGTGCATGTATGTGTTTTTCAAAGAGTGGGTTTGTTGGATGTGTGTTTGTTCCATCTGAAAATGCATGTTGTGTGTGTGTACATAGTAATTGCTAAGTGCCCATTAATGAGATTGTTATGTGCCACTGTAGATTGTGGCTCGTTGCTCACTATGCTTTTGCTGAATAATTCAGCTATCTCTGTCATTTATTTTTCAGTGTGGTCCAGCAGTATTGCCTGCTGACGAAGCACTGAATTTAAAACATTATTGAAAGATAGGCACAGTACAGTCGAGAAATCCTGCCACTGAATTCAAAAGAATGTCTTAAATTATTTGCAAAGTCTATACAGTGGCCTAGCATGTTGCTAAAAGTACCTGCAGTGGGCTGCTGAAATACAGCGGCAAGCAAAACCAAGCAAACTCAACTATTCACAGTCATTGTGGTGTGTGTAAGCAGACTAATTGAGTAGGAAGCTGACGGCTATTGTGACATTTCCATCTGAAAGATTAATTTGCGTTAAAAAAAATAATAACTCATTTAATTTTTTACATTAATCACATGCACATTGACAGCATCTATCTATCTCCTTTTCTCCTTTTCTATCTCTAGCATCTATCTATCTATCTATCTATCTATCTATCTATCTATCTATCTATCTCCTTTTCTATCTATCTCTGTTTTCTGTCTCATTCCTCTAATCTCGATCCTTCTTTCTCTCTTTCTCAACTTCTCAATGCCTGTCCCACTCCCCCCACTTCTGAGTTTGTTCTATGAGGGCAGCCTCTCTCTCTCTCTCTCTCTCTCTTTCTCTCTCTGTTCCCTCGTTCCTCTTTCTCACGAGGTTACCTTGAGATGTGTCTCTCTTCTTATCCTATAATGTACTCCTTCTCGGAGCTGGAAGTGGGACGTGTGGGTCCATTGATTAGCTGCTGTCCCCTGGTTGACTGCTGTGCAGTGAGCAAAACCATACGTCTCGCTCCTTAATAAAGCCATCTCAGTAATGATGTCTTACTTCATTCTGTCTCAATCCTCTCTCTATTTTTTTTTCTCTCTCTCTAGCTCTCACCCTCTCTCTCTCTCTCTCTCTCTCTCTCTCTTGCAATCTCACCGAGTCTCACAGAACCCAACTACCCTCTTTCCTTTCTCCAACTCTCCCTCTTACACTCTGTCTTTCTCTCTGTATATCTTGCTCTCCTTTTCTTAACTTTGCTCTTCACCCTGAAGCTCACAAACAATGTCCTTGCTTCCCACCCCACCATACCTCACTTTTCTACCCTCTCTACACGCGCGCACACACACCCTCAAGTCATTCGCATGTGCTGGGCCAGTGTAGCTGTTCGTGTGGCGTTGTGTTGAGTGCCGTTGACTTACAAGCGGGGTGTGTGTGTGGGGGGGGGGGGGTGGTGGTGGTGGTGAGTGTTTAGGCGGGGGGGGGGGGGCAGAGAGAAATGAGAACCATCAGTTGGAGTCAGAGTCCGTCTCTTTGAAGCTTCCTAATATCCCCATTTGTTCCCACAGCAGCCTCCACTTAACGGTAAATGCCTTTTCACACTCTAATGCGATTCAGTCGCAGCACACTGAGATGCAGAGCTGTGACAAATACTCCTCCTGGGCTTCAGGGACACTCAGAGAGAGAAGGAGGCGACAGAGAGAGAGATAGAAAGAGTGAGAGAGAATGAAAGAGGGACAGAGAAAATGGTTTGAAAGACTAGGGGATGGAGAGAGAAAGAAAGATGAAGAGTGGTAGCAGCAGTCTAAAGTGTATGAATGAGTATGTAGTGCTGACAGGGTATAATTAATTGATACAAATAAACAGGGTCATTTGTTTCAGCATGCTCCTCGTTCTGACTCTGTGTGTGTGTGTGTGTGTGTGTGTGTGTGTGACTTCTGCCTTCTGATATACAGGAGATGGGTCTCACACACACACGCATACACACACACACACACACACAGAGAAAGAAAGAGAGAGAGAGAGAGAGAGAATAGTTCTGCATCTTTTGTTGTTTATGTGACTGAAGTAAAACATTCTATTTTATTTAAATGTTTCACTGAAACCCCAAATACCATGGTAACTGGGTCTTGTTCATAAAATCAAAGACATTTTGCAGACATATAATGCACGTACATGCACGCATACACACACACACACACACACACACACTCAGACAAGATATCAAGAGAGACTTTCACAATGGCATTATAAAGCCCTCAAACTGCCTCAAGCAGGATCCATTTAAAGTATTAGAGCTCATGCATAGACAGACAGATGCACACAGAGACTCTCAAAGCCTTGTGGACATTCTCCAAGTGGGGCTGCATTCTGTGTCTGCCTCAGTCAGCTCTCTCAGCCGCCTAGTGTGGGGGAATAGAAGCTAGATTTGTGAAGGGGGGGGGGGGGGGGGGGGACATAAGACGTAAAATAATAGAGAGAGGATGGAGGGAAACATTAGAGAGGGGATGGAGTTTTAAATAAAAACGATTGTATGCGCAACAGAAAGCGATGTAGCATCTGCAGGTGTGTGTATGGGGGGGTTCTAGTGATTTGGGTGAGGTGTATATCTCTGGTTGTGTGTGTGTGTGTGAGAGAGAGAGAGAGAGTGTGTGAGAGGCTATTTTTTTTCTCCAAATAGGCCTCCTCCTTTGTAGACCTCTCCTTTCCAAGTCATATTTGGCAGGAGGTATGTTGTGTAGAGGTGGTTAATCATGGATACCGTGGAAAAAGGCCATGGCCAAGAGGAACTTAACCTGTCACTTCAAGCCTCCTCAATCAAATCTCATATTCAAATCTCCTTTCTTGCACCACCCTTTCTCTCTCTCTCTCTCTCTGTCTTCATCCTACTTTTGACACTCTTTCTCTCTGTGTCTTTTTCTTCTTGAGGCTCTGTCTCCATCTCTCTCAGCTGCCTGACAAATGGGTGAGTGCCCTGATAACTTGTCAGAGTTAATTGGAGCAGAAGCCAGAAAGGGGAGATCTGGCCCTACGGCCCCAAGTAATTTACAGCCAAACTGAGAGAGTGAGAAAGAAACAGAGAGCCAGAGAGGGAGACAGACCGAGGGATAGAGTGAGATAGAGTGAAACAGAGGGAGAGAGGGATGTAGAGCAGGAGGGAGGCATAAGCAAAATCTTACACTAACACTAAATTAAGTTTGCAGAGGTTGACAAATTTAAAAAGGCGCAAAACAAAAAGAGTGGTGACAAGAGAAAGAGAGAGAAAAAAGAGAATCAAACAGGAAGTAAGAGATGACTGTAAGAGTCTGAGGGGTATGGAAACTGATTAAAGTGAACAGACCTCTATTCCTTTTTTGTCGTTTCTTTAAACAGGCTACAATCACATTGAAAAAGTGTCCAATTTTTTCTTAGCAATGAGGAGTTGCACTGTGCAGAGTGATCAGAGAGGAGAAACACACAGACGAACTGCATGGAAAACCCATAGGGGAGACAAAGAATGTGTGACCTGAAAGTAATGGAAGAGGTTTCAGGAGGAGACAGGAGGGAAGATTTTACAAAACCCACAGAGTAGAGCGAGAGAGATGTTGAAACACTGATGCAAGCAGGACAGAGTCTGGGAGACAAAACAAGTCAGAAAAGACTTTTAGTGATGTGAGAAAGGAGGAGGAGGTGTAGAGCGAGGGATGGAGGGATGACGTGGTGGTGATAAGGGAGACCACACGGGGGAGTGTTGGGGAATGGAATGGAGAAAGTGCAAGAGAAATGGACAGATCCTCGCTGACAGACGAATGCAAGACGGCCATGTCTATATTGGCTTTGGGCCAACGCATGCTGGACTAGGTGACATGGAAGAATCTGTTTTAGAGTTCATGAGCCTGCCGCCTGGCAACTCTTCAAAATATATCAGAGAGAAGAGGAGACGTGTGTCTGTGTCTGAGTATGTGAGATGAGAGCTTGGGTGAGCATGTAACTGGTGTGCATACGTGTGTGTGTGTGTGTGTGTGTGTGTGTTGTGTGTGTGTGTGTGTCTATGTGCGCAGATGTATGTATGTGTGTATACGAATACAATCTCCCAATCTAAAGTCAGACAGAGAGGTTAGAAAATCATGATTAGGTGATAAGGATGAAATATTAGCCGAGGCGAGGCATGAAGACGGAAGGAGCTCTTAAACTGCAATCACTCTTAAGCCCAAGTAAACAGAGCCTCAGCCAATTGCACCAACAGGGTCGGGGAAGAGAAGGCAGAGAGAGACAGGCACAGAGCAGCCAGACCAGCAGCAACAGTAGCAGCAGCAGCAGCAACATGGGGTAGACTCTCATTGGACTGGATTAGGTCTCCCATCAAACACTGGCTGATTTAATGCTCTGAGGTTTTTTGTGTTTATGTGGTGATTGTGCTCAGCAATTACTTTTTGGCATTTAGATTTTGGCAATTCTTCATGGTTAGACCTCTGTGTGTGTGTGTGTGTGTGTGTGTGTGTGTGTGTGTGTGTGTGTGTGTGTGTGTGTGTGTGTGTGTATTTAATGCTCTGATGAGGATGAAGTGTCCAGACAGACTGTGTGGAGAAGGTTTTATAAAGCTCTGGCAGATTACAGGCACTAGGATCACAAGCTGAAATTTAACCTGCAAGAGACTTGCTCTCATGCTAAACAGGGGAAATCTGCCAGTATTCCAACCTCTCTTGTCTTTGTCAAAACTTTTTTCTCTTACGCTCTCTCTCTCTCTTTCTCTCTCTCTCTCTCTCTCTCAGTTTCTCTTATATGTGCATACACAGACTAGCCTGGGGAAAGCCTGGTCTACGAGCGATTTGATTAAGTTCTGCAGCAATATGGCCAACAAGCCTATTTGCACGTCTTTTTGTTTACCTGAGTCAAGGAAGCAATCAAAAAGTTGGTTCTACTCCTGATTCTACTCCTGACTCCTGATCCTGATAGAGGAGGGCTTAACACCGAAAACCAGAATCAAGAAACATCCAACAGAGGCATTTGATCTACCTTCATTGATCCCACCTCAGAGGAGTGACAGATGATGGCTAGGTATCTAAGACAGACTCAATCTTAGAATGTGGAAATCAGTCGCAAAAGCCAGGCTACACACAGACCTAACACTGTGCTGACACTTCATCCTGGCAGAGCTAGCCCTCCACTGAGCTGCCAAGGTGTCGAAATGGGCAGACTGCAATGAATCCTTTTAAAAGCTAAGCATTATGCATGGAGTCATTGATGACACCCAGACAACCGGAAGGTTGCAGGTTCAAGCCCCACTATGCCTGACCCTATCTAACTGTTCTTGAACTCCCTGATACTGAACACCAAATTGCTCCCGGTGACAGGTTGGCACCCAACGTAGCACGTTTTGCCACTGGTGGATGAATGTGAGGCATACACTGTAAAGCGTTTGTAAGAGTAGAAAAGTGCTATACCTGCCCACTCAGACTTTAAGACAAGTGTACACTTATAGTGTGTAGACAAGCCAGAGAGCAACTCTGAGGGCCAGATCTGCCAGCATGTTAGCACATAATTTTGTCAAAGTACACAGTATCGCTAAAGCAGAATGTACATGGATAAAATAACATTCTGCCTGATGCCAGAACAACTTTCAGAGGCATTGGAAATAGTATTCTGTGCAACACAATAATACTCCCTTCTCTGTGTCCTAACTGGCTGCCGCACTATTGATTTTTGTTTCATTACCGCCACGCAGGCAGTTTTGAGTGGGTGTGGAATTACTGCACGGTACATTCTTGCTCTTTGAGGAGACTTTATTTGCTTGTATATCTGCTGTGTGATTGTTCAGGTTCTTGTTCAGTTAATTTCATCAATTTCCATAGTGCTTCCATTCATTTTCCATTCATTAAAGACTCCTTGATTATGCAACCAGACACCGGTTTAAAACACGTTCAATGCACAATAATAAGAAAAGACAGATTTGTGCACATTTTTAGTGCAGGTCAGGTGTCTGTTCACACTGCATCCCATAATGCTCCTGAGAGTTAAACCTGCTGTTCTCCTGCTGCCGGAGAAGGAGAGAGGAGAGATGCTAACAGCACACTGGAGGCTTGCCAGGTTCACTGAAAAGAAATGAGAGGGGGAGCTCATGATATGATGAATGCAGGGTGATGAATGAGGCATTAACACCAACCCTCTGATAAGGATATTGATAGTAACTGTGCTTGGCTCACTCCAACCTTTTCCTCTCCCATTTAATCTCTTTCCACCGTCTGCAGTCTTTCCTGCTCTATTTGCCTCTCTTTCTGTCACTCTTCGTCAGGAGGAGTGTCATATGTCATTCATACATGACATATCATATGGTCACACATTATTGTGTGAAAAATGTACTAACCGAGGAGCTTTAAAGGAGAAATTGAGTGTGAATCAACCCATATATCTGTTGTTCCAGGTCACCGCTGTCAGCAGGAACAAGAATGTGAAAATCTGATACAATGTAGACCGAGTAACAAAGCAACAGAAGCTGAATGGGGCACAGTAATTTACTTTCAGTTGCATTTTCACTATGCCCAATTCAGTTAGTGTTGGCTGCCAATTTGTTATTCGCTCTGTGTTGTATCAAATTTTCACGTTCTTTTTCCTACCAGCAGTCGATGGGAGACAAATGCAACAGTGACCTGGAGCAACAGGGGTGCTGGTTGATTCCCAGCAGATGTCTCCTTTAAACCTCTCTCTCTCTCTTTCTTTCTCTCTCTCTCTGTCTCAGGAAGTTGTATTAAACTCTGTAAGGGACTGCATGTAGGGTTGTGTGATCTGTGTCAGCAAAGGGAAATTGTAAATGTATGAGGGTTACTGGACAGTAGAGCATTAGAGTATTAGGGTATAATGCATGTGCGTATGTGGTGCAGACGTGGTGCAAAGCAAAGTATATGCTACCTACATGAAGTAAATTATCCTGCTAAACCACAGTTACCACACTTGCATTATGCTAAGTTGTACATCTACTTGCGTGAGTGTGTGTGTGTGTTTGTGTGTGTGTGTGTGTGTGTGTGTGTGTGTGTGTGTGTGTGTGAGTATGAGTGTGAGTTATTTGACAGCTAAAAACTTCTTTCCACCATTCATGCATCTTTATTTCACTTAATTAACAAATTGCTATTTCCAGTGTTTCTTGTTCCATGTCTCTTGTAGCCAAAGCAAGCACAACAAGATATCCTATCAAGTTAAGGTATGAGGTGTTATAAAAGATGTTAATTCTCTTTCTCTCTTCCACTCTTTCCCTCTCTCCTATTTGTCATTTAGGAGTATCCGGTGTTTGAGGAACATCATCCACTGGAATCTCATCACAGCGTTTATCCTCAGGAACGCCACATGGTTTGTCGTTCAGCTCACCATGAATCCAGAGGTCCACGAAAGCAATGTGGTGAGTCCAGCAAAACATATGCGGCGACACACGCAATGCGTGCTACACACTCACACACACACACACACACACACACACACACACACACACACACACACACACACATACACACACACAGCATGACAACAAAACATGCAAATACATACAAGCAGTGTTGGGGAGTAGCGAGTTACATGTAACAAAATTACGTAAAAAAGTAATGTGTACTTAAATGTGTAATGTGTAATTAAATTACAGTTACTTTTGGAAAATATAAAAATTCAGTTAGACCTGAACATCTTGTGTAGAAACACTGGCTACGTGTTCAGTAATATTGTTTATGTAGTCATGTCATTTTGTCATGTGCACAACATCCTTTCACAACTGAAAGTCTGATGCTACTGTGGTGCATCTAAGTAGTTGTCCTATCATGTTTGAATTGTCAATGCCATCTATTAATTACTGGATCTACAACCTACAAGAGGTCTGAGCTGCTGTTGGCAGTTGGCCTCCAATGTCAGATAAAAACCACAATATAGCCCAATGCCGAAAATCAAACAAAAAAAAAACATGAAGTGTTGTGCATTGTTTGCAAAATATGCTTTACAAGGTAGGATATTATCATTCCTCCTGGAATAGGTGATGCAGCCTTTCCACAAATGTTAGCCCATTATTTTACAGTGGTAGAGTTTAGTAGGATACTGTATAGGCTGCTCCATGATTTTAAGCAGAGTAATTGACACAATTAGCTGTAGCAAGCAGGCACAGGCATGCAGAATCCCATGAAGAGACAGCAGTTTATTCAGTGATGTTTATCAAGTGCTGTTGAATGTCAAAGGTTTGATTTAGCAGTTATGCAAAGATTTGTGTTGTGATGCAGGAAAAACAGGATCACATTTTTGTGTCACCTCACAGTAAAGAGGTTTGAAGTCTGACAGCGCTGTAGCTGTGTTGAGGGATTTTAAATGGATTTTGACTGTAGTCAGTGTTGAATTATGCTGTGAAGTTAACACTGCCAGGTTTCAAAATCTGAAAATGGTTGACGGTTGAGAAGTAATCAAAATGTAATCAAACGTAATTAGTTACATTACTTTGCTAAGTAATTGAAATACATTTAAAAAAAATGTTAGATGGGTAACTTGTAATTGAAATGAGTTTTCAAAGTAACTTAATTTACACACACACTTGCACATAGGTTCCCTCTCCCCACCTCCTTCCCCCTGTCTTCTGCTGCTTTCTCCCCCATGCTGAAGTAAATTGGATTAGGAGTGTATCTGGCCACTTGCGGGTGTCTCTCTACCACGGGACGCTTGGGAGTAATCCTAACAAGCTTTAGTGTGTGTCTCTCTCTATTACTCTTTCTCTCTCTTTCTCTCAGACACGCACACACACGCACACATACACATACACACGTAGATGTGCAAACACACACACACACACGCATGCACACACATACACACGTAGATGTGCACACACACACACACACACCCATACTCTGTGTCTTTGCTCCCTGATCGTCTCTGTCTTTCTGCACTCCTGTTGCTTTTATTTCTCTCTTATGCTCTTTCTTTCCATCTTTGATGCTCATTCTATACCTCCACCTCTCTCTTCCTTTTGCTTCCTTTTCTTTCACTGCTGCTTTTCTGTGTCCCTCTTTATCTCTTTTTTCATCTCTCCCTCTCCTTCGACTGGCTCACATGTATCAAAGAGAGAGAGACGACGGATGAAACTTTCAAAAGCTCAAAAAAAGCAAATTTTTCTTGAAAGCACAAGGTCTGTTTGACACAAACTAGAAAAAAATCTCCAATCTCTCCCTGGTAGAAGGCACTCACTGAAGCAGAGCCACAGACTGTGAGCATCTCTGCTGAGATCCAAGGAAACTGTTTCCAATGGGCCCATCAATTTTTCCTTTTGGCAGAGACATTTGTGGGTTGGACACAAGCTAATCACGTTCACCTGCTCTAGAAAAATCTTTCAACAAGTCCTCCTTCTTATCTTATTTGGTTGTTTGCTTTTGTGTGATTTGCCTATTCTCATGCTGCTATTCTTTATTTTAATTGGATGATAGAATTGGACTTGCACAACATGCAATTTAAGATCTGAGAAGAAAAACAGGTCGCTACTTAAGATCTTAGAATAGTTCTATTCTCAGATTAGTAGATCAGCCTCCTTTGTAAACACTGTTGAATACTTTGGTAAAGTCTCTTCTCAATTCCCACTAAAATCCTCAAACTCCCCTTATCCCCGTTGTGCCAACAAGTATACTGTGCTAAAAATGGGAAATTACAAATAACATAAAAACAGCACATGGCAAGGGAATGCATTGCTCAGGGCAGTAAATATTTCCATTATATATTGATTTTATTCATTTATTTATTTGTGGCTGAGTTGGTCACAATTGAGTTGGCGGGGGCGGGGGTAAGCGATAAATGCCTGAATATGAAAGCCTAGACAAAGAAGATGTCATGATGGATCACCAGATACATGCACAATTATAGAGTACATTTTTTCTGACAACCTTAGAAAAAAGAGAGGAAAAAAGCTAGAATTAAGGCTCACTGCCAGTGCCTAGTAAATTCTTTTAGGTAGCAGTAGGGTGGCTTTTACGTAAAAACACACACACATCTCCACCACCGCCACAAACCGGTATATTCCATGCCGCAGGAAAGCGTATTATCTGCCCTCCCCTTTACACAGAGAACAAAAGACAACAACCTCTAAAGAGCAACTTGATGGAGAGCGGCCGTCAGAACAACCTGTAGGCTTTGAAATGTGGGACTTAGCTGTTCATTTATCCTCAAAAGCACTGCAGTAATAGGTAGTAAAACCATAAAGTGAAACATTTTCTTGACAAATACAACCAAAATTTAAACACCCCCATTTCTTCATGTGCCAGCCCTGTCCCTCCCCTTCTCTAGCTCTCTGTTTGCACCCCACCCCAACCCCCCAACACACACACACACACACACACACACACACACACACACACACACATACACATACACATGTTCTCTCTCTGTCTCTCTCTCTCTCTCTCTGTCTCTCTCATTAATGAGACACCTTGTCAATAGCAGCCAGCAGGGAGGTGTTTGGAGCATGGGTTCTCCCAGCATGGGTTCCCCCTCCAACCTTATTTAGCTTTTACACTTTTAGTTTTACGTTTAGTGTTACTCTACAGGCTCCAAGTGTGTATGGGCCTATAGCCAAAGTTCAAAATCTCAAGACATCAAAGACTGAATTAGAAGGCAGTGCATTAAAAATGCAATACATGTAACTATCTAATTTGTCTGGAATGTCCGTCTGTCTGCCCAACTGTGTGTCTGTTCTTTGTGTATCTCTCAAACCTCTTGTCCAGTTGACTTCACACTTGTCGTGTTGCCTTGCAAAGGGCCTCTTTCCTACCTCGTTTCCTTCATAACACAGAACAGCACACTGGCTCACTGGCTGGCCCTCAGGCCCTGAGTGGTTATGCCCTTTAGATTTGAGTTTGATAGTTTTGAGTGTGACTGCTCTGTCTCCTCTCTACATAGCATCAATGCTCCAGGGGCAGGGTGTGAGACAAGGATTATTACGATGACCAAGATGACACTGAGGTTCAGGAATGTTTGCATTTAAACAGACAGATAGACGCTTATGTAATGAAAAAGATGCACGAAGACTTGAATAGGCTGCTTTTTGTTTAGCTGTTTTAAAATCAGAACCTTGCTCAGGTTGTTTGCCTTGAAGCCTAAGCTTTGTTGAGATGTTTGAGCTCATGTACCTATTCCATGTTTGTTTATTATGTTGTTCTATGGTCTAAATACTGTTCTGAAACTTGGGTCTTGAACTGAATCCGTTCTGAGGCAGCCAACTATGCTATGTCACAGATGATGTAGGGAACATCAGCTGGAGCTGGAGCTCTAACTCAGGTCGTATGTGTCGACTTCCTCTTCATCTCTCGTGTTGAAATCCGGAGGAAAAGACAAACTGACTCTCTCTCCTCCGCAGTGATATTTACTCGAATGGAGTCGGATGTTGAGAGCATCAAGCTGCTCAGTTGGACTGATAAAGTCTACTCAGATTCAGAGAGACGTTTAAAGTATCCGGGGAGACAGTTTGCCCTACCTGTGCTGTGATGTGGAGCATGTTTGTGCCTGGCTTTGAAAGCTATTAAAAGCACTGCCAGCCTGAGCCTCTAGTCTAATCGCTCCACTTCTGTCTGCTGCCAAGGTTCCCCTTCCCCTTCTACCTCTTCGTCTCTTTCCTCTGTCTGTCAGCAGTAGGCCTGTTTTCTTTCCCTCACAGCTTCTCGATTTACATTCCTCAGACATGGCATACCTGACTTCAGATGGTTAAGTCCTACCACGTATTGGTTCCATTCATTCATCCTCTAAACCACGATTGGAACTAGCTGAACTCTTCAGTCAGGTTGTTGAGCTAAATAATAAAATCTCCTGTTTTAACTTGTAGAGCCAATAGATTGTAGGACTTTTTATGTCTGAAGCCTGTTTCCTATGTCTGATATTTCTTCTCTTGTGCACGTGCGCTCTTTCTCTCTTTCTCTCTCTCTCTCTATCTATTTATCTATCTATCTAAGTCTACACTGCTAGTTTGATAACTGAGGGTTCTGTCTATATGTTGTTCACCTACAGAAGACACACATCTCTCCTTTCATCCCTCTCTCCCTGACAGCGCCCTTAAGTTTCCTCCCAGCTGACGGTGGATGAGGCCTTTGCATTCAGCAGAATGAATAATGGAGGAGTTATGTGCTAGGCACCAGCCACACAGTTCCTTGTCACACGCACTTGCACACAACTCACACACACACACAAAAGCAAATGCATACACACATACAGAAATATTCTGTGCAGTTGCATGAACTCCATGTCAGTGTTAGCCGTTTGGTTTTCCAAAGTAAAAGTAATTGGGTTTGGTAGGTGGCAGGCAGTGTGGTGGCGTCATTACTGCCTCAGAGAACCATTATCTCATATTACTAAAACACTGCTTTGGTCCATTATCCCTCAGTTAACCTTCGAACCATCAAACCAAACCATCATGATTCACTAATGTGGGATGTGCAGAGAAGTGCTTTGATTAAAGTAACTCGTGTTTGTTTTTAGTCTGGTCTGTGGTAGTGTTTTTGAAGTGGTTATCAGATATTGTTCCGTGTGAGGTTCAATGAGTAAAGCATTAGCCCCTAATCGGGCATGAAGGTAAACACCAGGTGAAGGTGTGTGAGGCAGACGGCAATAGTGAGAGATGTTAACTTGTTCTCTGTGTTGCTTGTCTGCCTTCAGGTGCAGGCCTTCCTGATGACACCAGACAAAAGCTTTCATCACAACAGCACATCACTTGCATCTCCTGCCACCTCCTTGATGTTAGCGCACACTGCTTGATGTTAGCGCACACTGCCAACAACACAGCGATAGGAAGACAGGGGGGGAGGGAAAGAGGAAAGAGCAAAGCATCAGGGTGCCGTGAGAAAGTGGGGAAGAGAAGTGTAAAAGGCAGTTGGAGGGAAGGACATGAGAGAGAGCGAGAGAGAGGGAGAGAATGGATGAAAGAGACATTGTTGAGCTCTCTACAACTCACAAACGTAAGTGGAGCAGAGTGTTATGGTGTGGCGCTGAAAGTGAACGTTTCTCGTCCCTTGTTGATTGCTCGGCTTCTTTCCTCTACCATCTCTCCAGTCCTGTCTCAAGTCCACATGCACCACCATTTCTTTTGACATTTCCCCAGAGGTCAGAAAGTCAGACAAGCGTGATGTCATACTAGACATGACAGTGGTAACCACATCTCTCGTGTAGTTGCATAGCTGCCATTTTGGCGAGCATTTTCAGTTTTAGTCCTCTTTTACCATACTTTAATTACCATGTTTTGTCATGGATCTGTTAGACTGATTGTTTCATTTAAGTTTCCAGGCATTCTTACGCCACCACAGTGCTGTTTCCAAAATGTAGTTCCTTTCTGTCAAGTTGAAGCCTCTGGTTTCTGTTTACTTACCTTATATGATTACCAGGTATTTTAGGTGCAATACATGTTTTAGGAAAAGGAAATAAACACCCTTATTTTTATTCACTGAGCAATTAAATCATCTTAGTTGTTACAGCAACAGTAACAGTAGCCATGCTAACTATTTGGTTGAATAGCAGTAGGAATAGTAGTTCGAGTAAGAGTGAATAATGCTATAATAAGTAATTGTGGTACTCCTACTGATTAGTATACAGCATGACTTGTAAAGGACATCAGTCCATCTGGCTCCAGTAATCATTTTATTAATGATCTCCAATCTCTGTCCTCCACACTCCCCTGCACTCTCGAGCTTTCTGTCTAAATTTGATCTAATCAGAGCCAGAGTCGTTGTAATTGGGCAAATAGAGTGGCTCTTGGTGCGGGCCCTTGCTTCTCAGTGTGGGAGACATGCTTGCCAGGGCCATGGCCTGAGCAGGATGTACTTGAGGGATTTGGAGAAGTTCCCCACTGAGGGGTAAGGCAAGTCCTGTAGGTGTGTTTGTGTGTGTGTGTGTGTGTGTGTGTGTGTATGCGTGTGTGTGTTTGTGTGTGTTTTAAGACGGTTTATGTTAGTTTGCTGCCACAGACAGTAATCAGGGGAAAGATAGAACTCCTGACAGTCAACCCGTTCAGGTCATAAGGTTTATTTTAATGAATGCAGTCTATTGCCCTGAGCAGTTGTGTAAGTCTTATTTGAAACACACACACACACACGTGGGCACATACACACACACAACACTCAACACAAACACACATGCACACACACACACATAAGACACAAACACTGGCTGCAGTGTCTTGATTTGCAGATTTCATTATCCCTCTTAATGAAATGACAGGACCAAATTTGAAGCCCTCCTCTTGGCTTATAGCTGGTTTCTCTGTTAGTCTTCTGAAAGCTCACTCTGTCTTTGTCTTTCACCTCTCTTGTTCCTCTCTCTCTCTTTCTCTCTCTGATTCCTCTTCCATCCAAATGTCTCTTATAAAAATGAAACTGCTTTAAGTGATCAATGATGACTTTCTTTGTCTCTCCCTCGCACACTTTCTCTCCAGTTCCCATCTTTTATTATAGTAAATTGACAGTACTTTTCTTCACCATGTGTGACTCTCTCTCTCTTTTTCTCTCTCTCTCTCTCTCTCTCTCTCTCTGCAGATCTGGTGTCGGCTAGTAACAGCAGCGTATAATTATTTCCATGTGACCAACTTCTTCTGGATGTTCGGGGAGGGCTGCTACCTGCACACAGCCATTGTACTCACCTACTCCACTGACAAGCTCCGCAAGTGGATGTTCATCTGCATCGGCTGGTGTAAGTACCGCACACACACGGTACTTCAGGGGTTAGGTGACCATGCAAGGCCCACACAGCATTTAACCTAGACTGGATGATGAAGGATCATGAATGTTCGTTAAGCTTTTCCATGTGTTTCCTGAACTTGTATAGCATCACTCTATGAATCACAGGTAAATCTGTGAGCAAAAATGCTTTGAGGAAATTGTTCAAAAACCATAAGATGTTTGTAAGAGGGACTTAGAAAGAGTGTCCAAGTTATTTAAGCTTACGATGGCCCAGGCCTCTCAGGCACATTTCAGTCCATTGCCTTGTTGTTAGAGGTCACTGTGGCTGTCGGTAGGAAAAAGGATGAAAAAAAATGGTACAGAATAGCAAGGAAACTGAACCTGAGTTTGTTCCTGCTACTCTGTCTCTGTTGTGCAAAATGTTCTTATTCTTTTTTTTCTGACAGCTGAGGGTGACCTTGAGCACCAGGGCTATGAGATGAAATGCACCTGAGTTTTCCAATAAGAGATGTGCTAGCAAGTTCACTTATTGGTGCTTTTGCGTCTGAAGCAGTTTTACACATGCAACCTCCAAACCCTGGGATAGAACTCAAGAGTTATAGTTATTACTGGTACATTAAGTATGTTACATTAAGTATTTCACCAAATGCCATAAGCAGTATTCTCATTGATTCACACATTGATCTCTCTTTTCTAGGTATCCCTTTCCCAATCATAGTAGCCTGGGCCATTGGAAAACTCTACTATGACAATGAAAAGTGAGTGAATGTGAGGTTGATGGATTCCTCCAGTCCCTGTTGACTTCTCTTTCTCTCTATGATACACTCTGGTTCTCTTGCCACAGTTCTCTATCCATTTTCTGTCTCTATCTATTTCACAACTTCTCTAAAGCTCTACCTCTCCTCTCTCTCCTCTCTCTTATGTCCCCCTTTCATCTCCTTTGCTGTCTCTTCTCCGCTCTCCCCTCTCTGCCTTTTCTTCTCTTCGCCCGGAGTCATGAAACAAGTAGTAGATGATGGGGCCACATGACTCATTAGGTCCAATTATCTCCATAGACCTGCTCTGCTTGAGCTCATTACAAGATCGATCCAGGGCCTCTCCAGGCTGTCATTCAACAATGACCGCTCACAATTTAACTCGGGTGCACATGCACATATGCACACACACATGCACACACGCACACAAAGACACACACACACAAACACACACACAGATTTAAAGATACATACTGTATGTACATTTAAATGCCTATGACACACTCATTTAAAGATATATATATATATACATTTAAATGCCTACACAGTCTTGTGCACACATCCTCAATTAGAGTCGGGGCTAACATCACCAACATAAAGAAGTCTGGTGAGCTGGCGAGGCCTAGTGTACATTTTAATCAGAACGAGTGTGTGTGCCATGCCATTCATCTACAAAGCTGGAAACTAAAGACAGCACTGGCACACCAGAAATGGATCCGTGACTGTTGTCTATAAGTGGCAGGTGCCATAGCGTCTGTGTCTGATACACCGTAATGAGAGCCTCGGCTTGGGAGGAAGGCAGGAAGACTGCTCTCTGTTTCTCTGTGTCTCACGCATGCACACACACACACACACACACAGACACACACACACACACACACACACACACACAAGTACACGCAGAGATAACCAGGCCTTATTAAACATGTTTTAGCAGTGTGGGTGAATATGCTGGTTCTCATTGGAGAAGTGGAAGTCATTAAACCAACCAGCGGAAGGACACACACACACACACACACACACACACACACAATAACAATTTTCGCATACCACCCACATACACACAAACACACTGGAGCATTAACAAATGGAATGTAAGTCTGCCCTAGGGGACACCTTCATTTCTCAGCTGCTTTTCCTAAAACAGATTTTTCACACTCTTTCTCTGTCTCTCTGTCACAAGCTACTTTAGACTTTGACAAAGTGTACCCTCGTCCATTTCTTTTCACTGTTCTAATTCTTTGTTTTTGAGTATTTGTGAAGTCTAATACCACTAACATACATTACAACACCCTTTTCAGTTATAAACTATATTTGGTGCATCAACATCTTGAGCTGTCAGAGTAAATTTGGTGCACCAACTTCCTGACGAGTGATTGGTTGCTATCAGTGGTGTGTCTGGGGAAGGTGATATGTGAGTGGCTTGCTTGTCTGGTGCAACCCTGCAGGTGCTGGTTTGGGAAACGGGCGGGTGTCTACACAGACTACATATACCAGGGACCCATGATCCTCGTCCTACTGGTATGATGCTGCTGGATACACCTGTTGGCCTAGTCCTCATACAGGTCACACACACACACACACCAAGCCACACCACAGATAAAAAAAAAAAAGTGAAGTGAAATGTTCATAGTTTCAGTAGTGTTAGAGTGGCATGTTTGTCAATGTTTAAGCAAAGTAGCAGTGTAACAAGCCAACACCATAAGCAGGATTATCAAGGTGGGCCCCCTAGACAACAAGTGATGATGCAATGTCCACGATTACTATAACAGGCTATTAAAGCAGGTAGAATAAATCAGGCGATTGACAGAAGTAGGCTAATTGCACCACAACATATAGAAAAAAATGGTAACAGCGCACAGCAGATAATGAAAAAACTGCTGGTCACAGCACGCCATAATGAACTCATGTGAAAATGGGAACTTTTCCAGTTTACATATACAGGCACTCTCATTGGACAGTATGGCAAGTCCAGAGAGACGACACAGTCCCATTGAGCTTCTCAGGTAGCTTATTACCAGTTTCTGTTTGGAAAATGATCGCTCTGCAGAGGCCAGTGTGTTGTTCACTGTTCATTTCAATCTCCCACAATCCCCAGTCACAATGTAAAAAAAATACACCAAAATACATTGCTGTTCGCTACGCAAATGATTTAATGATCTATAATATGTTATCAATATTAATTCAAGCATATTTGTGTATTTACAGCCTCTATAGTAGTCTATGTAGTTAGATATGCATTAGGAGTCCACCCTGGAGTAATAGTGAGTCTGTTTAGGTCATATAGATCCTGGTTAAAACGAACATAGTAATAGAAAGTTGGGCGCTATGGAGCAGGTACTTAATTCTAAAAATAGACATTGTCTGACGTGAAGAAGGGCCCGGTGAGCATCTGCTGGGTCCTGGATTGCCAGGGGCCCGTAAGCAGCTGCATCCCTGCTTACCGATAGTTACACCTGCAGAGTAGCATCATATAGAATGTTTTAGATGGCCTGTAGGTTTTCTGATCTTACATGCAGTCGCTCTTGCACTTGAAACTTGTTAAAACCTGGAAACTGGAACTGCTCTTAATTTTACATTGGCCCTTGGCAACTTAGATGTTTCAATATACATAGACTATATATAGACTAACTAATCATAAGAGAGTTTTTGTTGCTCTTGGGTGCTCCTTCTGTAAAGTGCCATGAGACAATACTATTGTAAAAGGCTCTGTATAAATAAAACAGAATTAAACCTTAACTGAATATGTGGCCCGCAAACAAAAAAGTTTGGCCACCCCTGACATAAACCATTAGATAAATTGCTGTAAAAAAAAATGTATAAATAATATATGTATATTTTTGATGTATGCTTAAGCACATAAGCTAGCACAATTTCTAATCATAAAAGCCATTTCCTAAGACTTTCTTTGAAGGCCCTAGTACAAGTGAAGTGGCTGAAAAAGTGTCATTACTGTAAAAAAATTCAAGATAATAATGGTACACTACTATTGCTCCACTAGTGCTCCAATTGAGCAGTAATCAGTGCCACTAACCCTTAGTTTTGATTGAGAGTGAGATTATAATTAGCAATCATAGAGCCACTTACAGCTAACTCATTAGACAATGTATAGACCTCCATGTAGCATGAGGATTGCTGTAATGAGAGGATGTGTGTGTGTGTGTGTGTATATGTGGTGGATACAATGTGTGTGTGTGCACATCTGTGTCTGTGTGAGTCTGCTGTTTCATGAGGTCTGTGGTGTTCTTTTTTCACAGATCAACTTCATTTTCCTCTTCAACATTGTCAGAATCCTGATGACCAAGCTCAGAGCCTCAACAACATCAGAGACTATTCAGTACAGGTGAGGAGACATGGTGCGTGCGTATGTGTGTGTGGTGTGTGTGTGTGTGTGTGTGTGTGTGTGTGTGTGTGTGTGTGTGTGTGTGTGTGTGTGTGTGCATATATGTAATCAGAAGTACTCAAAGGCATCAATCACACTTGTTGTTGGCATGATATGTTTGTTGATTTGTTCAAATAGCTTACTTCCTAACATAGCCTAGACAGGCAGCTAAAGAAGTTGAGTAACTTACTTGAGTTAGTTGAGTATTGTTGAGTTAGTTGAGTATTGTTGAGTATTGTTGACTTAGTTGAGTATTGTTGAGTATTGTTGAGTTTGTTGAGTATTGTTGAGTATTGTTGAGTTAGTTAAGTATTGTTGACTTAGTTGCGTATTGTTGAGTATTGTTGAGTTAGTTGAGTATTGTTGAGTTAGTTGAGTATTGTTGAGTATTGTTGAGTATTGTTGAGTTAGTTGAGTATTGTTGAGTATTGTTGAGTGTTGTTGAGTATTGTTGAGTTAGTTGAGTATTGTTGTCTTGAAGCGCTTCACATTTTTAGGCGCCTTGCTTTTTCTCGGCTTGCATTGTAATGATCAGTTGTATTGTTCCATAGGGAAATAACTGAATTAGAATGCCTGCTCCAAGTGTATATACGTGTTTCAGAGTGAGTTGCCTGCTGAATTTTATGAATAGAAATTAATAAAGAATAGAAATAAAAATTATCATCAGTATATGGGCAGACATGTTAATCTTGGGCTATTAATGTAAACAAGATGTTTCTGTGTGTGTGTGTGTGTGTGTGTGTGTGTGTGTGTGCATATCTGTATTTGTGTGAGACGATTTGTGTGTATGCATCTGTGTGTGTGTTGACATGGAGTGCTACACCCCTGCAGAGATGTGTCTGTCAGCTGTACACATTTATGCATTCCCCCTGAGAACGCCATTTATTGCTGCTGCTAAACCTCCTAATTATCCCTCCTCCCCATCCTGACACTTGTCATGTGATCAGCAAGCATGACTTTCTGATGATATTATTTAACTAGCATAATGGCAGGATGTGTTCAATTTATCATTCACAGCCACTAATTTGAAATTGATAATCAGATTCTCCTCCTATGTAGTGTAATGGTATCATTTGTCAGCCTTGATTGCTTTCTGTCTCTGACTGTCTCTCTGTCTCTCATTCTCTCTCTGTGGCCTGTCAGTGAGGTGCTGTCATGTGTGGTAATTGCATTAGCACAACAGTCAGTCAGTGAGCTATGGCAGGTCACAACTGCACTGACTCTTTCATTGATGTAGGGTTTACCCCCCTCTCTCTCTCTGTCTCTCTCTCTCTCTCTCTTGTTCCCTCTCTCTAACTACCATACCCTCCCATCTAATCACTCTCCCATTTTAATTGTCTGTAGTGACAGCACAAAATGACAGGTGGGCTAGATGTGTAAAACCCCACAGCTGCTCCTGAAAGAGCCCAATTGTAAATCATAGATCTACACACAATAGTGTCCGCATTGTATTGTTCGCACTACTTCCTAGAATTCACCCACACTGAACTCTAGATGACCAAAACATGGAGGAGTCTTACCTGGCTGCCCACTTAGTTTTTTTTGTTTGTTTGAATGTTTTTCGTAAATGCTTGATTCAGCACCTTCGTGGCCACAGGTTTGCCTTTAGTTTGATTCAGCACCTTCATGGCCACAGGTTTGACTTTAGCTTAATTCAGCGCCTTCGTGGCCACAGGTTTGACTTTAGCTTAATTCAGCGCCTTCGTGGCCACAGGTTTGCCTTTAGCTTAATTCAGCACCTTCATGGCCACAGGTTTGCCTTTAGCTTAATTCAGCACCTTCATGGCCACAGGTTTGCCTTTAGCTTAATTCAGCGCCTTCCTGGCCACAGATTTGCCTTTAGCTTAATTCAGCACCTTCCTGGCCACAGGTTTGACTTTAGCTTAATTCAGCACCTTCCTGGCCACAGGTTTGCCTTTAGCTTAATTCAGCGCCTTCCTGGCCACAGGTTTGACTTTAGCTTAATTCAGCACCTTCCTGGCCACAGATTTGCCTTTAGCTTAATTCAGCACCTTCCTGGCCACAGGTTTGCCTTTCGTCTAGCATTTTCTTTAATGGCACATCACCTGGCATATTCCCACCAGGGTAGTACAAGCAATAAAACACAGTCTGTTACAGGGCGAGGAAAAAAAATGTCTGAGCACGAAAAAATAGTTAAAGGTTGTGGATGCATGTTTACTTACATGGATTGTGACAGCAAAATTAGACTTGCGCACACGCAAGCACATAAACCCACACACACACAGTAGGATCACAGACTCCAGTGAGTTCTGACTCAAAAAGACATCAAACGCGATACAGCGGCATCAAACACAATTCAACCAATCACAATTAATGACTGGAACTAACTGTTTTAGAATCAGTCATAATTTCACTTTTGAGAGGGGATAACAAATAACTATTAATTACACCCGCAACTGCTGTTGCATTTATTCCAGTCAGGGCACCTCTTGTCTATCAACAGTTCATGATTATAAGCTAAGGCTGACTAATGTTCAGTGTCAGCTTTTTTCCAAAGCCACACAAACTCACAAAGACAGGTTCAGAAAACCAACCTGGGTTGACCAGTCATTGTGTATGCTATGTCACCAAGCTATCTAGCATAGTTACGGTTATGATAATGGTTCTTACCACTGTGATCAAAGGAATAGCCAACATTATCATAAAGGAATTACACATAGACATACTAATCAGTCATCTAGCCAATAAAAGTTGGCACAATGGGAGAATGAAAGAATAGTGTAACACTAAATCATTTTAACATAACAAAATGTGCTTTAGCAATGGTAGAAATACCATTGAAGTTTCCACCAGTGTTTTATTCCATTATGTTTGTTTTTTAAATGTTTATATTTTCGTTTATTAGCAACAAATAGCATCTTAATATGAATCTTTCACGTCTTTTCCCCCTGATAGGAAAGCTGTGAAGGCCACTCTTGTACTCTTGCCACTTCTGGGAATCACCTACATGCTGTTCTTTGTCAACCCGGGTGAAGACGAGATCTCCCAGATTGTTTTCATCTACTTCAACTCTTTCCTCGAGTCCTTCCAGGTAACACCAAAGAAATGAAAGGCCAAACACCAAACCCTTTGTCCTTTAATGCTGTTCTCTTTGGCAGACTTTTTGGAGAAAAGTCTAAGAAACCACACAGTGCTTCCAAAGTAACCGAGCCAACTGAATGAAGAAATCCAAGGCTGCTCTTAGAAATCTCCTCCTAATCTCATCCACACCAGTTTTTTTTTTTTTTAGCTTCCCATTTCTTCAGGCTCCCACCTCTCACTTACTGGGCGAAAAGATTCCACAGGACCTGTTTCTCTTGACTCGTTAGAGAAAATTGAAGGTGTCCACTGGACTTGGCTTCTCACTGCTCATGGTGTTAGACTCTTGTTAAGGAAGCCCCACTGAGGATAACGCTGCATGCCCACATAGACCTGCCTCTGACCCATAATGTCTCACCTTACTTGTGATCCATCAACTCCAGCACTGCTCATTACTGCACTATCACAAAGAGAAGTTTAATCATGTCCATACCCATTCTTGGCCGACTATACTTATACAATATATACTATATACTATATACAAATCTTATACACTTAACACCATGTCTATAATACACCAGGGGGGCTATTACTTTACCTAGAGATATGGGAATGGCCCAAGGCCAAAAAAGTAAGAAAGGACAAGCAAACACAAGAAAATCTCAAGAAAATGAGAGCATGATTTAGAGAAATGAGAGCACAGTTTAGTAAAGTGAGCATACATCGTTGTAATTTAGGAATATGAATGCTCAAATTTGTAAGAGCATGATTTAGTAAATAAATAAATGAGCACACATTTTCTTAGTGTCCAAACATTTTGCCATGACACCTCCAGGGTTCGATACAATAGAGCCTCTGATGGCCAGTTTGCTGCATGTTCACTCAAGTCTGGAAATTTGCTAGATGTTTAGTCTGTCACACAAAGTGTAAAATTCCCACTACCTCAAGTGTTTGTTAATTAACGCACATATTGCGTGAGAATTGGCAGTTGTGTTTTGTATATTAGTATAACTCAACACTGCAGTAGTCTAACTTTGCCTGTGACTGATTTACTGCTTCTGCACACTCATCCATGGCCGTGTCAGACCCTACAATATGTGGCCATAGGGGATGAATGATTGTGTCTCTTACAGGGAGAATCAGCATTAGACTGATACAGAGTTGTAAGATCCAGCATCACAGGCCTAAAAGAGGGATGGCTGTTTATAAGCTGCCACTGGTCATTCCAGAGACTCAGTGAGGATTTCATAGACAAGTGCAAATGAATGCATGCACATGATCAAGACTGATGCTGACTATGTATTTCGATTGTTAACTGCTAAACTCTCTCTCTCTCTTTCTCTCTCTCGTCCCCACAGGGCTTTTTTGTATCTGTGTTTTACTGCTTTCTGAACAGTGAGGTAAGCAGTCTCATAATCCTCTGCACTCTTTTGTTTCACATACAAAAAACTCTCTCTCTCTGTCTGTCTCTCTGTCTTTCATTTGGCCTTTTTTATCATACCTGCCTGCCTTCGATCCGATATTGGAAACACGTCCTCACCTCTTGCCCAGTGAAAGACTAAAGCAGCCTTAAAAGTGATATGCAGGGTCTGCACACTGCAAGCCAAGCAGCACTGCTAAATTAGGCCATGCAGATTGCCACGGCTGGACAGCAGAATCAATAAACCCACACCAAACTACACCCCAACTCTTGCACCCCTGCCCTGTAGTCAATAAGCAGTTAAAATGGCCGACCACCATAAAAAATTCATTGTAGCCAGGTCTAAATCTGGCATGGCTTGCATGCCTTTCTTTCCTCACTAAGGAAAAGTACTCTTCAAAAAGGGTTGACAGTAACTGCAGGGCAGGTGGGTAACAACTCAATTTCTCATCAAAAGTGTGAGATGCATTTACATTCTCAAGAACAGATCAGCACATGCAGACATTGTTTTTAGACATGCTGCACACAATTTCAGTGCCAAACTGTTCCAAGAGCTTAAGCCATTTACAAGCTGGGTAGTCATATCCGGTTGATTTCTGTCAGGACCTTTGACAAGGGTGTCACTTCCGTATTCTACTCTGTCGCTCTTTATGGTTCACAGACTTACACTCTAATGATCTCTTCTAAAGGCAATTGTCAAAGTCAACCCGATGTTACTCACTTGATCACACTGCTATGTCAGATTTTTTTTAAGGCACTTGAGTTTAGTTAAGAAGTATCTCAATAACGCTTACCCTAAATGCCATAGGCTCTCAGCATGAAGTCTCAACTAAACTGAATTTGTAAAGTCCTAAAGGCAGGGCTGTGATCATTTCCTCAAATGGCATTCATTTAAGAAGATCATTTTCTGTTATTTGCAGTGCACAGCTAAGAGTAAAATCATTACTTGGGGAGAGAAATGATGATTGAGTGTCTACCAATTTCACACAGGTTATTTAGTCTCTGACGTTCAAAGTGTGGCTTGAATTCAACCATCAATTTCAGCCAGTTATATCAGCCAGTTTTTGCAAACATTGTGTTCTTTTTGTTCACTGTTCTTAGTAAACAAAGTGAACTGCATACGGAAGACATGGTTCTTGCTAAAGCAGGTGGGCTTGAGCAGCTTCGAGTAAATCACAATCCACTTCCTTCAAGCCTCCCCCGCCAAGATCTGTGGAGATGACACACCCATTAACCTTTGACCCCCCTCTCACTACACACCCATACACACCCATCGATGAGCCAGTTTATCTGAAGCAAAGGGAGGCAGAGTTCACCATTTCACTGCCCAGGTCTGATTCAGGAAGATCCCTTGAGACAGATTTTCTCTGCCTGTCTCAGCTCCCTCATTGGTCACCTGACCCAAATGGCAATCGATCACTAAAAGGGGTCTCTGTAAGGTCACAACAGCAATAAAGATGACTGGCCAATTAATGAGTGTGCACTCACTCACCAGATTTTCATCCTCTTTAAATATATATTCTACTTGTTCCTTAACACCAGATTGTCCTTGAAGTAAATTAGCTCCTGAAAACAACAGAGGGATTTTTGCAATGGAAGTAGAGGGCACTGGGAAAGACTCCACCTCACTCAGACACTACTGCAATAACAGATGAAATACAGTGCTGGATGAAGCACAAGACAATGGCTTGTTCTACACGTCCCCTAGAGGAGGCTAGACAAATTGTGCATCTGCAGGCAATGCTTGGGATTCCATGACCAAAATTGATGTGTGGCATCAAAAATGTCATTTTGACTGACACAAAGATTGATTTGACACTATGTTCCCTTTTTCACTGTAGTCCCTAAGCATTAAAATGGCACAGGGCACAAATGTTCATATGGGACAAATAATGGTTTTGCGGTGCTATGCTGTGCTTTGCCGTGTTGTTGTGATGTGCTGTGCTGTACTGTGCTGTGGCTCAGATGTGGTTTAGATCCGGTCTAAAGTCTATGTTGTCCAAATGCCTTTCATTGATTTGCTGTAGAAAGTGCTTTCATATGGTAAAATGCTCTCTGGGAGTGACGGGCTCTGATAAAGTAAAATCTCTCTTTCTCGCCCATCTCACTCTTGCCTTCTCTCTCACTCTCTGTTGTTCTCTCTCTCCCACTCTCTCTCTCTCTCTTTCTGTCTCCGTCTCTCCTCCACACCCCCTCGTCACCTTGGCCACAGCTGCCAGTGATATCATTCCATTAAAAAGAGCCAGGTCTCTTCCTGAAAAGAAATGCTCTTGATCACCAAACAGATAAGAAGCCTCCCGCCCTGTGTGAAATGAAATCTTAAACATGATCAACCATCAGTGATAGAAGGGCTGAACCCTGCTTGACAGAAACATTGAGGGGGTAAATGGGGAAACTGAAACAGACTAGTGGTTTGCACAACTAGTGGTTTACAGTGGTTGGTTGTATAAGTTTGGCGGCTTATGTCCTTTTGCTCCCAGTCACACATTCCACTACATTCCACAGGCAAGGTAAATGTTAATTGCGTGAAACCACTCAGATTGGCCAAACTGACAGGCTGTCACCTGGTTACCTGAGAGGACCTTAAAACTGCCTCTGCTGCAGTGGTGAAAAGAGCAGGCCAGATTCCCAGCATGCATCTGGTCATGACAACCTTTGGCTCCCTGCAAAAGGCGTCTTGAGGTTTTACATATTAAATTGATATGACATTTACACCAGGGCCTCTTCAGGCTTCTGGGAGAGCATGTGGATAGAAAGCCAGAAAGAGTAATTATTGAAGTTCTACTCACTTAGCATATAAAGCAGACAACAATGTGGAGCTGATCAGCATAATGTTTTGGGAAGGGAGTGCGCTGCAGCATTGGTAATGCATTGGTAATGTGGGCTTTATCATGAATGAACATGGAGCTGGCATCTTCAGGCGTCTGGCAGCAAGAAAAAGGAATTTGTGTGAATTAATTAAAATGTGATGCTTTGTTCTTGTGTGTGTCCAGTGTATTGTATGTGTGTCCAAGTGTGTGTGTGTGTGTGTGTGTGTTGTCCGTGATGTTACTATGAAGGAACCATCTTCTCATTTCCTTTTGGTCGTGTCTCCTTCTCGCTCCACGTCTGGATTTCACCCTCTATCTCACTCACACACACCCATATGCATGCATGCATGCAAGCAAAACAAACACACCAAGAAAGGCACAGGGAGGGAGAGACTGTGTAAACACAGATCTCTTTATTTCAACAAAGGATACCCAGATGGAAAAAGCTGAGGTTCAGTAATAACCATATCGTTAAAGCACCTAAGTCCCAGTCTGCAAAAAAAGTTAGAGGCTGGAGTTACACTGACTGAGATAACATAGTTAACAATTTAAATTACCTCTATAATATTACTTAAAAATGTAATACTATATAAAAATGTTCTGGTCATTGTAACATTCTGGTCATTGTAACATTATCGTAGCATTTTTTTATTTCAACATTATTTATACTGTGTATTTTAACCTCTTTGTTTAACCTCATAAGTTGTACCCATTAAAACCTTCAGGTTCTTTTCATCCAGTATTTGTTTCTCCGTTCCTGTATAATAGAAAGATTATTCAGAGAATAATTTCTCCACCTGCAATGCTAATTAGAATTTGGTCTCCACCTTTAGAACTCTTTGCCGTGAGCCTCATTCAGAAAAGAAAGTGTTCACATAGCAACAGCTCCCCATGCCCTTTCACCAAAGTATTAAATGAAGCCTGTGCAAAAACTTAAGCACCATGCTTGTTGGCAGGGGTGTAGTGGGCATTGGAGGGCTTGTAAAGCTGTTAATTGAACCAATATGACAAGATGTCCATCACAAACAACACGAAATTGTAGCACCAATCTTTTTTCCTTTGGGTTCTCTCTCCACCTCAGTGCTTTATACTTTAGAAATTCTGACTCTACGATGGTGTTACTGCCTCTACAGTAAATATCTTGGCAGATAGAATGTAGTGCTGTATTTTCCTGACATGTTTCTAACACATATTCTAATTGTATGCCATAATGGGAGCTTTCATAGTACTCAGACACCTTATAAGCTTGTGGGGTCCTGCGTATTGCTCTGTGAAGAAAAATCTTTAAATGTCAAAGCATGCCGACAACTGTATATCTTTCTCTTCCTCTCCCTAGGTTCGGTCTGCTGTTCGAAAGAGGTGGCACCGTTGGCAGGACAAGCACTCAATCCGTGCCCGTGTCGCGCGTGCCATGTCCATCCCGACCTCGCCGACCCGTGTCAGCTTCCATAGCATCAAGCAGTCGTCGGCCGTGTGAGGAAGGTGGCTCTCGGTTGGCCAGCTGGAAGACTCGTCGCCATGATCTCTTTGGTCTTCAGGTTCCACTGCACCACACCTCCTCGACAGCCTGCACCGCACACCTCCGACTCTCTTCGTCACGTCACGTTGCGATGCGTCATGTCATGTCAAGTTGTCACTCCCTTATGCTAAGCTGCTTGGGAGACCAGGAAACAAACCAACAAAAAAACCTATGGTCCAAACAGGGTACGAGATTTTAGTCTGTAAGCAATAGCGACACACGTTAACAGACTGGAGATGCCGTATACACACAAAAAAAAATCTTGTGTTTCCATCTCAAGGGCCAAGCGGTTTTTTGATCAGCAGAGAGCTCACCCCAAAACCCTGATTGCAGGAGCCAAAGAAATGACCGATTTTCAAGTAAACGGTTTAGCTCTCCAGAGATGTTGGCATGGATTCTGTCAACTGGCAGCAATCAAGAGTTCAATTTCCTCTGGTCTATTTCAGTTCCTTAATGAACCCCCCCTCTGTCCACAGGAGGAGCTGGGACTGTTTTTTCACCCAGGGGGGGCTTAAAATGATAAGGTTTGTGAGATAGAGAAACAGGAAGGCGCACAAAGACAACTGTAGTGATGAAATACACAAACCCAACAGGCCCGCACTTTTGGCTGAACTGGGACACAGCAAGGGAGCTGTGATCTTTGTTAGAGTCTGTATGCCACTGAGGGAAAAGCACCTTTGAGGTGAGACCTGTGTTTGCTGAGGCCAAATTGGATAGTTTAAAGACTCATCCCATAGAACTGCCTAATAATACAACTGCGATTTATCCTGGACGTTTTTTTTTTTTCTCTCTCTCTACTTTCTTTCTTTCTTTCTTTCTTTCTGGTCGGTGCAGGCTACTGCCCTTTGTTCTCACTCACTCAGTCCTTGTCATAGATGTGTCTTTTGTATTATAAATTTATTCTTTCTGAGACTGAAGAATATGTATATGATTAAGTGTTATAAATCTGATTTGACATCAGAAAGCTGTTTTTTTGTGAAATGAAGCCAACCCAAGGATGTCACTATCCAGCATTGTAACCTACAGGAAGTGAGCATTCTGCACAAGTATGATGTCTAGGCATCTTCGTCTAAGGTCGTCATAACATGTCTATAAGCACTTAAAATTAGTGATGTACATACAATGCACTTACGTTAGAGGTCACAGAAGACTGGTTAAGGATTGCACATAAATTGGCATGGTTTTAACAGAAGAGTATCTCAGATGTAAAGTCAGTGATATTTTAATATAAGCAAATGATATTCAGAAACATTTACTACTGTGCTTATAAATGTGTTATAACGTCCATAGGAAGCTATCCTAAAAAAGTGTTGATAAACATCTTCCACTTCCCACAGGGCTACACTAACGCTTTCCTATAAACCCTTTTGTATGGGAAATTAGGCTCAGAAAATTACTTATCAAACCTCAGACTACTGGTTGCCTTGTTTGTCACTCTTTTTTTTTATTATTTTGAGCTGCCAAGAGTGCTTGCCTTGTCCTAATAGGTATTCTGATGTCATGAGTGAAGAGAAATGGTCAAAGCTATTCCGTTATCCTCTGGCCTCTCATAGCATATAGGCATTCCAGGCACATATTACCCAAACACTACATCCTGAGACGTTTATCAATGCATACCACAACAGAGAGAGAGACAGAGAGAGAGAGAGTGTGTGTGTGTGTGTGTGTGTGTGTGTAAAGAGGTACCAGAGCCACACCAGGCAGTTGAATGTATTCAAATGTTAGTGACGCTCCTTTTCAGACACTCAGTTTTTTTGTATCACAAGTTTCAAAGTTTTGATTATGTTTCAACACACAAACAAAAGCAACACTGCCAAAACCCACTGAGTACTCTAGTCAAACTGTTGTCAGAGAACCAAAGAGAGGCCCGGGGAGGATTTTGGAAGCACATGTACTGTCAGATCTACAGTAATGCAGGAGAATGTTTTGTCGTGTGTTTTTTTTTTCGGGGTTTACACAACAAACATATCAACCATAGCCACGACGTTATCTACGTAGGAACGGGTGTCTCTCTTAACTGTTTCTCAGTGAAAAGGTTGCTGTAGGGTGTTTGTGCTCCTAACCAAATGGTTACGCTGAAAGTTAAGGATACAGTCTGTTTAAATGCCGTATATCATCAGCTTTGACTAACCTATGGCCATTAATTTCGATATTACACAATGAATATCCACCATGGCTTATGAGTGAAACAGCTCCGTTTATCTATTCAAATAGACTATAGATTAGAAATATGACATACTCTTATTATGCCCCTTATATTACAGATGTAATATATAATCAGTGTTGTATATGAGATATATATATATCTTTATTTATTCGTGAACACTTTAAAAAAGCTATTGAGGAAGTATTTTGTTGGTTATAGGTAAGGAACAATGGACTTGCCCCCATTCATTTGGGCTTACTCCATTGAGTATGCTTCATATATCTATGCTGTGCATAATAGCAGTTGAAGTGTGTGAACCTGATGTTAAATGAAAGAGGTGTCAATATTCCTTAGAGAAAAAGCTTAATGGAAATGAGTGTATTTGAAAGACTGCTACCCTTTTGCCATTGTAAATATCTTTCCACGCTCATTCTAAATCCATCTTGATAGATTCAGTGCTGTGCACATATGTCAGTGACATAGTGGATCATTGTGTAGTAGGTAAGAGATTGTTAGTGCTGAGCTTCTAGCTATGTGTATGTGTGCATATTTTTTTTAGGATTGATGTCAGTAGCAGAATGCTGAGAGACGCTATTCCAAGAGCCCGAGTTATGTGAAAAAGCTTGGTGTGTCTGTGAGCTGCCAACTGTGGGACAAATTCTGGGCAAGATGCTTTTCAGTGTATATTGCCGTCTAATGTGTGTGTGTGTGTGTGTGTGTGAGAGAGAGTGTGAGAGAGAGAGAGAGAGAGAGAGAGGTATGATTATCTATTCAGAACCTTTACAACAAACTGAAATGTAACACAAGTTAACAGTGTTACACTGTTAAAAATTAATGGTATTAGAATTATAAAACTTTATAAATAATTAATTTAAAAAAATAATAATTTTCTGCATGGCTCAATATATAAACAACCCAGACAATTGGCATAAAAGGATGCTTTCCTAAAACAGAATGAATTATACACAGGTCAGTGCAAGTGCATCACTGTAAACCATGTCATCTTCTGTTTTATATGAACCTATGGGAGAACTGTGTCTGTTTAGGTAGACCATGATATTGTGATAGCCATATAGAATACTTTATCATAAGTCTTCAGAGTACTGTCACCAACAACCATCATCCACTCAGCGAATCTGACTATAGAAATCATCACCTGTGCGAAGAAAGTATTATCACATTACGACCAGTCTGGGTTTAATGTGTATCAGATACAGATGCTGTTAACCATTCATGCTGCCCCATTAAAATAACAGAGGCATGTTACCTTATGTCAACACAGTCATGTCGGATACCTACATTTACATTTTGAGTTATCCTGACACTTATCTGTTTATGTGTCCTCTCCTCTCCTCTTCTTTACTCCCTGTCCCTCCCTCACACTCTCTGAAGAATCCCCCTCTCCTCTCCTCTAACTTCCCTCTCATTCCCTCACTCTTTCTCTCTCTTTGCACAGTTCTCCTCATTTCTGTCTTCCTTCAACTGCCCAAGGGAAGAAATCAAAGAACAGAGGTGTGACCCTATACTACCCAATTACCATAAGCAGTCCCCTTTGAAGTTTAAAAACCAACGTCTCACTGGGCACAGTGGAAAACTTGGAAAGAGCGAGGGATTGAGAGAGGGAGAAAACTGGACAGAGAATGAGTGCAAGAGGAAAGAGGGAGAGAGAGTGATGAACATTTTTCCCCAGTGTTGCCTAAGTGCAGCAATGTCATCCTACTGTGCAGTCACATGTGGCTCAGAGGAAGCTGTGGTCCCCAATTAGCAGAGCAGGAGGCTGCATCCACCTACCACCACCACCCCCCACCCCCACCCAGCACACACACACACACACACACACACACACACACACTTCTTCTCAGCCATGTGGGAGATGGAAGACACAAGGATGCCTTGGAGGAATGCTTCAGCCCCCCCAACCTCCCATCAACATAAACCACAAATACACATGCACACACACACACACACACACACATACTCACACCTGCAGGCAAACACTATGACCAATTACCTCTTACACACACACACACACACACACACACACACACACACACACACACACACACACATACATACAGGCATGTCCCACTAATTAAATGTGACAACAACATAGTCATATCAGCTTTTATTAGTCTCCAGTAGGGAGAAGTGAGGTTAAGGCAGAAGATTCAGAGATTCAGATTCAGTTTAATTTTCTTGAGCTCACACGCTTTGTGATATTTCCATCTAATAGTATTGGTTTAGCTCTGACGATGAGTCTCGGCTCAAGGTCAAGACAAATGGATGACTCATGAAGCAGTGAGACTAAACAAAGAAGCAGGAGAGAAGTTGTGCTAACACGGCGTTCAGTCCGATCCCATCTGCCCTCTGTCTGACCAGTCTGATTTCTCACAGCTTAAGTTTGAAGAAAGACAAATCCAATCTTGATTTGCGCTGTGATGCCAAGTTGTTATTGACAGCTCAGATGAACCCTCTTTTCTTCCAAGACCCTTGATCATTAGCTGAGTGGGAGGAAGCTGTCACAACTCATTCTCTTATCGGCCCTGTACGGCATGTCGTAATGGCTTCAAAATGCACATTCTCACTGTGTCCAGCATCATTTCCAAGGAGAGGAATTAGACCTGAGGCAGGGAAACGTGACATTTTTTACTCCCCAAAGCTGATTTAAATTTTTTTATCTGAAATGTCTGCAATTGCATTTGTCAGAGGAACAAAAGACAAGACACGCATGTACAGTATCTCAGAGGAGAGAAGAAAATATCTTACAGTCTGATACATCCAGGGAGTTATGCAAGTGACATTTCAATTCATCATGAATCATGCAAGGAAGGCAACAGTATTGTCTGTGTGTGTGTGTGTGTGTGTATGTGTGTGTGTGTGTTTGAGAAAGAATGAGAAAGGTTGTCAGAACAAGCTGTGTGTTTGTAGGGCAGGAGGAGGCCTTACTTTGAGCTCAGTGATAATTCTAAGGTCTCGGCCTCCTAGCTAGACTGTTAGTTCTTTGGTTGCTCTGAGCTATTTCACAAGTTACCCACTCTCTGGCTTTGTTCTTGTTGTTTCTTGTTATTCATTGTTTTGTTCCTTTGCCTCTGGCTTTTACATTCACACACACACACACACACACACACACACACACACACACACACACAAGAAAATTCTCTCTCATGCAGAGCAGTGTGCAGACATTAGATTGTCGACAGAGTAAGGTTAGCTGGATAGGTCTAGGATGAGACAACATTAGTAAGGTAGGACTGTTGCTGGTTGCCAGGTGACAAAAGTTGCACCAAGGACACACATGCTCATTGTTATTAAAAGCTCATTGTTAGCAATGGCGTATACAGGGGATGGGCTGTAAAAGTGCTTTGCAAAGTACCACTTATACAACAAACCACTTTGGGTGGATTTGAATGGTGCATCCAAATCCCATGTGTCTCAATGTTAAGATGAAGCTCGGTGCAAGGTAAGAGAATGTGTTAGCTATGTGACGTACAAGAAAGATGATTTATTTTATTTATTTCTTTTTTTAGAAATTGGAGGCCAAATGCAGAATTTGTGCAATTATCAATGAAAACATGTTGCTAGAACATTGTAGCATTCAGTCTGCTGTTAAGGTAAAATGTACCACATACGTTTTTTATCCTCATCTTACTGGTCTTTAAACTTGATGTCCAAGTGATATAAAACTAAGAAAATTGCCACGGGTTGTTTTGTAAAGAAGGTAATTTATTGTTGCCTAAATAGTTCACCAAACCATTTTGCCGTTTTATTTTTCTATGTCACAGTGCATCTTAGAGCAAGTGCTGAAGAGAGTGGCCCAATTGAAATTGGTTACAAGTAGGACATTAGCAAGTCCCAAGCAGCACTGTGGTCCTGACTACAAAAGATGCCTCTCTTTTTTCCCTTTCAGTGGTTTTGCACTCTAATGGTTGCCTGTTCAGTACCAAGAAAATTGCCTCTCAAATTGTTGTCATTTTAAAGGGACAAAAAAAAGAATGACCACAGGCTTACGCAAGAAGTCATGACTTATTTATTCCTCCCAGTTCTTGACTGCCGTCTGCCATTTAGATGAAGATAAATGCATAAAGGCCAGTTCTACCATTCTGTGACAGCTGACAAGGTGACAGATTGGCATCGTGCTGTGCCCACGAGGCCTGCTATCAGTGCCCTGCGTGCCGGCTCATCATCTTTGTCATTCACACATTCACGCCCTGATCGCCATAGTGACTGGCCACTGTCTCCACGCTCTCGTTCGTCTCATCTGGTTCTAAGCAAGGAGGCCATCAGTCTGTCTTTCTATCTGTCCAAGTGTCTGTCTCCGCCAGACACCCATGGGTCTGTCCTCCTTTAGCGTCGCTGTAGGTGCCATACAGTAATGATGTCAATTCAGTGGTCTTTTTTGGGTATTTTTGGGTATTTAAGTTGTGTTTGTCTCTGTGAAGGTGTGAATTGGTAAACATTTCTATTTATTTATGTGTATGGCTCATCATTTTGTATTTATCCCATAATTTAAAAATGACATCTAACGGGAGTTGTTCACAGACCCTCACCATGTGCTATATAAAGATTTTTCTTTTCTTTTTGTTTTTGTATGGTGAGCCAATAATTACATGCAGAATTTGTCTTGTGAATATAAGTGAAGTAAAAGATAAAGTGGGGCAGAGAGAAAACCCAAATTTATTGCTTTGTTGTGTTTTGCTCTTGTGATTATGCAGGACAATCTTGCAAACTGTTTTCTTTCATCTTTTTTTTTTACTGAGTGCAAAGAACATGCTATTTATTACAGTTCTATTTAGTCCTTAATTGCTTTTGATCTCTGTTTCTTTTTTCCATGTGTTCAATGTGGGACAGGGATTAGATAATGTACATTCTTTGTATAAAAAGCTGGTACATGTAAAAATCTGAAAAACGCAAATGCATATGTATGATGTATGAACTAAAGATCAATCTATTGTACATTAAAAAGGTGTCTGTTTCTACTCCTCTGAGTTCCCTGACTCGGTCTTCTGCATATAAGTAAGGACTGACTAGGAATATTTTTACTCTGGCCTTCCAAAGGTATCTTAACTCATGGTCTTACGGGGACACAGTAAATCACTAACTTTATTTTAACAACAGTAACAATTTTACCTTAAAATAATGACTTAAAAATAATTCTGACACTGACACATAGTAGAAACAGTGGAATATCTGCCATTGCTACGGCAACCCTAAAAAATCATGCCAAATGGGCAGCCAGTACATTGAATATTAGTAGAGTAAAATAGGCCCACCGATTTTTGCACACTAGACCTTTGAGTAGCCTTTTAAAGAAATACTCCGGCATCAATGAACCCACAGCCCTGCTGTTTGAAGTTGCTGTGTGCTGTCAGTAGGAGTAAGAAGGAGAAAGTTTGGTTCAATGTAGATTGAAGAGTGAAACGACAGCCAATGCTAACTGACGAGGGCAAGGAAACTCATTTCGTCGTTCCTCCTTGTCTCGGTTTCATTTTCATGTGCCCTGTTCAGTCAGCATTGACTGCCAGTTCACAATTCGGTCTCTTTTGTATCACATTTTCTCATTCTTATTCCAACCAACAACACTCAGCAACCTTGAACAACAGGGCTAGGAGTTGACTGAGTCCAGACAATCCCTTTAAGCTATAAGGTTCAATGTTTATAGAAACTGTTTATGTTTGCCTGTTAGGGTGCTTTGTTATCTCCGCCAGTGTCATCATTGGTAAATTATAATTCTAAAAGGGATAGTTCCTTAATTGTGATTGGTTGAATCGCGTTCCATGCTGTTGCAAAATCCACAATATACCACTGCTCCAACCGCATTTCGTTCTATATTGCTGCACCATCAGAAAGTGAACAGTGGCTGCGCTTGTTTGTTCTTTGGTAACTATTCAGTTAGAGGAAATATATTTCTTGCCGGAGGAATTGTAATCTCTAAATAATCCACACATTTTTTGTTGTTGTGTCTTCCTTTAATGAAACCATGCCAGGTTAATGTGGTAACTGTTTTAGAAAAGCAGTAATCCACTCGAGTCAGTGAGTTATGCTCATTTTACCACTGCTAAGGGGGTTTAATGACACTCCACTACACTGTGCTGGTAAAACAAGCATAAGTCTCATTGGTTGTTGCTTACTTCTCCACTGTGGCCTCTTTTTTTAATGCATTTCACGTCACCTTAGGTGCGCTGCAGCTACCCATATATGATTTATTAATTATACCTCCATCTTATTAATTATACCTCCAGACACACACATTGGGTGTGACTGCTGAGAAAATAATAATGAGTTGCATCAGTGTTCCCTCATATGTTGTTTCAAAACATAAATCTGATGGAAAACATTTACCAGCATCACTTTCTGCTCACCTCTGAAAAGGTGTGAGAAACAGCACCTATCCCACACCAAAAATCAAAGTGACACCCCACTCCCCCCCAAACCCACCTTGAAAAGCAGGTGTGAAAAGGTTTGCTTTCTGTGACATGTGAAAAGATGCCCTTTTGGCCAATAGAGGTAGAGGAGGTGCTGTGAGCTCCTTAAAAAGAGACAAAGCCTATCAAATATCAAAGCTGCACAGTGTAGGTGGGTTTTAGGAATCAGCTTTTCAGCCACTTCTGTGTTGTGTTTCTGTGATCATTTGTTAGTATATATTTAAAATGTAAGTCTGGCTACAGTCAGAGAATATTGATTGAAAAAATAGGTCACTCAAAACACCATGCTGTTATTCCAGTCCTACTGGTCCTGCGCATAGAATGGATATTGTATTGCAAGAAATCTCTAGGGCTAAATTGGCCATTGTTTAAGCTTGAGTGTGTGTGTGTGTGTGTGTTTGTGTGTGCGCGCGTGTGTGTGTGTGTGTGTTTGTTTAGGATGGAGGTGACGTCGGAAGTTTCATTGTGGTAATGTATGTTCAGTCTTTCCTGTTCTGTCAAGGTGACAACCAGAGGCCTAGCATGACTTATCACCATGCCAGACCTCTTATTTGTTGCCAGCATTTGACATCAGTCAAAAATACACTGAACCTATCCATCGGATCTGCTGTTTTTGTGTCTGGTTCATCCAAAAAAAGAGAGTCTAACCACTATCATAATTTTTCCTGACAAAGACATCAGCCGATGCTGCAGAACCCTTTAAAAATAATGTTTGATTCACTCTGTCATGTTGTCAGGCCTTTATGTCATTGCCTATCATGTAAGCTTCTCTATAAATAAATGTGTATCTACTAAATAAACAAAACAAAACAAAAAAACTTTTCTAAGTTGTAGATTACAGCAGCAGTCTCATTGTCTAACAGGCATACGATGGGCCTTCATATCGCAGCAACAACCCAAAATCATATTACTCACAAATTAGACACAAGTGATGTCTATGACCATAATTTTATTAACAAGACTTTTCAAGGACAGTGCTTACTTTGACTGAAAGGTACTGAGAAGTGTCTACACAAGCACTCAGAGTAGCACCTTGCAAAGTCAATGATGACAAAAATACTCTTTCTCTCTCAGTGAAGAGCTGTGATTTTTCACATAATGGTGTACAAGGTCAATTTAAGTGGAGCTTTATTTTTCACTAATCCATAAAGAAAGTGAAACAGTTAGAAGGTGAATGTTTTGCTAAAGTAAAAGTGCTCTTGTGGTCCAAGAATGAAAATTCAGAGATTCCAAGTGGGGTTGGAACTATTGAGCTCCCATACAGTTGCCGAGTTTTTGCATTTTACACCCCAATCATAAATGCTCACCAAGAGGATTTGTGTCTAAGACAAGAATATAGGGACTGACAATGATAATCTCTATGAGAGATCTCTGTAAATATCTCTATTTACACAAAGTCTGTTGTGTGAGTCAGACAACTACTAGCAAGTTTTTTTTTCTCGTTTGATTAAAAACAGGAAAAAGAAACTAGACAACCTTATATATCAATAGGTGTTTATTTGATCATGCTATGAAGTGTGTTTCACAGACTACTAGAAGGAATGATTAAAAACCTTCTTCTGAAATGGATAGTTCCGGTCCTTGGTTGTGATTGGCTGAATCATGTTCAATGCCATTGAAAAACTCTCATAAGCTCATGTCTTTAGATGCATTTCTTTATCTAATATGGCAGCAATCTACAAACGTTACGGTGGTTGTGTAACACTTACTATGAACCCAGCTTTCATGAACCATTATTCATAGCTAGTAAGTTAGTGGTTGTACATGAATTATGATCAATTCATAATATGCAGTAGTACAATAGGAACAGTTATTCTCCTTTCATAATATTTAGAAAAGATGGTCTATTCATAGGAACAAAACCCACAACTACAAGTGCTTAATAGTGTCCAAATAAGTCCTGGTTACGCTTTTTGATTGAGAATAACTGTTCCTGAGAATAACTGTTACTGTTGTACTACCACCTTATAAGCCCCTTACTCAGCAAAGCATATTGAGATGATAATTCATATACAACAACTAGAATACTTACTATGAATAAGCAGTAATTCAGAGTTTATATTGGAGAAATTCTAGTTAATGGTTTACTATGGGTAGAATAAGCTCATGTAGAATAATGTATTGATAAGTGACTGGTAATGGCTAACAAGTGGCTAGTATGTTATTAATCTGCATGGTAATAAGATGCTAGTTAAGGGTGAATATGTGTACCCTAATCTAAAGTGTTACCATAAAGTCTTATAACTAATGTCATTAGTGTTCATAACTGTTTATAGATTCTCATGACTTAACTTACAAGGCATATTTGCTTATAATGTTGTCTTATAAGCCTTTACAACTTAAAGGGTGACAAAGCATTATAAAGTTTAAATTTGTTATTTGTCCATTTATATGTCCAACACCTCATGATAAATAATGAAGAGTTACAAGTGCTCAATGCATATTTTAGTGAGTAAAGTGAGATGCACACATAATTACTGTTTAAAATCAATAAGGAACCAATGCAGACAATAAGTACAGTATTATGTTTCTCTAGTATCAAAAGGGCAAAGAAGCTAATAAGGCTTTGTGACACTTCAAGTTGTAAAGGCTTACATGATAACATTGTAATACCTTATAGGTACAATCATGAGAGTGTATAAGTAGTGGTTATAAAGCAGTATGAATGTGTTATAACCCTTTATGGATGTGTTTATAATGCTTCATTAATACTGGGTTCATAGAAAGTGTTACCAATTTCTGTTTGGAAGAATTTTCATTCATGAATAAATTACTGCATTTCTTTTACATTTCATGGTTCGTGATGATTTAGAAACTGCTAAATGGATTTAAAGGCACTCTGCTTTGCATCATGGCTCCCCTTAGCAGTTATGAAATGATCATAGACAAAGACCTCTCATGGCTTATTGCTAACTTTGAAATAGCAATGGTCAATATACTTAATATAAGTTGCAAGACTCCCTTTCACCAAAGACATTCACTTAGAGCTCTGCCTTATTAGGTGACACATTTTTGCATACATGATTCTAATGGTGTGAGATACAGAAGACTAGGGAAGAGGGTGTTAAAAGATGCTCAAGGCACATCTGCATGTATGTATTTACGGCTAAGGCTGTGGTAAGAACAGCATGACCTTGCTTCTGGCAATGTCTCACCCCCTGTCAACCAGGGTGGAGGTGGGAGAGTCTCCTTTATTTATCAATTAAGAGGCTGTTAGGCCTAGAAGTGTCATCATAGAAGGCATCAGGTTATTGCTCATGAGATGGAAAACCAATAACATAACCATACAAGTAAAGTGAAATTCTGGGATCTAGTTTAGGGGCTAGTACTGGTTTAGATTCATTTTAGTGAGGTGTTTTGTGTATCTGATGTGGCCCCCACTAAAAAAATCTCCATTACACCTCTTGATGTGCCACAGATCTGCCTCCCAGGTCTCAGCTGTAAGAGCTTTAATGGCAATATGTCTGTGTAGATTCTCACTCATCCAGATCATGCTAGTCAAGGTGTCCAGTTATATGCAACTGGACGTTTCACCTTTTATCCAAAAGGCCTCTTCAGTTCTGGCCTGATGAGGTTGTGATCATAATGACCAATTCAACTCCAATTCACACACTGATTTCTGCTAATTATGTGAATGGGTGACTCATGTGACTCATTATCATATGATGGGAGGTGTGGTCTACAGCTCACACTTACACCCACAGTCCAGAGATAAATCTCCTGTTCTTACCATCACCAGGCCAGAACTGCATTTTCAAGGCCAGGCCAGAACTGCGTTTTCCTAAAAGTACAACATGTAGGCTAATGAAGGCAGCTCATACTCTACCATTCAGGAGAAAAAAATACAGTGAAATACCTTTCTCCAAATATGTTACAAAATTTAATAAAAGCAATTGAAGTATGTGACTATCATCCAAACTTTAAAATATTGCTTGGCAGTTATCTACACAGATACAAGAAGAAATGTATGTACATGAGACATACACTCTGACAGCCTGCCAAAACCTAGAAACCTCAAAAAATGTGATGCTTTTGGCACTGTGTCTGAAATGGAACTGAAGTGTCTTCGTCAAAGGTCACAGTGTGTTTATAGCTTGTATTTAGTTTTTCTGTATATATATATATATATATTAATAGCCTGCCCTCTGCGGCTGTGGCTATTTATACACTCTCTGCCAAGTGCAGCCTACTGGGTAAAGGACAAGGTAAAGCTAGGCTACTGCGGGGGGCAGTCCTGGAACTCATAATACAATACCTGACCCTCACAGAGGTCATAACGGGCACTGACAATCACCCCCCGTCCCCCGACACACACACACACACAACCAACTACACACTTTTCTCCAACCAGCCCTGATCTTGCAGAGATGCACCCCTACTACCACTACCATGTGGTGCAAACTGCGGCACTATGAATGTTTCTGGCAGTATGGAGCCAACCTGACATTCCTTTTTCTCCTTGCCAAAAATAGCATATAATACAGTGGAGGATTACAGGTAGGGAAGGAGGGGTTGTTTCCAGTGCATTTAAAGCAGCAGCACCTTATATCTGTATAGAGAAGCATTGTAATGGTCAGTGTTACCAGTGGTCTCTAAAATCCAATTCTTTCACAGACTTCACTGACCTCTAATGAAGGACAACAGCAATGACCCTTTTGTAAAGAATTTACAATTAAGTTATAAATATGTAATAGCACATTGCTTTTGTGATTACAGCCATTCACTGGGTACCCTCTTTAAAAAAATAAATAATTTCCCCATCTGAGTTGCTCTGTTTCTATCCTGGTAAAATGATCTGTAATTATCTGCCTTTTGTTTGCTACCAGGAGATTGCTTCCCACAGTGTGAATAGATGGAAATAATAGTACTTGATTGGAAAAGAGTCTGTCAGGTTGATAGTGGTTTGCTCCTGAATTACAAATATGTGAATGTCTGAATCTAAACATTATCTGAGGCATACAAACTCATCTCAGGGCCAGGCAAACTTTGTACCCTCCCTTCCCCTGCTGTGGGAGTCAATTCCTGGATATGAGACAGACCTTGCTTTCTCCTCATTGCCAATAGCATCTGAGAAAAAAATGATACCATTCCTGCCGTGCTTCGATGTTACATTTGTAATGCTAATGTGACAATAACTGCCAAATCAGTTGACCACAGCTGGAATGGATGAAGCACAGATCCCAATGCCAGATTCAGCCAAGAGACAAGGGGGTCTGTCTGGCAAACTTTTCACTTCTTTTCATCCTTTTGCAATGCAATGGATTGCCAGAACTTGGCAGGATGTGATCTGTGTTGCTTCATAGTGCAAAAGAATTGCTGTTAAAACTATTTAAAATTTAGTATTCATTTTTATCCTAGAAGAAATAGTTGACATTTATGGTCTCAATTCCCTTGTACTTCTGTGCCTGTTCTCAATGTGAGATAACTGACTAAGATCACACGGATGTCTGGAGCCCTTTAGGGAGACCTGATGCTCAAACTTTTAATTGAGATGCCTACATCTCTTGTCCTTCTCACTATCAAAGAATACGCCAAAGTACCCTCAAAGTTGGAGAAGATGGCTTTACTGTCAGAAGGGGCAGTCCTACCTTTTTTGGTGCCCAGGGTGAACACCTCCTCTGGCAACCCCCGCCAAAAAAACTATATATACTGTATATATGTCTGGCACATCAACCTTTCCACACTAATTAATGTTATTTTGTTTTTTTTGTTGTTGTTTTTTTTTGTTTTGTTTATTTTATAATTTCAAGTGTCAACTGCCTACGTCCTTTTTACATACTCCTGTGTAGTATTTCAGAAGGTAGTGGTATATAATGAAAAGATATAATCCGCCATTATCCAAAAGAAGATATTATCTTGTGTCAGTATACATGCATAATGACAATTTATGGTTTTAGTTGAACTGTGAGATGCATGTCTAGTTGCCACAGCAAACGAGAAGGCCTGAATCCCCCAACCGCCCGCCCCCACTTCTTCCACAGGTTGTGTGTGAATGCAGTAGCAGCAACCAAGCGGAGCTAGGGTGCTCACTTCCCGCAAATGGATAAATGTGACATAATTTGCACCGAGGTGTTATCACCGAAGTCTATATCATACTCTGTGGTGATTTTTGTTTGTTTTGTTTCATTTTGCGAGCTCTCGGTTATTAGCTGCCACTTCAGCCAGCAAACTAAGCCAAGTTTATACTGACAGATAAAGATATTTCCCTCACCTAAATTTGGGCAATATTTGCTTTAGAATTTAACCTCCTTACTCTCGAGCAAGTATGTTATAAGTGGCACCAATTCACCTGGTTGTGTAGCTTAATTTGATACCTTAACCTCCATCCTAAGAGCAGTTATACCCATGCCAAAGCCTATGAAGGATACTGAAGCAAAATTGCTTCACCCGCTTTTTTGAGCTATTCACTGTTAACGCGTGGAAGATGTTAATTCTGACAGCCACACAGGAAAATGGATCTATCAAATAGATCATTCTAATTTATTGAAAACAATACATGGTGCCTGATTTGCCTCCTTCTATGGTATTGTCAATACCCCTTTATGCTTCTTGCATCCCCAGCCATTCGGTCTGTAATAGAAAAAACGATATGTGCACTATTTATTTATTTGTTTGTTTGTTTGTTTGTTTGCCCTGGCATGTTCTTGGGGCAGTATGTAAGCTCACAAGAATTTTTTTTTTTTTTGGTGAGTGCCCATGATGTAGCCTCCTCAATTAAAATGTACAAATGCCAAACAGCTGAGAGATTAAGATCAGGAAATCAGTCAATCTGTCAATTTTGTCAAAACCCTGATCCCCCCACTGTTCCCAATCGAGTCAGCATATTTACATTTATTTAGTCGACATGTACTGAGAACAGCTGAGAAGGCATAAATAGGACTAAACAAGAGTAGCAAACACATGCCCTTGACTGAGAGTGGTTATATTTGGAAACACTAACCCCTCTTGGCCAAGAGACAGGGGAAGTGAAATATTGGCTTTTCAGCTCTTTCCTGAAGCATTACGGGTCACCAGCATCCGCTATGTGAGCGTTCAACCGCCGAGAGGCTCACACAAAAGCCACTCAGTCACATTCTTGCGCTGATGCCCCTCCCCTGTGTTCTGCTCTGTTAGCCAGCCAGGCTCATGTTATACGACTCCCACTTTGGCAAGGCTCTGTCAGCATTAATTACAACATGTGACCCTTGCAGCCAGCCAGTCAGCCCAGGAGGACAGAGAGGAGAAGAAGATGAGACCAGCCCTCCTGCAACCCGTGACATCAAACTCCCTGCTGTCACATGAGCCTAACATGAGCCAGAATATGACTGAAAAAGATCACAGGAGCCCCTAAACCATTTTGCAGCACTGGAAGAGCTCATTCTGTGATTTAGCTGAGGCTGATCCGGCGTTCGGACATGGTCAAGTGTGAGACCTTGAGGCCAGTTTTTCTTTTGCTCGGACACGTCCCAGAGGTGCTTGGTACAAGTGTCAAATGACATCATGGCAGCCCTTCTCATTCCTCTAAGCTACCCAAGAATGCTATTTCATTTTCAAAGGCGGCTCAGGTGCCCCAGCTTTCATACGTCAAGGACTAATGGAGAGCAGGTTGTGCCATTAAAAGAGCATTAAGGCCTTAAGCAGGTTCAGAGAGACAGCCAGGGTTACCCTTTAAGGGTGAAACTGTGCCAGCTGTCTGCATAGAGAAAAGAGAAGATAGAGGAGGATAGTGGAAGGGAGAGGTGGCATGATGGAGAGAACAGCAGGAGGAAAGGAGGAGGTACATGATGATTGCAGGGAAATAGGGAGAAAGAGAAGGAGGAGAACACACAGTAAAAGAGGAGCAGCAGGTAGCGGAAAAGAGAAGGAAAGATGAGAGACAGGTGTAGAGAAAAAGTGGGTGGGATAAAGGAACAGGTGGGAGGAGGAGGACACAATTGAGGAAGCAAGGCAAGCACCTTCTCTTTGAGAGACCAGCTGTGAATGGAGAACGGTGGAAAACGACTCAGCTGTGAGTTTAATGTCTTTTAAACTCACAAATTGGCTATCAAAAAGGAAACAATAACATATTTTATTTGTTGCCACTTCACTTCCAAAAGCACAACTGCTGTTGTTGTGATAGTTTTTCATTACATGCCAGTGCATCAGGACTGTGTGGCAAAATGCAGCACTTTACATATTGATGATAATTAAGAACACCTGTTGCCAAAAAACAACCTTGTGATAAGAATCATCTTCTGCCAATTTCTCTATCAGCAACATACACTGAGATTGATCCTGACCATAATGAAATGAAGCCAAATGTGGTGGGTTCATGAATTTGATGCGCTCATGCATACCTCAGGACTGAATTGATTAGGCTAATTTTTGTCATCGGTACTTAACCATCACAGCCACAACACTCCAAAAGGAAAGGAAAAAAAAAATTGATTTCTTTGTCTATTCATTTTGAAAGAGTCTGTTTTAACAATCAAAATATGTTTTTTTTGTCAAATTCACCTAATGCAGATGTGTCAGTATTGGTATAAGTGGGATAATGAACTCCACATCGTTCATATTTCAGAAAACAAAACTTTATCACCACCTTGAACGTGCATTTTTTTCTGAACACAGTGTGATTAATTATCCCTTATGTAATTATGTATTTCGTAAACATTAAAATTACAGGCAACACTACCTCTCTCTCTCTCTCTCTCTCTCTTCTGTTGTTTGCAAATATATAACGTTAAATGAAATTTGTGACATTTGCCAAGAAATTGATTTATATCTTTCGTCGTTTCCTTACCCTTCTTGTCAGCCTTTGTTACTCGCCATTACCTGTTTTGTGTTCTCCTCGATACCTAATTTACAGCAATTTTCTTTGCCATTGTTTGGTGAACAACCATCCAAAATCAATGTCAATATGCTACTGTTATTAGACCAGTAATTATGTGAATCCTTTTTCCAATTGGAACTCTGCTGTTTGAATGTTGTCTCAGGGGCACACGGGTTGACTTAGAGGACAGGGACAGGCTGAATCGGATGCTGATTTCACACTCAAGGGCTATGACAGACACACGTAATGGGTAACCACACGGCACCCTGCCCTGCCACAACCAGCACTGCCAGGTTCAGACGTCAGAGCCCTGATTGCATTAGTCTTGATATGATGGCAGCGATAGCAACTGCTTGCACGTCAGAGCATATCATCCAAATATGCTATGAAAAAACACAAGACACTGATAGATTTGGAGATCTGGAGCTTTGCCTTGGGAGAGACACTGATGCTTTTTAAGGGTGCAGGGTGGGGGGTGGAGAAGGGGAGGCACCTAACCCTTTCCCAGACTGAAATATCACAAAGAGTAGCAAGGCCATTTCAAATATTCGGTACATAATCCACACTACATAAATTGTTGGCAAAATTAAATGAAATTTTACTGAGAATTTCACTGGCATATTATAGCTCTCCTTTGTTTAACAAAAAATGCATATCCATCAAGTTACAACCTTTAGGAGTGAAAACTACTTTTGCTGAAATAACAAAAGGTTCAAAACAGCACCTTCTTCAGACATGCCCAGAGTAGAAATTTGTTTTGACTCGTTTGACTTGTAGTGAAAGCTAAATCTATTTGCATTTTAATAGCTGTATTTGATACCAATCTGGTGGCAGATTATTAAAGTTTTACAGCCTAACATCATTCTGGACTTTCTCATATATTTCTCATTCTGGACCGTATCAGCCAGATTGAACTGCAGTCTTCTTAGACATGCTCTACAGCTGCCATCACTGCTGACTTTAACAATTCTCATCTCAATGGCTCATCACAGGATATTACACTCTCTGAAGTTTGAACACACTCTCACACACAAAATAAATAAATAAACAACCAAAGAAGGAGCGCAAAAGAAAAGACCTTTGGTTATCACCTGTGTTATACACTAAGTAGATACATATATTTTTATTAACTTCCAAGTAAACAATATTTCCAACCAATAATCGAAACCAATAACATAACAACAGAACACAATATAACTGCTTAAGGGAACTGTAAAAGAAATGGCTGTTACCCATTTGATTTTGAGTGCCTGTTTTAACTGGTCTCAAACCCGATGTCTGGTCCACCATCATTTGATCTATGGCCAGGGGAGCATTATGACAGTAACCTGTGGTTTCATGAACAGTAAATATAGTAAACCAGGCACTGTATCATCCTAAAGAGCAATCAGAGCTTCATGACAACGTTTCTTGAGCCAGGTGGTTGTGATTATTGAAGGAGGTCTGGGAAAGCACAGTAATTCATTTGTGTGAGCAGCAAATGAAAAGGGCCTATTGAGACACAGAGCCAGCTAGAGAGGAACAGGAGGTCTCGTTCTTTAAAAATGCCAAAATAAATATATTGTACGACAGCTTGTCATATGGGAACAAATAATCAAATTTTCCACTCTGTAAACAAATACAAATTCAGTCATGTTTGGAACTGTCAACACAATTAAAATGGATGACTACCAAACATTTACAAATCTCTTCAACTTGTGTTTGGGCTAGACTGACCTTCATTTAGTCTCCACTAAGCATTATGCAACATCTGTGTTAGATATCCCATGCAATGTTTTCCATATAAACGTATTTGTTCTTGTTCCTGGCACTTTCTCTAGCAGTGTATCTCCACACACACACACACCCCCAACCCCATTTCCCATGTCTCATGTTCAGTAGTGTGAGTGTGTCATTCAGCTAGGATGCCAGCTCCCCTCTCTCTCTCTCTTTCTCTCTCTCTCTTTCTTTCTCTCCTGTGTCTCCAACCTCCAACTGGACATGCCACAAAGCTGACAATCTGCTAGCTCTCCTCTCTGCTACCATCACTTAAGTCGATGCCTCATGTCCCTGTTTTGCAACAGCGGCGCAATTACGCCCCCCAAACCCCATTCCCTCTCTGTGACTCATAATAAGAGGCAAACACAGAAAAGGGTGATGGCCACCTGGATTGCTGTCATAATTTCCTCTGGCATCCTGCGAGGTGAGAGTTTTTTCTATGAATAAATTTATCAGAGGTGTCTTCGTTAGACATCAAACAGAAGGGGTTGCAAGTTCAGAATTTAGCGTGAAGCCTGTTTGTTTTTCTTTCCTAACGATCCCCAAATGCTTTACACTCACACCCTCAGTACTAAGAAACCAGGCTCATGATCAGGATTGTGAAAGAGACACATGGAAGAAATTTGCACAAAATCTCCACTGTCTCAAAAGTATTAACCAGCATATGGGTCTCTGGCGAACGGGTCTGTATAGGGACTAATTAATCAACACTGTTGTGGAGTGACCAAACCTCAATGCTCCGCCTGATCCCTGGACAGCTGACATCTTTATGAATAGAACCAACTAATCCACTTTCCTGAACTACTTAAGTTAAGTCCCAGTTCCCTCCCTTGGCCCTTTGCATTCACTTGTATGCAGTTGGTTGCCCTGTTTTTATGAGACAGTCAAAGAACAGAAGTTGTAGACGTTCAGATGGCCCACTAGAGCCCTCCCATTGGAGGGTTGTAAGATGCAGATTCCAGACAAAGTGGCAGAGGGAAAATCAACTGCTGTTTCAATTGGAATAGAAATATATGAGAAAGAAAGGGAGGGAAAGCTCTTCAAAAGTTAGTACAGTATTTGCAAATCATTTTGAAATCAAAATGAGATGAGCAAAAAAAGAGAAATCCTCTGGGAAGTGAGGGACAGAAGCTTACTGATCTGCAAAAAAAAAATCTTAAGTAGGCAGTATGTTTTTGTATGGGCAGAACTGTGCCAGTTTTTCCCTCTTCTATGTAAGAAGGCCACCCTTCATCTGTCATACTCCCCTCTGTGCAGCTCTTCTTAACTTGTAGAAGCTTAGCCTTATCAGACATTGCTATCAGATAAATAAGCCAGAGGAGAGGAGGACATGGCACATAAAAAGTTGAAATCAGACACAGGCTCCTCATAATGTTTCACAAGGCATTGCACTTATGAGTTCTGACTCAAGTCATGTGTTCTCCTCTCTTCTTCTCTCCTGTCCTTTCTATTCTCATCCATTCTCTTTTCCTTTGCTCTCCACTGTTCAACTTTCCTCTCCTCTCCAATACTGAATACTCTTTGCTATTCGCCTCTTGTCTCCTTTCCTCTCCGCTATTCTCCATTTCTTTCCTCTTCTTTCCTCTCCTGTCTGATCCTTAATACTCTATGCTGTTCTCCTCTCTTCTTCAATCCTCGATACTCTGTTATTCATCTCTCCTCCCCTCCCTCTCCTCTGTGATCCTCAATAGTGTCCGCTATTCTCCTCTCCTCTCCAATCCTCAATACTCTGTTATTCTCCTCTCCTCTCTGATCCTCAATACTCTCCGCTATTCTGCTTTCCTTCCCTCTCTTTGGGGTGTGGAGGATGGTTGCTCTTGGCCCGCAGGAAGAGCAGGCGCTGGACCAGGGCCAGAATGGGATGCTGGCCAGAACTTTCAATGACAAACACAGGGCCATCTGGGCAGCCTATACACAGTTCACACACACACAGATACAGTCACACTGAAGATACAGCTTCTTACACACATACACACACACACACACACACACACACACACACACACACACATACACACACACACTCACATACACACACATTGGATATACTCTCCACACATGCAGAGTTTGCACACTACACGCACATGTCCACACGCACACACGTACACATAAGAAGGAGAAAGAAGCTGACGCTTTTTGCATTCAAAATTGGACAGATCAGTGAGAAAATACAAAGAAGCTTGACTGACAGAGGTCATGTACAAAATCTTCCCCCTTCTATTACCTCAAACATGAACAATGTGCCTTTGTATGGGGGCACCCATCTTGTTTTGGCAACTTCACAGCTGACTAGCAGTAAAAGATTAAAAGCTTACAGCAGTTTCATTCTCTTAATGCTGTTTTTAATTTGATTTCTTATACCCTGTGACAGCCTTGATGCTTCTTTAAGTAAATCTGGAGGTCACTGCATAGTCTACAAGAAAATTACATCAAAGGGAATTACGACGATATGTATCTTCACAATGTCACTGGGACATGACAAAGCTGTAAATATATTCTTTAAATGTAATCTCTGTAATGCTTATGCTGTAAATAATACTGTCAAATATGTAGGAGATAAAGAATGACACAGCAAGTACATTACTATATCAGAAAGTAATGCATGTTTGAGATGCTAATGCCTTTACACCTCAAATGGCATTATTCTCTGATGTACGAACACCAAGTTTATTATCCCACTTAGACCATGTCCTCATTATGTGGTTTTGCTAACAATATTTACACGTTTTGATAGCTAAAAACAGGTCCTTCTGCAGAAATCCTTCTGTCCGCTACACACTGACTCAATGAAAACTTACCAGGATTAACTGTCATTATTAGTTCTAAATGGATGGTTACTGTGATCAAAAGTTGGTCTTTAGTTCCATCTCTCAAATACAATATCCAAGGATTCTGTCCTATTTTGGCTTAGCAAAATCACTGTTTTGTTTATTCTCAAATGCAGTGCAACCAAGTAAAAAAAATGCGTCAGTCAGGCTGCTAAATTGCTACCCTGTGTTAACCTGACAGTGAATTTAAGCTATACAGGCAGATTGATTTGAGAACTTGATTTGCCATTCCCTGGAATTACACAGCAAATGCAAATCAACAGTTAACAAAAGTGCACATATAAAGCTGTAGAATGTTCTATTCACTTTAATGGGACTTCCCAACATCATTGGTTATGATCTCAATGATTGTTTATGGCAACGTTCTGTTTCACTTTCCTTTCCATTCCATTGCAAGAATTATCACCCGCAGAAATAAAATGCTGTTTTCTGATTGGTTGACAGGGTGTAACAGGACTCCTATGAAGTAGATCTGGTAAAAAATAGTGATGTCAATGGTAATGCGTTAACGTATGTGATTAATGTAAATCTTTTTTTTTAACTCATGTTGCAATTTTGGGCCATGGCTTTGTCCTTTACTACCTCTGAATTCTACTTCCAAGTAAGCTTAAAACAAGTTTTCTTTTGTTTATCTTTATAATGGTGGTATTTGAGAAATGCAACTTTTCCAATTAGGCATTAATAAATCATTTGTCTGTGTTGTTAACTGCATTATTGTAAGTGCACCATTAGGTATTACATATTGATAATGTGAATATTAAATAGTGATGATAGCATTCTACTGCTCAGGTCATTTATGGCAGTGCTATACTTCAGATAGAAAAAGTTGAAATTGAAATTCAGAGAATATGGCTCAGTGGAAAACAACGATGACTGAAGTTCAATAATAAAGCCAGCCTACATACCAGCTTCACATCGCTTTGGCTGCCAGCTTTCAAGATCCCTATAATTTAGTGTAATCTAAATATACTCTGTGGGTAAGAAGAATATTTCAGCCAAGGGTATTGGTTTAACTTCTGAATGGAAAAAGAGAAACCACAAAAAAATCTGGAAAATTCCACTAGAAGGCACAGATTGTGATTATTCGAGACTTAAAACCCGTCAGTTTTAGTCAGAAATGGAGCAGTGGGTGCCATTTGGGCTTACCCGCCGTCTGTTGGTCCGGCACGATGATAAATACTAACATCCCTGGTGCTCAAGAGATGGGAGCCATCTGGAGGAGATTACGACGTGTAAGAATCAACCCGAAATAATGAAATAATCATCCATCCTACATAAACACGCTGGTGAAATATGCAACTCATCTGCCAGCAAGTGCTCAGTGCTGAAGTGTGCTTGCATGTCTGGGCTGGCATCACACAAGCAGACACTATAAGGGCCAAACTCTGGCGGCAGAAGCACGTAATCTAAATGCAGCATCAGTATCGATCATCTCCTCCTCCTCTCCTCTTCCTCTTCGTATGCATGTCCATCTGAGCTTTCTGTCAATGCCCATACTCAGGGCAGCCTGTTTTTATGGCAACCACACAGGCAGGAGATGGCAAGATTCTACTGAGCTGGAGCCAGTCATTTTATCAGCACCACTCTGCATTACAAATTAAGACAAAATAAAGCCCAAAGATATTGGAAGTGAGTGAGCTTTAGTTTTGGCCACCGTCTGTATACTAAATAACCAATTAGTGATGTCCAGCTTTTGGCCTTTGATTTACATGGGAGTTTAAGTTACCGTATTGGTTTTACTTCCAGGAGGAGCGTCACTTAAGGAAATTTATTGCACAAAAAGAACATTTGTTAAAAAACTTATTACTTATTACTGTTGACAAAGATTTGTTTGGATTTGATTGAAAAAGATAAGTTTTGGCCAGTTTGTTTTGGCCATCCCTGATCATATTAAATGTACAGTTCACAATGCCAATGAAAGATAGTTGACATTTAATAGCAACACATAATTAATTACTACACTGTTATTAGAATGTAATGTAACATAGATGAGCATGCTCTATGTGTTATAACATGCAGTAATAACACAAAATAGATAAACATAAAATCTCAGTTTTCATCACAGTTGTCTAGCTTCACAGTTCACTTCTTGTGTAAAACAGTATGGCTTTGACCAGAAATGTGAATTAGTCACAGTTTGCTTAAAGCCACCAGTCACAGTATGACCCACTGTATGAGGGTTTTTTTATTGGGTGAAGGACATGCAGCAACAGCTTATGAACTTGTCAGTGCATGTGGCTTCAGCCACAGCCATGATACTATCAGGTCCTGTTTCACAGACTCAGGAAGTGTGACTGTGTGTTGTTCTGTTTCATGTTAGCATTTTTCAGCTACTTTCTCAAACTTCACTCTAGGGAGCCTTGTAGGTAGGCAATAGGGTATGTCAAGAGAATGATGTAAAAGTTTGACATGCATTGGAATGTTTTATCTACAGATAAAATGTTGTCCTATGTATTTTTATACAATTTTTATACATTTGGGACTTTGCCATTTTACCCATGTTAACAGAAAAGACCAGAATTTGTTTTGTTTGTTTGTTTGTTCAGTTGGTTTTTTGAGGGTATTAATGACAATCAGGTTTCATCGTTTTTGCAAGTCTGACTTTGACTCAAGAACAAGCTATGCCAGACAGTAGGTAATACATTGTTTCATTGGTAATTGATGTGGATTTTGAAATATGACTACTGCTGACTACTTCTGTCCAGGCTTACATGTGGGCACGATGACTTTATTGCTCATGCTGAACATTACTTTGACTGGAGCATTCTGCAGATGGACACCAATAATCAGTTCAAGGCGTACCACTTTGAAAAGCGCAGTGGTGAACAAACATTTATTATGAGACTGAAATCCTGAATCACACACATCAAATACAAAAAGATCAAAGCAGACAAAGGAAAGCAAAAGATCAGCTTTATCTTAACCCTAAAATACTATGAAAAAATCAAAGACCATTCCCATTCTCAATAGAAAATGGGAAAGGGTGAGAGAACAGCACACAAAATGCATCTTCGCCTCAACATTGCCTCATCAGGTTTACAAACTTCTTAAGACAACATTGGTGATGTGGGTTCAGATCTAATGCTGCCATTCACAGTAAATTTAGGGGAAACCCTAAAAGCCTCTGCTGTCCGAACACAACGAAGGCTTGGACTGGTGCAATGTGTTGCAAATCATTGACTCTTAGGTAGCCAGAAGGTATTAACCTTAAGTCCAGCCATATGTGTGTGTATCAAGTCATTGTTGTGGTCCCAGCATTACAGGCATTACCAGTGAAAAAATACATAATATAATATAATATAATACAATATAATATAATTATGCTGGTCCCATGAGCAGATTATGTACTTTTCCAGCCTTCCAGTGATAACAGCAACCAGGTGTCAGAATCAGCATCTCATCTGCTGAATGAGTGCAGGTTTCCCCTGACATCTGTATGTATATGTCACTAATAAAGATGATGCAAGATGCCCATGTGTGATCAGACTAAGGGACAGTTTGACAGTCTGTATCATGGTTGGATGACATGTGGTGTGTTCAGATGAAATGTGGCCACTTAGTCACAGCTGAGTCTGTGATGGATATGAATCTGTGTTTTCTCAGACTCTATTGTCCTGTAAACACACAATGGCTTTCTTTTGCCTGGCATGGGCCAATTAATGATGACACATAGCTGTATTGTATTGTGACTGTTCTGTTCCTCAGTTGAATTGACTAAAGACTGTATAGAACGTGTTTTTGTAATAATGTGAGTGGGGCACTAGGAGCATTGTGAAAACATGTTTGTATTATGTTGTACTCACAGTATCTGCTGAAAGAACACAACCGCCTGTGTCAGATGGAGAGCAGTACATGAATGGGCTGTGGGCCTGGGGAATTGTGTATGTGTGTGTTCATGCATACACGTATGTGTGTGTGTATATGTATGTGTGTGTGTGTGTAAGTGTGTGTGTAAGTGTGTGTGTTTCTGTTGCTCATGGCCAGTGTCCATGCTCAACAGGGAAATGTTTTCATGCAGAAAGGCTTATGTGAATGAGCTGCATGACACCAAACCACTGATGTCTCCACGCTTAATACCAGCCAGAACAGAAACACCCACATGACCATTACTGCTGCATTATATAAAATGAACATTTTTTTTCTCTAAAAGATTAGACCTTTTATCATACAGTGAGCAGAACTTGGTGCTGACAGCGCAAATGTTTGGAGAGGCCAAGGGGCAAAAGAAACAGTCCATTCTGGTTTCAATATACTGCAAGTCATTGTGGGAATAAAAAGTCTACAAGGGATGTTGGGGAGATGTTTTCTATTCTGACAGAGGTAGGGCAAAGGGAGCAGAAGGTTTGTACTGTCTAAAGAGCAGCATGATCAGAAATGCCTGGTATGGCTGGAGCACGCTTTGATCTGTATAAGCTCAAAGTTTGCTGTCAGTCATTCTCACTAACACAATTCCCAACAAACTGAAGGAGGGGGAAGGTTGGTGGAGCTTTGAAATCCGTCACGCTGAGAGCAGTGTGAGAAAGGCGGTACTTTCCCAAATGTTTGCCGTCTGGTGTATCAAAAACAGAAGGCCCACGGCAAGGCCCATGCGGCATGGGAGAAATCAGCATGCTCCCTCCAGTCGAAAACGCCAGGTGGGATGTCAGGCAGCTATGAGAGAGAATATGAAAAAACCTCTTACCACAGATACCATGACACCATTCATGTGCTTAGACAGAGACATGAAAGAGGGAGAAAGCTGTAGAAATGAATGAGAGAGCGATTGAGGAATGAGAGAAAAATGCAGGATAACATGTAAAAGAATGGTGAATTTCAGAGGAAGGGTGTAAGAAAGAAATAAAGACATAAATTCATGTAAGAGGGAGAAAGAAGGATGAGAGAGAGAGAGTGAAAGACTGAGAGGAACCATGCATTAGTGAATGGATTGCAACTGGAAATCAAATCTCTGGGGATACGTGAAACATATTTTCACACAGTTTCCCCATTAGAGATCTTATTCCAAAGACGTGAAAATATTGCTCTTCTCAATCAGGTTAGAACATAGCTGAAAGAACCTCATGAATAGAATAATTAGACTATATCCACATAAATCTCTCATCTGGTTTGAATCATCTTGTTTGCAGTGCATACATTTCTTAGCCAGATCAGTTCCCAGAAATGACCCTTAACATGCAGTACTAACATTGTACTGCACCCCATTCAGCCTAGCATAGCCAATAGTGAAGATTCCAAGTGGCAAGTCTTTTGAGACATTTTACCCAAGTGTGCTGTTCAAGTGAAGCAGTAAGGACAGTCTGGGCCCATGCCAGGTGTGTGTGTGTGTGTGTGTGTGTGTGTGTGTGGTGTGTGTGTGTGTGTGTTGTGTGTGTGTGTGAGGGAGAGACAGAGAGAGAGAGAGAAGAGAGAGAGAGAGAGAGAGAGAGAAGAGAGAGAATGTGTGTATGTAAGGGATGGGCCTTGAGGGAAGGGCGTCTACATCTTGAGAGCTGTTTGTCAAATGGGGAAAAGAGCTTGACAGATATCCAGACAAGAAACTCCTCTGTCTCAGAGAGAGATCTTTGCATGTGAGTGTGCATGTGAGCATAACATGTCAAAATCACTAAACTTTTCTGCTCTAACCATCATGAAGAGTCCAACTATTATTTGTATCATTTGACAGACTGAGACTTAGCTTTATATTTATGGTGTTTATTTCCACCTGGGACCTAGGTTGAGCAAAATAAATTCAGATGTGAAGATATCACTTGGCCCACTTGCCTTCATAGTGTTCCTTAGCCCTTTTGTAATTATGGAGGCACTAGAATCTTGCATTAGAAATATTGTTATATCATAATAGTACAGTTTGTCATCTCATCACTTTTAATGGCTGTCAGTGTCCAGAGCAGCTACAGCAGAGCCATGTTGCCATGCAGTTACTGTCATGACACTCATGGCATCTTAATAACAAACTAACAACTGCTGTGATTATTACACAAATATTAGACATGATATGGTCAGATCACTGGACATCAACTGTCGTGACTGGCTATGGCATGGTAATGACAAAGAGTTTAAAGCATTACCAAACTTGTTTTGCACTAGTGCACGACACCTCACTATCATGACAGCTCTTAGTGGGTCAAAGTGGTTTTCCTCAGATGCTAGAGAGCAGATTCTGTATTTTAAAGCACAAGCAATGAATGGAAAACCAAACACACAATTTGCAGAATTTACAGTCATAGTTTCTTTAGATCATCTACTGGTGACCTCGGGGAATGTTCCACCTTATTTCCTTTGTCCAGAACAGTCTGCATAAACATGCCATTAGGTCTTGGAAATTACATGACCTTTGGTGTTGTGCGGATAGTTCAATAGTTCATGATTCATATAGGGTTCAGGCTCAAATAGCCTGAATAATATTCAATCCCAAAGTCACATATGTTGTGCATTTATTCTTTCACTCATTGAATCAATTTGTCTCTGTAAGATGTATTTTATTCCTCCACTGACATTTTGAAATGCCAAAGAAAAAAAATCCAATTTCAACAGCATGTGTCTTTATCATATATGAATGGAAAAGGATTCTGACAGCTAAATGCATTGAATCAATCAAAGTTGATTTGAAAGGGCATCCACTTCTGGGGTAAGAACCACACACATGCCTGCACTGATTGATTCCAGATGTAGACATCGCTGTCCTTGTGTGCATATATTTTTCTGAACCTATTGGCATTTTACTTATCACTCACCCTTGAGCCAGAGCTCTATAGAAAATATAGAATTGATTTCTGCGTTTATGATACTCATTGTGACACATGGGACACAAAACGTGATGAGAATGCATCTCTGTTTTATTTATGATCAGTCATTAGATCTTCCAGAGGAGTTTTGGAGGTTACAAATGTGAATCGCCCCACTTCCTGATATCAGTCTATCACGTCTACTCAGCTATCTTCTATTGTGCCTCCCAGTAAAACATCCCTGTTATTACCCTTTCTACCAGCTTGTATTTGGAAAAGCTAATCAAACTTTTGCCTTTTGGTTATTGTCTTTTTTGTCTGTTTTAATTATGTTGCACTTTTTTCCTGAGAATCTTCTGCTGTTATTTCTCCTGTTTGTTTTACATTTCTCTTTCTTGCTTGTGCTGGATTTGTATTCAGAGCAGACATGGATTTAGGCCTTGCCAGGCAGAAAACAAATGACGTGTAATAAATTCACTTGTTTGTCACTTCATTCCTCACCCTCACCCCTCTTTCTTCCCTGTTGGCTCTGTTCTTTCTGTTTGCTGGGGAACACAGAGAGATGTTTGCACAAAGCGTTGCACAACCCCCACTGTGTGTTTGCATGGGAGGTTTTTGCATGATCTCTGCAAGGCTTTTCAGGACCCTGGTCAGAGATGCAGTCAGACACGCTTCTAGCTTAAATCCTGTACATCCTGCAGATTCAGGCCTTGAACTCACGCAACTGTGTTTAGGGGCCAAAACAGGTGTTAGGAGCGACAGCACATCATTTTATGGGAATGAACTCTGGCCATTCCATGCTTTTTAGTACTTTTTCATTCTTGAACATTTTTTTCCAGAGATTTGTTTGTGGTTTTTATTGCTTTCAGAGCTTATTGCTTTCAACATCTCCGCTTCTCACTGCATTGTTGGCCAAATGGCAGGGAAGGAGATGGAGATGGAGTACAAGAGACCAAAAGGTTCAAGGATCTGAATCAGTTTTGAGAGTGAGTGACTATAGAGTTTGGAGTGAGTTTTTCAGTTGCCTCTTGAAGACTGGGTGGAAATGTGAAAGATAAACTGATATGATCCAGCCAAATTCATGATTCATGAATCCATATTCAAATTCAAATTCAGCCCAAAAGATGACTCATTTAATTTACTATTATTATTTTTCCAGCTTAAAGGAGAAATATGCTGTAAATGAGTCCGTAGCCATGTTTTTGAGGTCACCGAGTGTTGAAAGGAAAATAGAAAATTTACAGTATAGATATATACTATATATACAATACAGTATAGCCCGAATAGTGAACCAGCAGCTAATACTACACAGTAACACAGTAACATTTTTTCTATGCCCCATTCAGTTAATGGCACCAGCCAGTTCGTTATTCCAGCCTGATCTCATAGCTGATACATTTGACAGAGAACATTTTTGCAAACCCCGTCAAACCTACCTGGGGGCACGTTTTGAGGAACTACAGTCCATCAACAGTCCACCAGGGGATGCTGAAGGCATATTTAGGCAGAGCCGTATTTGTCGCTGCAGTCTGTAGCACAATGAGTTTGGATATCCAACTCCGCCCACAAGATAATATAAAGTTGACTGGTATTTAGCAGACACTTTTATTTGCAAAAAATAATAATAAATAAGTAAATAATATTGTGCAAGCAACAGATTGCAGCGAGACATACTTGGAGTAAATACAGGTCTGCCTAAATATTGCCCTCAGCATCCCCTGGTGGACTGTTGGTCCGCAAAATGTGCCCCCAGGTAGGTTTGACGGGGTTTGCAAAAACGTGTTTAATCTGTGAAAAATCTGTGTTTAATTTCCAGCAAGAACTAAAATGTGCATCTCAGTCTTGTATCACAAGCTTGTATCACAATTGACGCACATTTCAAAATGGCTGCCTCCAAATAGAAGAATTTTTGAGCAAAAGAAGTAAAAGACACCCCCCTCAAATTCCCCACAGTTTCACTTATTAAATCATATGAATTGTTGACTAGTTGAGGATAACATTTATGCATTAAAGTGACTAAATACAGAAAGTAAGCTTTGCAAAAATGCTGTTGCTCCTGAGCAACTATGGCTGCTAAGGTCAATTCAGGAGTCTATAAAAATTTTGTGTTGAAAAGTGAACATAGTTGATTTTACGACTATTTTCAGACAGCGATAACTTTCAAAATCTTCTGATATGTTAACAATAGATGGAACTAATGCTGTGATTAATAACAAAGCTTAGAATTGGTCTTCATAAGTACAAATTGTACATTGTGAAAGAATACAGAGGTCAGTGCAAGTCAGTGTAATATATAGCAGACATACATGACAGGCATACACACACACATACACTCATACTAACACACTCACACAGGTCACAAGCACCCCTCCAACACATTCAGACAACCTCCCATACACAAACATACCCCTGCACCCTACCCCTACTTCTGGGAGCTATCTTGCCACCCCCTAAATCCGCATATAAACATGTATTTAGACACACATGTATACATGCACAAGCACACATGTGTTTACACATACACACATAAACACACATTTACAATAATAATAACCCAACAATAGTCAAATAATAACCCATGTTATTGTAATTACCTATTAACTATGTAATATGTGTTTTTCCTTTACCGACCATAGTTGCTCAGGAGCAACATTTCAGAAATATAGGTCACATGACCTAAAAATGAAAGTTGACTCCATCATCTGAAATGTAGCATGAAATGGATGTAAACTTCCATCAATAGTGTTTTTCTCTCAAATATTCTCTCAATTTCGTCATCTTTTCATTTATCTTTAATGACCAGCTCTGTGTGGGGTTATTACATTTGCAGGATCTTAATGACTACTCTTGATAAAATAAATATATTTATGGTTATTCTTCCAAAGTTCCTTCCAACTTTCCCTTCTCACTGAAAACGTATGATGTAATACATTGATAATGGTTCATGTTTTAGTAATAATGGTCATCTCTGGACATCTCATCACAAAGTAATTAAATGGTAAACAATGTACTCCACTACACTGATTATTTATGAATTAGGCCTAAATGAGACATCGCCACTGTCCTTAGGCAACACATTGCATCCACATCCCCTTAAGCCAAGTTTGCTAACAGCAAAACTCTTATCTCACCTTGGTCTTTGGGGAAGTAGTGTGTGTGCTTATGTGTGTGCAAGACACTCTCTCTCTCTCTCTCATTCTTTCAAAAACAAGAATGTAGAAACTTAATTATATATTTAGATCTGATGCCCCCCCACACACACCTTGAAAGATTTCTGCATGCAAATCAACTGGCTTTGGTCCAACTTTCCTATCCCTTTCCACCATGTGTGGTCTTTGTGTTTAATTTAATGCAAATTAATGCAAAGCTGTGTGACGCATTGAAACGAAAAAAAAATTCCATGAGAACTACACAAAGCAACTTTAAAGTTACTTGAAATGTCATTTGATATTTTGGCATTTTTTTTATTTTGTCTTGTGTTTCAGGATGTCATAGATTTCCTTTTTTGTGCAGTTGGAAAAAAATGTTTACCATGTGGCCACAGTTAGTGAGTTAGTTATGAAGTAATGGAGCCAGTAACACAGTGTTGTGTGTCTCCATAAGATAACAGCTATAATGTTTCATAAGTTAAGTAATTCGACGTCCAAAAAGACCAAAGACTATAAAGTGAATGGAGGGAGCTCACCATGAGAGGCCATCGCTGGTATGCACTTGTTAGAGCCCTCAAGTACTGAGATCTGGCAAAGGTAGATTACTAGTAATGATAATATCAAGGAAACAACAGGGGTCAAGTAAGATGTGCTTGGATGTCCTTAAGAAGTTCATCAACTGTAAAGACTTGACTGATTGAAAAGCCTAGCTGTGGGCGTACTGGATATTGTTTTCATCTAAACAAACCTTTTGTTATTGTTTAAAATGTAATGTCTGTGTTAGTAACACTTAAGCTTTTCTGTCTCGAGGGAGTTGAAGTGTTTCTCATTGATGTGTCTGTCAGTGCTACACAGGAGAACCGGGGTATGAGAAGTCATACAAACAAAATCATAAACAGGTGTGGAGAAGAGGAGCAGAGAGTAGAGAGAGGAGGTGTAGAGAGAAATCAAATTGTTGCAACCACTCTCACTTTTACCCAGTTTATCCTATTTGTATGTTAGACAGCTGAAATGATTGATGAATTGGGTTCTGTCAGTCAACTCTTATGTTGTGAACCGCAACCACTTACAGTAAAATAAGTGTTTGTTTGTTAAACACCCAAAGGATCTCTACACAATGTCATCCTTACTCTGTTTGTTAAACACCCAAAGGATCTCTACACAATGTCATCTTTATTCTGTTTGTCAAACACCCAAAGGATCTCTACACAATGTCATCTTTACTCTGTTTGGATAAAAAATGAACGCAGAGCATTCAGATAGGGGCTTAAGGGCTGTGAAAATAATGTGTGGGTGTGTTTGCGTGCATGGGTGAGAGCATGCCTGTGTGTGTGTGTGTGTGTGTGTGGTGTGTGGCTAGGTGTTTATGTGCATATGTGTGACTGAAGATCAATTAATCCCCCAATTAATCAGGGCTGTTTGGTAAAAATCAATGACACCCTAATTCAGACGGACCCACTCTCTCTCCCGCCACCATTCTATCCTCCTGACTGATTAGGGAGAGCTGCAGTGACGTGTGGCGACTGCAGAGAGTGTTTAATTGTGCTCAGAGGTAGGCAGACCTATCCCGCCAGACAATAATTGGCCAAGCAGACAAAGCAAAGTGAGAGAGAGAGAGATAGAGAGAGAGAGAGAGGAATAGAAGATGAAAAGAGAAGCGACAGAGGAGAGGTGAGGGAACAGAGCAAATTATGGAGACAGGGAAGGGGAGGCAGGAAGAAGAGAGGACACGACAGGAGAGGGATTAGAGTCAGATTATACCAAATAGAAGAGAGAAGAGAAAGTTGGAAGAGAAGAGCTGTGAAGAATGAGGAATAAAAATGTATAGAGAAATGGTAAGTGAAGGGAAAAATCATGAAAGAAAAGTTGAGAGAGTTAGAAAAGAGAGGCAAGGAGAGAATGGCCCATAAAAAGAACTGAGTAAACAAAATGAGAGGAGAAGAGGAGCGGAGAGGTAAGAAACTAAACTAGGAGGGTATTAGAGGAGGAAAATAGAGGAGTTTGGGGACACATTAAACTGGTTTCAGCCAGTCATTAAAGTCTGTTATCTTCTATTTCACAATTTTAGGGCTCCCAGGGGACTTAACAGATCAGAGATGGAAACATAAATAACCTTGATGGCCTCTTATGGCCTGTGTGTGTGTGTGTGTGTGTGTGAGCATGCATCCAGTTACCAGGATTATAGTCTCATAACTGCTCTTCACAAGTGTTTTATTTTATTATATTTAAATATGAACAATAAATCTGTATTTTTTCAATAAAACCATCTGTTCAGCACTGATAAAATTCCCACTTGACAAATGAAAATCAAAATGAAGTTATTTCAAAAGAAGCCTTGTCCATAACTTTAAACCAAAATAATTACTTGGAACAATGGTATGATTATGATTGTGATTCAGCATTCAGCAGTGCATGAGGATTAAGTGAATGTTTTTCTATTCAACATTGCAGATTTCTGTTGTGTACCATTTGTACTTGTACATTTGTAATTTTCTCCTAGCGAAGACCTTACAGGAAGAGGGTTGGACCAATAGAGTTAATCCTGAGGAAAGGTGGGTTTTGGTCCTGCTGAGGTGAAGCTAAAGCGGTCCCTGAAGTGGCCTTAACTGATCTGTGGTGACATTATCACATCCACACAGCTGGTAACACTTGATTCAGTTTACAAAAAACAAAATAGTGCTGGGGAAAAAGGCAAAGCTTTTACCTAAATGTAATTAACTTTTGCGGAAGAAAAAAAAATATTAAAGGTAACAAAATCAAAGGCCATGCACTCGTCGGCAAAGGTCCTTGACAAACACAGAACTAAACAGATTTTTCCCATGTTCTTGAGACTAATTTCCCGTGGCAAAATCATTTGCAACACTCTTAAAAGCTTTATTTTTTACAAGGAAACAAACTATTGCATACACATTGATGTAAAATGTTCCAACACTTGCAAATGAGCATCTAATGATGGTGTCTGGACACACATACACACAGATTACGTTTACTCCTACTATCTTTACCTTGCTGTACCAACAATGCCTCCACAACCATATCCAATTCAATTATTTAGGAACACTCCACATTGAAAAGACAAAACTTCCACTTTTTTTACCGCTGTCACCCTCCACATCTTTTGAACTGTGAATAGATGACAACAACACTGTCAGTATGATCCATTGCAGTATTTAAATCCATTTTTATGCTTAATAGATGTTTTGGTCCACTACAAACTGACAGACTGAATACAGATATCTTTGACTGCAACTTGAATCAGCGATGACTGTCAAACTGTGAGTCAGACACTGAAGACTTTCAAGAGGTGCATTTTAATCTGAGGCCTCTGAAAAGCTTTCTAAAACAGGCTGACCTTCACATGCTCGATGCAAATACAGTACTCCATGTTGGCCAGGTACTATATTGATTGTTTTTCAACATTGTAAATATTGGTTCACTGGATGTATGTTACTGATATAGTCAGAGGATAAAATATACCCATCATAAATTTCACCCTATAACTTTAAGGCAACCAAAGCTCATGTCATTGTTACATTCCTATCTAGACAGTGGTATTCATCAAAGTTAGCCAGCCTGTTCTAATAAATCCAAGCCGAGCTGTTTCTGAACAAAATGTCTGGCAGAGGTGGAGAATCATGAGTGAGTGTGTGGTCACCCCTATGATCAAAACCTCTGCTAGCACCAGAGCCTGTGACAATGGCCCCTGTTCTGCCTCAGTCAAAGCTAGCGTGTCTGTTCTAACCAATCAAAGCTATCGTGTGTGTTCTATCCAATAAAAGTCAACTTTTTACCCCTGATCATAGGATGTGTGTGTCTGTGTCTCTGTGTGTGTGCATGTGTGTGTATATGTGTGTGTGTGTGTGTGTGTGTGTGTATGTGTACATCTGTGTGTCTGTGTGTGTGTCTGCTTTCAACCTCATCAAAGGCTCAGGCCCCATCCAGCCAGCCTCAAATGTGTGGTGGGCTAGGGAGCAGCTTCAGCTATTGCCACAGCAAGAAGAGCTGGGAATGCAGGAGTGGGTGTTAGTGATACCGTGAAAAGTGCCATATCCTTCAGAGTGAGACAGTGAGGGCTGAGTGCAGGACTGCTCAGCTCATTATGAGATAATGAGGGTCTGGTCCGTGACCTTTCAGACATGTACGAGGGAGCTTAACTTACATGTCAGGGTGGTGGTGGGAGAGAGAAAAGAAGACACCTTAGGGAGCCCAAAGGTCAAAGGCACTCAACATGTGACAGTGTGCCTCAACAGCTCACGCACACAGGTACACACACACGCACACACACATAAACATTGCACATGTGTGCATCAGAGTTCTCGCATTCACCCCCACGCACTGCATATACGTGCGTACATACTGCATATGTACACACCTGTATGCATTTTCATGCCTGTCACACCATTCACAGCAGATGTCTATGAAATGGGATCTCATGTGGTTGCCTGGATCACTGAAAGTGAACAGATGTATGTATAGATAGGCTGGTCTGCTGGTCTCCCAAAGGTACCATGTTGTATAGTGGTCCAGGTCCACTCCACAGGTGGCCCAGACCTATACGTGCCTCAGCCAAGAGATTCAAAAGCTGATTCTGGCTAGATCTACTGACGCAACTGATCCTGCTGCCTTTGAGATCCTCTGAAGTAATTATTACCTGGCAGAGTCCGTTTCCAAACTATTACTGTCTAGGCTATTAAACATTCTCTGAACCAGCTGTCAATCCTGTGGAAGATACAAAGTCCCAAGTTGCCATCAGGATAGAACAGAATATTTAAATAGCAGTATTGAACACAAGCTGAGCCATACCGGGTTGGCTCAAGCTAGCAGCGAAGCCCTACAGAGACAATCTCACCACAACCATAACAGTTGTCAGTAGCCAGGGAAAAAGTCATTGTCAATCAAAATAAAACTAGGAAACAGCTTACAGTTTGATGGTGAAATTGCAATGTTTTATTTCGACTGGTAAGCAAACCACGGCTAATATATTTAGCAAAAAGTGAATTCCCCAATGACCTTAAAAACTTGATGATGGTAGACTAAGTCGGCTTACCTAACATTAGCTGCTTGTCATACACTGCTGATCTGTCAGGTTGTAATAACATAAAATTATATCCAAGGCCATCCTATCATGTTTCCTTGGCCAGCGGAGTTGGCAGGTCAGCTGAGGTCTCAAACATCAAACTGTGATATAAAGTTAGCCTATTTATTTGAACCCTGAAAAGATAACACTGGGCATTCAAGATCTGATTAAGGGGAATAGCTATATTCTATTGACGGCTACTTGAATTTGTGGGTGGCAAAGAGTTACATTTGCATGGGGACATTGGAAGGATGGGGTGTGAAGCATGGGCAGGTTGCTTACAGATGACCAATGTCCTGAGTCAAATGCTGCACTCACACGCTGGACAATTGTGTCCCTATGAGGAGATCCTTCATTTAGGTCTTGGCGATGCATTGTGCCCCACTAAATATTCAAATTTGTTGAACTTTGTCTGTGTTGCAGAGGTAATTTTAGCAAAATCAAGCTAGGAGGCGATTTCTTTCATGTTACAGCTCTTGCAGGCAACTGACTTGTATACATAAGTCAAATGCAAAATTCTTATATTGATTGAAACTAGCATTGCTAGTTTTTTTTAGGATTGATGGAAGAAGAGATGGTCTATTTCTTTTGCCTTTTTTTGAAAGGGTAGACAAACTGACTTCATGCAGAGCCATAAAAGGTCTATACATAGGCGACGGCTCTGAATTTATGGACAATACCACCCCCTAAAGGATGGGGTACGGTGTATAAATTTATGGCAATTATTACACATGGTAACTTTAAAGGCTAGTGAATAATTACCATCACTTAGCAGCGCTTGTCATCAATATCTGAGGGAATTGCTGACAATAAATGTTGTCAATGTGTCAAAAAGCAATTTGCCAAACCAAGGCAATATATATGTAGATATTTAGACATGGTAAAATTTGTTATGTTATTAATGCTGCTTGAAGATATTTCGATCATAGTTCCTAACTGTAGAATGCCCAATAATGTCAGACATTTAAAAGAACCTGCCAGGGGGCGTGGCTAGAATGCTTCTGGCAAAAGGTCAATTAAAACTCTTACTAAGAATGCAACTTAATGACAGGAAATTGGCAGAAGATCTAGACCTATCTGTCTTTCTATCTATCTATACATCCATCTATCTGTCTCTTCCTCCCCCCCTAGAAACAGCTGATTTTAGGACCAGCTCTGGTTCATCAAGTCCTGACTTGGACCAGATAAGTGTGCTATATTTGCCACAGAGACCAGGAAGCTTCATCAAAGTCTTAACCCTCAAAGGAAATGAATGATGTTTGAGGTTAATTAACATTTCAAGAAGGAAGTAGTTAATTTTTCAAACAATGACATGGTATATGGGTTTAATTATTGTTTCATCATGCTAATGCTTATATGAAGACTAAGGGAACATTCTACTGGGGCATGAGAGATAATAATTCTAACGGAAGATTATATTCCTAAGAAACCTGACACTGTCAGGAAAGACCAGAGCTTCATCGATATTAACTATCTACATCCTCCACACATACAGTGGGCCTCCATAATGCAGGGACATTCCCACAGAGATTACTTGAGATATATTATTCATGATATGAATTGTGCTAGATTATCTACCCTAAGAGACACTAGATTATGTATCCTAAGGTTACGCGCTCCTCCTTTTTCCCTCAGTAGTGCTCTTATGTAGAGTACAGAGCAGAGGAATAGTTGTTATCATCATTGTCATTAAGAGAGGGAGTTTACACTGTGCAAGCATGTATGTTCATATGATGTGTATGTGTGTAGGTGTAGGTGTGTGTGTGTGTGTGTGTCTGTGTGGGAGGGAGGGAGTAAATGAGGAGGAAAGAAAGCGAGAAAGAGAAAAAGAGGAAAGAAAGTGAGCATATATGTATAATCACATTCTATTGGCCCCACACACCTTTTATCACAGACACACACATACCAACCACATCAATGTGTTCTTCTTATCTCATGCATGCACACCTAGTCCTTCTTGTTTGCCTGCCTCCTCTTTCAGTGAGGGTTCGCTTGGTACTGCATAGTCAAAGCCTCGCTCTATCCTACCATATCACTCAGTCCTGTCTGCCCCTACCGGTGTGTGTATGTTTTTGTGTGTTTCTTGTTATGTGTGTGTGTGTATGTTGGCTATGTGTGTGTTTGCATGGGTGTATTTGCATGTGCGTGCATGCCTCTCTGTGTGTGCGTGTGTTTACTTGCAGCCGGCTGGTGCTAATCAAACATAGGGCAGCCCTGCACTCCATCTCCTTCTCGTCCGTGTCCGTGTGGTTTGGACGTAGCACGCCTCACCTGCCAGACAAGGCCCCGGAGATCCTCCCCCATCCTAATCCCAGCCTTTGAGCTGTAACCATGACCAAATCCACATCTGACAACAGCCACACAACCGCCTCTGACACTATCTGGACTATCTCAGCAGAACACCACTGGTCCCTTTTATCTGCAGACGCAGAGAAGCATGGTTCTACAGGCGGCAATGGTATCCAGCAATTTTGCCAGGCCTCCAACTTAAAGGAAGAGGGTAGAATGGGTTTTGTCAGGTTTTCATCAGCTTTGTAGTGAAAACAGATGAAATGTCATTATCCGCTTGCATGCACAGTTAGCAGCTGGTTTCATTTCTGAGTCTTTTAAATGCAATTCTATCATTCTATGTTCTGTCAGCCCTTTCACTTTCATTGACTTCCTACTGCCAGTGACCTGCACCTCTGTGTGTACTGCAGAAACAGCCATCAGAGTCATTTTCAGGACAAAAATATGTATGCAGGGCACCAGAATTCATGTTGTGTAGTTATAGGCCTAGTTGAAGTTTAGATACTTCAGTTATTTTCTTGAGCCTGTCATTGATTGCACTAGTTATCATCTGACAATCAATCATGTAACTATGAGCAAGACACACAACCACACCCACTACCTCCCTTGTAATTTGTGTTATGTCTGAGACGAGGAGACACAGCTTGTGTGTGTGAGGAGGGTAGCTGTTTATGGGTGTAGTAATAAGAAGTTTGGGAGTTTAATGCCAATCATGCTGAGAGCACAGTGGGAAGCCATTGAGAGAACAAACTCACTCATTAATTTGAGTGAAATACATATGCACAAGTGTCGCATGATCTCAAGATGATCAGCGTTGCAAGTGTACCTGTAATATCATCTAGACAGGCTGCACTAGCCTGGTTAACGCAAAATCTACAAGTGATTTGATTTTGCTGCTCAGCATTGCCACTTAGCCTATTTGCACTTTGTTTCACTCGCCTGAGATAGGGGACCAATCAAAAATGGGCATTTACCCCTGACTCAATCGAGGCAGGCTTAAGCAATGTTGAGCATATGATTAGTCAAATAGGGTACATTCACCGAGATTTCGTATTTGCATGTGGATTTGAAGACAAAGATATGAATGAGCAATGATAATTAAATCTCAGAAGAGCCATGTTGACTAACGCAATAACAAACATAGTTTCATACAAAGGCCATGGTGTGACTTAGTGTGTCAAGGTGTCAGGGAATTTGCAAGGTTTTTCTGTTCATAAGGTTTCGATGCATGGTGCAGATGCTATTCTACCAGTTATAAGTTAGCTTAGTCTACCATCAGAATGACTTTTAAAGTAAAGTTGACTACTTTTATCCAAAGTGACGTACACTGGCAATGTAGGAATTGAAGATGAGTCACCATCTTCCAGTCTACTGCTAAGTACTTTCTGTGTGCCACCCTCTTTCTGTTTATATCCACTTTGTCTCTCCTCCCCCATCCTCTCCCTCCTCCATCAACTTTCATGTGCTTTGTATGAATCCCAGCAGAGCCACAGGCCATCCTCAGACTCCTCAAACAGAGCTTTTATTAATGACTCGCTTCTAAGGTGAGGGTTGGCACTCCATCGGCGGTTTCTTGATTAAAGTCACTCGAGCGTGGAAAAGGTGTTGTGTAACTTTGAATCTTTGACTGAGAAGAGTAGATTCTCTCCCCCCTCACCCCAACCTCCCCACCCCCACCACTCACCAGAATCCCCCCAGAGACCTCTAATGGCTTTTAGCATGATTTCACATGCAAAGTGGAGCCTTTCTGGTGCCAGCAACATCAATTTGTTGCATTAACTAAAGCTCATTATATGCATTGATTGAGTCAAGGGCCTTGGTGTCAAATGCTTCGATGAATTAGGCCCAGGTAATGCATTCATGTGTGGGAGTGTGTAAGCATAATCCTCTTTTCTCGATGAATAAAAAGAAAAGAGCGAAATAAAAACATCCTCTTTACTACATCCTTGACCTTCCGTCCTTTATGGGTAGTAATTGATGAAAGGTTTTGTTTTTGTTTTTGTTTTTTTTTTTTAGCAATTTTGATCATCGTAGTTGCAGCCTTTTGCTAGTTTGATTTTCTAACGTATACTGGAAACTTCTGCGGTGAACTGAGTTGTTTTGTTGGATGTACGCCAGGTATTGCAGACACTTGTATCTGTGTGTGTGTGTGTGTATGTGTGTGCATATGTGTGTGTGTGTGTGTGTGTGTGTGTGTGTGTGTGTGTGTGTGGCTGGCTGTGAAACAGATAGGAGAAGATACAAGTACAGGTCACAAGAGCAAAGCAGAAGCCTGGGAAAACACATCAATTCTCTAAACATCCTCAGTAAAATTAGGGACATGTTTGCGTTTGTGTGTATGTGATTAAGTTCTGTCTATGAAGACCCAATGTTTTTGTGTGACTGTTTGTGTCTGGCGCTTGCCTCTTCTTTAGGACTAATGACTGTTTGTATTGGAGCACGTTTAAGTGCTTCTTGTCACAGAAGCAACAGATTGAGTTGGAGTATTGATCTCTATTGTGATTGCATTATTTTGACGTTAAATAAACAGGATGTGGAAGCCATACGTCTATCATAGCTGAAAGGCTTATTAATGGCATCCACGTCCATTTCTTTCATTTGTTTTCTCTCTGTCTCACCCACACACTCTCTGTCTGTCTGTCGCACACATACACACACACACACACACAGAACAACTTCATCACTCTTTCCCAACAGTAGTTGGTACTTCAGTACTTCATTCATCAGTGTCTCCTTACCTCTCTCCTGTATTCACACACGGCTTGCGTTTGCGATCCTCGTCTATTTCCCTTCTGAAACAGTTTCAGCGACTTGTGTACTCTTTGGTGGCCGTCCCACAGCTAAAATAATTCACTGTGTTGTTGGGTGGCGGGGCTCGGCTCAGTGTGTGGGGGTTTGATGTATTAGTTAGCGCTCCAGAGGCAGGTGGCCAGGCAGGCCAAGCAAGGCGGCACCCACCTGAGGAGAAATATGGAAATGGCAGAGTGGCAGAATCACAGGCAGCTTCTGCTTGGTGCCTCCTCGTCATGTCTCTCTCTCTTTCTATTACTCTCTCAATCTCTCTGTCTCTCGTTCATGGAACAGTGATGAGATGATTAGTGACACACACACATATCAGCAGTTATTTCAGAACTCACATATCCCTCTCTCTCTCTCTCTTTCTCTCTCTCTCTCTCACACACACACACACACAGAAACTGTCTTTATTTCACATGTACACATAAAATGAATCACACACACTTATTCTCACAGTCACAACAAGAACACGTTAGCTTATTCCATTTCCACACTGTTGCACATGCACAGAAAGACATTGTTGACATTTGTTGTTGACACACTTTAGCACATGTGCATCATCCTGTCTAATCAGTGCATACAGGCACTGAGTATACACAAACACACACACACACACACACACACCTCAGTCATTTCTAAATGAGGATGACAGATACAGAGGAATATGGCAGAGGCAGGTGGGCCTTTCTCTAATCTACACACACTCATATATCCAAACAGACACACACACACACACACCCTTCCTTCTGTAAGATAAATTCTGTTTTACATACTAATCTCTTCTTCTCTGTTTGTCTACCGTAATGTCCTGATTATTAACCGAGGTTAATACATTGATTGATCTACGAGGTTAATACATGGGTGAGGGCTATATACAAGGGTGAGGTCAATACATGGTCATGTTTTTTCAATTTTGCACAAAACACTGACCTGAGGTTTATACATGGTGCAGCTTGTATTCAGGAAATTACTGCATACTTCAGAGTCCCTGCAGCATTCCTATGCTCCCCTGAGTGACAAGCCATGCCTCACTTCAACTACCTGAGGGCTCCCAGGGCCAAGGTAAGGGCAGTGGATTAACTGGTCATGGACACATTCCCATGATTGAGAGTCTCATGTGCACACAAACGGCCCCTGCCTGTTTGCGCAGGCCAACAGTGTATTTAAACTTGTTAATCCCTACATCTGTGCTTGCAAACACTTCAACGCTGAAACTATATTTTCACTCAAGCCATTTTCATCCAAACACAGAGTCTGTTTTCTGCAGTACATGAGCAACAAGCGGACCAGGCACACATCCAGAAAAAATATCAGCTTTTTTTTTTTTTAACTGAAATACAAAGTGCTTTTGGATTATAAAAAAATATTTTTTAAATGAAATCAATCATGCGGAGAAATGGAATAATATCATAATATCTGGAACATAAAAATCCCTCATCAGTTATTGGGTTCTGTTAAGTATTCTTTTATGAATACGTGCCAGAATCAGAACTAAAGCTGTGTGTCCTTGGCTGGAAACAGCTTGTTGGATCACAGCTGGAAAATGAAGCCATGCTCATTCATATATTTATATATCTGAAATCCATGTCATCTCAGAATCAAAATATACACACACAAGGCACAGATGAGAAAATAAACAAAACAGAAAAGTTTGTCAGTTATGTGTTTACTGTGGGCGTTAACTGTCAAAATCAAAGCATTAACTAATCATCACTAATGATGTCTTGACTGCTAATGGGCAAATGTGAATAGAGCTGGCAATAGAGTGATATCATGCCCTGTGCTCGCAGAGAGCAGAGCACTGGGGAACACCAGCAGCCAGCACCCATTGTGTGCTTGTAAACGGCAGCTGAGTGTTTCAAAAGCAGCTCAAGAGTGAGCATTATCATAGCTCCCTTTTGAAGAAGCTCTCTGTGCATGGCTTGGCTAATTACACCCTTCGTCTTGGAAAGTGGGCTCAGATTGAAGGAGGATCTGGTATGTGTGTGTGTGCGCTCGTGCATGTGTGTTATTGGGGGGGTAGGGGGGGGGGGTAACTCATGTGTTGCTCTGCCCAGCTTCTCTGCCTCCCTGGTGGGTTCCAGTTTCTTGTCATCTCTGAGGGTAACTAACAGTCTGCTTCGATCCTGTGCAACTGTTTACAGATTCATTGGCACAGCTACAGAACAATGTGTTTCCAAGGCAATTTAAGGCAGCTGAGAATGGATAATGCCAACAGGCCCTCTCACAGGCTTTCAGACTGGGTGCTTTAAACTTTTTGTTGATGTACTGTGATATCATTTTGTTTTGTCTTGCAGTTGATAACAAATTCAAACCCTCATCATGATAAGCCCCATTTTTTCAATTACATTACATTTTTCACTGTTACAGTGGACATAAATAAATTAAATAAGACTTGTGGGCTTATGGATGAGTTCAGCATGCAGTCCAGTTGTAAGTCTCTCCCCTGAGAAACGTCACACAAGGTATGATTTACAAGTGGGAAAGACAAGTGGAGAGAGAGAATAGGGAAGTGGTGAGAGAGAGAGAGAGAGAGAAAGAGAGAGAGAGAGAGAATGAAGGAAGGAGAAGAAAAAAAGAAATGTTGTGTGGAGAATGAGAGAGAACCGTGCTACTTGAGTGCTGCTGTGATTTGCCCTCCAGTTGATTGGGAGTAAATAGATATTTCTGAAGGTGCATCCTGCAGTTGTACTTCATCAGGACAAAGGACAAAAATCCAATCCATTGAAGAATCATTTATTTATTATATGGATCATTTATTCAAAAACAAGACCTGCTATATATTCTAACCTTACATGTTTTCCTTCCTCAATATCTCAAATGTTCAGTCCTGTTTCTGCGTCAGTGTAGATAATTAGACCTTATAAGTATTGCAAGATCAAAGGCATTTCAAATCAAAACATCAAACTCATTTGTATGATCAAAGAAAACTGATAATTTTATGTCACACATGTTCAAAAATCAAACACATCTGAATTGAAAAACGCACATTAAAGTAACACAACATGGCATACAAATGACTCCTGCCAGACAATTGACAGTGACGTGACATTGTGCTTTGCCTCAGACATCTCACTCTATGTGTAGACTCTACGTACATTGAGTGAGATGTCTGAAGCTCGCAAAGCTCTTTCATGTCTGACAACATGACTGTAAAGGCTGCAACAAGTATCTTGAGGCACCATTTCTTGCAGCTTGAAGCGCTCCTTGTCACTGTCAGGGTTGCCTTTGAAGCAGTTTTAGAAAGCAGTGAGATTTCCAAGAGCTCTGCTATGCCTGGGATCATTTCATTCCTCTGGGCTATCTCACAATACTTTCTTTGCTGTAATTTTGTAAATGCTTATTTTTGATAAATGCTTCTGGCAGGGAGCTCTTGTATAGGTGTGAGGCACTCTGTTATAGAGACTGGCTTGCATCATTTTCCTTCCTCCTGATAATACAGAGACCTAAGAGGAGTTTCCTGGAGCAAGGAACTCTCTCTGTGTCTCTAATGAGTGTGTGTGTGTGTGTGGGTGTATGAGAGAGCAAGAGAACGAGAGAGAAAGACAGAGAGTATGTGTGAGTAGTGTATGGTGTGCGTGTCTGTGAGTGAGTGCTACCACCCTCAGGGCTTTGTTCATTCCAAAATTGTGTTCCTGGGCCAGGGTTTAGCACAGAGCACAAAGCGGGTCAGTGCATCCAACAAGGCCGGCGCCCGTCCACCTCACAGCCCTCACTCCAAACACCATCCTGAGACCTCTCCAACTCTCCCCCTCTTCAATCTTGTGTTGTGACTTGCTCTATCCAGATCATTCAAGTGATTCCTCCAGACTAGATGTGAAACGACAAACAAGGACGCCAAATCTTTTTTTCCTCCTTAGTCGTCTGTTCATGTGAACAAACCATCAAATAAATGGAAAATAAATACAAATACAAATGCAAATTACAGACTTTGGTTGGTTGTGTGGTATCCTGTTTCTGAATTGACTGATTGTGTGGCCAGCTGATACTGTTGTTCCAGGGGTAGCACCTCCAGTGAGGGGCTGGAGAGATGAGAGCCATCAGACAAGGCCTCGTTTCACTTAGCAAGAGTGATCCCATGGGCCCACTGGGTCTGGCATGATGTCAGCTGGGTATAAGCGAGGGTATAAGCACACCTGGGACGACTTGAGGTCACACATCCTCAACTGTGTACATTCACAAGGTGACAGCTGCAGTCTAATTTAGCATGGCACATGATGGTAGTGTTTTTTGTCTCCTTTACATGTAAATGTAATTCTTTTGACACTTCGATTGACACTCTGTTGTCACGCTTCATGGAAGATAATCGTATGCTCAAGCACAGCGTGAAAACATGCCCCTGTACAAGCATCAGTAAGTTATTATGAATGGATAGTGAATTCACCATGAGCTCCCAAAACATTTCCCCTTTTAGTTAAAAAAAATGTGTCTGTGTGTGTGCTCATGTGCATGTATATGTGAGGGAATTTGTGCTGGTGTGTGAGTTCAGAGTCAATATCTGAGTATGTGTGTTAAAAAAAAGATTAGAGCAGATTTCTACATGTGCTTGTGTGTGTTTGTATCAGTGTGTGTGTGTGTGTGTGTGTGTGTGTGTGTATGTGTGTGTGTGGGGGGGGGGGGCATGCACATTTGTGTGCATGTGCATGCTTAACATCTTTAGCAGAGAGGGTGTGTATGATCGGTAACATTTCAGGGATGTGTTCATATGTTGTGTGTGCCTACATAAGCTTAAAATGAATGTGTGCGTGTATGTGTGTGTGCGCACAGTATGTAGGACCTATGCCTTACAGATGAGTGGATGTCTGGAGTCCCCTCTGTCAAACCCGAAGAGGCATTTAAATGATCCTTGCTCTGTGCTGTTGTGCTGCGACACCCAGCCTTTAGCTGCCGACCCTGAGCAGACAATGTCAAATCCTTCATTCACCAGTCTGCTGTCCTCGCCCTTTTACTGTCTCTCAGGTTTATTCACTGTCTACCTATCCTGGTTTCATTTCCTCAACTGTCTCTCTTCCTCCCTTATCCCTTGCTCACCCTCTCTCTCCTCCCCACTCCCCTCTCTGTCTGTCTGCAGTGTGTGTCTCCCCTACAGTGGCCAAAACTCAGGTCAGGCATCTGTTCTGCTTTTCTCATTTCTTAGCTTCTCTTGGTTCAGGCCAGGAAACGGGGACATGGAGAAGCTGCTAATGAAAAGCTCAGGTGTCTGAAAAAGAGAGAGTGTGTGTGAGAGAGAAAAAGATAGAGAGAGAGAGAGAAAGAGAGAGAAGAGGGCTGGGTGTGTATTCGAGAAAGGGATAAAGAAATTAGAATGATGCAAGAGAAATGGGTAAGTTTGTCTAAGTATTGCAAAGAATGCAAAGGGGGTACAGAGTGGGGTGAGGTGCATGTGTGTGGGGAGGTGCATGTGTGTGGGGAGGTGCATGTGTGTGGGGAGGTGCATGTGTGCCTTTTTGCAGATTTAGAGTTGAATGAGTGTGAGAGATAGAGAGAGACTTAGGGAGAGAGAGGGAGAGACAGAGGCAGTGGGAGAGAAAGAGATTTAGGGACTTGAGTAAAGAGCACCTTGGGATGATGTCTGCTTTCTGACATGCTGTTCTATTCTAATTGGCTACATGGGGATTTGGTGACAGTGCTCTAAGTGCACTCTTAGCATTTGCACTCACATAGTAAACACATGGAGGGCATTAACCCAGGTTATCACTGGGCAACGATTCAGCAGAAACCCACACAGGCCAAGAAGAGGAGACCTCCAGACAGAGCAATCCCTTCACATCGAGGACATGGAGGATCACATGTACAAGAATACTGAACTTGGACTCCTGGTATTCCTCAAATCAAAGAGAACTCATTTATTCATCTCATCAGTCAGAGCCAGCCCTATCAAGTCCGTCCTATCATGTCAATCCTGCTGTCAATAAAAATGTCCCCCAGAGCAGTGTCCCCAACACAAATAATCATATCAGGTTAAGACACTGGTTAAAGATGGAACAATTAACTGGAGCAGTCTCTGTAATGGTGAAAGAACACAGGGGATGGTGAGGAGTCACAAAACACTTTATTCTGTTCCTTTGCACTGACAGTGGGGAAAACAATGAAAGCCTGCACATAGCGCTACTACTGGCTACGAGACTGAAGATTTGGCTCCCAGCATGCTGTGAGGACTGAGGCAATGTGTTTTAAGACATAGGTTGAAATGTATTGGTTTAAACCATCCAGATCATTACACGGCGCATTATTACAGATTCATTAGTGTTCTTGGTCTGTCTCTTCAAGTGACAAAGCTCGCTGTGAAGGGGTGCATTTTTGTGCACCGTAGGTAAAGATATGCAATATATATATCAGATGGATAAAGATAGTCCGTACATCAGTGAACCTTCTTTCCAGCACTTGCAGTCAGGCCTTAATGGCTGTACGTCATTGAAAAACTCAGTTCATGGCAGTTTACAACAGGTAGGCCTAGTGATCTAACTCATTTCAATATTAGCATGCATTTCATCTGCTCCTAATCCCAGAGTACCGTGCAAAGGCCACAACTGCTGTCTTGTTTATCATATGGTTGATTAATCATACATATGCATGAGCATGTCCCGAAGCTAATTAGCAATGTGTCACAGATACACTGCATATTAAATCACTTGACATTGAAAGAATGTCAATGATGAATGCAACATTCATCTTCAAAGCTAAATTGTGGTGGCCTGGTAGACCGGACTCCTGCTTCGCAATAGACATACATTTACCTTGCGTTGGATGGGAACTTTGTTAAAATGCTAAACCTATCGTTCTGCCCTCAATTTCTGTTCAGTGATTAAAAAAAATCTTTTCAAAGGCACTTTGGAGAGTTCTCTGACTAGTACTATGGCAAAACACGATATTGAAGTACTAGGCAGTATTAGCCTGACTAAAATTCCTGGAAGCCTAAAAGTCCCTTTTAAAAACATCTAAATGATTGTTGTTTTTCTTGACTTGTCACAGGGATGACCTTGAGGGCCTAACAGATGGTGTGCTGGCTGACAGACACTGTCACCCTTACTGATGGAAACATTCTGCAAAAAGGTTCTTACTTAAGTTGTACAGAAGGACTGGCTTTCCATTCTCTTTGTTGACGGCCCTTGAGGGGTGGAGAGGTTGTGTGTGTGTGTGTGTGTGTGTGTGTGTAGGTCAAGGTATGGTTTATTAAAATAGGTCCCACTATTTGGGTCTGTGCGGATTTAACATCAGCATGCGCATCTCAAAAGTGTGCCAAGCGAGCACGTATTTTGTGGCACATTTGTGCCATGCTGACCTCCATGTCCCATTTCAGACCTGGATGAAGGGAGAAAGCCAGAGAGCGCGCGCGAGAGAGAGATTCGCTGGCATACAATGACCCCATTTTAGGATAACACTTTCTTCATCTGTTTCAGCATTCCAGGGTGATTTTCATGTGAATCCAATCAGAAAGCTTATTAATAAGCAGTTTGGTTTTAAGGTATCGCTCCGTGTGTTTTTGTTTTTTCTTTAGAACAGGATCCTCATCTCAGACTATAATCCAGAAAGGTAGCGAAACAAAAGACTGACTAGGTGAATGATGATCCGATGACGTTAATGATATAGCATGTAGTTATTAGCGTTCCTTTGATAACTATTTGTTGTCTTGTCACAGAAAAAGTTATTTTGTTACATATGTGACCCTATATGTGATATATGTGTAATATGTGACCACGGGAAAAGCAGTCACATCGCCCATTTTTCCGCCTGTTTTGTTAGCAAAATGATGCTGACGTAATCTGCAAGCTGTGGGCTATGCACAACTAGTTCATTGTGTTTTTTAGCTCATTCGTGTTTTCTAAGGTAGGCTACAACAAAGTTCTACCTGCACTATATGCAACCGTAAACCCCTCAGTAGCGCTAAAACCTTTTGAAGCCACAGCTAGCTTACACTGAAATTAATACACCTTCTCAACAAAAGCATTTTAAAATGGTATAAGGAATGCTTTTCTACACTCTTCAGCATTGTGGCCAAATTACCCATTCACTGAAGTGATATAGGTGAAGTCCCTCAGCCTTGGGGCAGTGTGCCATAGGACCACTCAATTCAGGAGCGGATAGCTAATTGGATAAAGGCCTAATTAGTCCCCTCATGTAATGTTTGGCAATGTTCTCCATGGGATTTCTCCATGTGCTCCATAGAAATCAGGTTACACACAGCTCCCTCCCTCCCTCTCTCTCTTGCCCTCCCTTTCTTTGTCCCTCCATCTCTGGTGTATATATATGCCACTGTGGGCAAGTATGCAGATTGCACATTTTACTCTCCATTTCAGTGCGTTAAAGCACAAGATTTTTTTCTTAACAAGCCATTTTTTGAAAACTCATCAAGCAGAGTGGCATTCTGTTTTTCCAGTCTTTCTGATGGAGGGCCAGACTTTTCTATTAGGAATTATCTGTCAGGATTGCTGTAGTGACACGTGAGGTCAGATACAGAAAAAAACATTACAGTCAAATTTCTTCAAAACCCACATAACAACACAAAGTAATTAGACCTACTGATCCAGAGTCATTTCTATTCATTGCTTCACAGAGAGCTTCACAGGTCTATTGCTATTCCTTACCTCAATCCAACCCGATAAAGGTCTTGTATATTCTCTCTGTCTTACTCTATTTTTCTTTCTCCTTGTCTTCTTTTTCCTTGAAATGTTCAAGACCACGTGAAGTATGCCATGTTGTTCTTCTACTTATTGTCTGCAGTTGCACAGCAGGTACAGACTAATTAGCCGATGTCATTCCTGAATTCTGTACTTCAGACTGAAACACCATATGTTTTCTGCATCACAAATCAATTTCAAGAGTCAGGATACTAATTTGTAACAGGAAAGATAAATTGATCACAGAGTATAGTGCACCTCACTCATCATGTCATGTGCAATCGCTTTAGAAATCACAATATCACAAATCACATTTCCTTGAAAGCAAGGGAGATAGAACACTTTCTGTAAACCCAAGGTTATAATGTTTAATAATGCATTATAACCATTTATGAATGCATTTATAGTGCTTTAAAAATACTGGGTTCTGAGAAAGTGTTACTAACCGCAGATGCTGGTCAATGAAATGAACTACTTTAGGTGCTTTTGATGGAAATAGGCGTATAGACAAATTCAGTAAAACGTGGAAGTGACTGTTGATTGCAAGCTGTTGCACTGCTACGGTCTATTTGGCCAAGAAACTGCATGCATGTCAGTGGAGGCTACCAGTGAAATTTATCAATACACCACGTTTTACTACTGTGCTTTTTAAACTTTGGATCACGTGCCATTTCATACAATGTCAGGAAGAACCTGTGCTGTGTCTGGCTGCTCTTGCTCTTGAAGCTCTTTGTGAAATTGCAGAAATGGCAGCACCCGGCTTATTGTCTATAGGCCAATTCAAAGTGGTTTCACAAATGGCACCACCACCTTACTAAGAGTAAAATTCTGTGCAAAGAACAGTGTGAAAGTTGCACATTCAGCCCACCTCTCTTCCTCTCTTTGTTCAGATGTGCAAGTGCAAATGGGGACGTAGCATGTGTAGAGTGAAATGACGAGGACAATGATTGTGTGGCATATTTATGGAGAAGTGCAGTAGTTTGATTTCTTAGTGCATTTGCTCCATTTTCGTGTGGTGATGAGAGAAGGGAGTTTCTGAAAGATGCAAGGTGTCTACCGCTGCCTTGAAGTGAAGGATGATATTCTTCTCATCTTTCTCCAGGGAAGGAGCAATGAGCAGATCCAGGTCATGGTTATGTTATACATCATGGCACAGTAAATATGGGAGGTTAGCCTTTGAAGGTGACTTTAGTAAGCCACAATTTTCTAGGAAAACCAACCTTGAGGTTTGAAATGAAAAGTCAATTGGGGGATGCCTGCTCTTTGATCTCCCTGCACTTCACAAATGCAAGATATTCCTTTGCAAACCATTTTTGAATGGTCCACAAGAGCTTCCAGTTAAGCTTGAGATTATGCTACAGATCTTACACCTGATCTATTTCAGAGAGAGAACCTCTTGAGGGAATTACAAAAAAATAGTCAAATATGCATAAAAGTAGAAAAGAGAAAGGCGAAAGAAAAAGATGGTTGAAACTTGATGAGTTTGATTAGCCTGAGTACGCCCACATTGCATTATGCATGAAGTGCCATGTCCTCCCATTGCAACATAAATGTGAGGCGCTATGGGTCTCAGCAACAGATGGTAATGATCTGCTAATCACCATGCTCCTATGCAAAGGCAAAACCATTGAGTCACATGTGATGGACAGAATGCCAGAATTTCCATGGCAGAGTGTCCCTGTTTAGATACATGTAGACTGCATACACTATTGTTGCTCTCTACTCCTCGCTGAGAACAGAGTTGTGGAGTATTTGTCAGGATGCTATCTGAATTATAAACGTCATCAATGTAACCTTGACACAGATAATATGATATAGTCTAGATAGTCTAAACGACATAACCAAAAATTTAACGAGTTAAATCAAATTACGGTATACTATTTCCTCAATTTTAAGAGGATGTCATAGTAACTTGAAATTGAACTGCTTGTTGCTGAAAAATGTTACTCTCATAGACTTCTATGTAAAACTTTTACTGGTTTTACATCCAGACAGCACAGCTCTTTAGTTAGCTCACTTAGCTGTTACCTCAGTCAGCGGATCTGATTAGGCTATTTTCTGAGAACCAGACACATTACCTTAACATTTTTTTAAAATAAATTCAAGATGCATATAATTATTATTGTGAGCCAGGAATACTAAATATTCACCTGATATAACATGTCAAAATGATTTAACACAGGATTACTTGATAAGTCCTTAAAACACTTCTGAAAATGACCAATTTCACATTACAGCAGGTTAAGTAGGGTGGCTTTCTGCAACCAACATGCATACTTGCAACAGAATGTAGAGCGTTTATGACACGATGTTTGTAAACACAAAAGAGGTCTATAGAACCTAAAAGTGTACCATCATAGGGTTTGTATGCTCATCTAGACAGTTTCACAAAATATTACCTGTTGTTTGAGAAAAGTCAACTTTTATACCATACTAACTTGTAAAAGGGACATTGGGTTGTTTATGGGTTAAGATTCTGTAGCAAATTTCTTCAACTACACCAATAGCCAGAGCATCTGGTTAACTTTCTGCAGAGATAGCATGGTGTAGACATAGAAGTGATGTCACACAGTGGTCAAAAGGAACACAGCGTGTAGCCTCCACGCCAATGTTGTGGTCTGTGGTTCTATTGAATTCTAGTGTACACTGCGGTTGAAACCCGATCTTTGATCTTAATCTTGTCCCTTAACAAATAACAAAAAAAAACCTTCTCCTTAATGTATTTCCTTATTTTTTGGCTTGGCATATTCATGCTCAGAGCAATACACATAGTAAAGGGTGCACTCTAAAATAACTCATCATCCTTTGATACACTGGATATAAAAGGTCTCCATGTGGTTTAATTTTGAAGTTTTTTTTTCTCTGTGACGCAATTTCTAGTTTGCTTTCATTAATCATGCTTCTCTCTGTTGCTTATTTCCCCTTCAGCTCCAGGGCAAGGACGATTCTTTGGGATCACGATCAGGATGTCAGAGCTAGTTATGCTGCAGAATCCCTGGAAGAAGCCAAACACAAACAGAACATATTTAGGTCCCTTGGGGAGATGGGAGAGGAAATGCACATCTCAGTCCACCAGTGAAACAATTGAGTCTATGCTTTTATTGTGACAAAGCCCCATTGGTCACCAGTGTGCTATGCTAAATAATTTAGGTATTCATATGGTTTATTAACAGTTGTTTTGCATTGCATTTGAGGAACCAAATAGCAACTTGGTTTAGATTCAGACCTGATGGTTGTCAGGATAAGAATGGGACCAAATCAGACTCACTGTACCAGGAGTTTCTGTCTGAAGAGTAACTTGTGTGACTTTGGGGTCTCTCATGCAGCTGTAACCTTTGGAGGAAGTGGATTTAGTTAAAGCTAAAGCCCATTTAAAAACGTTCTGCTGGAAAATGTCCTTTCAGTACAACAGTTCTAAAGAGGGGAATGTCACAGGTTAATTGACTTTTTACCCTGGTCAGTTAAGGCCAACTGCTCTGTCACTAGCGAGCAGAGGTGTCAAAAGTATTCACATTCATTACTCAGATAGAAGTATAGATATTAGGGTTTAAAAAGACTTCTGTAAAAGTTGAAGTATCAACTCAAGCTTTTTACTCAAGTAAAAGTGTAAAAGTCCTGGATTCAAAACTACTTAAGAAAAGTAAAAGTAATGTAAGAAAAAAAATGCCAAAAAGTAAAAAGAAAAGACAAACCCTTAGGCTGTGCCACAGAGGCCTACAGTGCACTACCCCACCTGCCCAAAAACAAAAAGGTCATAATGACTATAATGTTATATTAAAATGTAAAAATTTGGGATGCACAAGGCCACGTGTTTCAGCCGCATGTATCAGGCATGCAAACTGGTCAGGGGGGAAAAAGATGTCACATTTTTGCGATGTGTAACTAGCTTGACTGCTATCATAGGCATTTCCAGGAGGGGACAGAGACTATGAAAAGGCACTAGAACAGCACAATGGAAGAACACTGATGCTTCAAATGAACAGTATCACAATCTCTCCCCAAGAAATACTTGATTTAATATATAGTATGACATCATGGAATCCATGTATGAGCTTGCTTTAATCTACAGGTTTATGGATGATGGTGGGACAAACTAAGCCACTTACCCCTCAGAAAATATTTGGTATATTTAGTATACGCCTACTGTCAACTGCAACAACTGTACTGAAACACCCATCAACTGCACGGCATAAAACGACATAATGCAACGACATAAATTACATAAATGCAACTAGGGAACAGCACTATCACATTAAGTGAGATTGTTAACAACTGTACAAATGCAAAACAAGAAGCAATGTAGTCTATACTCTTCAGTACTTCTGCAGAACTACACTGCAATCAAACATTAACTAGTGTTACCAAGAGAGCTGTATGAAAATGTATGATTTTTGAAAAAAGACAGAAAAAAGAAAGATGAGGGAATCCTTAAAAAAAACTACAAGGTTTCACACCTCCAGAGCAGGCCACTAGACATCCAACTCGGGCCCTACGATACTGGCGCAAATGTGATTACTTTCTCCAAAGGCAGCCATCTTATCCAGCTGCTGCACTATTCCCTTTACCAGTAGCCTATTTTTTTCCCAGAGGAGATCTTTGTTTGGGATTGAATTTGCAATTGAACTCTTGGACTATTAGACTTTGGGGTTGAGGAAACATTAGACAGTGAGGGATAGTTCTTATTTGGACGTTCTGTGATTTTGGGAAGTTACAGAAAGCATAAGGCAGTTGCTATAATGCCTACCAATAATACATAGAAAGCCACTCCTACTCAAACCTTTATACTTCTCATAGAAAACACTTTTTAAATTACAGTCTGACAAAGAGAGATTTTTTCCTTTTCTAGTGAGATTCAGGCCTTTATTTTGTCTGATATACCAGCATTTATCAATCACAATGATAAATCTGCCAATAGGCAAATTGTAGACTATAAACTTGAATAGGTCCACTCCAATTTTTCTATGCAAATGAAAGTGTTACACATGCTTGATATAGGCTAACACATTCAATCCTGCTGCAAGTCTAGCTCTCCCTAGCTTGTTCCATCCACAGATCCTCAGCGTTCAATTAAGGTCATGTACCACAGCAATCACAGTCAAGTTCGCTCTACCTGGCTGGTGCAATTTATAATTTTTTTTTTTTTAAATGCAAGCCAGAATGAAAACAAGCCAAAATAAAATAGGAGTATCAAGGCTATTTTTATAATGTAAGGAGTATAAAGTACAGATAATTGTGTGAAAATGTAAGGAGTAAAAAGTCAGCCGAAAAAACATTACTGCAGTAAAATATAGATAACCAAAATTGCTTAAGTAAGGTAACAAAGTATTTGTACCTTGTTACTTGACACCTCTGCTAGTAAGTTTAACATGATTTCAACAGTTTTTTGATCAATTAACCCATTTAAAACAGTAAAAAACAAACATGTTAACGCTAGAAAGTGTCTAAGCTCGCAACAAAGCAATTGGCAGTAATATTAAGGTCTGGGTTGAGACTGCACTCCTGCTCCCTGGCCCCTCGGGGAAGTCAACAAGTTTCACAGCATTGCTCCAGATATATCAACCCCCGGAATTGCATGGATTAGTTCTCGTTTGGGTCAAATTTTCAGTAAACATCCCACAGTAGCCATGCACACAGGGGACTGACTTGGTCTGAAGGAGGAGGAAAGAGGTTGGTTTATTGGAGAGATAAAAGAAGGAGAAATAGAGTCATAGAGACACAAGTCCTTGAATAGCTATACCTCCTAAATCATCATCTACATCAATGAATAAGTTGTTGTCTATGCATGTGGGATCGTATGGTCACTGCTCACTACATTGTACATTGTACAGTTCATTGTAGTTTCTGTCTGATATTGCAGGCCTCCAGGCAACTGCAGCTCAGAGCGCTTGGAGCTATATAGCCAATGTTTCTGCAGAAGACATTCAGATGTAACTGAAATTGTTATCCTGAATATCTCCTAAAGGTAACTAATTTAATTACACTTTTTAATGTCACATATTACAAGTTTTAAATCATGTAATGTTTGTGTGAGGTAGTCTGTGATCCAGGTTACCAGGCACAGGTCCACTCTCATCAGTAGTAGTTTGTCTCTAAGGAGGAGGGGCTGGATGGTGTTGAAGGTGCTGGAGAAATTAGAGAAGAACATTATTCTCACAGCACTGTGTCCTGGTGAGAGTGCACCCTGTTAAGCAGATAGAGATTGGCGTCCTCCACTCCCACCTTCTCCTAGTGGGCGAAGTGTAGAGGGTCAAGTGCTTGGCGGACATGCGGTCTTAGCAGATGGAACAGCAGCCGTTCATTAAGTTTGAGATGAGAGCAACAGGCCTAAAGTCATTCAGTTCCCTGGGTTGTGGCTTCTTGGGAACCAGTACCAGGCATGATGTTTTCCATAGTCTAGGTACCCTCCCTAGACGCAGACTCATATTGAAGACATATCCCTCAGTTCCAAAGCACAGGCCTTAAGCAATCTTGCACAGATGCCATCTGGCCATGCAGCTTTTGGTTTCAGCCTCTTCAACTCTCATCTGACCTGGTCTGCGGTGATAGTGGGGGATGGGGTACATTTGCAATAGGGAGGGAAAGCAATCTCTCTGGAAACGTGTCTATGGTGAAATGAATGGGAATTTTTTTCCAAAAAGCATTGGCTGAGTGAGCGGGCGAGACAGAAGAGTAACTTAGAATGATAGTGTTTAGACTTCAGGGTTAATGCAGGAAAGAACTGTTAGTGTGTACCTTATATTTAAAGCCATGGTCCAAGCTAATCATGCTAATAAACAGGGAGCATGCTAATCGTGTGGTCCATTCGTCAAGGTGAAATTTTACACTTTCACAGTTAGTGATCATCCCAATATATACAATGAAAAACATTTTGGGTGTACAATTTCAATGTCATGTCTTCTGGGAATCAGGTCAATGGGATTTTCAATAGGATGGCTCTTGGGTTAGGAACGCTACCGCTAGGATCGCTGTGTTTCACTTTCCCTCCCTAGCAGCGGTGGGGGGAAGGGGGAGTTTGCAGTAATCCGCATACTGTAATCTGCTTCATTCCCCTCCATACTTCTTTCATGTTGTTTTATTCCAATTTCCTTTTCACTTTCCTTCTGTAAGACTCCTTTCCCTCTTTCAGATACTTTTTGAGCTCCCTCTACACATGCCTCAGCTCACTTAAGTCACCCTCAAATGCCTTCTTCTTCTTGTTAAGAAGGATTTTGACATCGCTTGTTACCCAGGGATTGTTGTTAGGGAAGCAGCACACAGTCTTTGTGGAAACTACATCGATGGAGAAGTTTAGGTGGTCAGATGTACAATGTGTGACTTGCTCTAAGTCCTCTCCATGCGTATCCTGCAGCACACTACAGTCAGTACATTCCAAACTGTCTCTTAAGGCCTCTGGCTAAGGTCTGATTTCCCCAGCAGTGAGAGGGGGGTAGCACTGTATGTATCCTTCATGTTAGCCTACATCAAGTCTATTGCCCTTTTCCTTTTTGGACAGTCCACAAATTGATAGAAGTCAGAGAGGGTCTAATCAAGGGTAACATGGTTGAAGTCACCAGAAATTGCAATAAGGGCTGTGTGTTGAGTTTGGAGCCTTGCAACTGTAGAATGGATGACGTTACACGCAGTGTCTGGTAGGGTACCTGGTGGAACATATACACAAACAACAACGACGTAAGAAAACTCTCTTGGCATGCAGTATGGCTGAAAACTAACCGGCAGTACTTTCACATCCTTATAGCATACCTTCTCCTTGACTGTCCCATGCCTTGGCTTGCACCAATTGTTGTTGCGAGTTCACTACCCTTGCCTGCCTCTCTGTCTGCTCAAACAGCAGAAAAACATAGTTGCTAGTTGGTAAAAAATAGCAAGTGTGTGTATGTATGTGTGTGTGTGTGTGGGGGGGGGGGGGGGGGGTGTTCGCCCAGGGCATCAAACAAGCTAGCCCGAGGAACCTAGGGGTTATATATATATATTAAGTCCCTGTCATTCTAACTGATAACATCTAATTTTGAAGTGTATGTAAGCAAGTATTCCTGTTAAATCAAAGTTCTGAATCCTATACAAAATACACATTGACCTGAATTGTATCCCCTACGTGGGATACATGCATTTTAAAGTCCCCAAACTAATTCCACTGACAAGTTAGGCAATTTTTTCTTCATCAGTATATTTTAACAGTTTTCATATTCATTTTCATAACTTAATATGATTTTTTTTTTAAATATTATCTTCAAGTATTTTGATACATTACATCAGCATTTGCTCCACGGCTGGTGGCCATTTTGAAATTTAACCAGGAAATCTACACCCTGACTATGGGTGACCATGGGTGACACTGGCCAGCAGAGATATTGTTACAGCAATACGTTTCTCTACATTTAGACTTAGCTAGGGAAATCAAGTTAAATATCAATCTGGAATGCTGCAGAGCAATGAAATCTGTGAGAAAAAGACCACCTGTGGCAGAAAGATTTAGGAGGACTTGAAAGTAATGAAACAAGCTGCTGGTGGGAATCAATACCTCCCTCTGTGACCAGGAACCAGCATTGAACAACACAGCAAGACAGAGCTTTGCTGGCCATTAATATTTCACCAAGAGCTGTTCATGGGCGAACACAAACTTCTGTCTCAATTAAAATGTCAGATAGCGGACCTCCTTAAATAGCTCAACCAGTTCAGCTTTTGACATTTAAATCTGGAAAAATAAGACTGTATAAAGAAAAGGGAAGAGTCAAGGATAAAGCCTCAGAAGCACCAAATTAGGAGGCAGAAGTGCACTGGACTAGACGCAATATCCACACTTGCCCTTGAGGGACAAACACAATACAGTGAGCTTTGACCCCAACTCTCTAACCTATTTTGTCAGTCAACAGAGGAGTCTTGACTCTAATCACCTGCTGCTACTCATGACAGGCAGTGACCTTTTTTATTTGTGTCTGCCCTTTAAAGGAGGAAATGGTTTATTTTGTTATCTGGAGTTAAATTCAAAGAAACTCAACAGCAGCATGGAGTTCTCTTTGTTAGAGGGCTTTATGTTCTTTCATTCGGTACAAAAACTATGATCACTTGTTTAGAAATTAGCAAGATGGCCTACAAACACCTACAAAGGTCAGCTATGGGGATCAATGCAGGTGCATATGTTCTGATATTAGTATCTACCCCCATGTTTTGTAAGTACTTAAGATGTTACCAGGCTAACTCAGTCATTTCTGAACAGATTTTTGTGCTGAATGAAATGTAAAGGCCTACCAGAGTTCTCCTTTAAAGGAGAAATACAGTGTGAATCAATCCATAGTCCTGTTGTTCTAGGTCACTGAATGCCGTCAGCTGGAAAAAGGAATAGACAGTTTGAAACAACATAGGCTGTTTGGTGAACTGGAAGCTACCCCTAACTGGATGGGCACAGAAACTCACTTTCAGTTTCATTTTCCTATGCCTTGTTCGGTTAATGTCAGCTGCCTCTTTGTTCTTCAGTCAAATTTTTTCCTTCTTTTTCCTACAGACAACATTTGGTGACCTCAAGCAACAGAGCTATGGATTGAATCACACAAGATTTGTCCTTTAAGGTTGGGATTACTTTTGTTCATTTATTTGTGTGTATTTTGAATGATGGGTGGTTGTAATCTGATGCAGATTTATGGCACAATTGAACTACATAAGGGGTAGCACATCAACGCAAACAGGAGTCTGGTGAGCATTGTAGCTGGGTCACTCACTCAGGTTACAGGACTGTGGCATCCTGTAGCCTGAGCAGATGATATGTTTGTGTTTGTTATGCTTGTTCCCTGGCAGAGTTTGTGAAACCACTGCTCTTCCTGTGGCATGTTCGGGCAGAGGGTGTGTAGCCTAACACAGCTCGGGCAGAGGTGAACAACTTGACAGGTAAAGGGGTTTGGGTGTACTACCAACCATTCTGCACAGTAGATACACAGTATACCCCACTATACTGACCTGGGATACTGCTAACAAAGCTCAGCTCCTGGATTAACTGGTGTAGACAGTGGCCATTTCCAAAATGGCATACTGCGGTACTACTTACTACATATGACTTGAGTGAAGCCTGGGCCATACCATAGCCAGATTTAATAATTTGTCAGTTCTTGCAACAATGCAAACCCACAGGGTTTGTATGGACTACTAAAACAATATGTTTGTTGCCTCCAAACATACCATTTACACTTTCATAATGTTGGAGTCTCTTTGCACTTGAATAAATAAGTGACAATTCTAACTGCATGGTCCCAAATCCAAAGAATCCAAACAATCACATTTTGAAAGAAGGCCTACTTGTTGTCAGGTCTGCATCAGATCTGGCCACAATCCCGCCCCCTCACTCTGCCTCACAAACTCACATCTCACCTGGTGCATGCTCACCTTCACCTGTGTTTTGATTGATTTCACCTGGTCTCCACGTTACTTAAGTGTCTCTCCCTGCTTCCCTGATGTCTGGCCTTGTCAATCCTCCCTTGGATCTGTTCCGTGTCAGTCGTGGTGTTCTCTGTCTGCGACGAAGCCTCAGTACCTTGCGCCCCACGTTCCTGGACTATCTCGCTGGTATCGTTTATTCCGTTGTTTCACCATTTACCCTAGTTTGTGCCTTTGTTTAATTCATGATATCCTTTGTGTGTTAGTTATTTCCAGTATCTTCTGTGTGTTATAGTTTTACCCCCGTCCTCAGTTATATGTAACTGACGTTGACTTTCTTTGTAACCCGTTTACTCGAATTTGTAATAAAACCCCTGTTGATCTGAAAATCGAGTCGTGTTTAGTCTGTGCCTGACACTTGTAGACATGTCATTTGTGTATCAGATATTTACAGCCATATGTGTTTTGTAGTTTGTACAGGAAAATCACTAGTTGGTTATGAAAGACAGAACAAGAAGTTCATACTTTAGTACCATTAAAGTGCCATTACTTGCATTCTGAACTGGAAAGAGAATTTTTACAGTCCATTTCCGAATCACCAAAAACCCAGAAGCCAATCACAACCACTTCTATAATGTGAGGGTTTATATGGTGCACAACCAATAATGACATCCATATTAAAGTTTGTAGCAGAATTATGGGGGTATATCCTCCTGTGAATTGAATAAACTTCTGCACTCAAAGCACTGTTTACTAGAAAGATGTATTTCCCGTACTAATTTTGTTTTCATGCTGGTTACCCTGAAAATGGAATGTCAGTGACGAGACTACAGACCCCCTCTCAGTTTCAACTGATGTGCAATCTGGGTTTGATGTGCAGTCTGGGGCTATGATTTCCACTGAGGTCTCATTATCTTCTTCAGAGATCAGTGGATATATTTATGACTAAACATTTTATTTCCTAATTTCTGCCGAACACTGTTGGCTATACTATTGTGTCTTGAAAATAATGTAAATGAAGGACGCAATGCCTAGATTGGCATCCACCTTGCTGTCTCTCTCACTGGAGAATGACACTTGAGTGCAGTGAAAAAAAAAAAAAAAGAGCTGAATAGGACATGAAAGTGTGAACTACATTACAGAGTCTTTGTCCCACTATATGCTTCAAAGTACTCTAATCAAATAGCACAACATCAACCTTTAGTGCATTTTGAACTCCCATCATAAATATGTAAAAAGCAGATGAGGCTTTGCCGCAAATACTGTTTTGAAAAAAATTACAAGAGCCCTCTAGAATAGAACTGTAATTCTAGCACAATCAAGAAAGAAAGAAAGAAAAGAAGGCAGTGGATCTGTTGTGTATATGCATCAGTCTGTATCAAACATTTTCGATTGTATTCTGCATTACAAACTTCAAATGTTATATTTCACGCCTACCACTGAAATATCTATCACAGCAGCACACCCTCTGTAAATGTGGCACGTCAGTCATCATAATGTTCAAAAGTTATGTTCAAAACATAACTGACTCACATGGGTTCTCTGAGCTCCAGGGGTGTGCAGTGCCTATATGAGAAAGTCTGAGAGAGGAGACTTAAGTTTTTATGACCCTCAGAAAAAACCCACCTCTGTTTGGGATGCCAGCATTTGGATTTGAGATTACAGTGATCTCAACCAGTGGCTCTTTCCCATGTTAGGCTGTGTCTGTCCTGTGATCATTCTGAGACAAAAATAAACCCCGAATATTGTAAGCAGGTCCCAGAGGCACACTGTAATGGCAGACTCCTCACAGTGCAGCACAGAGGAGTTTGATCTGATTCATTTTGTGTGATTCAATTGGAGTGTCATGTGTCTTTGCTCAAAACTGACACAGTCCTTTTGCCTTTGTGTGTTGTTTTAGAACTGGAGCACTTGACTTTTTAAAATAGACAATTAGATTTCCCAGACATAAACACACAAGAAATCTGAAATGTCACTGGCCCTAGCAGCCATGACTTCAGGTATATGCATACTTGGATTTTACTCACCCCAATGAATGCTTGCTATATACTGTGCTATATATGAACGCTTACTATGTACTGTGTGACCATAGACTGACAGCAATTTTGCAAGAGCCTGGTAGCACTGTCTTTTAATGCCCTCTGCAGGATATAATTTGAAATTACACTGAAATGACAATGGATAGATTTAGACCAGAAGGCATATTGCAAGTCTTTTTTAATGCCTGGGCACAATATTTCAGTCTACATTTTTATTGTTTTAGTTCTTATTCAAGAATATTTGACATTAGCCTCCAAATCTAATGTAGGTAGTTACAGCTATATAACTGATAATAAGTTTAACTGCAACAAATTCTGTTACCATCACGTCATGGAAACAAATTTTTGAACCTTTTGAAATGTTGAGGTATGTTGATGTATTGCATTTGCCAGAGATGTACAGTAACTAAGTAAAAATACTTCACTACTTTAAGTATGTTTTGGGAGTATCTTTACTTGAGTTGTTAAAAATCTGTCAACTTTTACTTCACTACATTTCACATGTTAATTGCATACTTTTGGTCCACTCCTTTTGCAGGTGGAACCATAATTACAAATATCAGATGAAATAGAATTTGGTGGTCGACTGAGTGACTCCAACTCAGTAAGTTGTCTGAGTAAGTAAGTAAGTAACTGAGTAAGTTGTCTTGTCACTGGACAAGTGTGTACAACAAATTCTCCATTAAACCTGTAGATGTGGTGCAGCACCATTTTTCATTCTGACTGTGTGTGTCTGAGTGATTTTTTCCCCAAGTCTTTTAACATTTTCTGAAGTTTGTTGTAAGTTACATGTTTTAAACAGACTTTTGTAGCCTACTTGTACTTTTACTTTCATTACTAAAGTACATGTAGAGTTTCCTCATAAAACCTATCCTTATAATACCCATTACTTTTTATTTGACACATCATCTGTGACGAACTGTGAGAAATACGGAAAATATTATCCAAAACAAAACATCATGTTGCCTCCGAAAATATTTTGATGCAGTTTTCGCCAGGTTCAGAAAATCAATAATAACGCCACAATTCAGTAAGTGACTAGTAGCAGGCATTCTGAGACAAGTGTCAAGCCATATAGGCCTATGATCAAATTGTTCATGGCAGTGTGCTTTAGGATTGATGGATGTACACACAGACTCACAAGCAGTGTTGGGAAAATTTTTAAATGTTATGTGTTACAATTACAAGTGACCCTTTCTAAAATGTAGTATCTCAATTACTTTGACAAATGTAACTAATTACATTTGATTACTTTTCAACATTCACCACAGCTGTAGATAGCAAGTCGGTGGTGTTGCCAAATTCAAACATGATAGGAGAACCAATTAGACATATCAGATTTTTTTTTTTGTCAGATTAGCCAAATTCTTTCTCATGCAGGAAAGATGGGATTGATTTGAATATACTGTTGCAACCTGTTGTTATGCTCTCATTGGCCTGAACTGAACTGTCAACTGAAATGCTGCATTTCCTCGTACATATTTATGCATTTTGCAGATGCTTTTAAGCCTAAGCAATTAACATATGTCAACTACTGCCAGTTCCCCTAGAGCAACTTAGGGTTACGTGCCATGCTCCAGGGCACATTGGTGGCAGTCGGGATTCCAACGTACAATTTCCGGGCTACTAGCATGCTAGCCAGATTCTTTAACCACTAGGCCATCACTGCCCTATAACAATAACAAGAAATCTGTTGTGAAGGCGACAGAAACAGAATAGGAAGGATGCAGGTGATAATACCAAATTGGAGAGGTATTTTCAGCAAGCTGCTTCAGAGATGTGTATATGTAGCTCATAGGTCTATGTTAAGTTAGTATAAGGTTAACTGCCACGCTAACTAACAGTTTTAGCTTGCTACCTGCCATCAGCGGTTAAATGGAAAGATACTCCTTACCTGATGTGTTTTATCCTGTGACTCAATTCAACTCTGAGGACTCTTTTCATAACAAAGAGTAGTTCAAAGTTGCCACGAAACCTGTTGCTGATAGGTTAGTGAATCATGGTAAGAATAGCAATATCTTCAGTGATGTCATGTATGTGACTGACAGGCTGTAGTCACTGGAGTTACAAACTTCAACAATGCTCAGACTTAACGAACTGCAACTTTCTTTACATAAAAAATTATGTTCGAAATGTTCAAGGTTATTGCGGGTCAAATAAACAAACAAACAAACAAAAAAACAAACAAATAAATAAATAAATCATACTAAAAAGGACTGAATGGTTCATGTTAAAAATATCCCAAGGGATTTACAGTAAAATAAATTAAATTAATATTGGTCTTTCCTCCAATCAGAAGTTCCACTGGCATTTGGCTCCCGAGGTTGGATTGGTATTATAGGTAATGCTAGCAGCTAAACATTAACATGTTGCTGTTAGGTGGAAAAATACATACTATGCCCTTTAACATTTTCAGCTTATGAGAGCTATATTTTAAAAGTCTTAACAACAACATTGCTCAAAATTACATTGAATAAACGAAGAAGTACTTAATCTCATTCTCATTTCAGAATTATGAGTATAGGCTAAAAGTTTGGGTGGGCTGCAGATGATTTTCAGAGTTGAATTTGGGCCTCAGCATTCGAGGCAAACCAGTTAGCCAGCAACATCAGGATATTGCAGACGATTTTGGCAGCTACTGTACATGTTCTCTGCACCAATCAGTTATGAGAAAGCAAGTCAAACATAAAACGTTATGTTTATCAACTTGTTTAATGCCCTGTGAATTAAATAGAAGGTGTTCGGTGTAACTGCTACCCCTCATTCCCAACCACATGAACGGTAAGCTTCAATTTTCTTTACCCTGCTAAGGGGCGTTAACCATAGGCGTTACTGACGTTATAAGACAAAGTTTGCCACTAACGACCAGTATGCGGGGCAAAACTACGTGAAAGCCTAGAGCTGGAGAAGAGTTAGTTAGAAGTTAGAAGAAATTAGCTAGTGTGGAAAGAGAAGACAGACAACCCATAGCAGCAAGTACAAGCTAGATGGTGATAGGAAACCAGTGAAGTTCCGCTGACCAAATTCGTGTAGGACCATCTATACAACATCTCATTATATAAAACACAGCTTTATCACATTTTACTGAATGGACAACAGCACATTTTGTGCAATTAAGTCTCATGTCCTTTATATTACCAAGGAACAAGATCGGAAGTCTTCCAGCAGAAGTCAACCGTCTGTCTTGAGTGTTTGGAAAGCTTGTCTCTTCAAGGGTAATGTTACTGATTGTGTAATGTTTATGCTCCAAGAGAATGTTATCATTAGTTTTTTTCAGCAAAGATTAGAGAGGCTTCTGTATTCTACCATCAGACCATCTTTGATGGCTATCTAGAAGCAGTGAACACAAAGTCTGTGTATACCACTGGTAGCTAGCACAGTAAAACAAAACAAAACAAAAAAAACCCATTCATATCATAGAGTTTTCAGCACAGGTATAGCTATATCATCGTTAGCTATCGAAAATAGCTAACAAGTTTAAAAGATATTGTTGCACCATATTTGGTTTTTTGTTTGTATTGTGTTCTTCCCTCTAAATTAATTGACTGATTAGCAATAGCTAGCTACTGTGTTCCGCGGGTAAGTCATCAATGCCAACTGAATGTCTTCAGGAAATATGCGAGCCATTGTTGTTGTGGCGGTTATGTTCAGTTTGATGGCAACCTTGCAGCAGACACTAACACTGGTAAGATACACTAGAATATAAACGCCAGTCTAAACACTGTATGGGATAAGCTAGAGAGTGGACTTATTTTTATTTTCTACCTGTTATTTCCACAGCCAGTGTTTGCAGGAGGTCGTGTAGGTGAGTTTCAGCAGCCCTATAGCTAATGCACTTCTAAGTTAACTAATGCTAGCTACACGCTAGTCTAAATGTAGTCTCCTGATAGCTGAAAAAAAAGTAAAAGTGTAGCTTGTTTGCAGTCATTTGGTCATAACCATACATACTTCAGTGGCTGCTATTAATGAGAGCAAACGTAAGAACCTTGCCATTATCAAACTTTTATTTGTATTTTCTTATTTAAAACTTTGGTGCAAGTATGTCTAAATACAAAATTTAGATAAGAGATATAGTCCTTAAGACAGAGGGTTGGTCAGTACCATCTGAGGGCAGCAAGGTATACCACCCTAGAGTCAGAAAAGAAATGATAGCATTGCATTGGTGGTAGTTTTGTGTGTGTTGTCTCAGTTTATGCCCGTTATAAGCCAAATGAGGGATATATTATTATGGGAAATGGGATAAAAATTTTAACAAATAGGTATCAAAACTACCCAGCTCATTATTTACGTTAAGACAATATTTTTTTGTATTGCAGGTTTTCTGAAATACTTTGCACTTACATGTAGATGAGCCACTGAAATAGGGGGGCTTACAGTGCACCAACCAAACAAACTTTTTGTGAAAAGTCTGGCTATGCTGAATATGAATTGAATGTCACAGTTTTTTTCATTTGCCAACAAGCATTTGTCCAACCTCTAGCCTCATTTTCAAAACTCTAAATACAATTACCAGACCATCGGTCTGTTGTAGCTTTAGAGTTGACACATTTCTTGCTGTTTTCACACAATATGCAGTCAATGAATGCATTTCTACAATGCTTACATTTTCGTTGCATACAGAATCACCCCAACATCAAAATCGTCTGTGTTTTATGTCTTATTTGCAAATTCTTACTCAGCATGCCAGAAATGGTGAAAGCAATTAGTTTGTAGTAATAATTGCAGACTGGTGGCAGACTCCGGAACTTCAGGAAACAGGTTTAATCGTTACAATGGCGCACGTCAAGGGAGACATAAGGGTTTCAGCCCGAAAGCATCCACCATTAAAATTTAACTTAAACAATGAAAGTGTTCTACTTAAATACACTTAACTGAGGGGAGTTGCATACAGTAAGCATACAGTTGAAGTACAATAGAATGAAAGGTGATTGGTTCTTTACCTGGCGTCATTGTGTCTAATGGCCCAAGGACACTCCTACGGCAATTAGCATTATTAAATGGCTATCCAGTTGTATGTATACACCAAGATTCAGAAATATTACTTATGGATTGTCCTGACCAGTCATACACTTTGACTATTGCACTCCTTGTACTGAGACAATAAAGATGATACCAAACATGAATAGATTCACATTTCATAACATACAGATATACATTCCAAATCTATCTGAGGTAAGTTTGTCTTTGCAATGTAAATATGAACAAAAGGTTCTCCCCAGCCACAGGGGTACCAGCAGTTAATTTACATTGATCACCGGGGGAGGATGATCCCTATTGTTTCATTGCATGCCAAATGGTGGCGGCTCCTGGCTGTCTGAGGCAGAATACACTTCTAAAATTATTGCTATCAATGGAAGTCTCTTGTCCAAAACCTTAAATACAGTACAAAACCCTTAGTTTGGCAATAATAGGCACACAATGGTCACAGATAATAATTCTTGAAAAAAGACTGAAAAAAAACACGGAAAAGTGAAAATAGACAAACCATCTCCAATTTCAATTGCACCGGGAGACGTGTTGATAACAGACTGATGGTTTGTTGTACTTGGTACATGGAAAAATTTTATGGAACAGGTTGAACATCCAATGACTGAATCATTTTTGCATAAATCACTGTAAACACTCACAAATGTAATTGGTAAACGGAAAGTTTAAAGTAAATTGTAAAGTAAACTGAAGCAAGGTTTTGAAGTCAAATGTAATCCATGACATCATGGATTTGAAATACATGAAAATGAATGTAATTTCAGAAATGCTATGATATGTTAGCATTTTGAAAGTTGGTGTACTATGACTGACTACATGCTCACTGTGTAAAGAAAACATGCTAGTATTTGGTAGAATTATTTGATTTTGAGCCAGATTGTGTTTTGGTGGTGTTAGCATGCATAGAGAAAAGTTTTAGCATTTTGAAATGTAGACTTAGTGATTTGTCAACAAAACTAACTGTTTGGCTTTGTGTAATTGTGTAATGTAGGTTTGCTGTGTTAAGAGTTTAGAAAAAATATTTTGGTTATAGGTTAATGTTTGTTAGCGATAAAAAAAAAAAAAAAAACTGTAATATGGACAATTTTGGGATGCACTACCTTAAAGTCATTAAAGCCCCATGGGTATACATTGAAAATCAATGCATTTCAATACAATGGAAATGCTATAAAGGACTTTGCATTGTCCATGGAATGGAAGAGGGTGATACCTGTCTCAGTGCATGTTAGCATAAATCAAATTTACAGGGTGTAGGCTTTTAGATATATAGGTTAGACTGTTTAACTTGTTTACCCATACGGTCAGATAATTATTGCATATATTTAAGAGTATGATGCCTCATTTACATAGGCTATTTATACATGACCTTTCAGAAAACTTGCAATGCAAAAATGTGTTGCCTTAATGTAAATAATGAGGAAGTTTTGCAGGGATACCTATTAGTTACGTTTTTTACCTGTAATAAAACCCTCCTGTAATAAACCCTGTGTAGGCTTATAATGCACATAAAAAAGGTTGATACAACACAAAAAGCTACCCTGAATGCAATGCTGTCACATATTTTCTAACTCTAGGGTGGCACACCTTGCCAAAAAACACAATGAGACTTACTGCCATTGAGTGGTACTGACGGGACAAATTTGGGGGTCAGGCTCAAGAACTAATAGTCATCCCACTAAAGGGATAACATTTATGAACATTCTTAAAAGAGATTTTAGCTACTTTGTTAGTTGTCATGAATGGCTAAGTGACCAAAATCTTAACCAATCAATATTGTCAGTGTGTTATTCCAATAACTTTTCACTAATCAAACTTTTAAAGCCAAAGACCTCCGCAGTGACAACAGCAAAACGTAATTGTTACCCCGTCCCTGGTTCAGTCTATGAAGTTTAACATGGGGTGTTTGAACAATCACTGCATTCAAACTGTAGATTACAGAGAAGGCTAAGATGCAGATGTTTTTGTCTACACACTTTTGTCATCTTTTCCCGCATGCTATTTGTGATATTTGTGGCCTGCCAAGGCGTAGTTTATTGTTCTGCGTTGTCTCAACACAAAGGGCATGCTGTTGCCTTGACGGCGTACTGGACCATTCGAAGTTTCGAGTTTGTCTTTGTTTCGCGTAACATGCCTCACCAAACACTGCTTGCAGTGGCACTAGTCAACTCTATCCCTCCACCATATAGTCGAGTCAGAGACACTTATATAGGAGGAGACACATCACTTAAAAAGTCCTCACATTGAGATGTATTGCAGCCATTTGTGACGCATTTGAGAAACTGGAAGTCCTGCCCTGCAGTCAAAGTAACCAGTTGCGTTGTTGGACACAGTATGACTTGACAGTTACATTTACATTTAGCAGACGCTTTTATCCAAATCCGTGACTTACATTTTGTCAACCATCAATTGTTCAGGACAAGTGTCACCTACAGCAACTTAGGGTTAAGTGCCTTGCTCAAGGGCACAACGGTGGCAGCTGGGATTTTAACCCACAACTTTTGAGGCTACTTGCACGCTAGCCAGATTCCTTAAGCACTGCGCTACCACCGCCCAGGTAACAGTTAACATGTCTGTGTAGATTCTCATTCATCCAGGTCATGGTAGCCAGCATATTTTATGGAACTGAACTTCCTGTTGGATCTTGAAGACGCCTTTCATCCTAAAGGCTTCTTCAGTTCTGGCCTGATGATGACCAGGAGAGTTATCTCTGGACTGTGGGTGTAAATGTGAGCTGTAGACCACACCTACCATCATGTGACAATGGGTCATATGAGTCATCTGTTGACATAATTAGCATATGTCAATGTGTGAATAACTGCATTGTACTGCATAAATCACATTGTTGGGGTTTTGTCCTTGGGGTGAACCAGTCTCTGTCTGAGGGTGTTTCCTGGTTTGAAGAGGACTAGGATATTGTGCTTGCTGAAGCGTCTCCCTAGAAAATCTGTCACAGATAATTCAGATACGGAGGGGACCACCATGTGCCTCCTTCTGTTGCTTGTCTTTGTGTTAGTTGGTGATTTGGTTCTATTTCCATGTCTCTTCCCTGTCTTGATGAATACTCAGTTGTGGTAGCCACAAGTTCTTTGTGCCTGCTTGATGTGTGTGTGCTCCTTTTCTTTTCCTTCTGTGTTAGATGGGATGCTCTCTGCTTGGTGTTGTAAGGTCCTGATGACGCTCATTTTGTGTTCTAATGGGTGATAAGAGTCAAACAGTAGGTACTGGTCATGTGTGTGGGTTTCCTGTAGACCTCTGTGGCAGTAAACCTTTTGTTTACTATCTCAGTCACTATGGTGATAGTCATACCACGAATGTTGGTGTAGTGAGCAAATTGTCGCTTCTTAGCTTTATTTGAGTGATGTACAGGTTGATTTTAACATTATTCAATTCAGACTTAAACAAGGATTAGCACAATACCCTTTTTAAGTCAACCTGCCGATCTGGAATTTTGGATATCTCCTCATTCACTTTGATAGGGCCTGGTCTTGTTAATCTGAAATAGCTGATCTGATCGCACATTGCGCATATTATGTAGGCTGTATTCAGATACTGAACTTTTTGTTTCTATCAAAGAAATTAAATACTCGATTTGTTACTAAATACAGCACAGGTCGGCAACGTCCGGCCCGCGGGCCAGAGATTTTCATTGGCCCTCCAGCTGATTCCATGTTTTGTCTTTTTTATTATTATTCTGCCTCCTGTGGTCGCGGACCTCGCGGAAAGGGGTACCTGTTTAACAGAGGTAATGACCGCATCCATAGAGTTGCCATCAGCTAGCTCAGCAAGCAACCAAGATGCCTTTAAGGACGCACTTGTGGCATTTTCTTGTGATGTCAGACCTCGAACTAGGATGCTGCTGCTTTTCATATAACCATCTGAGAGCTCTTCAATTTTGCGTTTTTGTGCCTCTGATCGGAGTGGATAAGCAGGTGGTGCCACCTGACATTATATTCTTTACAAACAGCAATAACTTCTTTGCATATGAGGCACATAGGCTTACAATTACTACACCCGTGTAAGATGAAGGTGAATTTGTCTCTCCATTCCTCGTTATAACTCCTGTTTTCGCTGTCAACTTTACGTTTAAGAGCTTTCGACAGAGACATCGTTGAAAGCTAACAAATGTCTTTGCATGTATTTTCCGCCAAAACAAACTTTGTAACATTGTAAGGAGACGGCCAACGTAGCGTTTCGAAATAAGGGTAGAAAAAGATAGTTTGACTTATTAGTAATTTATTTATTATTATTGCCATTATTGACCCTTTTACAGTTGCAGACGACTCAATAGTTAAAGTCCATTAAGAACATTTAATTATCCACCTAAAAGAGACTATCGATGGGCTTGTGCACATGCCACATGGTTTATTTATTGTGATTAGTTATTTTTATAGACCTTTTTTATATTGACCATTCTCCATGTAGACCTGTTTTTTTGCCAGTAAAGCTTTGAGGGTTCTTACCGCAGGGTGTTTAACCAAGCCGTAGGCCGTTGGCCCGCCACCTAGTAAAAATCAGGTCCGTGGCATAAATTACTTGCCGACCCCTGAAATACAATCTACCATTCTCCATCTCCATTTAACCATATCCACTTCAAACTGCTTAGTACCACAAATAAAACTGTTCAATATTTGGATTAACTGATTTACAAATATCATAGAAATATACAGGAATCTTTTTTTGAATGATAATTAATACTGTTTTATTTCATTTGTTTTTTTTCCACTAGATTTATTACCTGTGCCCTGTATTTTTCTTTCTTGCCAAGATGAGTTGATATGTATTGCTAATAAGGCAGCTGCATTTTTTTGCAATCTCAGCCTGAAATCAAAAAACATTACCGCATTATTAGACTAATTAACAACAAAATGTAAAGAGATCTACCACATACCTGGCAAGTATTTCCTTTTAAGTGTTGCTGTTATAAGAGGTAAATAATCAGATTCTGTCTATAGCCCAAAAGAATGTGACACAATGTAGCAAAATAGCAGTGAACTGCGCTATAGAATCTCTTGTAGTAATATTGTAACAATTGTAACAAAAGTGGAGTCCATACATAAAAGTTAATTACTTAATCAACAGAATCATGGTAAGCAGACATGTGGCTTATGGTTAGTCAAAAGGTTAGCTAGCCCACAAAAAGGACAAATTAAAACTTCTAAAAATCAGAGTAGCCTAGATGACATTGCTGAATTCCAGTGTCCAGTGTATATTCTTTCCTCTTTTTGTTTTTTACTGTGTAGGAGAAACAGGTCTTATTTCAAATTTAGCTTTTAGAGAATTGTTAAATCTTTTCCTTTTCTCTCTTTTCACTGGCCTGAAAAAACATTGCATAATGTAAATATTAAATTCACAATTTACTTACATTCTAAATTATACAAATCCTCTGTCTGTACATTACCGCATAGAAATGATTTCATTCATTGCACAGTGCACAGTTGCACGATTGGGAACTGACATCTTTTATCTGATTAACTAGTAAACTGCTCCTTAAAACTTACATCATAATGATTTTTTCACTGTAGAACCCCACCATTTTCTCTTAGTGACAACTGCAAATATTCCCTCTTCCTTGACCTCTTGCTTAAAAAAGTGAACTGTCAATCTTCAGCATTAGCGAATGAAATTCAGGGGGGCACCTGGGGTAGCTAATTAGATTCCAGGGGGGTCCAGTGCCACCCTGGCCCCTCCTCTGGCTCTGCCCCTGTGCAAAATGTTGCTAGATTTGATGGTAGTTGCTAATTTGGAAAATAAAAAGCATCTGAATCTTTGCTAATATAGTAGCCAAGTCGCTAAATTGGCAACACTTATGCGAGTAGTTTCGAGAATTGTAACACTGTAAATGTGAGAATGCTTGGTTCAGCTAGGAGACCGATCAGCTACCAATACCTCCAGAGAAGACCACAATTAAACATGTATTGTACGATATAGTACGACTTACCACCTGTCATAGGGGCTAATGACCCGCCACGGCCGAATTTCACACGCATTTGGTGGGTAGGCGGGTGCTAATGTAAAGCCCTGATAATAAGTGCACACAGACATTATAGGAAAGGCATTCATAGAAAAAAAAAAACGTACATACCTTGGCTGTGTGGGGCGTTGCCAAGGTAGGCAACCTATATGTCTGTAGGTGCCGCTGCAAGCACTCTCTCTCTCTCTGTGTCTCTCTCTCTCTCTCTGTCACACACACACACACACACACATTTAGGTGGAGGGGGGATGTGAGTGTTGATATGTATAATTCATAGGGACAAACCTGTAAGAGTTGTGGTTCAGGGGGCGGTGATAGCGTAGTGGTTAAGGAACCTGGCTAGCGTGCAAGTAGCCTGAAAAGTTGTGGGTTTGAATCCCAGCTGCCACCGTTGTGCCCCTGAGCAAGGCACTACCGCAAGGAACAACTGATAGGTGGCCAAAATGTAAGTCGCTTTGGATAAAAGCGTCTGCTAAATGCATAAATGTAAATGTAAAGATGTGACAAAGTGCATGTGTCAAATTATGTACTGCTGGTTGAAATACAGGGTTTTGCTTTGAAATTTACAATAAGTAATGTCTTTGGATTAATTTTAATTTACTGAATTTAAACGATTCTTTCTTTACTTCTAATTGCAATAGTATCCTGTGTGGTACCTCAATTCAGTTTAAAGAATTGATTTGGAATACAGGCCTAAGAGTCATTCACAATCCAATTCTGAATTTTGCACAGATTGCTACTTACTGACTTGTTGGGTACATCTTGTTTAATTCTTTGTCCTCAGGCTATTATGGAGAAGTAAAGAACTATACAGATATAATTACAATTAACAAGGGTAAGAGTATACTTATGACATACTGAACATACTGTTCGAATTGGAATATACTTGAACTAATCATATGTTCCTCTAACAGGTTTGAATCTCTTTGAAGGTGATATAAAATTACCACTTGTAAGTTTGATGACAGCAGATTCCAAGTGCTTTCTTCATATATCTCATCAATAACCAGACTGAATTAAAGTTAATATTTACATACCTTGCCTGTAGGAATTTGATAGAAATATCATTTCTGATCCAGTTAAGATATGGCCTATTCCAATACCCCTTGAGTTTGACTCCTCCCTTGGTATGTACCATAACAACATGTCTTACCTGAATATGTTTTTGTGTAATGTTCCCACCTAGAATATCTGTCATGTGTTTGCAGATAAAAATGCCTTAGGCGTAATTGCAAAAGCTCTAGAGCAGTTCCGCCTGAAGACTTGTGTAGACTTCAAAATGAGAGATACAGAATCACACTACATCAAGTTTTACAAGGATGCTGGGTAATGATGCTCTTCTAAATATGTCCAAAGAAGCAGCATACAAGAGCTTATGATTTCATTGGTCTGTTTTCCATATTCAGATGCTTTTCTCTTATTGGATACCAACACATGGAAGAGCAACTTTTATCAATTGGCGATGGCTGTGATGATATTGCCACCGTGGTGCATGAGCTTCTCCATGCTTTGGGCTTCTGGCATGAGCAGTCCAGATATGACAGGGACAATCATGTTATAATTATTTGGCACAACATTGAACCAGGTACAGACTAAATTGACCGATTTAGCAATATATAATATATGGATGATATGATGACTCAGGGAAGCTTTGCTTTGCTGACACACAGTAATACCAAGGGGGCAAAACCGCTTTTTTTTCAGACATGGGCTGTTGTAAAAGGTTCCCGGTCAACCAACCAATCCAAGCTGCTGGAAACCTACAACAAGGGTTTGAAATAATGCAACCCTGAATGGCCTTTTTAATTTACAGAATTATCACACTTGTATGGTTATGTTCTATTGTTGAAATCGGTTTGATACCTCTATGATAGTTTATGCTAGAAACAAACTGAGCATACCTATCAAAAGAGGGGGGGAAACTAGATCTGGGGTGAGCAAACTTTTCTGTTTGCGGGCCACATCCTGAGAAATCTAAGCTGCCAAGTGCCAATGTAAAATCACGAGCCTTGTTTTTAACCAGTTTTAAGTAAAAGAGCCATTGCAGGCCGTCTAATGCTAAACTGCGTAATGATATTATTGACAAAAATGTCACCAGTACTGGAATCATGATGTGCGATGAACATATAATACATGATTAATGTGATCTGGGGACATCCTAGATTTCATTCTTGTATAGTAACCTTTTACAACAGCCCATGTCTGTAAAACTCCCTTTGACCTCAGAGTATAAGAGGGTCATGTCTAAATTATTCATTTTGTTGTGATTTGTCTGTTGAACATCTGTTTCCTTTTGTCATTAATTTCTTTATGAAATTAGCATAGCATAGGTTCAGAGAGGGTTGTCATTTAATTTTGTGTACTGTAAAACTTACTTTAGTAAAAACTTATTTACCACATTAAGTCCCAAAATGATGCTGGTTCCTTTTACAGGTCTTGTCTGGCTAGTTTTTTGCAAAAATAATTAAAGGCCTGCCCCAAATAGACACCTGTCCCAAGTATAAGCAGAGGCAGTTTCGTGATTTAAACAAATAAAAGCCCCGGCTTTTTATGGTAATTAAAATTTGGCCGTTGAGTATCAACAACCCTTTCTAAAAATTGTGGACAGACTTATCAAGTGTAATTGCAAATGTATTACTTGTGATTTTTACTTGAATTAGTAGTACCTGTACATGTTTAACTGAGCTGTAATTACATGAATTTCTCTATCTTTATTTCCATTACATTTCAGGTAGAGAAAGCAATTTCATGAAAATGTCCTCTGAAGTGTCATCACTGGGTCTTGACTATGACTACAAATCAGTAATGCATTATGCAAGAGATGCCTTCAGCAATGGACAGGGGGATACCATACTCCCAAGGGTTAAAGAATTCAAAGACATAATCGGTCAGAGTCCGGGTATGAGCCCAAACGATGTGTCAGAGTTGAACTTACTCTACAGTTGCAGTAAGTATACATTTACTCAATAAATAGTTTCTTCAGTCGTCTCTCTTTTGTTCCTTCCTCTTTTTCTTCTCTGTTAGTTGGCCCTCTTTCCTGATCCCTTTTTCCTCCCTCTGTGTCCTCCTGCTGTTTCTCCTCTCTGTGTGTTCTGTCTTCTGCTTGCTTCACTGCCTGTCTCTTACTTTGTGTAGGAAATGACACGTTAGCACCCATTCCTGTTGGGGGATAGGTTTAGGTGGTTTACATTTAATGACACAATCATAGTCTTACACTTGTTTATGTATTGGTCTTGAAGGGGCCATGTCACGTTAAAAACAAGTAGGCTATGTTCCAATAATATTATTTTGTGACCTAATTTGTTGCTGTCATGTATGAAAAGTTGTGAAACATTAATGTAAACACCTTGTTTATCAAACAATGGTTTGTGCTCCACTTTCACAACCTGGTTTTAAAATAAAAATGATTCTAGAACTGATATTGAGTCAAATCGAATTGAATCATTACCTTGTGGATCGGAATCTAATAAATTCTGAAATTGTGGAAATGGTTGTTATGAAGTTGCAAGGGTACTGTAGATTTAGTACTGCCACTAACGACTAATTTTCTAACGACTAATTTTTCAATTAGTCGACCAATCTAAACGACAATTTTTTTTTTTTTAAATCAAGTGGTTGCTGTTTCATTTGTATTCATTTCATTTAATGCAACTCAAGGTGCTTGTACATCTTTTAGGGTGCTCGTGTGGCATGGTTGTGCTTCCATCATAAACCAATGAAGTTTCTTCACAGGAAGTTCTTTAATTACCAGCTGACCTGAAATATTCCTATACTTTCAAGGCCACCATCCTTGATTCCCATTCACCCGCTGCTGCCATTTTCATATCAAACCAGGGAGGCAAGGGTGCTCAAAACTATTGAGGGGGGAAAGAAAAAGGGTGGCCAGTGTAACCAGCAGGGTGCACACAGCAAAAACTAGTGGTGTGGAGGGGTGTAAGGGAGATCCACTCTGAGAATAATTATATTTTCAAACTAACTTTGTGACATTCAAATGCTAACTAGCATTATTTATTCAGGTGACCAAATGGAATTTTGGTCATCTACTTAGAACCCCTGAGGGCCATTCACTGTAAACCCCCCAATGGACTGAAAGCTAATCTGGCACTGTAAGCCTGGTCACAGCATCTTTTGATCATCAGGTTCAATGCTTTGACTCGAAAATGGTTGGAATAGTTTGTGCTTCGTTTGTGCAGGCAAAATTAGCATTTGTGCTAAAGACGGTGTGTACACAAATGCTTAAATGGAATCAGATTTTTGAATGCATCTTCTGAATGCAGGCTTGCGTGTCTGCTTGAGCTTTAGTCTAAATGAGTTACAGGTGAATCTGAGATTCTGAGAATCAGAGAATCAGTCTTATTGGCCAAGTTTACACACACAAGGAATTTTGTCTCTGCATTTGTCCCAATCTTGAATTAGTGTAACACACAGCACACAGTGTGGTGAAGCACATACTAACCCAGGGCAGTGAACTGCCTGCTACAGCAGCGCCCGGGGAGCAGTGAGGAGGAGTTAGGTACCTTGCTCAAGGGCACTTCAGCCGTAGTTCATTGGTTGGGGATCGAACCAGTTACAAGCCTGAAGCCCTAACCAATAAGCCACGACTACCCCTTAGTCTCAGTGGTCATATGCATTAACATACAGAGGTCATGCAGATGAAATGTGAAGTGAAACAGATACATTGAAGGTGAAATGTATCTGCTTATATGTTTGATTGCTGTGGCTGAAAAGAACTCATGGAAGTTACATTTTCACAATTTACCTCACCTTTCTGTAGCATACAGTATAAAGAATTCAGAAATACTACAAACTTTGGATGAACACAATGTTAAAAAAAAATGTTAAAAAATTAACATGTCTCTCTCAATGATCCACCACCCTCAGAGTCCACTGTAACTTTCTTGGATGGGTGCAACTTTGAGGGAGACATGACCTGTGAACTGAAGGCTTGCTCCACCACAAAGAACAAGTGGAGAAGGGTGACTGGCATTAGGGGAGGTCCAACTGAAGACCATAGCATCCCTATAAGTAAAAAAGGTAAACATACTGTAGCTGTACAAAAAAATAGTTGAATGATCACTTTAATGACTGAATTATTTACATTACTGTATGTTAGAGGGCAAACCCAGGTGGGAAAGAAGTGCAGAAAAGTGCACTTTTCACAAGAGTGCTTAGGGTCCAGAAATGTGCTTTTCAAAGTGCTTTTGTACTGAGTGTACAATTTTGGAACAACTTGCATTAACAGTAGGTTTTAAGTACACTCAAAATCCTTTGCCATATTCTTTAAAGACACTTGATGGCAACCCAAGATACTTTTTGGGGAACTTTAATTGTTGCTTAAAGGAATACACCATTATTAAATTGTTAAACAATTGAGTTTTACTTTTCTCCAGTCCTTCCAGTCACTCTGACGGTAGAACTTTTAGCTTCAGGTTAGCATAGATCTATGAATCCAATGAGACTGCTAGCATATCACCTGTTAGCATATCACTTAAAAATGACCAAAAAATTCTGGTATTTTTCCCATAAACAATTTGACTTCTGTAGTTACAAAGTGAAGACTGATGAAAAATTAAACATTGCCATTTACTAGGCCAATATGACATGAAACTATACTCTCATTTTGGCATAATAATAAGAAATTTTGCTACCACATCTGAAGATAGTCTTTCCATGTCTACAAGTCAATTAGTGTAAGCCACTGATTTCATCATGCGGGATTCTTTAACTTTTCAGTGATATGCTAAAAGATGAGAGGCTAGCGGTCTCATGATCCATGCTAATCTGAAGGTAAAATTTTTACCATCAGTCTGAGACAATGGCTGGATGAACCCTCAAAAATGTATATTTAAGCACTCTATGTACTTTAATGCAATGCTAGTGCGTTACCAGTGCATTGAAAAATATTTGGAAAAACACAAAGAGCACTTAAAGTACATGTAGGCACAGTTCATGAAAGGACAAAATATACTTTCCTTACTATAAATATGCTTCAAACATATTAAATTGCACCTCTTTTCCATTAGGGTTCATTTCTGTCCATTTCCACAAAATTTGTGTTTACATGCAGGTAAAGGACACTTTGTGCATTTTAGTACAGTTAGTGGAATGACTGGAAACCGAGGATTATTGCAAACAAAAAAAATGATACCACATAGACATTTCCAGTGTCTGGAGTTCTTCTACTATCACAGTGGACATCACACTGATCAACTTAGCATCTGGATCAGAGAGTTTGAGATTGGGGACACTGTTGGAGCTACTACACTGATTGGACAGGTCACAGGTGAGCTGACAATGAAAGTTGAAATAAAGCATATTGAGAAGATAGCTGTCCTTCAGGAGGCTACTATTGCCAAGTTGAGTGACAAAAAATACATCAATACATCTTACTGTATCAATACTTTTTTTTTTTTATAAGAAAATGTTATTGGTAACTTATACAGGCCATATGTATTTCTGTCAGTGTGTTTTATTGAAATAGTACAGCATGAAGTTTATTGTTGCAATAACCTGATCTACTTCATGCCAGGAAGAGGCTAAAAGAAATAGAGAGACAAGAGAAATTTTAAGTTAATCACAATGACTTACACATGTAAAGTTCCAGAATTCTCCTTTATTTTTTGTGAAGAAAGAATGTCACTCATGCCCCTGGTTAGCGGAGGCTTCAGCAAAGCGGTTCTCCTCGGTTTCCTGAACACTCAACGTGAAAGACAACCTGTGGCAACTACACTCTATGACGGGGGTGCCCAGGGGTGACATTGACAGCAATAATTTAAACACAAACCCAGATAGCAGATGGGCATTGAAACTATGTAGAATCAACATTGCATTGTCAACGTTAAATCATTGAATCAATGTCAGATTTCGACGTTGATTCAACATCAGTTTGCACTTCAGTTAATATTGAAACAATGTTGATTTATTAACTATAGACCTGTAGAATTTCAGTTGTATTTCAGTTAACGTGAATATTGAAACAACATTGAAATTGTGACGTATTATCAATTGATAATACCAGAAGAAATAGTTTAGTCATTTAAAACTGATGTTAAATTAGTATCCTGCAGCCAGGATAAATGCTACACTTATACCTACCCTGTGGGCTACATTTAAGCTTAAATAAATGATCATGGCCAGCTTAAATTGTTTGAAGGATTGTTTATTTATTCATTCTTAACTCCCAACTTAATTTGTGTACTCTAGCTCAAGCCCATCAGTCAAAATCTGTCCCCGCTTCAGGCATTCGAGTGACCAACCGATCTTCTGCCCTTAGCTGTGTGAACCGCCACCTAAAATAAATAGAAGAAACAGTTGTTTTAGATTTCAAAAAGTCTCCAGCAGTATTCATTTACATCTAGCCTAACTATTGTAAAAGGTATAATCAGCTCTTGTGAAGTTAACTTCTAACGGTACTGTTTTAATGCCAGCCAAAAACAAAGTGTGGGATCTAAAACATCGGGCTAAAGATGTGCTTTGTAAATGACCCCCTGCTGCCTTTGCTACTAACCAACACATTTCCAGATCAGTGCCTTGGTCTCCATCGTGCAGTTTACTAAAGTTATAATTTATTTACTGTTGAAATTAAATTTCTAATTTCATAAAAACACTAAGCGTATGGCCAAGTTTAATGTGGATGCTTGTGATGACAAACAAGTGAGCTATCATTAGCCAAACTATGTTAACTTCAGTTTGATCATTGAAATAATTTTAGTTTATGATTGATTTATTGATCATTGAATAATAGTCACTACCTGATATTGAAAAAGGAAACATTGACTTGGTGTTTGAAAAGTCATTGATTATATATTGGCCGCAAAAATTTTAGCCTGTTCAAAGCCCAAAATAGTTCAACGGATGCTGTGGTTTTATTCTTTTTTATAATATTTGTTCCTCCACAATCAGTAATCTTTTGAGAGAAGCAGACCAATTGTTTATAGGTCTTTGTCATTCTTATTTCCGTCAAGAATGTCATATTTATACATTAGCACATCTCAATGTGTGTTAAACCTTTAAGAAGCAGTCTAGGTTTTTTTACACTTGTACGGTGAACTTATTGGTTTTAAAACAATACTTGAACAGTACTTGAACGGTCTTAACAGAATTCAATTAGTGTCACAAATGTATTTGTTTTGCCAAAAAAACAAAAACAAAGCTAATATCTGTAATCTTTCAAACCTCTCCAATAAATATTGAAAAGAAAAGTGTTTTTTGAATTTGAGCCAATTTAAAATATTGATTTACACCAAATTCAGTGAAGAGTGTAAGTGAAATGCAAAAAATCAGTTTGAACTGAATGGTCTTTGAACATTACGTCAATGTAAAATCTTTATTGTGAATGGTTACTTCAATTTTGTAATCCAATGTTTAACTTTTTACAGTGTACTTGAGGGTGTCGACATAAGAGTGACACGAGTCTGTCATAAACATGACATGACATGTATCATTAACATAACTGGCACTTTTAATATTCATGAGTCTTTTCATTAAGTGTCATTTGTTTTTTGTGAAGTTGACTGTTTGGGATGCAGACATTATAAAAACCGAAAGTGAAGGTACACTGGTTACCTTTCACACATCCACCCACCCACACACACACTCTTAATATTGGTCAAAAAGTGAGGTGACCTGACCTCTGAGATGAGAATGTGGGGACATTTTCCTGAATTTTCCTTGGGAACCGGGGACATTCCTATTTCTACAGGCGATATCATTAAAATAAGTTAATAATATGTGTTACCTTCAAAAATCAGGGACATAGTAGGTTTTCTCATATTTTACCAGGGACAGACCTCCAAAATTGGGGACTGTCCCTGGAAATCAAGGTCGTCCGGTCACCCTATCAAAAATGAGTCATTACTGCAGTTCAATGCCAACCTTGACCATTTCTGACCTACCATCTAAGGGCCCAGAGAGAAGCAGAAGGATGGGGAGAGAATCACACAGACTATGGAAACAAAGAAGCAAAGATTAACAGTGTAACTATTTCAACCTCTGTGTCTGCACAGCATGGTCAAGCTAGCAACTGGAGAGAAATTTCGAAGGAGAGTTACAGCCTGCTCCATCTTGCATACAGTGTGATCAAACTAGAATCAGTGCAGCAAAGCGTGAAAAAGGTACAAGCTGCACTGTTTTGCATAGTGTTATTAAACTAAATGCAATAGAGCAAGAATTAGATGATGATCAAGAAACAGATGATGAGTATAAACATGCTCACTACAGTCTTCTTTGGCCTTCAACTCTTGGTCAGGTAGCCAATGGAAACTGGTGGTAGAGGGAAGGTACTCTCACCACACTGCAGTGAGATAAACCAAAGGTTACAAACAGTAAGAAGCTTGATACTTTAAACTAGCGTGTGCTAAGAAACACTAATATAAAATAGGTTTTTAATGGCTAGGCCTGGTCTCTATAAGTTTACAACAATTCATTATCAGCTATCAGTTGGAGATGAGAATTCTGCCAATTTGATTCAAATTTCTCTAATTGATATTTCATAGAATTTAAAAGTTTTGCTGCCTCATATATGCTGGAAGGAACAACTTATTAAAACCAAAAATTACATGCATTTTCCCCACAATATGATGAAATATTCTGAGCCAGTAAATATCCTGCAGTAGGTTTATCATTAGTTTATTTCCAAAATGAGGCTTTTTGAAGCAGATCCGACATGATGTCACTCTCACTAACTTCAGGAAATGCATTGTCAGAAAATATCTATTGCTAATCGTTGTGGGTAAGCAACAGTGAGAGATTAGCCTATGCAGTTTCTCCCTGCTGCACAAGAGAGACATAGGCTATTGTAAGCTATAGACTGAATGTTAACATAACTTCTAAGACATCCCAACCTACAAACTTAATTTCAGGGAGTCTCACAGTTGTCTTTAAAACACTGTGCTGCAAAACTTTCTTTGATGACTGAATAGCCTTATGAGAGAGACAGAGGTCATCTGTTATATCTGCAAAAATACTACACAGAATCGATGATCAGCCTGTCACTTGCACTCTCCCTTGCTCTCCGCCTCACCATTACTCGCCTGCTACTGTCACTTTTTCTAACTCTCTTTCTTTACCTCTCTATCAAAAGAAATTTGTTATATTAGGCCAGGCCTACTTGCGGGCTTCCGGGAAGCAAATTTTGATGCCACTATCTAAATAGGGGAGACTCTCAGAGAGCTCCCAGGACTGGGGATTTCTGACAACGTGCTGTGTTAAAATGGTCTTCAGTTTGCACCAAAATCTTACCTAGCAGCAATTATTACATAACCTACTGCAGAGCCTTTCTGAGTGCATCTCTGTCCTGGTCATCACTATTGAAAGGCCAACCATCAGCTGAGCTCCTCTCTTACTCGCTTGACCGCTTTTTGCATGGAGTACGGTTAGCTGGATAGGAAATGCAGAGTTCCCGACGTGTCGGAGACCATTTGTGAGGGCTCCTTGCATGATGAGCAAGTTTCAGAAAACTATATAACAGATTGATATTTTAATGTCTGGATATGGTATGGGTAAATATGGGTTTGTTGATGTCACAAGACGAGTAATTACCATGCGTAAACAAACCACTCCTTTCCGACTAATTAATATTTTAATCAGATCAGAAATTCTTACATGGGCCATTTTCATTCTGATTGAGCCATTTTTCAGTTTTTTAACTGATTGAAGGTGTCTATGTAAGGCTATTTGTAGGGACAATACGTGATTTATAGGGACATTAAGTGTGTGTGTGCGCAAGAAAGATGTTGCTTTTAAAGATTCTAAAGAGCCTAAAATAACTACAGTGTTTTTATTCAGTTGACTTGTCTAAGAAGATGCGATTTGACATGCTATACACCTGTCTATTTATGTACTGGGTTGTTGACAGTTGCTTATGTTTGAAGATGTGAGCAAACTAAATTAGAAAAAGTCATTGTGCTCACCAATTTGTGCACTATGTGTTGTCAAGTAGTAGTAGTCCTAAGTCTTCCCATTTTATGCTCTGAATAAATCTCTTTCACAGGTTCCTCAGCAAACTATTGGCAGCCCAAGTACATTCAACTGAATACAACTAAAGCCTTCCAGATTGAGTTTGAAGCAGTAAAAGGAGAAGGAATGTCCAGTGGTGGTTTCTCACTGGATGATATCAACGTCTCAGAAACTGTGTGTCCACACCATGTGTGGCGCATCAGGGATATTGAAGAAAATCTTCAGTCTGCCAGAACAAAACATATGGAGTACAGTCCTAGGTTCTACACTAGTGAGGGATATAGCATTCAGATTGTTCTCAGTTATTTTTCAAATGTACTTGGGGTCTATTTCAGGCTTGTGTCTGGAGACAATGACCATAGCCTGCAGTGGCCATGCCCATACAGGCAAATCACTATTCAGTTGCTTGAGCAGACACCCAGTATCCTGCAACGTATGTCAAAGTCATTCAGTGCAACTATATCTCCAACAGATACCTTTAGAGGTAAGTGATGGCATAGCAATAGACACATACACAGTGCCGGATGGAAAATTGAACGTGATCAGGTAAAAATTAAGAAAAAAAAAGAGAAACTTTTTATGCTACCCTCTTGAAAGAGAGCTTGTCATGATTTTCAACGTTAAGACACTTTTGTAAGGATAACATGAGGTACAATTTAAATGTTCCATTTCTGACAATTTTATGCCACCTGTTTACAAGGCAAGTTTTACTGTAACTCAGACAGTTTACAGTAAAAGTGTTTGAACGAACTTCTGTGTTTTATCAAAAGACATGAATGGCCCCATGCCGTTATGTGAAATTAGAATATGCTGTCACGTTATAAATGTACAACAATTCACTACTGTTGCAATTTTATGGCCAATAGTTTGCTGTGGATAACATTTACATTGTGAAAAAATTCATAAAATTGTGAAAATTTGTCATTAGTGGTCATAAGATATGTTTATTCAAAAAGTAAAAAAATTAGATAGCATTATTTTTGTGTTGAGTTGGTATGACATGCTCTTTGTTTTCATTCTTAACAGACCCCTGTAGATTTTACACAAGATTTCACTGTTGTTTTAGGCATTTCCTTTAAATTCTGTGCTTATTCTAATCTCTATTTTTTTTAGTTAATGGACAGACGTATTACTATTGGGATCATCCCAGTGTAGTGGGAGTTCTAAAAGGAGATTCAGAGGGCATGTTCTATGCAGGACCTCTGTTTGGCACAACCTCTTTTATAACCAGAGCCAACATTATAGCTGGGGATTTCATTCGAAGAGGGGCTGCATTTTTATTGATAAGCTTTGAAGGTAAACTTTCCTCATGTTTGCATACAGTATGTAGTATTTTAGGGTTGTTAAAGGTGACACAATATCAACCCATTATAATGACCATGGTGGAAATATAAATAATCAGCTGGAATTTTTCAAATCTCTCAAACTATGTGGCTACAGCAGAGGTATGTCTTCAGCAACTATTATTAGTTGCTAGTCACATGGGGTTACTGTTTTTCTATTTTCCATGAAAAGGTCTACAACACAGATTAGGAATGTCAGATTGTCGTCATAGTTGACATACATATGGGTTAGACTGTCAGAGAGGTGTTAGATATTTCTTGGTGTAATATTGCCTTTAAGCAGAGGTTAGAACTATTTTCCATGGGATTTTCTATGGGGTTTTTTATTATGAATAAAGCATGGATTTTAAACACTTATTTTTCACACCAGGTGTCTCTCACACTTTGATTCATCCTTCCTTTCACATACAAATACAAAGATATCCACAACATCACTTCTGAAATATTATAAACAGCTATCCTGTGCATATGTATTTCTTTAGTGTTCCTATGAGATCGGCTAAAAAATAAACTCAGTTTTGTTCTAAATCTCAAATGTATATCTCTGACAGTTTATCTCCTTATAACTTACTCACACAGACCCCTTTCACACAAAAAAGTAAACACCAACACCATTAGTCACATATGCACACACTCACACACACAAACACACAGATACACTACTTCCAGCCTGTTGGGATTTTTGAACTGCAATTCCTTTTTTGTCCATGTGGAGTCACTAGTGGGTTTTTTCTTCTGCTAGTTCACCTTCCTCAATTAATTATTGATTCATTGTGTTCACCTGGGCTTTGTTAACATGTCTATACAAATACCGGTCTTCCTCTGTTCCTCGCTTAGTCTTGAGTTGACATTTTGATGATTTGGATAAAGTTTTCACCTTGTTTCCTTGGATTGTCCTGGAGTTCTTTTGGCCTGCCTGACTCTGTACTTGATCTTGCCAGCTGTCTTGGATTTGGTTGCCTGTAGTCCGACTGCTTTCTTGATTTTGACCCTGTACCCTGGACTGTGTTTTGGGTTTTGTCTGTGTGTCTCCTGCTTTGTTTTCCCAGTAAAACACTTTAATCTGCCACTTCTGTCTGTGCAACTGAATCTGTTCACGCCATCTAGTGGTTTAGGGGGTAGAGCTCTTGACTGTCATGCTGGAGACCTTGGTTTGATCCCATGGCGTGTGTTGGCTTTTTTGTGTGTATGAGGAGAACCATGTTATTTTATTGTGGAGTTACAGGCGATAAATGAATGAATCACCTATAGTCTACTAGGAGGAAAAAAATAGAACAAAACTCATTTACCATTTATTCTGCTCCTATATGCTATTCTTAAATGCATATTTTCAGGATGAAAAATGCTACTGCATTTGGCAGCTGTAGCTTGCTGAAGACAGTCTTGAGCATTTGGTCTTTTTTGTAAAATAAAAAAAAGGTTAATTCCAAACCAACTTATTGATTTTCTCCCTCATACGCACATGTTTAATAATCATACGTTAATAAGCAGCATACAGAATTCTCTGATTAATTATGTGGAAAGGTATTGGTAGGGAATATCTGATCTGTCTGTTTAGACTGAAGTCACATTAGCATATCCGATCCATATCTAATTTATTACCACATATGAAAGAGGCCTGAATTCGATCACAGAAAATCGGATTCCATGTTATTTTTTACTGTTTATGCTGTCATGCCACAGATTGGAACTGTGCCACATGTGAGCGAAAAATCATAATTGGGTCACTTTTAACTGACAGTGTAAACAACGCCTTAGATACCCCATGTGATTTACGAATAAAAATAACATCTTAACAAAAAAGGGCTCCATCTCAGAAAGTTGAGGGAGTTAGATCACAAACCTCTGCAAAGCATGTGGAAGAGGCGGTGCGGGTGTTTGTGGAGCTCTGTCAGTTTAAGAGTTGAGTTAAGTTAAGTTGGGTTCCGCTTAACTTTTTGCAAATTAATAGCCTATATCAAGCGCGACACGACTGTCCAATGGAAGCAGAGTATTGTGGCTGTTGAGTAGAAAACAACCAACCAGGAGCAGCTAACTAGAATTTGAAAAGACATGCCCTTGTGTCCAAAGCTCACGTGGCTCAGATCAGAAAAATGAGATGTTGCTAATGGACAGGTACCGTACCTATCCGTTAAAAACAATGGGTACTGCAAACCTGTGATTGGTTCACTTGCTTTGTTTTGACTTCAGTAGCCCATCATAGGTGTAGTTAGCAGTGTTTCTGTGCCAAACAGTTAGTGTTAGTTGCCAGTTAACTCTTTAGGTCCATGCTGCATCAAATGTTCTTGTGCTTTCTCCTACCAACAACACTTATTGACCTTGAACAACAGGGCTATAGATTGATTCACCATATTTCTCCTTTTACAAAGTTTTGCACTGAAAACATGTGAGCCTGAAAATGGGGATTACAAATTGATTGATGGTTTTTTCAACCCAGAATCCAAGCAGTATATTGTACAATCATTTATAGAGAAATCGTGGAAATTCTGCTTTTAAAGCGATAGTGCGAAGTTAGTCTAATCAAGCGAGACGAAGCACACAGCAAAATACATTTGCTCAATAATAATAAAAAACAATTTCTTTTTTTTTACCCTAGTGTGTATTGGTTACTATTAATCATCTATAATTGGTGCACGTACTGCATGCATATATGTTACACGTCTAAATTTTTTTTTTAATTGTCTATTTTATTTTTTACCCCTTCAAATGCAAGCCTTTGAATAACTTGTTACACTTTGACTTGCATATTTCTTATTGATGCAATGTTTCAAACAAATCAATCAGATTCAGGTTATTACTTCCCTACCTCATGTCCCTTTCACCATCTACTGCACCTCCTTCTGGACCTGACTCCAATTCTGCACTCACCCGCTGGAAGCCCCCTAACCCCAACTTGTGCTAGTCTTTCTAAGATTCCCTCTATGTAGCTTCATTATAAACCCTCTTTAGTAATACGCTTTGAATAAAAGTGTCTGTAATTTTTACTGTTGGTTGGGTTTGTTTGGATACACTCAGAATGCACCTCAGTCAAGATTGAGGCTGGGTCTTACCAGATCTTTTTGAAAGTGCAGAAACCATACAATGGTTTTAAATGCAGTGGTTTACTCAGATCCTAAAATAGTAGACATTCATGGTCTAACCTAGGACAGGAAATTCAGATTCGTCTGGGTTTACCCACAGTGTTGATAATGTAAGGATGGAGTTGGTAACATTTGATACAAACCATTCTTTATGCTTAATTTCAGACATGGCGAGCCAATTCAGTCCAGTCTTTCCCAAACCAATGTTTGCAACAACTGGCAGTTTCACTCCCAGCCCACACAGCAACATTAGTTTATGTGTCCATCATAAATTGTAAGTTTACCTGGTTGTATGTTGCTACTATCAGCATTACTAGTACTACTATTTGCACTACCTATAATATTTTTTTTTTTTATTGTTAGCTCACCAAACAGGTCTTCAGCCTGGTAAGTGGAGCTTCACTTATATACGGTAGATATCACATTCCTTGTGTTATTGGTTAGGTGACTCTTCACATTGACTACACATCTCAGTGCAATGCATGCAAATAATCCTCCCTAACATCCTGTCAACTTTGCTTCCCTCTCATATTCATTCTTCTTGGTGAAATATCTCATGATCACTTCACTGATATGGCACACCGCATATCAAAATAATCAGGAGATCCTACTGATTCCAGTGTAGCATGTCTCTGTATGATTAGCGATTCCTGAGCAATCTGGGGCTGGTTTCGCAAAGTCTTTCTAATGTTGTTGTTCTGAAGTTATGTCTTAACCTCACTCTTAAGGTTATGACATGATTCCCAACATGTTTGTAGCTTAAGTGTATCTTCTGTCAGTCATACTTTTGTAAGAGTGGTCTGGACCACTCTTGAGCTTTCCATTAACACAGTTAAGCTCTAGCTCTCACTTGATCTCTGAACTTTGAGGGGAAAAGGCTTCAAAGAGTCATTGAACATCTGAAAATGACTTGCATCTGTATTAACCAGATGGTTTTATTTACCACATTCAATGTCAGTCACCCTAATTATTAATAAAATGTGTGTTAAACAGTAGACAATTCAAGTCATGAATGTATGTCTTTTTTCATTCCAGCAATGACTGTGTTTTGTCCTGTATCTTTTTCAGCTTCTCATCATTGCTCATGCCATCCATTGCAGCCTTAACTGTGATATTATCAATGCACTGAGGACAAAGTTTTCTTTTTTTTTTTGTTTTTGTATATGATAATTAAATAGATCGTTCCATAGACATTTTAGCCATGCATTTTTTTAGTCTCTAAGAATTCAAGACATTAATAAATTATTACAACTGCCAATGCAATTTTATGGTAAATAATAGCATTTGTAAAATGCTATTGTGAACCCAGTTTAAGTAAATTTGTTTGTTTGAATTTAGTAACGATACTGGCTCAATGATTCTGTCAAATTCAGTCGGATCATGTGGAAAATTAAACAGTAACATCAGGTCTCCAATTACAGGTTAGCAGGCAAACACAAACTGCTTCAGGGATCATTTGCTGCTAATTTCAGCGTCATTACTTCAATTATGCATAGTCAAACTTTGTCTTGCATCTATTTTAGATGTCACAGCTATTGATAATAATAATCACTGATACCGTAATAATCCTGAATATTAGACACACCATCAATCAGCCACATGCCAGCTTTTTATGTAAATATAAAAATTTAAATTGTGTGTTAACCACAATCGTATATTAACCGCACTTTAAAAATGTTACGTTTGTCAAAGAAAACATTGTTAAATAGAAGTGGTTATTAGCATCATTTCTGTTGAGCTCCGCCACTGATACGTTTACTGTAGTTGCTCAGCTGCAGTGCTGGTCGGCACTCTGAGCTGCTCAGAGCTCTATCCCTCCACTATCACATCTTCACTACAGAAAGACATGCCACCTGAAGTCCAACAAAAGCAGATAATATGATTTGCAGAATTGCCCCTTTTCAGATTTTACTAAATGCCACACGGCTGTCTAGAATTATCAAAAAGGTCAGAATGCCAAATAGAACACTATGTTGTGATGTTTTAGAACTCAGTATGAAACCAGAATGAAACCATCCAGTAATGGGAACATGACATTGCTTGGTGATCAGAAGTTCTGGGAACAAACACTGACACTGAATGAGCCAAACGGGTTGTACATGAACTTTATCAACTAGTCTGAGACTCAGCTTATAGCAAACTCAGTGTTACTTGTTGTGTGTATTATGGGTGTCTTGTCGCAGGTCAAAGTAGTAGGTCCTGCTGACAGTGCAGCACAGCGCAGCCTTTGAACAGAGCCGTGTGTAATGCATCTCTGTCTTTTCAATCACAGTTGCTGTTTCTGAAATGGCACACTGCTGTACTACATGCTGCATACAACCTGGGATGTACCATTGCTAGATCTTTTTTGTTGTTCCATACTGAGAAAATGTGTGATAATTTTACAAAAAAGGCAATTGTTTCAGTAAATTACTTGAAAGTGTGTGCACAATTTAATCAACAAGCACATATTCTCTTGATACAAAATGACACTTTCCAGCTCCTGCCGTATGCAGTATACAGCAGTATGCCATTTTGGAAACAGTAGGCCTAGTAAGTAGTAAGTGTCTCGAAAATGGAAAGTCATGTCACTTGTTTTACTTTTGTGAAAACGCCTGTGAACAATAAGGTAATCTTCCTATCAGAGTGTCTAGATTAGAATTAGTCTCCCAACATGACGTTGTCAAGAAGATGATTCTTTCACTATTATTGCTACTTTCATTCATGACCGCTTTCCCATCTACCTATATAAATATTGCTAAGCTTACATTTTAATACCGTTGCTGGTCATCTAATAAGCTGCAGGATAATTTGCTGAAACATTAAAAATAAAGATGGTGATCTTGTTTTATCATCAGATATCTCACAGTGGTATTCTCAGTGATGAGTGAAATAGACAGTGGTTTTCCGTACATAGCCAGAGATAGGAATTCTGGCTTCAACGTAAAAGTTTTCTATTCCAACAGCAAACCAGCTGATCATAATTAGCAGAATACTTTAGCAAGGTATGCATTAGTATATGCATGCTTTTCATAATTGTTTGCACTGAAAAGATGCTTTGAATATTTTTGCGACCCCTCCTTCTCTAGTCGATATAAAAACAGAGATATAAGCAGGGCAGGTGTCAAAACCAAAGGCAAGGGCATCAAACAGCGTGTGTAGCAATGTAATTGCTATTTGGCAGGCCTTGGTATCGAAAAGTTTGGGAACATCTACCCTTTATAACGAATCAAAACATGGATGTTTGCCAGGCTCTCCAATGCTATAGTAAAAAATAAATGTTCAATTGAAATATGTTGTTGTATAGACTACTGTTTTTGGGTTGTGATACAGACGTGAAATCAATTATCAGTAGGCTATATTTAATTTTTTTATATATTTTTATATATTATATATTTTTTTCCAACTTCAGACATGTTGTGAGGGGATGATAAAAGATAGAAGCTGGATCATACACTTTTATATGTGTTACAATGTAGCATACTTTACTAAAAATAAGAATTGGGTTTGCATTTCATTCTGTCCATCCAAGGGGTTAACAAAATTGCCATTATCAAAGAAAAATTGCTATATAGGCCCAATTTAGGAGTTCATAAATTTATTCAGCATACCTTTCCTCTTGGACTAATTTTGCAGAACTTCACACTCAAAACCACTTTTAAACAAAAACTGTATTTTATATCACTTTTCCATCTATGTCAACTTTTTGATATATTTTAAAAGAACACTGACAGAAAAGTTTGATCTAACAGTGTAAAAGTGTAAAAAACACAAATAGAGACAGGTTGTCCTTCCAGAAGACTCATGAACTTACATTAGCTTTTTGTCTTTTTGTCAAAGATTGTATTTCATTTTTTTCCCAACTATTTTCAGACATGTTGTGAGGGGATGGTATCAGAGAGGAGCTAGATCTTACACATTTAAATGCTCCACTATGGGGCATTGCCACAAAAAAATAAAAATTTGGTCTACATTTCATGCTCTCCTTCAAAGAATTCAAAGAAGGCAGAAAACACCACTGACAACATCAAAGGCTTGCAACTTTCGAACAAGACAACCATCTCAATTTTATTTGTCATCTTATACATTTCCTCAGACTATATGTATGCAAAGTTTTGAAAATGACAGTGCTCTGCATGCAAAATAAAATTTTTTCTAGCTTTTTTCTAGTCACTAGTGGGACGGATTGTAATTCCAGTGTGGTCTTAGACATCTGCACATGGTACTACCCTAGTGTGCAAATTTTTAGGATAAACGTGGGGCGGTGGTAGTGTAGCGGTTAAGGAACCTGGCTAGCGTGTAAGTAGCCTGAAAAAGTTGTGGGTTTGAATCCCAGCTGCCACTGTTGTGCCCCTGAGCAAGGCACATAACCCCTAGTTGCTCTAGGGGAGACTGGCCCTGAACAATTGATAGATGACAAAAATGTAAGTCGCTTTGGATAAAGAGAGGAGATGAGTGCATAAAAAGTGGCCCTTATGAAAAATGTAAATTTTCATGGTTTTGTTTTGGCATGTCTCTCCATGTTTTAAAAGCCATAATTCAGAAACTAAACAAGATATCAAGCTGTGTTTGTTTAATTTCAAGACATGACACTAGAATCTTTGGGCAAAAAAATCAGTGGACTATAGTGTCGGCCGTTTCAACTAATATGGAATTGCCCTTAGGCTATTCACTTGTCACCTCGCATGTGCTTTGTATGTGACAATTTCAGATTTTAGGGGAAAAGAAAACAAAGAAAAATCCTAAATTTGAATTTTTCAACCATGAATGTTGGAAACAGACGACAAAAACATAAGGCCTACTTAAAACAAAACATGTAGAAATACTTCACAGTACCAGCCAGCCCATATCCATGTATTTTTGGCGATTTTGATTATGATAGTGTTTCGGGCATCCTCGGCAGTAATCGGTTTTCTTCGCCCAAATATATTTGAATCGGAAATGTCCGGAAGTTTTCGTTGTTGCCGATAACGGTTGGTATGTTCAAATCTTCGGATCTACTTCTGGCCTGGATACTGAACTAAGAAAGGTGTAGGAGAAAGAGGGAAACAAAAAAGGAGAAGTGCAAAGGTGCTTGGCAACGGAATGACGGTGTTGCAGGAACCTGTCCAGGTAGGTCTTCAAAAGAAAAATGTTTGCTGTCAAATGCATGAATGCTTAGCTACAGTAATATGAAGCTGAGCTCGTACTTTGCTAACGGGAAACCCACTACTTCTACACTGCGGCCTCAAAACAAATGGCCCGGCCTAACTTGGTCAGCTAGCTAGCTAACTGCATGTAAATGATGCCAAGAACACTGAAGAGGTATTGGTTGATATTTGTTGGTAGATTCAAGTATTGTTGTCTTACTCACAATATGTAGTGATTTGATAAATGTCTACGTTGTTTTTTAAAAGACAGCTTCATAACGTTAGCTAACATGTTAGCAAGCTACTAATTGCTAGCTTCCAACGTTGACGTTAACCCACTAGTACCTGAGACATTTGCTGCAATGCTAGCTAGCTTGTATTTAAGATTTACCATTTGTCATCATACAAGACGATTGTTACATTTGCTAAACTGGTATGGTTTCTTTGTTGATAAATGCACTGGCTATCAACAATCAGTTTGTAGTGAACAGTTCACTAACGTAACTGTGCAAACTGGTACAGAAGACTAAAAGCAGGTTCACTTCTTACCTGCTAGTTTTGCCTAGCTTAGAAGCAACTAAGCTAACGTTAGTTAGCACCCAGGTTGACTTAACCTAACCATTCGTGGCTTAATTTTGGCAAGTAAATCATCTGTTCGCACGGAGTGCTCAGTAAATCACACTAAAATCTTCCAGGTATAGCTTTTCTGTGTGTAAGATTATCAGAGGGTAAGCACATCCTCAAGTAGCTAAGGTTAACATGTCGTGGTCATGTTTTGGGGGATGAGTTTGTCTTGGCACCAGGATCAGACCTCTTGCCAAGCCGGTTAGCTGGCTGAGTAATATTTATATTAACGTTTAACGTATCATTGTCAGGTCTTAACGTGAACACCTCACCGGTCACTAAAACTGGGGAATCTAACGCCAGCCGGGTCCTGCCGGGTATGTGCTGTAGGGTAACGTTAAGGTTAATTAGCCAATGGGTCAAACGCCTGTGTAAACGCAGACCCGTGTTTGAGTATAATGAATAGTCATGTTCAGACCATTTACTCAGATATTTATCTGAGGGGTAAAGCACAATTTTACTGAGAGTCATCTGTATGGTGCCGCGTTTTAACAAGACGACGATGAGCATTATTCGCTAATTCCTACTGACGTGACTTGTATTTCATACCGTTCTGCTAGGACGGTGAGGGATGAGTATTGGGTTGGCAATAAAAGATACATTCAGTACAGTCCATGAAGGACATTATTAGTCTTTCCATTCGGCATTATCTTAGACTTTTCTCTCTCATCTTACTGTCTCGGTGTACTCGGTTGATTGCTAGGTAATTAACGAGACCATTTGCATGCATAATAACGTATGTTGATGCCTGTCTGTTTTTATTTTAACTAAAGGGTAAACTCGATTGCGAAATTTTCGTCTTGTAACCGTCCATATGGTGATTTTGGTGTGATCAGAATTCTGGCGTTTGAGGCCTAGCAGTCTGTTTTTTTGTTTACAAGGCATATCTGTAAAGTTGCACCTTGAGGGTGAATCGTACTCAAATTCATGGACATCACATTTAATTTCCTTTATAGCTTTCATTTATTCAATTTTCTCTTCTAGGCTGCTGTTTGGCACGCTTTAAACCACTATGCCTATCGTGATGCAGTTTTCTTGGCAGAAAGACTATATGCTGAAGGTAAAGGAGGCATTGCATTCATCAGTGACAGTCTTGATAAGCCTCATAATAACCATTTATTTTATTATGAACAATAGTATTTCGCTTTGTTGTTTATGTCTGACTGTTCAAATATGAAAATATGAGGGCTTGCGATCTCAGGTTTTCCTATCCAGTGTTTGGAGGCATGTACATACATAATCTGTATTAGATTTAGAAAGTTGTGAGATGATGGCATGACTTTTTGCAGTGTTACGCAAATCAAGATTGGAGCTGTTTAAAAAAAAAAAGTTATATGGTGTTACTAAAAGCAAATAAACAACAAAATGTGCAGCATTCAGCGTCACACACTGCATTATGAGAAAAGATGATCTTCAACCTAGAAATATGGATGAATTTGGATGAATGCTCCTTTGGAGCTCTGTCTGGAGACATAAAGACTTTGATCCACCAAGAGACAATATGATTTTATTCATTTTATATATGTAAAAAGAGTTGTAATAGACGATCAGTGAGGAACTGCAATGAGAGAAAATCCATGAGAGAACAGCAATGGGGATAACGTCCTCAATTTGGTAACTTACTTATGATGATTTGCTCACTCTCCTCCTCCTCCTTTTTTCCCCTCAATAGTGCATTCAGAGGAGGCGCTCTTCCTTTTAGCCACATGCTACTATCGATCGGGAAAGGCCTACAAGGCCTACCACCTCCTGAAGGGTCACAGCTGCACCACGCCACAATGCAAATACCTCCTGGCCAAGTGCTGTGTAGAGCTCAGCAAGTATGTATCCCAGCCATTTATTCTGATTTGATCCAGTCCAAGTTTGTTGGGACATTGATAGTGTTGGGGTTATTGTTGCAGTCTTCAGTTGTAGCTATATTGTGTGTTTGTTTTCATTTTTGACTGAGCCAGACCCATAGCCTGGCTGATGGCAAACAATTTTTAATTGAGAATACATTTTTACACTTTCATTTATTTATTTCCTTTGGATGTAGCCACTGGTAAATCTTATCAGAAGTGTAGCATGCACAGTGTTCTCTGCAGCATATATCTAATACAGTTGGTTACTTAAAGAAATCGGGACAATTGTAGGTTGTGTGCAAAGCTGTGCCAATGGTCAACTCCTCTGGTTGTCAATGCATAAAGCCCACTTGCTTTCTTAATCTTTTATCTGACAGAAAGGTAAAGACATGGCAGGAAATCAGTTACTGTGTGTCTCTGGGTGGGATGATGTTGCTGCATTGTTGGACTTCCTCTAGTGTCACCTTGGTTTTTGCCATTACCTGTTTGCATCCATGGTATCCATCAAAGATGTTTATGAGCATTTCAAGAAATTAGGATTGGATAGCACGTCTGTATTTGCCAAGATACATTTACATTTATGCATTTAGCAGACGCTTTTATCCGACAGAAACAGAAACATTAGGCCTGATAGGAGTGGCCAAAAGCAGCTTCAAGTTAGCAAAATAGGCACAGAACTAAATAAGCAACACTCACTTACTTCCTATGTGTGCAACTCCTCTGAGGGTACCAGGGAGCAGCAAGGTTTTTATATATGTGTTTGTCTCCCTCAGGCTTGCAGAGGGAGAACAGATTCTTACTGGAGGAGTCCTGAATAAACAGAAGAGTCAGGATGACATTGTCACAGAGTTTGGAGACTCTGCCTGCTTCACATTGGCTCTGCTTGGTCAGATCTACTGGTAAAAGAGCACTAACTACCGCTTCAGTTTGCACATAGGGCGGGTTGTACAGATGTGTGTTTTACGTGTATGTGGGCTTTCAACTCAGCCATCTGTTTGGAGGAAGAAAAAAGTGTATGTACCACAGTATAGTGAATTGCTGGATGTCCAAGCACTGAATTACATATAGCATGACTTTGTTGTTATAGTCCTTAATTAGGCTCATTGTGTGCTTTTTGCCCCAGATCCCAAGGCTTGAATTGGACTCTAATGCATTGTACAAGATTTTACTCATGCAGTAGTTATTTTTGGAGACACAGTGGAACTGTGAGGGCAAATAGTCATTTAGAGATACTTGATCATACAAAGCAACTTCCAAAGCTGTGGCCATTGGTTGTTTCCTAAGATGAAGTTAGATTTGAGGTGCTGTATGATCCCATAATGTTATGTTATTAAAATTACTATTACAGTCTTAAAGATATGAAAGAAACAGTGTGATTCTTGTGAGAATGGATAAATTTGAGCTTTTTGTGTTCCTGAAGCGCCATATTGATTGGCTACAATTGTTTATGGCTTGGTCCAAGCTTGTTTACTAGCACCAGACACTTACCTGACAATGAGGCACTGTATACTAAAGAACAAGCACTGTATACTTAAAGTGCACAGGACTACATTTGTAGGGAGCACAGGGATGATTGTTTTTTTTTAAACTGACCATTGTATTTTTAATGCTGCCCCATAGCAAAACAGACCGTCTTGCCAAAGGTTCGGAGTGTTATCAGAAGAGCCTGAGTTTGAATCCTTTCCTTTGGTCTCCCTTTGAGTCCCTGTGTCAAATTGGTAAGTTTCTGATCTTTTTGTATTCAAAGTTGATAATTGTTAAATGCAAAAGATGTACTCTGTGTGTGTGTCTAATATATAAAATTTCATCCAGTTTTCATTAAATCTGTAACTGTACTGGGATGACAGTTTCCTGCACGCCATTTCATTTTATAGATGAAATTCCTGAAGGATAATTCAACAATTTTCAACTTTTCAACAAACTTTTTAATTATCAATATATTGGATATATAGGTTAAAAATTATACCACAAAAATAGTCTAATATTTAGTCATCCATCTCACTTATATGAAATGAATCATTTGAGACTAGGGTCTTTATCATGGCAAGTCAAACAGTTAGTTTACGAACACTAAAAGAAGATCAAATTATTGCCATAGTCCTCATGTAAGTACCTTAGTCTGGCTGAAATCAAACTGGGCTCATACTCCAATGAAGATGCCTAAATAATGTAATTGGAAGTTGAAAAAACCCCCACAACCCCCGCTTACATATTCATGTGTTTTTGTTTTTTGTTTTGGTCTTACCCACATGGGGCTAATTTCTTTGTGTATGCTTGCATGTTCTGCAGGAGAACGGCCCGACCCGGAGCAGATATTCAAACTGACGTCCTTGCAAAACTTTAGCAGTGGAAGTGGGGGCGTTGTCAACCAGCCACCAATCAGCCCTGCCCATACACCCAGTCACAACCCTGCCCACCGTCCGGTGGACAGCGTCCTCATGGAGACGCCACAGGACACCTTAGTATGTCTTCTTTCCTTTCTTCCCACCCACACAAGCAGCCAACTACTACACCTAAAAGTGAAAGGGACATTACTAGGTTAGGTATGCTGGGGTCTGTTAGATGCAGAATTGGCCTAAAGTTGTGTAATTGTCAGAGTGAAGGTAGGCACTGGTGTGGTGATGTGGGTTTTTGAGAGAACTCACAAGGAGCAACTCTTGTAGCCTGATGTTTTATGATATAGTTATAGCAAGTTCACCAGAGCTGCACAGGTTTCTACCTGTGCAAGACAAAGGTGATGGACTGGCCAGGTACCTAAACCCATTTAAGCACCTGTGGCGCATCCTTAAGTGACAGGTCGAGGAGAGCATCCACCAGCTCCATGATGTCATCATTAAGGAGTGGGAGAGGATTCCAGTAGAAACCTGTGCAGCTCTAGTGAATTACATTCTTGTAGTTAGGAGCAGTTTAGGAGCAGTTTAAGTTTGAGGTTCAGTGTTGTGCTCAAGGATGCCTCAACAGGGTCACAAGGTGCTAGGCTTGACTTTACCTCCTGCTCCACCATCACCCTCAAACATTTGGCCCATGTGTGTTAAAAAGCAGCCATTTTCTGATTTGATGATCGGAGAGGGGCCATCTGGACCTCTTATGTAAGAACTGGTAGCATGATGGCTATGCAATGCAGTCTTTAATTGATATGCAGAGACTGCCTTGAGAAAGAGAGGGGAGGTATGCATTAAAACTGAGGGTGTGATTTTAGCGATGGACATCTGTCATGTTATTCATGCTGGTTTTATTTATGGATTCTCTGTGGAGTTTTTTTCCTAAGTGTAGGATTATTCATTTGAAAGAAATGCTGAGTGGAGGTGTTATAGTTTTGAAAACTGGTGAAAGACGCCCAACACATTCCGTTGGGTAGATGCATTACACTGGCTCTTTGTAAACAAATGTACTTTTGGCAGTGATGATTTTTGAGTTTGTCTTGAGCTATCATTCTGTGATCCAATGGTTTGCAGAATAGAGACCAGTTACCTTTGTTTGTGAATGACTGTCACCCATAAACCCAGAATAGGATTTTTTGTGTTTGTGCTTTATTGAAAGTTCTTAGTAAAGACCCTTACTTATCTCTCAATCTCAGGAGTTAAACCGCCTCAACCTGGAGTCGTCCAACACCAAGTACTCTACTCTGGGCACAGACTCATCCATGTCCTATATTGACTCGTCGGTGATTTCACCTGACTCAGTGCCTCTGGGCACGGGTGGGTCGGTGCTCAGCAAGCAGCCACAGAACAAGCCCAAGAGCGGCCGCAGTTTGCTGGGAGGCCCTGCCGCCCTCAGCCCCCTCACACCCAGGTAAAACACACGCACAAACATACACAATATGTGTGTACAGCAGTTCCTCTATTGTGTCATGGAAAAATACATTTCAAATGTTACAGGTGCCATGTGACTATTATAATACCACTGTTGCTAATAATCACTTTCCTAATTGACACATGAATGACAAACAAATAATTTTTACTAAATATCAGAAAAAGAATGAAGGCAGATGCATTGTATTCCCTTATATTGTTTTCATTTTGTGTAAAAAGGTGTAAGTGGTTTAAAATTACTTGGCTATGTCATAGGTGTGCAAATATTTAGACTTTATTTTTTGTAAAATGTTATTACATAAAATAAAGAGAGAGAAATGATGGGAAATCATTGTTATTCCATTCCGCAACAGTTACATAGTGAAGATAATTCTATTCAACAATGGTCGCATAGAACAGCAACAGTTACATAGTGAAGATAATTCTATTCAACAGTGGTCACATAGAACAGCAACACAGTTTTTGTCTGGTTTAGTAAAGTGCAATTTCAATTGCAAGTGTTGCTTAACAAAATATGATGCTGGGTTGATGCTAGGCGTGTCTTCTACAAACAATTGCTGAAAAGTGTAGAGTGAACAATTGTATTTGCTAATGTTGATGACGGACGTTAATTACTGACTGTAATTGAGGAAACTGCAACTTTGCAGTTAGTGGTATGGTGGGTGACGTGGCTAATGATATGGTTGTGTGTGTGTGTGTGAATGTCTAGTTTTGGTATCCTGCCCCTGGAGCCCAGTCCAGGAGACCCCACGTACCTACAGAACTTCGGTCACAGTGGCTCGGGGATGGAGCCACCACCTGCTGCAGGTCCACCAAAGAAGGTGCAATACCCTTAGATATTAGCTTGGTGTATGCTTATGGACATGGTAGAGTGGCTACCATGTCCATAAGGATACACCAAGCTCTTAACATCACGACTACCGTCACAACTACGTTCGTTAGCATTGACAGCATTGTGTGGTTCAGGTAGCGTGTGTTGTAATCTAATTCTCAATGGCAAAAATGACTGGGAAAAACACTTTCCATGCCGGTACATTAGGGGTTGGAATTGAATGGAACAGAATCAAAATGCTTCAATTCACTGGAATCGTATCCCCCTGACATAATCAATTTCTCTCAATGCCAGCATGTTTTGCACACCATGGTCAATGGGTCTTTTTGAAAACAAATGTAGTTAACAGTTGTATGTGGTTTCCCTTATTCTAGTAAGCTGCTATGGTCACCTTAGTAGTATAGTGTATTATAGACCTTTGTGCTGATACTGAAACCCTATGTAGAATGCTTTCTAAACAACAAGGAATTGATAAGAGAACTGATAAAGAATTGGATCGATGAGCAGAATCGACAACTGATATCGATGAAATCCTAACAATTCCCAACCCGACCATACATGTATGAATTTTTGGGACCAGGGGCAGCCAGACTTAGCATGCATATCCATCACGGGATAGGCCCTGTATTTGTTGTGTCAATAACATTACATTTTTTATGCCTGTGAAAATGGCTTCCTCTTTTTTAAAGCTGATTGTGTTGTTTGGTGTGTGTGTGTGTGTGTGACTGTGTGTGACAGAGACTCACATAGTACATTGTAAAATATGACTGTTTGAATGAATAGATCTCCAGTTATCTTCTATTGTATTTTCTCTTCCCCAGTCTGTTGCTCGAATCAGCCAAGTTGGCACAAAATCAGTATTTGCACAGAGTGGGAACAGCAGAGAGGTCATCCCCATCCCTTTTAACCAGACCCAGACCACTGCCCCACAAACCAGGTGCGTGTCAAGGTTGTGGTGTGATGAGTGCAAAAACAATGTAATTCAAACTGTAGTGATGTCATCAACATAGTGGCAAGATTCATCCTAAGGCTAGGGCTACATCAGGCATGTAACTGAAGCATTCAATTTGTGTTGTTGAAAAAACTGAAAAGAAGACCAGTCAGGTTTTTTTGTCTTTTTCCTGAAATGCCTGATGCCAGTTCCATTGATTATTGTAGAAGCTAGTTATTGCAGTAAGCAGTATGCAGTATGCACAGAAAGCTTGCATTCAGAAATGAAAACATTATTTTATTTTTGTGTTGCTGGAACACATAAAACACATTGGATTGTTTGTGCAGAAACTTACTGTGGATGGGCTATATTGCACAGTAATGTCTCCCCTGACAGGCTACAGTGCTACCTACTGGTGCTGATATTGCCTGGACTGTGACGCCTTAGCAGTAACATTTCAACATAATCATTAATCAATAATACCAATTGGCCAGAATATAAGATGACTAATTTTTGGGGGGGAAAAGAAAAAAAATATCTCTCTTGTAGACCATTTTGCCTGATATTTAGAAACTTATTTTATTTGAAAATGCTGTCGAAAACTCATTGGAAGACATTTTAAGTCAGTCAGTTGTTTGTTTGTTTTTTGTAATATTATTACTATGAATTAAAGTATGAGATCAAGTTAATTAATCTCCTGGAAAGATTTGTCACATTTAAATTGAATGAATAGTTCCATATGAATGATGCGTGCCCATGAAAATGCAAACAATATGCTGTAGGCTATCTACCAGGCAGAATGTTATCAATACGGGGTCAAAGGATACTGACATGTATGTAAACCCAGTCATTCTTTTACATCACTCAAGGCTAATTTTTAATTAATTCATTTTTGGCGTCCTCTGTATTTCCCCCCCTAATCTTGTCTAGTCTGCGAATATAAGACGACCTCCTCCTTTTTTTCAGAGGTATTTACAGGAAAAAAATGTTGTTTCAAATTTGGGCCAAAACAGTATTTATTTATTTATAAGTTCACAATGTTTTAGAAGCACTTGTGGTTGTTGCAGTAGTAGCAATGTCAGGAATGATACTTGTAAATCTAAGTAAAGCATTTTGTCCTGTAGTACCACACCTCAAGTGCTGAGCCCAACCATCGCTGCACCTCCTAATGTGCAGCCAAGGAGAAGCTCCAGACTTTTCACCAGTGCCAGTTCTACTGCCAAGGTACATGTGCGCCAAACACACACACACACACACACACACACACACACACACACACAACGGCCCCGTCACACACATTGATATACATCATATTACTATTAATTTAGTTTAATTGCCAACAGTACAGTTTTTTTGGCATTTCTGCAAATTGTCCTTGGTGAGAACTCATACTAGCAGGCCAATGACTGAAATAGGTCTTTGCAGTGCAGGGCCCTGCATTGCATTGGGTGTGTCATTGGTGTAAAAGAGAGGAAGCCATTAGTTGGACTTAAGAGTGTAATCAGAAACTTGGGCTTGTGCTTTTTATGATGGGCCAATTGACTGGGCATTCTTCATAACAGGAGAACAGCAAGAAGCTAAAAATGAAGTTCCCCACAAAGATCCCCAACCGGAAGACCAAGACTAAGACGGGTAAGGGGGGCATTACGCCCTCCAACCTGAATGAAAGCATTGAGCTGCTTAAACTTGACTCGTCCATCTCTGAAGGCAAGGGCAGCCTGGGCTCCTCCCAGCTGCAGGCTTTCACCCTGCAGAAGGCTGCTGCAGGTACAGTAGACCACTCTTGAGATCAACTCTGCTGCACACAAGCCTATAGCAGCATTTCATTTTGATTACACTTCATTAGCTTCTGAGGTTATGTAGTTTTCATTGAATAATAAGCTCCTTACCTTATACAGAAATGCAATTCTGTATAAGGTAATTGAATGTACAGTAGCTAAAATGAGGAATATGTACTAAAGGTATTCATCAGTTACAGCTACTTTACAGAACCCTACATGAAGAAAATCTTTGACTGCCATAGGCTCCCATCAGTCACTTTAACTCACTCCTGTACCCTTTCTCAGATGGACTAATGAGCCTAATGCGGGACATTGGGCGGGGCTATGTGGCCCTCTGCTCCTACAACTGCAAAGAGGCCATCAACATCCTGAGCCAACTACCGACGCACCACTACAACACCGGTTGGGTCCTGAGCCAGATCGGACGCGCGCATTTTGAGTTGGCCGAATACACACAGGTAAGGGCAGGCACAGACGTGTTGATTGACTAGTTCAAGGTCAGTAGTTTCCTTGGCCATTTAGTGTCCATTATGGCATAAATATGAACTGTGAAATCGTCTGCACATACAAACCCATATAAACTGTAAATAACAAAAATAAATGCTATATTCATTTATATATGAACACATGCAAGCAACATGTTTGAGAGTAGTTCAAAGACAGTGTATCTGTTGTTGAAATGTTTAATTGTTATATGGGGTATTTACATTCATTTCAAAATTGAGGCCAGCAGCATGTCGAATAAAACTAAAGACAAAAAAATAAAGACACTTAACAGTTAGCTATGTAAACTGGCAAGATGATTTTATATAAATAGAACATTCTTTCTTGTCCAAGATATGGTTTTAACTGGTAGGTATCTTCATCATGTTTGCCTTTTTATTATCTGCAAAATGTGCTGCATCTGGATAGCAAACAGGCCATTTTAGCATTTGGACTCCCTTACGATGGAGCTACACTGTTGGAACTCTGCACAGAACGCAGTTTGCCCTCCCCGAAAATATAATCCCTGAATGGCAGCATTCAGCATTGATTTAGACTCTCCAGTCATTTGCCCCTAACAAAGGCACTGATGCCTTTTGGACTGAGCAGTAAAAATGGTGGGATTATTGCTCTCCTCTGTAGCCTGGAGGATGCAAGAGTCTATGATTTCCAAAACAAATAACAGATTTTGATTTGTGTGACCACGGTGTAGTTTTCCACATCTCTAAGGGCAATTCTAAGTGAGTTTGGGCCCATATAACATGCCTCATGCCTAAATGTGATTTATTCTTTGCATTATAGAGGTTTCACCAGCATTTGTGGCTGTAGTGTCAAAGTGTGTGACAATGGGCATGCTGTGTTTTCCTGATCGTATACAATGATTTTCATCACAGAATTAGATCTTGTATCTCTGTAGTGCCTCAGACATCTTGAAAATGTAATGTTATCTAATAAAGGAGTAATGAACGCATTCACACTCTGAGAGACTGAGTCTCTGTGATCATGTGTCATTTTTTAGGTGCGTTCATGATGCCAGTTTATCTAATTATCATTCTAATGGTTTCATGGATGTCATGATACTGAAATCAATTGAGCACATGCTGAAGGAGAATAATGTCTTAGTGTAATGGAAAAAGTGCACGGTCAAGGATGGGTCATCATAATGACCTGTAAATGATATGATTATCAGGATGTAAACACTTGTATCTCCATGTCCCAAATCAGGCAGAAAGGATTTTTTCAGAGGTGCGACGGATCGAGAGCTACCGTGTAGAGGGCATGGAGATCTACTCTACCACTCTGTGGCACCTACAGAAGGACGTGGCGCTCTCCGCCCTCTCCAAAGACCTCACTGACATGGACAAGAACTCACCTGAGGTAGCCGCCATTGGCTAGCCCGTACTATCAGTGCTATATAAAATATATAAAAAATATAAAATATTTTATTTTATTTTTGTCTAATATTTATCTATGTTTATGTATTAAAAATTGTCTATTGTCTGTTTCAGCCTTGGTGTGTAGCGGGTAACTGTTTCAGTCTTCAGCGGGAACATGACATTGCCATCAAGTTCTTCACACGTGCAATCCAGGTGGATCCCAGCTTTGCGTATGCATACACGCTCCTGGGCCACGAACTTGTGCTCACAGAAGAGCTGGAGAAAGCGCTCGGGTGCTTCCGCAACGCCATCCGCCTCAACACACGCCACTACAATGCCTGGTAGGACGACAGTGTCACAGCACCCTATAGCTACAAGCAAGGGGGTATTCCAAGTAGGTGGTTAAGTGATAAACCAGGCTAAGTTAACCTAGAGAAAGTGGTAAACCTACAAACAGAGTAGCCTGCTGGCTTTGTTTAGTAAAGAAAATGAAGACTTCAGTCTCTTCTATTATCAGGTTTACCACTACTTCTGGGGCAGGGCTCTACAGTGCGTCCATTTCACTCGTATTTGCGAATAAATATTTCAGCATGCAAACGAGGAAAACAAAACAGGCACGTGTGCAAGTGACTTCTCGCAGCCCACAAATAACCCACTGGCTCAGATACGTAACTAGACAAGTTGCATAATGTTTTAGGGCTGAAACGATTACTTGAATAACTTTTGATTACTAAAAATGTTGAAAAAGATGAGGCAAATTCTTTTCCTCAAGGTTTTGTTAAATTCCAATCAACAATGTTTGTCTTTTTAAAAAGTCTCTGCTATATGCTGCGCTTTGTTGCCTGCTCAGCACCGGTGTCAATGTTTCACACGAGTAGTTAGCCTATTATTGAAGCGCATTCAAAGAAATAAAACTATGCAATTTCTTTTACAGTCTATGACAATGTCAGAACCAATCTCCTGGCGGGCGTAAAAGGCAGAAAATGTCTACAGTGTGGGAACATTTAATGTTTTGTAAGATGCCTGTGGTGCAATGTATACGCTGTAAAATGGACCTGGCCTACCATAAAATAAAGTCAGTGCTCCACCACCTGTAGGTTACGGAAAGCATATGCACGTTAACTGCAGTTCACCAACTGGAGCTTTAGAGTTGCGTAAAAGTTGACGCTAACTTTTTACGATTGCTTATTGTGATGTATAGATTGTGGTTATTTGTTGCCTGTTATGAATCCATAGCAATGACTAAGCATGATGTTAAGTGAGCAAACATACCAAAATCCATCCACTCCACCCAACTAAGGATCAAAGCTCAAAACCTTTGAAATGGAGGCAAGACGCAAATCATAACTGCATTTTTTTAAAACCAACAATGAGCTAAAGAACTAAAGACTGAATGAGGAAGAAAGTGCCATTAAGAAGGTTAGAATGATGGACTTTAAACTAAGTTAAGTTAAAAACAAAAACCTATTTGTTTTCTCTATGCTCTTAAACTTTTAACTTAATGGCACGAGTGCTCCAAAAAGAAAACAAAAATTGTGTAGAGCCCCGCTCTGAGGTAACTTACCTAGGTTTGCCATTTAACTAAATCTAGGGATACCGCCGAGGACTAGATGTAGCAGATGTCCCTGTGTGTGTACTTCTTGTTACATTTTAATTCCTGAGATTTTTATAGGTGTAAATCATCAGTATTATGTATTAGTTGAGAGCCCTTTTGTTTTTGTCATTTATGTGCTTCACATTGTTCCTGTGCCTTTTGACGACTTCTCTCCTCCGTCACCTTTATTCGCCACAGGTATGGCTTAGGTATGATCTACTACAAGCAGGAGAAGTTCAATCTTGCGGAGATCCACTTCAAGAAGGCCCTGAGCATCAACCCTCAGAGTTCAGTGCTGTTGTGTCATATTGGAGTGGTGAGTTTCCCTCTGGGCTTCTCTTCACCTCTTGTATGTCCTGTGTGCGTTTGCTCTACATGGGATGGAGTAAATGACCATAATGAACACTAATAACAAATTAACTGTTTTAAGCTAGAATGGCCCACTCTCTTTCTCTCTCTAATTGCTTTCTCATTCATTTGTAGACACTTAAGGAGGAAAAAAAACTGTGCATGAGTGATATGAAAGTTCTAAAATGGCACCTAAAAAATAAAAACATTACGTAATTTAAATTTGACCATCGTCCTGGTTATTAGTCTTGTACAGTGGTGCTAATCTCTCAGTGCCTGTACCTTGATTGCTCTTTCCCTTTTAACACTGATAAGTCTCACAAACTACCAGAATCATTAAACTGCAACTGTATGGTTCAAAGGATTAAATTAAAGGGATATTCTGGGCAAAGTCAACCCATAGCCAAGTTGTTTGAAGTCACCTAGTAAGCCTTTATTAAGTGCTGTAGGAGACTTCATATGTAAGGTGCGTTAACAAAGTTGGGCATGAAGTTGTTATTTTAACAAAGGTAAGATGAACTCAAGTACAGTTTTTAACCTTATTACAGGAATTTAATATGAGGAAACTTGAGCAGCAACAGTCAGAACTTGATTCGTCCTGAAGGGAAATATTTTCCTATAATGACCGGTGGACAATACATTATCCCATACGACTACTTGCCAAAATGATGAGAGAACTTCACACAAGTGTCTTTTAAATTTAATTTGTTACCGTTCTGTGGCTTCCATATATAAAGTTTGCAACGCAACTTCAGCTTGAAACATTGTCTAGAACACAGCTGATCTTTTACTTTCAACGAAGTTCCATTGTGGTAAGCGAATAATCTCTATTTGCGGAATGATATACAGTATACAGATGTGAATCTGAAGCAAAAAACATGTTGCCAGTGACAGTGCCATTGACAGTGGTTATTATATATTCGCTGCGGTCATTATACAGAAATAACTGACCTCTGAACATTGGAAAGGCCCATTTAGAGTGAATGGAACCTCCCTCATCATTCTGGAGGACCGTATAATAGGATAAATATAGTATTCTTACCTCCACTGTCTTTGAATATTGCCATAATTTCTTACAATAGTGGCAGAGCAAGTGGCACCTCTTATAACCTGGGTGTCATGGCATCTATTCAACATGGCCCTTTTATAATATTCTGAATTGTCAAAAAGAGTGTGGAAGGTTTCCACTTGAGTCTGAATACCACTGTCTGAGTTGTCATTTGTCTTCACTGCAGGTTCAGCATGCACTCAAGAAGTCTGATCATGCCTTGGAGACCCTGAACAGAGCAATCAGCATCGACCCCAAAAACCCACTATGCAAATTCCATAGGGCATCCATTCTCTTCGCGAACGAGAAGTATAAGGTCTGTATCAGTCTAATGCTAAACCTGCTGCTATTCCTCTGTTCCTCTGAGATGTATCTTAATCTACATGATTGCAGATGTGTTTGGAATGGTCGTGGTAGAGCAGTGGTTACATTGCTCGACTGACAATCGGATGACCTGGGTTCGTTTTCCGAACCCCACAATGCAAATCTTTGTCTTTGCTTTTGATAGACATCTACCTCTCCCAAATCACAGAAATAATGTGACTTTAATTATCTCTCTTCAGGCTGCCCTGCAGGAACTGGAGGAGCTGAAACAGATTGTGCCCAAAGAGTCTCTTGTTTACTTTTTAATAGGAAAGGTAAGCTGGATAAGTAAACAGGAAGTGTGTTTGTTTGTAACTGTGTGTTCGTACGTGTAAATAGTGTATATGCTGTGATGCCACTTAAGCTGTAAATGCTTTATACATAGCTTGCGTTTTTGCACTTGTACCTTGGATTTGGTTTATTTGGTTAATCTCTATAGTGCTGATCTTGAGTTCTTTTCTCCTCAGGTCTATAAGAAGCTTGGTCAGACTCATCTGGCACTCATGAACTTCTCCTGGGCCATGGACCTGGACCCCAAAGGGGCCAACAACCAGATCAAAGAGGCCATAGACAAGAGATACCTCCCAGATGATGAGGAGCCGGTCATCCCTGAGGACTACCCCTATTATTCAAGTGAGTTAAACCATTTCCACTAGACAGGTTAAAGTGTTCTATCAAAGTCAGACCATTACTGAATCAACATCACAGTATTAACCTGACATGACCAAATCCCCTGGAGACTTAGTTTTACCGGCTCTCTATCAGTTAATGAGCTCAGATGGTTGTTCTGGTCATATTGATATTTTAAGTCAACTTTTTAAGATCACTGAACAGGGAAAGGGTTTCAGATTTTTTCCTCCATCGTTAATTGCTTTCAGAAATGGCAATTTTACAACCACTGACTCTTAATGCGGGAATGTTAGATGGGACTGGTGTGTGTCTGTAGATAGACTAACAAATGCACCAATTCTTGGAGTTTGCCATGTCCTTTCTTCCCTACAGCTGAGGAGTCACAAGAGAGCAGCATGACTGATGCGGATGATACGCAGCTGCACACAGCTGAGAGCGACGAGGTTCTGTAACCTTCGCACACCTCTGGACTCACTTGTACCCATGCCAATCCGGAGCCCCCCACCCAAAGGCTCCTCTATTACAAGATGGAAAAAAAAGAGGATGATGATGAAAAAAGGAATACAAACTGCTGCTAATACAGTACCTCCTCATTTCTCTCTCTTTTTTTTTAAAGAAAAAACTAAATCATCTTTTTTGTGTTCTTCACCCTGTTGTCTCCTTTCTCCCTCCATCATGCCTTAGCAGTCAAAGAAAATCCCGCTCCCAATCAGAACGTTCAGTTTTTACATTGTTTTACTCACGTTAACTCCGAATAAAGATCTCTGTAAGAGTCTTTAGTCCTGAGTCCTCTCCCTACTCTACTGTATTCTGTGTGTGTGTGTGTGTGTATGTGTGTATGTGTGTGTGTATGTAGGGGGGAGAGGATAGACAAGCACATGGACATTGAACCCTTATGGAGAGATGCTGGGGCATTTGTGTTTTGCTCCATCTCAGGGCCATACTCAAACAGAGAAGTCACGGCAAGGATTCACCCTACCTGGTTGTGAATTCTCATTCAGCAGTCAAACAAGACTTGGTTATCTAAAAGAAGTACAATAAAGTATTTAACCTTGTTGTGTATAAACAGATTTTGTTTTCTGTTTTTTTTTTTTTAAATGAAGAGCCATTCATTTATCTTGCTCAAGATAATGTATATTGTCTGTTCTGTTGTCAACTTGTTGACGTTCTTCTACCATTCAAATTCTAAATTTAACCCTCCTACCACAGCTGTCATAAGTCCATTTTAATGGGTTTGCCTAAAAACGTAAGCATGTTTCTAAATATTATTTCTCCAGATTGACAAATACCTGAAAATATAAGTGATGACCATCCATATATTTTTGAATATTTGATATTCTGTGAAAGAAAAAAGGCATTGAGGTATTCCTGTGTTGAATTGTTTGTAACTCATTTCAAGCCTTTTTGTCCCTAATCAACTAACAAAGTGCAACCCAAGCCCACCTGACCCGCCATGAACACTTTTTCCCCAACAAGGTGGCGGAAACAAACAGAAATGTTTCTGTGAACAAACCCTAGTATATGGCATAAGTGACCGGTGATCTGAAAGATGCGGTAATGTCAATTTTTACTGAACCATGTGGTGCTGTAAAACACAATGTGGAAAGCTTCTGACTTGTGCACACCAAGTTTTTCAATGTTTTCCTTTGCAAGTGTATTGATGTCTTACTTTGAAATTGTACTGTCTTAGGGGATTTGCCTGTTATTGTATATTTTACGGATTCAAAAAGTATATAGAATAAATTACTTTGATCAAAGTTATTGAACTGGTTTGGACTAGTCAATCATTCATTTCAAGCTAAAAAAAAAAAAAAAACAGAGCAGGAGGATAATATAATGAGACAGATATAGGCTTATACAGGCTCATGGTGTCCTGCCAATAAATCAATATCTAAAAGACATCACTAAAGTAGAAAACAGTAAACTTGAGCAATAAGAGTCTTAACTTCATTAGCCAATTGTCTTTGACTGAGCAAGCTTGGATCCTTCTCGTCTGTGATCTGAAATCTAACTACTGGAACAAGGGCATTTTTTTAAACCCTAATTACTTTCATGAAATATCATCTTAAATAGGCTGTTACATGAATCGTCAATTAATGAATAGGCTAATTCGAAGAGGAATGTCAGAATGAAGGCAACAAGTCAGTTTGTCTACTTGCACTGTGAAGCGGTCTACAAATGGCAGTCAGCCAGTCGACCAACCGCAGATAAGTCATGCATATAAGTCTTTATGGTAAATCTACTGCCTACAGATTGGTCAATAATGACACAATGGTTGCAATGCAATTAATACTGCTTAGCAGTAAGGTCCATGCTTTATGTTGTTAAGGCACTGCAGATATACCAAGCTCGGTTATGTTTTAGCCAGCTAATGCAATCTCAGACATTGGATGTATGTGGCCTGTTAAAGAAACAGTCTAAAAGGACGTATGATCTTTGCCACGTACATTGAACTTCAAACTCATCAGCATAAAAGCACTTCATATTTTTTTCATATGTCTAATATTTGAAAACAACTCCTGCAAACTTAAATTGTATTCACTTTCATTTGAACGCCCATTTTGAAAAGATGGGCATAGAAATAATCCAATCAAAATCCCCTATTTGCTTTACTGTCAAATCGGAGTTTCGAATAGGCGGGCGATTCCGGTTCAAGGCTGGTTGATCTGTGCAGGTAAGTGAACATGTATTCTAGACAGTCATGTTAAAGATAGTTTATTTCAAGAAGAATTACTCGTATACAAAGGCTTTGCGATGTACTGTATCAGTGTACAGCATAGGAGAAACATGTCATGTTTATGTGAGTTGCATTTGGTAAGCCCGTGTGTCAGGATAAAGTAAATATTTACAGTGTTTGCAGTCAACAGGCCAAAATTGTTCCTTTCGGTAACGTTAACGTTAATCGTACAGCAGTTAACGCTAGCCATCCAATATCTACAAATATATTGAAACAGTGTCTTGAATAACGGTGTAACAATGAGAGCATAGCTTAAACTATGTGTTCTCATAGAAACTGATTTTGTTTCATTCCGCAGCGCAATATGTTAAGCCATACCATTTGTTTATTAAAAAGTTGTTGCTAACTAGCTAGCTTGGCAGCTAAGAAAGGTACTGAAAGCTGCTGTTAGCTAGCTAGCAGGTAGGTTAGTTTATCGTTAGCCAGCGACCATCTATGGCATAGCAGTCTTGAAATGATGGAGGATTTCTACGTCTTAGACTAACGTTAGTCGGCGACAAAGAATGTTCTTGTTATCTTTTGACATGCCTATTGCTTTTTTTCAACAGTTATACTTTCGTAATTTATTTGGCCTACAGTTGATTTCTTGTTACTGCCAGCCACCAGTACATTATGAAGTTCTTTGGGAGCTAGCGGGCTAACGTTAGCCATTTAACGTTAACAGATATTTCCGAAACTGTTCAATGAGTCTATGGATCATGCCAAAATTAAGACTGTGTTTTAAGTGGATTTTGACATGCAAGATGTTTGAAATATGCTAGACCCAATTGACAGACCCAATTAATGCACAGTTATGAATGTTGTACTTGTAGCTGCGAAAACCCCAAGGTTACAGTCAGCATTATCATACAAGTAACGTTAAGCTAGGGTAGCTCATGTCACTTGTCAGAAATGACAATATTCAAACGTTGAAAATCATTTAACATTAACAGTAGCAGACAACGTTAGACTCTGCTAACGTTACAATGCTACACTGAGCGGTCGTGTAAAATGTGCGAAGTTGCGTTTTCAATTTAGTGCTCCCGACCGTTTCTAAATTTATGTAAAACTGACTCAGAATTGTAGTCACCATGTATGTATCAGACACAACAGTTTAATTGATCGTTCGCTTTAAGTTCTTACATTTTGTACACTTCAAAATGGCATGTACAAATGTGCGTGTGTATATATATATATATTTTATTATTATTATTATTATTATTTCTGTTTTCAGGCTTTATATATTGGACACAAGTACGTGGAGCCGCTGTCAGCTCGAGGAATTGCGGAGTTATGGGTTGTCAAATTGATCCCTGGACATGGATATACAGACCGGTTACGGTACGAGATTGTTTTTAACAAATAATGGTATCCCCCTTAGCGCGTATGGTTTTATTGTGAGGATTAAGGCCCAGTGTTCGAGTCTCGTCGGAAAAGCTCAACTTTTTAGGCAGCAGGTGGCGCAGATGTTTCAGTGAGTGATAGAAAAAAAACAGTGTGGTGCAGCCTATTGGTCACTGCGAGGCGATGTGGGCGCACTGTGTATGGTAATATAATGTGAAATTGATGTGTCGACGAAATGATGGATAATGATGGTGGATTGTATTTCACTTTATTTTGCATTTATCTTTGGAAAAAGGAAATGTTGCATAAGCATTGATATTCGTATTGAAAAACACTCAATGGGCTAATGAAAGGCATTTGTTAATGTAGTGTTAACCATTTTCGACTTAATCGTAAATTGTCTTAGTTTTTAGTTTAAGATGGAGCAGTAGTGTCTAAATTGTAGTTTTTTTCCCTCAGGTGGCAGCCAGTAAAGACTATGGGCATGACACAACCTTCAGTGGAACCGGGTTGTCCTCAGAATGTAGAACCTCATCAAAATGGAGTTCGTTTCTCTTGCTGTTCTTCGACTGATTTCATTGGAGGCACCAGTGGCACTGGCCTCATTTTCGTCCACGCTGTATTGATACCCTGAACTTGGCACTGCAATTCTCGATTGTGTGGAGCCGAGATGGCCGATGCTGTGAAGCTGTTTCTGGGGCCCGAATGGCGTTTACACTGGTGGCTCCCTCTAGTGTGCAAATATACTCCATGTGAAAGGTTTCGTCAAAGATTCGCTCTAGCGGCGGGTGTGAGGAATGTCTCCCGCCGCTGCTGTGCTCTCGGCCTCTGTTTGTCAGACAGACTTGAAATCCGAGGGAGACGAGCGCGCCGCCATTTTCAGAGTGTCGCTCTCCCTGAAACAACAACAATAAAATACGGATATAATAGGGAAATATCGTCAGATTTTTGGGTGAAATGCACTAAGGAACTACAGAAGATACATCCAACACCATTACAAGCTTTCACTGTTAACGGAAGACCAATATTGTATGCGTTATTTTTTCCAGCAGGCAAGCAGAGTCGGCTCCTTCGCTAACTACCCGTTCTTTCGCCCATTTCGTGATTTCGAGAGCAACACGGGGTACCCGAAACTGGAGCACGGAAGAAACGGATTTTATCTGGAGGAGTATTTGTCTAGTAACAAGTTATTTATCCCATTTTTGTCTACTGGTGATTTTTTGTCATAACAGAGGGGATTTGTCACCGAATTCCCCCGGATTCGGCTCCTCATCACGTGGTAGGTTCCTCCTTTTTCTTTGTTGCTTAAAACTCAGCAGTAAAAAAACAACTTTAAAATATAAGGCAGTTTCCCTGCCACTGACCCAGTTCAAGCCTACAAAACGAGTTATGTTTAGGTGACATTCTATGCTATTTGCGTCATCTAATGTTCAATAACATTAGGGCTTGTAGTTTGTAACGTTAACGTGCTTGCGGGCTATTTCCTATCATTTGAAGCAGGCTGAAACATGAAATGTGTAATGTGTAGTCAGACCATCCAGAGTGCAAATTCATCCAACGATTCTTCTATATGCAGTCAGCCTACTTATCCGATTTGGGTTATTATTCGAACCACACAGGGGGTGCCTAGGACTGAAAGCATTCGGCATTTCTTCTGTTGTATTTTAGATGTTGCCTTCTCGGAACACTAATGGTAAATATTTTTTTTTTGCACAAGGTCTACTGGTAAAGCTATCTAATGGGTGATGCGGGTTTTGGATATCTAATAAACAGCCCTGTCCCCATTAATACCGTTTACCCGACATTGCTTCACTAGGAGTCATTTAGCACATAATTTTAGCATTGGAGATATAAACTTTATTACAATAACTTGTGTTGGATTGGGCTGCTATGTGTTAGGCACCGCAATGTAAACTTGGGCGGCTTTTTGTAGAGTAGCTACATTTCTTTTTTTCACTGACGTTAGCGTGTGTTTTTCCGCCAGTGAGCTTTGCTTGTAAAAACGTTGCCTGCCCAAAGATCTCTGAATGTGCTTGCTTATGTAATATTCAGTTTTGCACGAATAAGTTGTTTGATGCGGGTTGGACAAATTAAATTTTTTCACTCTTTCCTAAATGTTTGTTTCCTCATCAGTAACATTAGTAATGTTCTCAGGGCCTTATCAGAAGCAAAACTTAACCACCCTGATCTAGCGCCAAGGTTTCCGCATTATGGACTATTGCTTCTATTTCTCAGAACCGAAATATTTCTTATCTTGTGTTATTAAACGACGCTCGATAACGTTTCTGTTGTAGCTACATCGTTGATTTATTTAACAGTTGTGCTGATCGTCTTCTGCCTTTACGTGTTCTGGTTGCAAATTCTTGGAAGCTGGGTCGTTTGGAATGTGTGTTGAAGGGCAGTTGCATTACTCGTCGAATTGCATAATCTTGATCGGTGAAGGATGGCACACAGGCTTTGTTTTCACTAATGTGTATTACCACTATAGACTGGGCAACGCTGCAGTAAACACCAATGTATTTTTAATGTGATTTTACCTAACTCATTCGTCTCGCACGTTCGTTATAATAGGTTTTGTACAGGAAGTAATACTAGGGAGTTGAACTTCAAATTGTATGTTATCGTTTTCCAACACCCGGTCCATGGTTGTGTATAAATCCCCCCGCCAGCACAGTAACCTGCACTAGCTGCGGTTAGTGTTACAGGACCGGTACTTTTCCATTATATAACGTGTTACGTTTCATGTACTTGCATCAGATACTTTATCGCCAAAGTTTAAGCAGTGTCATTGTTTACAGGCCCTGGGAAATTAAAATATCCAACATCTTATTGATTTGGCTTTCCATTGAAACAGTAATTTAGATCATGTGTTGGTAGTAAAGTGATAGTGCTTTGCATAAGAAAGGCCTGGCTTGGCCACTCTGGTGTAGCCTATGCAGTTACAAATCCTTTGACTGAATTTCTAAAGAGATCAGTACCTGACTATGACATGTCAAGCTTTTACCTTCTTAGGAGGATGGACTGTGCACAACTCGCACCAGAATGTTTCTTGTACTTTAAAAGAAAGGCAGACTGTAAATGTGTCTTTAGAACACACACAAATGCCAAAATATGCACTCTGTCGTCTGCTGTTTTAATAGGTTGCTGGAATGTGAGTGAGTGGACAGATGCCAGAGACTACATGCTTCAGCTTTCTTAGTGTATCTTATTCAGATTAATCTTGAATGATAATTGAGAACACACCTCTAGCTATCTGTTGGCTTTTTTGTTTGGTTATGGTGCAGGCTATCATAGATGCTCTTCTTTTAGTGATTTTTTGAGAATGCACTTAATAATTTAATTTCTCTACATTGTGTTACACTATTGCACTTTCAACTTAAAACAGTGCAGATTCTATGTTAGCAATACGCACTCCTTGTTTGTTCATTGTGTTGTAGCTTGAATGTTATCCTCTTTTGTAAGTCGCTTTGGATAAAAGCGTCTGCTAAATGCCTAAATGTAAATGTAAATGTTATTTGCTAATTTAACCCCTTGCATATTTCAACCAGCTCTTCTTTAGTTAGGCTACCTAATTTATGTATTTGAAGCAGCTTGAAATTGCAGGAAGGCATGTCAGTCACCCTTTATCAGATTGCCTCTTGCAACAATCAACATCTGGGGAAAATTACAATCTCTCTTGTTCCAAATGGCTTACAGAACTCCAATGCTTTGAGGATGTGTGCATGATTTGTGTTTTTTTTGTTTTCCTCACTGAAACTGGGTGTAATGAGCCAGGACAGAAGATAAAAGCAAGGACAAGTGACTCACATTACCCTAGTCGCCCCCCTTAAATATGCCATTCTAAAGCAATGGCCGTTGCACCATAGGACAAACATTTGCTTATGTTGCAAATGTCATACAAGCTAGTCTAGCACTTATAGAGGGGCTCAGCTACCATCGTAATGTATGGCCTGGTGAGGTGCTCTGGATCACAGCAGGAAGCTGTATTATGTAACCACAGAATGCTACTGCTATCATTTCTAGAAGGAGCAGTACTCGTACAGATATTTGTTTTGGCTGTGCATTAGTTCTCAAGCTCGTCAAGGAGATCCCAGCTTCCTATTTACTTTATTTCTGCCTATCCCTCCTTCTTTTCCTTACCCCACCGTTTGTTTAAGCATGTAGGGGAAGATCAATTGGAAAAATGTGGTGATGAAAACGAGAGGGTTGTCATGAAATTCTGGATGCTTGGATTGGCCTTTCTCTGTACTCCGTCTCTTCAGCATCTGTTTTACTATTTTTTTCTGTTCATATCTTGGTCCCTCCCTTTTATAGACGTGATATTTTGTTGCCCATGCATAATCATGCTTAATTGATGGATTTCAATTCAGATCATTGTTTAATCAGTTTGCTCTTGTTTGTTTGTTTCATACCAATAGCCCAATACAGAATTTCTCCCTGTTGTGATCCTCTCTATGTTGCTTTGTTCCCAAATTAGATCTCATCTGTGAGCACAATTAGTAGTTTAACTGCTATAGTTCATAATCTATGGCCTGCAGAGTAAAAGTTGTTGGAGTTGAGGAGCTGTGAGGGTCAGTTGCTCTTGTTTTATCCTGCTGTTCATTCTCTGGTCTCAGGCATCTCCCCCAAGAACACTGACATGGGGCTAAAACAACAAATAGAACCGCTGAAGGATCTCTCTTCATGACCTGTTTCTTTGTCTTGACTGTAGCACAAGGTCTGCGGGTCTCAAATAAAATCAGTACCTTAACCAATGCAGAATTTAAGTTCATCCCTTGCATCATCTGCTCTTACTTGGAATTTCCAAACATTAGGCCTAACCTTCCCTTTAGTTTGGATGAAATTCCAGGAGCATTGCACAATACATGTGTGGCAGGGTATGAGATTTCCATCAGCTGTTATAGGCCTACATTTTGGATGTCTTGTCCTTGGCCTTCCCTTTGTGTGTTGCAGCAGACATAATACTGTTGCTTCTAAAGGAGCCTGAAAATGACTGGTTGAGAAGCTGCCTATGTGCAGACATTGTGTTGAATGTGCTAGACAGCCTCATAAAGAACAGGTGAACCTGTTGGTGCTGTTTTCTGTCAAGTCCACATTTGGCCATAAAGTCAGTATTCATCCTTTTTTTTTACTGTGCTCACTGCTGGTGTCTGAGATTGACTTGAGGAGGACCAGGCTGAGTCACCTGTGTATGTCTGTGTGCTTTGGAGTACTCTGTCACTTTCAGGATGGGAAGAGATAACACCTTCCTTGGCTTGTGTTTTCATGGTGGGTTCCATTTGTAGCTTTTAAAAAGCAACTTGCAAGTTAAATTTGTCAGTGAATTCACACGACATTGCTCAGTAATGTAGCCTACATAGAAACATTAATGAATAATTGTATATGATTTATGAGACTGAATAGCAAAACAATCGGTTGAAAAAGTGCTCATTTTAGCCAGTACTCATTCTTCTATTGAATGTTCTAGTGGTGGCATATCCTACATCACGAAAGGCAAACATATCTGTGTCTGTGTCTAGCCCGTCCCATTGCTAGTGCCTGGAATATAACTATTTAAATTACAGTTACAGTCTGTCATTTTTAAATGTATAAAACATTACTAACTCTGTGTACGTCGTAACATTACTAACTCTGCAACTTGACACAGTAGACTGTTTAAAATGACCATTGTTAGGCTATAAATATCAGCGGGTCAAAATTGGTTTCCATCACACTGGAGGAAGAAATAATAAAATCATATGAATACTTTGCACAAAGTTGGCTGGGTACGGGCCCAGAAAAGCAACACAACTAACTTATAAATGAATTGCCTGAAATACACCATGTCAGTATGTCGCATAGCCCATCAAACAGTGTCAATTAGGCTACGGAGTAAATGCAGCGTCAGCCAGAAGTTTGTTGTTGGTGTCGTTCAAGGCATGACATCAATAAAGAAAATAGTATGTCTGTTGCTAGATAGATACTCAACAAAATTGAGACTAAATGTGTAACTAGAGTATGGCAAAACTACACACCGAAAGTCTAGTGCACTCTGCAGTTGTTTCTTCTGACTGACTAGAACTAGACATGATCTACACATACCCTAGCAGTAGCAAAAGGTAGGGGCCTCAGTGGTTCTTCTCCCAGGTTTGGTTGGACCAATCACAACTGTTTGTCTTTGTAGAGAGTCGTTAGGGGGGCTTAACAAGTTGACGACAGGGTTGCGATGGTGCAAAAATAACAACTGAGACGACTGTGATTGGTCATAGGGCATGCAAAGGCAGTTTGCATATTGCATGTATAGGCAGTTTGAGGCCTTGTCCACATGTAGCTGGGTATCTGATAGAACGAATATATTTTTCTACGATTTGGCCTGTCATCTACACATAACACTCCTTTAACATGGAGCATTTGAAAAACTCTGACCAAAGTGAAGATTTAGAAAAACTTCTGTTTGGCGTTTCAGTGTGGATATCAATAACCGGAGTTTTACGTTTTTAAACGTCACTAACTGTGACAATTGATGCGTAAACGTCACATATGCGCCCTTGTTTATGTCAGACAATTGATAGCATGGATCAACTGAGAAGCCTGTTACTTTATGCTCTGGTACAGGCGCTTTTTGCTTGTTTATTTTTAAAAACACAGCTACTGCTTCTTGTGGAGGAGCAAAGGAGAAAGAGTGCGTTGAAATCAGCTATTTTACACCAAATAACTCTACCTCCGCCTCGTAGGCATGTAACTCATGCAAGACGCCGTAGGAGATTTTGGGTCAGACCAGGATGCACTGCCAGCTGGTGGGAGAACTTTGAGATGGAAGTTGTCCTCCCGGATGAATGGCGAGAAAATTTCTGCATGTCCAGGTCCTCCTTCCTGTCATTGTCGGAGTTACTTCGTCCTCACATAGTCTGGTATGTTTACAGCTGCACTCGGGAGCGAAATTCTGTGGTTTTGTGTGGATGTGAAAATATTTAAAACAGTTGTGTGTGGACCCAAGAGTTTTTAGAAAACGGAGAGCAAATGTGCGTTTGTAAAAATACCCGCCGACGTGTGTACATGGCCTAAAAGACAACCGCTGATTCTGCCCCTAGAATTGACCCTGGTCTAACAGGCATGGCCACCCTATACATTTTGATGTTGTAGTCTGGCTTGTCAGGCAAGGGTGATCCTGGAGGATGTTGTTAGTTAGCCAGCATTATAGGCAGATGTCCAGTAACATTAATGGAGCCAATGTTAAGCAATAGGCTAATTGATTAGACCGTTTTAGATTTGGGTGGATTATGCCTGTTATGGCATAACATAATTCATTGGGGTTCTCATTGTAATTATTTGTATTCTGATGTGAAGCTAGGGCCTGCTTATAGCAGCCTATAGCCTATTGAATGTGTTAGCTTAGCCTACACACCAAGAATGGCCATTGCCCACTTTACTGCTTCAACCATAAATTGTTGCTGATGGAGTTATTTGTCTAAATCGTTGTGTGTTCAATGCCAGAAAGGCTCATAATTATAAATCCAAGGAATGCATTCTCATGAGTTTATATTTTTGACCCCACCAGTCTCAAAAATGCTGTTGTAATCCATTATTCTTTATAGACAGTTAGTCCTTCTGTTACCGTAACCGCTCTGTTGGTAAGTTATATGCACCCATATGTGAAGCTAATTTCTCATGTTGGTGCCCGTGTTCACTTGCTTTATTGCGCTACACTCCCACAGATTCATGCTCATCTGAAGCTTTGAAGTCCAATAATGAAACGGATTATGTTCAATTCATCTGTTGAAATACTGTGAACAAATGGTCTATCCCAGCAATACTTTCCACAGCTGGAAGAGATCATGGCCTTTGTGATTTGTGAAAGAATTTGCTTTGTTTTTGTTCAGACCATAGAATGCTTTAATTTGCTGTTTTTGCTCTTATTTGAAAGAACAAGGCTACTTGAAGGTGGGGGTCAGTGAACTGGGATGTGTGTTTGGTTAGGCAGGTGCAAGAGACAATTAGCCAGTTTGTGGGATCCCAAGTTAGCCCAAAGTTCACTGTATCTCTGACATGGTCTAGTTGCCTAAATTAAATCGTATGCTGTGTTATCACCAAGTAGTGGGAACTTTGATCTGTACTCAATAGAAGTAAGCTATAGTTATGTGGACATGGTTATGGTTATGTTTATGTTCAGGTACAGCGTGTATGATGCAATCTTTGTTTACTGGATGGCCTGTACAGCACCAATATTCTATCTTTGCAGGAGCAGGCAGGTCTGAGCAAATGGCCATGTACCCATTTGTGTAATGTGACTGAAAACTGGACTAAACTCACATTCATTTACAATACAAATACCCATTGTAGTCTGTCATTCAATACCTAGGTTGGGCTCACTGTAGGTTAGTACAAACGGAGTACTCTAGTGCTCAGTTTCACATTTGGAAATTACATTGCAGGCTCAAAGTTGATATACTGGGATTCTGTGTAACCGTTCCATTATATGTTTCCCAGCCATTTGAAAGATCCTTCTCAATAGTGTTTACAGTACAAACAGGCTAGAACAAACTCATGCACAGGCACACTCTAGTAAGTACACACACAAAAAGCCTTTTTCTCATGGTGAAAAAAATATGGATGGGAGTTGGTGGGATTTTATCAATATCAGTGCCATTGTTGATTCTGTTTATTGGTCCAATTCTTTATTAATTCCTTAATTTTGGGAAGGTATTCTACACCTGTTTTCAGTATTATCCCATATCATGTATCATAGCCTATACTGCTAAGGTGAACATAACAGCTTATTGGAATGTGGCATGCAACCATGTAACTGTGTTAGGCTATCTGTTTCAAAAAGGTCCATTGACCATGGTCTGAAAAACATAATGACATTGATAAGAGGAATTGATAATGTCAGAGGGATACGATTCCAGTGAATTTAAGCATTTGATTCTTGGTTCTCCTCGATTCCCACCCCTAGGAAAAACAAGTCTAATTGCAGACTGGCATTGTGCTTAAAATAAGGCACTGTTTGCAAGGAAAGAAGTCATCTCTAAGGGGAGGGTCTTTCTCTGTCCTTGTTTTTGATACGCTGAAACAAAATCTCCTCCCTTTACCTACACACTAATTCAAAGCCCAGTGGGCTGTGCCTGAGAAGGAGGAAAAGAAAAAAAAAATCCATCTATCTATTTTTGTGTAACTGCAATACACACACACACACTCTCTCTCTTGATCCTCCCACATGTTTAGAGTGTGCAGTTTCAAATGTGATTTCAGTAAACCTGTTTCTCTGTGCAAGTGTTACTGATGTCTTGATTCTATAGAAAGCATATAGGACTCTTATTGGATGCTGGGAACCTTAAAGGTGATATTGTTCCTCTACACAAGTCCTGTTGTCCTCTAAACATGGGGGATTGTGTATTGTATGCATGTTGGGTGATTATTTGACCTGATATGCCTGTGGAACATGGTAAGCAGATCCCTCTTTAACTGTATGACCTCAAAAACATAAGGCTGTGTTGGGCAGGGAAAGCCACATGTTGTGAAAATCTTGTTTCTTTTTCTTCTTCTTCTGTGAACTCTCCTTTTCTCTCCAACTCTGTGTATGTGTTTTTTTTTTCTGTGGGGTATGGTGTCACACTTGACACAGTACTGTCACACCAGACTTGGCTTAACTTGCCTATGAAACATGCTGTCTCATTGTTGATCTTCTGGACAGACTGAGCAATGCTAGGTGACCTTTGCCTGTCTCTGAGGATTTCTGAGTGGAAGCCCCCCTCCCCTCCTTAGTTCATTACATCTTGATGGTTTAGCCTGTCTGTGCTGATGAAGAACTGAAGCAGAGAATTTTTATTTAAGCCTTTTCCCCTCTTTCATGCTCTTTCATTTGCACACACGCACACACACACACACACACACACATACACACCTTGACAGGGGGAGTAGGAGGAAGAGGAAAAATCAATAGATTTTTCCTGTAGAAGAGCCAGTGCCCAGGTCAAACACTTGGCTCTTTATAAGCAGTCATCCTCTCTTTTTTGCTGTCTTTGTCCTGCTCTTATTCTTAGAAGAGGTGGATATTGATAGGATCTTATAGACACTGAAACACTCCTTTTTACCCTCTTGGTTATCACAGATCAACACGACAGAAGATGTGTTAATATCACTTTTTGGTAAATAGGCGTACAACTTAACTCTCTCTGAAGAAGGCCTCAAATACACTCTCTCTCTCCTCTTTTCATGCCCTCTTTCTCTCAGTCTTCTCCTTAATCATCTTGCAGGACAAATTGTGTGCATTACCTGCTTTCTTGGACTTAAGTGAGTGCATATCAGGTTTGTTTGTCATCCCAAACCCATTCGTTGAAATAAAAAATGTGCTTGTTTCAGCTGGTTGATACAGGTCTCTGCTAAATACATCAGCCGCTCTACTCTAGGTTGGGATTTGTTTCTTGTATCGCATAATTGTATCGTGCAAATCATTAAGTGTCAGCCTAAATAGTGTAGGCAGAATTGTAGCTCTCACAGTTTAAATAGCGCCAGGCAGGCAAGATTTGTTGGCCTGAATAGGCTATGTCCACTTCTGTTACTCTTAAGCTTAGACCTCAGAAAGCCGAAATTTCAATTTCATGTTTTTCTTTGGAAATGTTTTAGCAGAAGTCATCCAACAAATAATTATGATTGCACTGGTTGGATTTTTACCTTGACAATTAACTGACACATCCTGTCCTCCATGCCAAAATATAGACATAGAGCCTTATTCCTACCGACAGCACTCACCAAACTGGAGCAACAAGGCTGTGGATTGATAGACACTGGACTATTGGTGGATGATGGGTGTATCTATTGTGATTATTATTTTGGAGATTGTTTAATCTGTTTAGCTTATTTTGGTCCTCTGACTTTCATCGGTGTAAACTTTTTAGCAGTCTGGGGACTTCACCTCGTTCTCTGTGCTCTAGGCTTATGTGCCTGACAGTCCTACATTCAACCCACTGAGATGTGCACACCACATCTACCTTGCCTGGAAGACTCTCTGACAAGTACAGTTTTAAAGCCAGTATTAATGTGTTTATGCATGGTGCTGTTTCTGTTCTGCTGTTTTGTCCTTGCTGAAAATGCAATTTCATCAAGTGATTTGTCTATTGTTTGGTAAGGTAGTCCTATATGTTGCAACCTGTGTGCACAAGTGGATGAATATTGATCACTAATGTGTAAAGATGGTGTGTGTTGTGTTTTGTTTGTCAGCATGATGATTTTTTAAAAGATTGTGGGGGAAACCATGACTGCATCAGTAGTAGGCTGTATGGAATGTTGTAAGAACAGGTAAGCCTAGTTTACTGTTAGGCTTGTCACGATTGTTGGAATTCAAACCCTTTGGGGTGTGTAATGAATTTGGGACAATGCCATAATAGGTTATGATTAAGGATGCTCTGATCTGATTTTTGGATCGGTTATCGGTCCCAATAGAAAAAAAAACTACTTGGATCGAGTATCGGAAAAATTAGGTGGTCTGTGAGCCGATCCGTTTCCTAAACTGCAACAAAACTAATGACTACAACAACCCCAGTACGCTACTGTGCGTCTCTGTGCGCTCAACTGTCTTAAAAAGAAAAGAAACTATAGCACGTCAACAGATGCTGCTGTATAGTATGAAAACAAAGATTTTCTATAAGTGCTAGTTTTAATGAACAACCTGCAGATATTTAACCTAAATGGTTCCTGTTAGCGAACATAGTTCATGTTTAGTCTGCTTGTCAGTAATGAAGAAGCCTGACGCTACTCACCAAAAAGATAACAAAAATAGCATATTGACAACATATAGACATCTCTCCTATAATCCATTGAAGGTTCCGCTCAAGTTGTTAATAAATAATTATTTAAACGGATGCAATAGAAAACATAGAACATCTGTAGCAGCCAACTGATATCCACTAGCGCCTTGCATAGAGACAGTTTGTTTCACCAAAGTCCCGTAACGTTTGAAACATGCAAAAAAATTAACGTGACATGCGCTAATTTAGACCTAGGCCTACAAACATTAAATACAGTGTAATGACACACATTTGTTTATAAATTCTTTTCTAAATAACATTTTGTTATATTCATGGAAGATATTTTGTTCTGTTCTTTCTTGGCTTGGAAAATAATGTAAAAGTCAATGGGTATATTGGATCGGTATCGGGTATCGACCAACATGCAGAACCCTGTATTGGAATCGGTATCAGAACTGAAGAAGTTATGATTGATGAGTAGATCAATGAGTTGACAATTCTCTGAGGGACACACAGGGCAACTCATTTGTGTGTCACTGTGTCCATGTCACTGTGTCCATGTGCTTGAACTGTTACGGTTGTATTGATCTGTTTGCTCTATGGCTATTTGTTTGTAGATGTTTATTCTCTGAAATTGTTTACTAATCAAAGCGCAGCAACTATGAAGTACATAATCAGCAGCCTTTTGCAATTGCTGTCCACAGACCTCTATCTTAAATAAGAAATGACTAGCCTGTTAGTGTACATGATGTATTCTTCAACAGATCAATTTAGAATTAGAAAATTTTCATGCCTCAACTGTAGGATTCCAGCTCTGCTTTTGATAAGAATATGTATGGATCAGCAATGAATGTAATGTGAACATACCAGAAGACATGCAAAGGGTCAAATGACTAGACTGAAATTACATTACTAATTTTTTCAGGTAAACATCATTGACATTTCAGACATGTCTGAAAATACTTGGAATGTAAAGTTTCCCTTCTCTATTTCTCTCTCTCTGTCTCTTTCTCTGTCTTCCTTTCTTTCTGTGTGTAAGAGAGAAGGAGAGGGTGAAAAAGACAGTCTTTTGCTTGAGGAGTTTTTTTCTTTTCTTTAAAAAAAAAAAAAAGCATACATTAATCAAAATACCAAAAGGACTTTGGTACTCAGAGAACACAATTTGTGTCCCTGTTCCTTCACAAAAAATGACGCATTACTCAATGGCTTGCTTCAACATTTTGGTTAGGCTAACCTTAAAATTATTTTAGTTTGCTGTAACACGATTGACTCAGTCAAACTGGGTCCAACCGATTTTCTGACCATAATATTGCACTGCGGCCAACTGAGTTATTTTTTGTGGAAATCATCCATCTTTTAAACCATTTTTTCTTGAGCGAAAGTCTGATTAAAAAGAGGACACTAATGGCAACATCAGCGGCAGCAGTCTCCGTATGGCTCCAGTGTCATGCAAGCATGGTCAAGCTACAACAAGGTGTGATGCTAGCCAGCTATAATTTCACAGACGAGACAATGAGGAGATTGTTAGTGGAGAGACAAACTTTGAGTGAAATTGCAACCAAGGGTATGGAGAATTCCACGCTGCTTCGGCTGTGCCTCTGAATGCTGCAAATGCAGATTTCATTATACAAGTTGGAAGGGCAATAAAACGTGTGTAGGCTGCATGTGCCATTTAGCCTGAACTTAAATGCAGCTAATTTTTGCATGACGGCTCACTTTCGATTACCTGAAATCATGCCTCTGCAAGCTTTCTTACTGGTAGTTTTTCATAACAGAGTAGTGTGTATTTATCCTTATTTCTAAGGATAACCTTGATAGCCATTCTAGATAGCCAAATAAATGCACTAAAGCTTTGAAATGAAGAAAAAGTGTGACCTCTAATTAGAATACATCTACTAATTAGCTGTTTAGAGTAGTTTTTTTTTTCTCCCCTTGATTTTGCGTGTGTCTATTCATGACCTTATGAATGCTTGTTTTTACTCTACTTGTTCACTGTCCATGGGTACCACGAATGGTGCTTCTAAATAAAATGTATTATTATTGTTACTATTATTATTATTAATACATAAGGCGTGAGGGTTGATGGCAGGAGAAGAGGTGTGGTCATGGGTCATTGGTGTCTAGGGTAGAGTGTAATGTAGCCTTGGCCTACATTTTAGTTATCTGCTGCATACTGCTCCAGGTACACTACGCCTCCCTGTGTGTCTGAGAACAAAAGGGGAGTTTCTTTACAGTTAACGCAGCCTTGTGGGATATGCTGTTCCTGTGATGTCAGTATGGAAGGTGGACCCCTTTGCAACAACTGAAAGTTGTTGCCTCGAGTATATGCCTCGATGTATTCAGAGTGGTGCAGGGCACAATTTATTAAATTTTCTTAGATCCAGCCATGATATTGTAGACATTTGAAATGCATATTTGACTTGTTTGGACTGCACTAAATATTGAACATGACTGTCCTAAAATGCTTTTGTACAGTCAAACAAGTTGTCCTGGAAACTGTCTGTTCAGCTGGCCGAGGACTGAGAGAACCAAATATGTCTGTTTGACATATTTTTTTTTTCCACTTCTAAGCTAAAGCGACATTTGTTGCCAGTACTATAGATAAGTCTTTATCCCATCATTCTGCTGGCCTTTTTTGTGCTCTTGCATGTAATAACTGCACAGTGCATGGAAGAAGCCACTAGTGACTGCAGGTATCAAATTAAACACCTACACAATACATTTTTAGCCTGTTCATTTTTAGAGCAGGTAGGCATCTCAACATCGCTGCTTCTGTAGCTAGAGGAGTAGTACAGGTAAAATGCATAAATAGTAGGCTACATAGACCTAGTAAAAACTGTAAGGTTTTGTCTAAAGGTATAAGCTTCAGCTTTACCAGCATAATAGTGACATGCTGCTACATAGCAGCTTATAGTATGGCTTTGTGATGCACACAGGGATGATGCTAGCTGTGTGTGTTTGATTAATGACGGTCCTATCTCGCTACTGTAAGTTAACAATGTTCATTTAGTTCCCCAAAATTGGAGTAGCCCTAGACATTCGGATTACTTGCATTTTTTTTTAAGATACAATGAACTATTGATCTATTTTACCTGTGTTAGCCCATCACTCTAAAACCCCTTAACAGCATTAGAAATCTAGAAAATGACCGCTTGCGAAATGCTGACATAAATACACCTTCTCAACAGAAGCATTTTTAAACGGTTTGTACAACCTTTTTTGGTGTACACATTCTGTATCTCAAAAAACAAATCTTGCGACTTGCAACCGACATGGAAGGTCACATTTATGGACTGATATTCACTTGCTTGGGCGTAACCTCTTTAGGCTATGTTGTACTCTTTAGGCTATGTTGAATTCATACAGAGAAAGTGACAGGCAGTTAAACTCAGTCACATTGCTTGTGCACCTTTTTTTTTGTTTTGTTTTTTAATTACACATAGCCTAAATAGCAATTTCTTATATCTTTTGTGCATTATTTCTGTGGCTATATGTCGTCTTAAGAAAATATGTTTAGTCTCTTCCACATGGTGAGCTAAACAATTTGTCACTTAAGCAGTGGAAGTGGAAACCCATTATCAGAATCTGTCAAAACTAGGGGTCAATGCATCCCTAGTATCTGTGTATCATTTTTTAATACTTTGTGGTTGAACTGGGTAAACTCAGCCTTACAAGTCCATGCGGAACAATTATCAGAGCACTGGCCTGAATCTGGTGTCCCCACCTCTCCCTTCACTCAGCTTCACTGATGCCCCTGGACATTGGTGCTGGGTTTAGCTCACTAGAAAGCAGAAGTGTCTAGTGTTTGAAGTGGCACCAAATGAAACAAAGCATTGTGGGTGTTGCTGAAGTGTTTAACCCATTTCTGTAATCTGTAGCTGTTCCTTTGCTTTTTACGGAATCCCTTGTCCCACTGCACAGCTCTTGAGGAGTTCCTCCAGGTGCCAGTCAAAAAAATCAGTGGTATTATTATTTTGTCTTTTCATCCTTGTCTCCATCACTCCATCAATGTCTCAGTTCATCCCCAGAGAAAACATCCTTGGGAAGGAAAACCAGAGTCCTCTCACGTTTGGTATGTGTGTCAGAGCCCAAGACCCAGTCGCAGATGAGTGGTAGAGATTAGCACGGTTTGTGGGTGTCGCTGTTACTGTGTGTGCATGTTGCATAAACATCCGTCAAGCTTTTCCTTTCCACTTCCCTTCCCTTCATGATAAACAGAACATGCCTTCCCAAATCCACACTCATATCAGAGGTCTCCCAAGAGAATTCAGTTACATCTGTTCACTTAGATTAATGCTCCCTTTTTTCCTTGCCTTTCACTCTTTTTGACACCTTTTTTCTGCTTGACCCTCAAGGTTTGGATTGTGTTAGTTGCCAGACTTTAGTTAGATAAGATCTATTTTTAGAACAAAGCTGTGGCCTTGGGTTTAGTAATTTGCCACTATGCTTCATGTCTGTGGACCTGTGAACCCCAGTTCTGGTTCTGAACAGAAGCTTCCCATCCATTTTCTCCATTGACATTTTGAAAATAGTTTTTAAGCCTCGAGTTAGACCGACATGCTCAATTGATTTTTTTGGGGGGTGGGGATCATCTTAATAGAATAAGCAAAGGACATGAGTGAAGTCATAAACATCTACATGGCAACAATGTTTACCAATCAAACACTGCTTATTTTCTGAATTTCCTACGGGATAAATAAAGTATATTTATCTTGATCTCAACTCTTCATGAAGTTTGGTAGTGTACTGCCACTTTGAAATCATCAAGGCAGAAAGGTAGGATTATCCAGGTTTTGCTTTGAAGATCAGTCATGGTGAATTTGACTGAACTACTGAGCCTCATGAAATCTACATGAACTCCTTGGTTATTTTCATGTCCTGATTTTCCTGGTTAACCTGCAGCTCCACCCCTTTCCTGACTCCCTCTGCAGCTGATGCTAATTGTGGTCCTCATCTCAGGAAACAGCCATTCAGATCAAGGCCTTTTTTAAAATATTTAAATCAGTTAAACTTCTCATTTTTAGCTTTCTGTTGCTTTTACCTTCCGCTGCTTGTTTGTTCAGCCTTCTCTCCCACCCTCCCCCCCAGCCCCAACAGCAACACACACGGACACATGCTTTGTCAGTGCAATTCATGGTTCGACATGTTGCCAGTGACGGTAAGAGAGGGGGAGAAAGAAAGAGGAAGTGACTCAGTGGTGAGGAGAGATGGGAGATGAAAGTGACTCGGTGCACATTCTCTGAGGCACAGTCAGTTCTGACGGCCGAAGAACACAGGAACACCTAACTCCTTCTCCTCCCCTTCAGCGGCTTCATGAATAAAACCACTTCCGGCTGGAAGCGGTTTTATCCCCCCCACCCAACCCCCCATTCACTTTACTGAGGCTTCATCTTCATCTGTGGCATGTTCTTTACAACAAAAGCATCATCTCCCTGTGAGTTAGCAGAGATGGCAGTACAAATAACTGAAGCTTGCAAAGTGTTTCATCCCCCAAAAATCGCCTGTTAGCAGCACAGACCTGGTGTAACGCACAAGCCTTTCAACTGCCATTCACAGTATGGCCGCAAGTGGGGCTCTGTAATGTTTGTTGATGTTGTCGTGTTTCCACTGAAGTGTGTTCATATTTGATCTCTTTCCCAGAAACTCCCTCATGCTTGTAAGTAGACAGTGACTTTGACGAAGGTTACCGCATAAAATACTCAAGAAATCCCCAGGAGTCATTAAATAAAATACAGACAATTTTTCTTCTACGGTTGATTTTTGTTGTTCAAAAATGACTGGTCATAAGGTATTTAAAATCTCTGATTATGGATTCATTGTACCCTTGAACGCTTATTCTCATCTGGGTCCCCGCATATGAAATCTTTGTTCAAAGCTGTTATCTTTCTCCTCCCTCCCTCTCCCTGCCTCTTTCCTTCCTTCCTTCTCTCATGCTCTTTCTCAGCCAAGCTATTGGTAGCATAGCGGTCTGGCTGGCAGCATGTCACGGTGAGCATTCCTGGCCGTGTATTACTTGGATCGTCTGCCCCATGGGTTGAAACAGTTGAACGATTATATAACACAAGTGCTAGCCTCGCATCTAGAGCCTTGTGTGAAAGTCACTGGTGCCTTGTAGTTTTCAGGGATATACAGGATTTACATTGCCCTACTTCAATGGAATGGAAAAGATGGTGGGCCCTGGGGGTTGGATGCATTTAGGGTGAAAAGGAGTTAGAATAGGGGTAAGTATAGGGAAGAGATCTTTTTTTTTTCTATTCAAGCCCTGTGCTAGGCCCCAGGGGGCTGTTATGATGGAATTTCCCCTTGTGTAGACTCCCCCCCCCCCCCAACCGACCCGACCCAACTCCAACCCCCCCGTTTTGTTTTTGTGCTTCACCTCCTTTGTTTGGGTGCCAGATCTGTGATAATTCCCCACTCTCGCTTTTCCCTTCCCAATCTGCGCATGTCTGGGCATCTATAGGCCCATGGCTGGTGCTCTGACCTACATCTGTGACACAGTCAGCTGTTGGTTTCTCATGCCACACACCAAAGACACCCATACTCGCTGTCTAACATGCACACGCACAGCACAGTTTACACCGCCCATCCCCCCACTCCAACTTTCATACAGCTACAGTATCACACACCTGCTGCTTTTGGGAGTTGAGCTGACATGGACATGACTTTAACGTAGATATTTTGGGGCTTTCTCACGCCATTTCAGTTAAGAGTGCCTGTTTATGAGTGGGTCTTTTTGGAGCTGTTAGGTCAGAGTCTAAAGTATGCTTTGCTAGGTTAGGTCAGGGTATAAAGTATGCTTTGCTAATAGCTTTCTATCCCTGGGAGCAAACATACTGCTAATACATTTACCTAGAACATTAGGTGCAGACTTTGCTATACACAATGTGTATGGATACCTTTGACACAACAAAAGTGAGTTACCAAGTTGCCCGGGTATATAGAGGTTATAGAAGTTTGATTGTTTGAATGATCTGTTGTAATAAACGATCAGTGATTATGCTTACCAACATGATATGGTTTTGGTTATGATGGTTAGCAGTAATTACGGAGGATTTCTTTAACCAATCAAGAGATTTTGTGCTCTGTGTTTAATGTCTTAAGACTTAATTGTTTAGATGTAATGACCTCTAAAGGTGGTCTGTCTTTCTCTCTTCCTCTGTATTCTCTCTCTGTCTTTCTCAGGCTGTGCCGTGGAGAGTGGGTAGTGGTAGCTGGGTGCAGTGGATCTGGCCTGAGCGGTGCCAGACGCCCCGTCCCGGCCGCCCCCCTTCCCCCCCTCCTCCTTTCGCTGCATGGCTGCGATGGCGCCCGCTCTGACTGACGCTCCGCCCGAAGCCCACCGCATTCGCTTCAAGCTGGCCCCGCCCTCCACACTCTCCCCCAACCCCGTGCAGTCCGGTGTCACACCCAGCAACGGCGCTGTCGTCAAGCGTAGCCGAGCGGCCGCCGCCCAGCCCCCTTCACCTGAGCACCACCACCACCACCCCCATACCGCCACACCAGTTGGCAACAGCAGCAGCGGAGGCGGAGGTGGCAGCGGCGTCGCGATCCCATCCTGCAAACTCGTCGAGGAGCCGTCAGTCCAGACCGACACCCCGGCACCTCACGCTGCACTGGGGCGGCTGCAGCCATTGGTGGCCTCGTACCTGTGCTCGGATGTGACACCAGTGCCCTCCAGCAAGGAGTCTCTGAAGCTGCAGGGCGTCGCACTGCTGCAGACGCACGGCCTACTTCCTGGCCTGTTGCCCCGCCAGCGGCCCTCGCTGGAGCTGGAGCTCTCTGAGGAGCGCCTGCGCAGCCTTATGAGTGGCACCGGTGGCGTGGGCGCCCCTGTGCCTCCCGTCAACGGCATGGCCAAGAAGCTGACCAAGCCCACCCCCGATGTTGCCGAGCGGGATGGACTGCTGACCTACAGCAACAACCCCGTTGCACTTAATGGAGGGTCCAACGGCACCAGGACACCCGCAGGATCGGGTTCGGACTCTCCCCCTCCACCATTAGAGTGTGCCTCACGAGGGGGCCTCCATGGAAATGGCCCCTTCAGCAGTGGCGAAGGGGAGCCGCCGACCCCCAGCACCCAGCCGATGTCTCCCAAGACAACAGTAACCCTGAGCAACCACCTCCACCACCCCCTAGCAGCTCCCCACCATCACAGGATCCAACAGACAACAACAGCAGTAGTCATACAGACCGGCCCCCATCGCTTGGAGCAGCAGATTCCTCCCTCGCACCATCTTGTTCACCCCCACCTCCCATCAGCAGCCCCTCACATCACCACATTGTCGTGGCACCTGGCAGCCTGGGAGCTGAGTTGCGCGAGCGGACACAGCAGAGCCAAAGTCGGCAAAGCCAGATCGAAGGCCGTCTGCGGCGCCTGCGCAAGCGTCTGCAGGTGGTGCAGGCAAAGCAGGTGGAGCGTCACATCCAGCAGCAGCTTGGAGGGCTACTGGAGACCACGCTGGGACCCCTGGAGGCCCTGTGCAAGAGGGAGGCACCCACCACTTCGACTTCTGCCTCCACATCCTCTGCAGCCACCGCTGTTCTTACCCCCCAGGAACGAGAGGGCCTGAGCCGCTTCCTGAAGGGGGGCTCAGTGCCAGCTGAGCTGGAGAGGCTGTCCCTGAGTGGAGCCACCAACCTGCACGCAGCTGAAGGGGCCTTCGATTCAGATGCCACTGAGAGCAGCAGTGGCGGAGAGACGGATGTGGAGGAAGAGGAGCTTGGACGTGTGGACGTGGAGCAGAGACACATGCCACTGTGAGTACACCTGCACCTGTGTGTGTGTGTGTGTGTGTGTGTGTGTGTGTGTGTGTATGAAAAATGAAAGGCATGGTGCATCAGTAAGTGATAAATGTCATTAAATTAGTAGCAATCTAATATGAGGAAGAACTAATTGTCTGTAGCTCTGATTGGCACTGAAACACTGACTGACTTTTGCTTGTTGTTGGCAGATCAGTGTAGTGTAGACAGTTATCAGGGACAGTTTAAGTCGGGAAACTGATAAGTGCTGAAGTTGTGTGTTGGCAGCGAATATCCATGCCTGTTGGAGGCTGGAGAAAAACATCACAGTATAAAGGGATGGCCTGAGCACACAGATAGGGATTTGATTTGAGAAAGAGAGCAAGCTGCTCCTCTGGTGCTGTGAAACAGAAGGGCACCTGAATTTTATGTCTGAGATTCAGCAACTTTCTGTTTCGAGAGTTAAGTGTGGCAGCTGTGACAGCTGAGAGTTGTACTCAAAATATACCCCTGAAATCCCCTTTGTGTGTGTGTGTGTGTGTGTGTGTGTGTGTGTGTGTGTGTGTGTGTGTGTGAGAGAGAGAGAGAGAGGGAGAAAGAGACTGTGTGTGGAAGAGTAAGCTCTGCATGTGTTGCAGACATGAATTGCTGGTTGTGTCAGATATGTGAAGCGGAGAAACTAGGCCTGTACTCTGGTTTGGTTGTCTTTCACCAAATTCAGGCCTTGAGTCTCTTATCTTTCCAAAAACACACAGCCACCAGGGCCCTACTTTAAGGGTGAAAATAGTTGGCAGAAATGCCAACGCAAGCACCCAATCCCACTGAATGCGTGTTTCAACTGGTGCCAAAGGGACAGAAGGTGCGAGGTGTTTGCTTAGTTACTAGTTAGCCACACCAACGCACAAAGGCAGTTCTTCCTCTGCTTTTCCCCCTTGACCTTATTGAGAGCTGTGGTTAGGAGTTTTTAGACATCGGGTAGAGGATCTAATTTTTACCCAGAAGGCCATTAAGCATTGACTGCTCTAGTGTGCTGAACCAATCAGCCTGCTGATTCAGCTTTGGCCTGCTCTGGCTGTGTTTGAGCTTGTGACAGGTGGCTTGCGCTGGTATTTATAAGAACGAACGCACAGTGGCCAGTCAATGCATGTGACACGTGTCCAGTCAATGCATGTGTCTGATCAGAATATATAAGCAGATGTGAGTGAGATGTGTAGTGGTGTGGGTTTTTGGGCTTATGTTTAATCTGATCCGTTGTTTACACAGCGAACAAAAGCAGGCCAAACATGACTTCTGCTTGTGTTCTTCAGATGTCCTGAGATTTCTATAATTCATCTATCATGTTCATCCTTGGGTCTGTGCTTTCTGATCCTCGTGCGGAGCCACATGGTGGCAATGTTTCAGGAATGGTGAGGCAGTGTTTCTGACGGCAGCAGTGTTTATTTGTGGTGCAGCCAGCACAGACAGATGCAGGCAGGCTAACCTACATTTCAGTGAGAAGTCAAGTCACATGACCATTGTGTAAGACCAAATAGGCTTACTTGCAGATTATGACACAAGTGTGTGTGTGTGTGTGTGTGTGTGTGAGTGAGCGAGTGAGTGAGGTAAGGAGTGAGAGGGAGAAGGAGAGCAGCGTAGTTACTCTTCACTCCAAAGAAAGCTCTTGAGCAAGTGGTGGCCTATGCTCAAGGGAAATTCATGTCACATTTTTCCAATGTGAGCCACTCGGCTGTACTGTTTCTGATTGCACACACACCCAGACAGAGGCTGTAGTGAGGAAGGAATAGGAGAGTGGTGTGGTTTGGTGTGCTGTGGGTGTGGTGTGGTTTGCCCTGAGTCGTGGCTTCACGTGATACTGTGATGCAATACTGTGCCAGAGCACACATACATTTCCAAAGTCATTCCTTATGACCTTGTGTCCATGGAGTATGGTACTTTTTTCCATGGAGTACTAGTGTTCCAGTAGTTTCTTTGTTTGTTTAAATGAGTTAACAGGATTATATGCTATAATGCTGTGTCTTTGAATCTTCATATTACTATGTTGGAGCACACTTTGTATTAAGCCAAAATTTTATGCAGTTCACACGCCATTGGTGGCAGTTTTGATTGCTAGGTTTCTCTGTCTATTTTCTAGTTTGCCTCATGTGGCTTTGCCAATGCATTTCATGGTCAATTTCTGATACTTTTAGCTGTTATTTGCCACAGTGTGCTGTTTGGAACAAGACTGGGAAATTACCGTTTTTGGTTGTTGGGTGGCGGGGGGTACTGAATAGGTGTATATTGTCCCAACCCAGTTATGCTTTGGAAGCAATTCTGTGGAGACCTGTAGAGCAGATTATTGAATAGTGACGTTAGCAATCATTAACTCACCTCGCTTAAGAGTCCTAATGTTACCCCTCATCATGCCTTACCACCATCCAAATCCCCATGTTTCCATAGATACCAGCCCTTGATGCAGCGGGTGGTATAGACTTAGGCACCAGACAGTGCTGCTGAAGTTTGCCTTCTCTCACACACTCGCTTTCTGTGTTTGTGTGTGTGTTCATGAATACTTATCACCCTCTGCCAACGTGGCAGTGAATGCACATTACCTAATTTCTTGTGTCTGAAATGACCTGGAAAAATCCAGTGTAAACATGACTCTGCTTGGACTTTAAGGAATGGTTTCTTGACCATAACCAGGAATCATGTGATTCGTTCTAGACTTAACTTCCATGTTGAGTTGAATATATCTGAAGTAGGCATGGGTTGGCTAAAAGAAGTTGCCAGATTTGCACAGGCACATGCAAGCACGCACACCTAACCATGTAGAAAGAAACGATGCCAGCAAAGGTGGGTTATATGTTTGTTGTAATACATCTTCACTTCTAAACCTTTCTGTCCATACATTTGCCTCCAGTCTGTTTTCCTGTGTGTGTGTGTGTGTGTGTGTGTGTGTGTGTGTGTGTGTGTGTGTGTGTGTGTGCTGTTTCATACTGTCCTTGTATTTTTTCCTCAAGCACGTGTATCAATTTATTTTGATACATTCAGAGGCAAGGCTACATGGGGATGAAACACCGGCATGCCCCTGCCTTGCCTAGAGCATCCTTCAGTTGCTCATTTATCTACGGTGTCAGCTGGTCTGTAGCCATGCTGATTTGGGATCAGGAATACTGTCACTTAGCTCCCACTGTAGAGGCTGGGATCTATCTGTGGCCTTTTGGCAGGCCCTAAGTAAACTTGACAACCTGGGCTCAGCATATGGCCTGTCTGTGGCCCTCCTGTCCCATGACCCATTTGATACCTGAATCTGCACAAGCCTTAGAGGCAGCCATATTTGTGTGTGCCTGTGTCAAAGAAGCATGCACTCAGTAATGGTTGTGTGTACGTATGGCTGGTGTGTGTGTGGTTACAGGCACCCTTTCAGCCTGATAGATTTGGTTTCCCGGCAACAGTGTCAGCTCGTGTAAAGCCTCATTCATGCTCATCTGATCCAGAGCACAGACGGCTCCTGAAAGCAGACACAAAAGGGGGCATGTTAAATTAGCCTAAGCTGCCAGGGATCTGAATGTGTGTGAGGGTGTGTGCTCTCTCCCTCTCCTTCCTCTTGGTCTCTAAGCTCTAACTCTCTCTCCCCTTTCCACTCTCTCTCTCTTTTTCTCTGTTCATCTATGTGTGTACGTCTCTCTCTCTCTTTCTCTCTCTCTCTCTCCCTCCCCTTCTCTGTTTATCCATGTATGTATGTATGTATCTCTCTCTCTCTCTTTCCCTCCCTCTCTCCCCATCCGACCCTAGGTGAAATCCAGATCAGTTATTACCCTGGCTATTGCTAATAAAGTCGAGTCCTTAGAATAGATGAAAGATTGCGAGCAAAACCCAAACTCCACAGGCAGCCTGAGCATCCATTTGCTTGCCTCCACAGCAGCCATGTTGGATTTCTCTCCCAGTTCTCTCATTTCCTGTTGGGTTAGTGGTGGAGGAAGTAGACTTGGATTCATCTCCCTGCTTGATTGCCTTTTGCTGTCTGTCTTTCTGTTGGGTTTTTTGGATATACATTATGCTGTGTACCCCAGCTCTTAGATTTTTCTGTATTGAGTTGTGTGTAAATCCAATATCCCCTGGTGTTTTTTAGGAACAGAGATGAATAAGAGAGCAATATGTAATGCCACTAGAGTAATGCTTATTGTGAGTGTGGCAGGATAATTGCTTCTCTAGGTCTTGGTGACCTCCTTGTGTTCCAGTTCAGCCTGTTTTTCCCTGCCAGCTCACCCAGCCAGTTAGGCCAGCTTGTTATTTCTGCTCAACCTGTCATTGTATTCCTCCTCACATGTTCCATTTGCAACCCCATATTGCGGTCACCTGTATCTTTGTGTCAGCAGCCATCCACCTTTTGACATGCTATTTTGTGCCCAAAGATTTAGAAATTGACACTTCTCCTGCTGCTTGTCTGGAGATCTGTCTCTCGTTATACGCCTTTTAATTTGGTTCTCCACCACCCCGCTTTCTTTCCTGCTTTTTATGGTTAGTTTCTCCTCCTCACTAAAGACGCATCTCCATCATTATAACGGAGTTGGGGAATTACATTCATCTTTTTAATCAGGTTGAGGATTACGATTACTCAGGATTAGGATCCAGGCCCAAGCCTTGAGATGGGGAAGAATGGAATGGAGTGGATTGGAATGCACTTGAGACTTTTGGCACACATTTAAGCTTTTATGATTGGTGTAGATGGGTTGCTTGCTCATGCAGGGTTTAGGGTAGCCCGTTGGATAAACACGCTTATACACTGCCAAAAAGGCAGCCCCTTCTCTCTTTTGCCCAAGTTGAAAGGTATGTAAGCCAGGTATACATGAGTGTGTGCAAAGTCCTTCCACACATACAAAGTATGTGAACTCAACTCTACACAGATAAGCATTTACAGACAGGCAACAGCTACTATTCTGATGAGATAAGATCGAAGGTCACTGGTATGTTGAGACAGTCATAGAGTGAAGGTTAACTGCTCTTTTGTGGTGGTTAGGAAATCTGCAGCACTGCCCTTCTCTCCAACGCTGTTTTTAGTGTTCCCCATCATATCCTTAGCCAAGGCCAGCCAGTTGAAACTTCAGGATCCTGTAGTGGAGACTAGAAGAACTGTATATTTGTCATGCTGCTCTTAACCCTTATTTTACATGTTCTCTTATCACTCCTTTTGATCTCGCTCTCCTTTGTGTGTTTGTGTGTGTATTTCCCTTCATCTTCACCCTTTCCTTCTCTCCTTTTTTCTGGGATGATGAATAATAGCAGTGGTATTGTTTGCATGGATGGCTTTGTTCTGGGCTCACAGTAGGAGCTTTTCAAGAGGCTCACCTCCTGAATACCATCACTGCATGGGGCACTGTGTGTGTGTGTGTGTGTGTGTGTGTGTGTGTGTGTGTGTGTGTGTGTGTGCATGCTTGAAGGAAGAGTGTATAGTGGTATATCCTTTTGCACATATGAACGTATTAAAGACAGGATCTATGCTGCAAAACCATTTTTAAACCACCAGGGATTAGTCAGTTTCCTTGTCTTTTTCATACTGTTTTGGTGGTATCGAAGATATTGTTTTTTTTTTTTTTTTTTGTGATGCTGATGCTACGAACAGCTGTTGGCTTCATGCTTTGTTCTGCAAGTCTCTATGGGCATAAATTGTCCTTTATTATTCAACGTGTGATTCAGTATAACACCCTTTTTGAAGTGGCTGTATTGATGAAAATGGGCTCCGTCAGACTGCAAAGTCTGGAAGGCCTTGATTATGCCAGCTTGTGGCAAGTGAACATGGACAACTACAGACGCCATAAATGTGTAGGTTAAATTCTACTCGCTATTCTTACCTTTACATTAGCTTACAACGCTTTATCAAACGACTTAAAAAATAAATTCATTGTATTCTTCCTGTACTTTTCAGTTACCATTAGAGAATTTGACAAACCTTGGTGAACCGTTGTGTTCTTCAATATGCAACTTGGTGTTCTTTTTCGGTTAAAGCAAAGCTTGAGGAACTTTTTAAAGTAAAATCATTAATTCTAGCTCTGATGACAACTGCAGGTTCTGTTCATTTCCTGCATTTCATGCTCACACTAATTTCATGTGTCTTTCTATATAATCAAGGTTTATAAGAAATCAAGGATATTTTCTAGTGATCCTAATTTTTTTATAGTAGTCCTGAACCTTCTACGTATTGCCTCAATGGAATCTGCAATGATTATACCATTCGATGTTTCTTTTGAGTATTGCCCTTCCGTGCATTTAGAGTAAAACTGGTAGAAGCGTTCAAGTAGCTGAAGAAGCCTGAAACGTTACACTGGCTGGACACAGCGTTAAAAGCTAAAAGCAGCAAAGTAAGCCATGACGTGCTACATTCAAACGTTCGATTTTTCTTTTTATTTAAAGGAGCCACAATCATATGCTTGAAACAAGTGTTGCTCAGCCCAAAACTCTACATCGTTGAACTTGAACTACAAATTGTTACGTGTCTGGTCAATAAAAAGAGAACCGCCTATATACACTGAATGCTAAAAAAGTTTGGATTATGCATCATCCCTTTCTGTGGATTTAATTGCCATCTCGTCTTGAATATTAATATGTGTGGTGCAAATTTAACAACTGGCTTTGCTTGAAGCCTAGAGTACAATTGGTTAGACCAGTGGCATTAAGAGCAAATCAATTGCACTCCCATTTAAAACATGAAACATTAGTTTAGTTGCATTACAGTACGCAATGAGTTTCTCCAGCATAGCCATTTTCAGATTGATAGGAACTGATGTGAATGATAGGAACCAAAATTACGCCATTTGTTCTCAGGGACACACATGACCAAGGGATATTGACGTTCTGATTGCCACCGAACCATGTCATAGCTCTTCACCATAAAGTTAACTGAAGTTTAACTTTCTCCTGACACTCTAGATGCCCAAAATGCTTTCAACGGCGATCATGCCGTCTCTCAATAGAAAATGAATGATTTCCGGCGCTCTTGATATTTTTACCACTTTCCGTTTGAACACACACAACTTTGTCAGTCAGTGTACACTGTTGTTCCGAGTGTGACTCAGACACTGATTCTTCTCTTTTATGTGCTCTCCCTCTCTGAGAGGAAGGGAGCAGAGCATTTCACCCTCCTTCTTAACACCTAGACAGCATCTTTACACATGTAAGACTCCAGCTGCATCTAGGTTTGCCTTTCTTCTTACTGCAGATACAAGACCACCTGCCTAAACAGCCCTCTCAGAATCTAAGCTAACTTTGGAGTTTTTAAAAGAAAGAATATTGCAGCTATGTGTGTGTCAGAGATACCTCTAGGAGTTATTTGACTGAACTGGCTATTGGCCAGAAGAAACTTCTATTGGGGATATAGAGGGCTGCTGATGTGTCTCTTCTTTTCTCCGTTCCAGACTGTCATAAGCATGTTGGCTAGCGTAACACTGCAAAAAGTTGTTTACTTTGCATCTGTCTTATAACCTAGGCCTAGCATGTTAAGTGTTGCTGAGCAAGATCTAAATTTGTGCACCATAGTGTGCATGAGAACACTGTAGGAGCCTTCTGTTGTGGTTCTGCACAGAGGTGGAGAAACTGCAGCCACACGTAAACACACCTTGCAGCCTCGTCAGCCATAAGCCGTGACAGAAACTCACATGAGCTGCTGTTGTGTGGAGTTGAGGGGGATGGGAGGTTTGCTTCAGTGCTGATGAAAAAAAAAATCTCTGCTTGCTTCTCTGACCTCATGGGAAGTGATGCTATCTGTGTGTGGGTTGTGATTGGATAGCGCACACTGGAGAAATAGGAAGTAGTTTGACATTCACCTTCAGATACTTCTGGCAGTGGACATGCAATAGGATGTAAACTGATTGAATGGGGAAAAAAATGACTCGTGGTTTATAATTGAAAATGTTTGAAGCTCGGGAACACATCCATCAATCAGTAATGATCTACACTTTTAAGTAAACATGCTTAGACATGTTTAACTAAATATGTTTAGTTTCCTGTTAGGTATCTGTGTCTGTCTGTCACACAGCCATTTCTCCAGCAAGTCCAAGAACTGGGTGGGCAAGAGCTGTTGTCGTAATGGGTGCATGTGTGCATGTTGTGTTTTGTTTGTGGTTTTTTTTTTTTTTTTTTTTTCTGAAGGCGAATGATGTGCCAGATTAAATCACCTCCCCCTTCGCCCCTGTCATTTCTTCCCCTTTTCCTCTCCAACTTGGTTTCCTCCTTTCCTGGTTGTTCTTGGTTTCCTGTCAGCGGAAATGCCAACTGTGGCACCCTGACATGGTTGCGTTATGCTCTACTTCAGTACTTATTTCACCCAGCATGCTTCAGAGAACAAAGGAATTCTAAAGAAGTCTGTGCCTGTCCCCTTCTGGCCTTACACAGAGGTTGTAAAGCAATTTTGTTTACTTTGATGATGAACTTGAATGATGGTCTTTGACTACATTGTAAGCCGTGGCAGCTGTTCTAGGTTCTGATAAGGTAGGTTTGGTAGAGGCTTGTGCTGGCGACGTGTTAAGGGGTGTAGTAACATTATCCCATTGTGCTTACAGTGTTGAAAACACAAGGTTGAGCTCAAGCTAACAGGAAACGTAGCATGTTTAGTTAACAGCTTACAGCTCTGCTGTGATTTAAAGGCAGCTTAGATCATGGACACGAGCTCCTATCACAGGCAGCCTTAAACAACTGCAGCTCCCTGTTTATGGTGAGGGAGGAAGTAGTCTAGTTTTCCTGTACCAGCCCCAAAGCCATATTTCTGCCATTGTGCCATTCTCGGCCAGAGGCTCCATTATGGTTAACCAGTCCATGTTGTTTGTGGGGTTTTTTTTTTATTTGTTTTTTTTTCCTTTCTTATTGTTTTGTTTTCTTTTCTCACTGCTCAGCCTCCAAATCTGATCTGAACACCAGTTTAGAACTGCCATTATACTGAGCAGACATCACACCACTGCAGAGTGCCATGTGACCTAACTATGGGAACCTTGAGAGATGTAGGTTTGCCATTGGAATGGTTGTATTCCACGCTCAGAACCATTCTGCTGTTTAGGCCAAGTGAGAGTGAGGCAACTGCTCCCTTTGAAGTGTCTGCCACCTTTACTATCAGAAGAAAGGACCACCCTCAGTGCAACCTAAACTGTCCCTAATGCATTACACTCTAGATTTTACTTTACCCCCCCCCCCCCCCCCCCTCTTTGTTCTCCTCTTCTGTCTCTCCTCCCCTCTTGCTCCCCCTGATCATCTGTACCTGGCAGCGCCCACAGTGCTTGGACGCTAATGAAAGGACTCTTCTGTGTGTGTGTGAAAGAGAGAGTATGTTGATTTGAATCTGTGTGCAATGTTACTGTACATATTGTGTGTGTTTGTTTGAATGGGTGTTTAAGTTATATCTGGATATGAAAGAACACTTCCTGTTTTTTTCTCATCATTCTCCATACATTAAAGCAGCAATTTGATAGCGTTGATATGTGGTGCAGCATTCCTTTCTATACTCTCTTTGTTTGGCCCTAGTCCTTCACATTCTTTGGAGGTGAATCTGAAGTCTAGCTTTATCTGTAGGCCTTGGTATTTCAGGGCTGCTGGCCCCATATCAGAGAGAGGGGAAGATTACAGAGAGAGGACAGAATGGGAGAGGGAGAACCAGACACACTAAGACAATCTCAAGGAGAGGTAGCAGTGATGACGTTCACATATGCTGTAGTCCTGACTCTGCTGCCACAGATGAGGCCCAGGGCGAGCAGCGCTTGCAGTCGTCCCTAGAGGTCCAGTGGGAGTTATGGGATGGGTGGGATCATCATCTGCACTGTAGCACTGTAGTCTCCTCTTACAACTCTGTCTGTCTTTGTTTCTCAGCTCGACCTCTGAGCTGTTAATGGATTGACACAGGAATGAATGTCATTCCACTGAAGAAGGGTCCCTGTGTTTGTGTGTGTTTCACTGGCTGGGGGAAGGACATTTTCAGAACTATAGGTTTCGTATGTGGTGTGGTACAAGTTTCCGAGTCATGATGAAACCTAAACCATTGTTCCTCTTACTGTATTATGCTGAACATCTGCTCTGTGTTTGTTGCGTGTTGCTTTGATGGTGGGTTGTTGTTAGGATAACTTGCATGCTGTTTGGATGGGTCTTAATTATCACATGCTCATGGAAATTAACCAACAGGTGTGTGTGTATGCACGTGTGTGTGTCAGTCAGTCTTTTTTAATCCTAAACCTGTTGAAAGAGCTTTAAGTCTGGGAACCCCCTGACCAGCTTTGTCCATGGGCCATCTTCGTGTGAGAGAGTGTGTGTGTGTGTGTGTGCGTGCGTGCGTGCGTGCGTGTGTGTGTGTGAGTATCTCTAGTGTCCGTGTGTGGATAAGGGAGGCAGCACTAATTCAGGGGAGATAATCTTGTTGTTTTCTGACATTGTGTCCTCACTACCGAACAGATTCCTGAACCACCGAACTGTGTGCCTCTGAGAAGAGAAAGTCGGGCACAATGGTGTGTGCGTGTGTCTGTGTGTGTGCGAGAGCAAGAGAGAGGGCAAATGTGTGGTACAGAAAGAGTTATGGTTGTCTGCATTGTGAACTTCTGTGAACTTTTTTTTTTTTTTTTCCTCAAGGCTTTGCCCATCTCACTTCAGAGTTGGCAGTTAGCAATTTTCATGTGTACGCGAATGTGTGTGTGCCAACTGACACTCTGAGTATGACCTGAACAAAGTGCCTCCCATTCACTTCTGCTCATATGACAACTTCACACTAGCCAGTGCTACAGAAATGAGTACAGTCATCTTTGCGCATGTGCGTGTACATGCGCCAAGAGAAAATCGATGTCTTGCCTCAGTTTGACGAAAATGTAACTTTTATAATGCATGTAAACACCTTTGTCTGGTTGAAATCGAACCGAACCTGGTGGCACCCTTTGTGTAAATCCAGTGGAGCTGGTTTGGAATAGGAGTGGTAGCTCACACATCTTTGCACAACACTATTGTTTTCCTTTCCACTGACTTTCAGGTTGCGGATGCTGCTGATTGATTGCCAAGATGGGGGGGGGGGGGGTACCAACAGGACACACCCACACATGCGCATGCACTCACACACTCACTCTTAACCTGGCTACAGCATGGAGATGGCTGTACTCTCAAAGTAAACACAAGGGCAGCCAAGTGCGAAATTCCTGGAGACAGTTACAAGAGCACATACGGACACACACACACACACATATACACAAACACACAAAGGATTCTGAGGAAAAAGCCAAAACTGAAGGGAAATTCCTTTTCTCCCGATCTTGTCTTAAGGGAATGGAAACTGATGGCACTGGTATAATTTCTCTCTCTTTGATATCTAATTCCCCTTTGCACACAATACATGATAGTCAGATGTGCTATTGGTCATGGACATTAACAGTTGTATTTCCCCTGGAAAATAAAGCAAGCACATCTGACCTGAGTGATCGGACGAGATCCAGAAGAGTAGTCATATGATGAAAATTTGATAAGAGAATTAAAAATGGGTGGAAGAGGAGGGATCAAAAGAAGCCGTGAGATAAAAATGGACAGTGTGGGTTGAAAAGCAAATCTCAAATGTATGGAGAGGCAATGCACTGTTTTTGCACTGTTCACACGCAACATGGGAGAGATGGGGACTGATGGGGCATGCTCACTTCAATATCTAATAATTATACCTAAGATCCTCATTTATGAACAATAGACACGCACACTCACGCTTTCCTGACTAGTTTAGTGGGGTAGACAGCAGTGTGACCAACATGCTGCTCTCCTTTATCCCCAGCAAGAGAGAGAAAGGGAAAGAGAGTGCACAAAATGGCTCCCTATTCTGCCATCTGTGATTTTAGGAGCCTGGTGCCGTAACTCAGTCAGCTGGGCTCAGGCAGAGCTGCAAGGTGTGTGTGTGTGTGTGTGTGTGAGAGAGAGAGAGAGGGGGAGAGAGAGAGAGCGGGGATTGGGCTAGTCTGCTGGGCTCTTCTTTAGCATGTGGCCCAACTGTGGTGCTGACTGTATGACTACAGCACTGCAAGAACCCTGGCTTTAAATTAGTGGAAAAATACATCTCTGCCTCTGGGAACACATTAGAAAGGGACACAAGAGTAAAGCTGTGCAATCAGCGTTTGTCCCCACTGATTGCTTCTGGTGAGGAGCTGGTTAATGATTCTTCCAGGCGACCTTTCCTCTGGTGTAAAGGTCAACAGCAGAGCTGGTCTGATTACCCAACGTCTTTCTCCTGGTCATTCCTGGTCTTCTCAACCACATGGCCTCCAGACCCTCTTTTGTGTGTCTGTGTGTGTTGGTGTGTCTGTGTGTTAGTTTCTTAATTCCATCTATTTGGCTTGGCTTTGCAAAGATTATCTATTTGAATTCATAGATATGGATGTTTGAAGTTGAAAGAGTCTAAAAATGTGTGGTAGTGGGGTGCTTGCTTTCATTTTAGACCTCTGTGTTGGTGTGTGTGTGTGTGTGTGCGTGTGTGTGTGTGTGTGTGTGACATAGAGGGAACTTTGATGTCACACCTTTGATCAGGATGCCCATCTGCTGGATGAGGAGACCCATGTGTGGAGACACGGACGTGCACAGTCAGTCTCTCTCTCTCTCTCTCTCTCTCTCTCTCTCTCTCTCTCACCTCTTTCTCTCTCTCTCTCTCTCTCTAACCTCTTTCTCTTCTTTGCTCGTCCCTTGACTTCCCGTACCCTCTGTGGTCACAGCAGCGCCTCCTTTCGTCATCTCTCACGAGAGCTGGCCATCTTACCTATCAAATCAGCTCTCATGTCTTACTGCCTCCATCTCCCTCACTTATCTCTATTTCTGTCTCTAATTTTCTTTCTCTCCCTCATGCCCTCTCTCTTTCTCACGGACCTCCCCGCCCCTTCTTCCTCTCTTTCTCCCTCCCTCTCTCTCTCCCTCTCTCTCTATCTCCCCCTCTGATGGCTGGCTGCAGTGTGTTTATGGCAGAGTGTGCTTTCTGAATGAGCCTGTAGGAGATTAGCAGCTCTGCAGTACTGTGACTCTAGCTCCAGTACTGTGTCTGCGTGTGCACGCGTGTGTACGGCTATTAGAAAATGGATCCTTGGCTCTCGGAGCCAGACTCGCTCTGAATCTGCTAGATGAAGACAATCAAGCGTCTGATTGTGGCGTACTCTGAAACATTCAGGTAGCCTAGTGGCCTCGCTGCAATTGATTTGAACAGGCATAGATTTGCCTCATTGATTTCTGCTCTGAAAATACCAAAGAGGGAAGTACTCTCCTATGCAAATGTCCTTTGTAATAAAGTGCTATCTGCCTGGGTTGCTAAGTAACGGAGCCCACAAGAGTCTTGAAATGGTGTTTTCTGTAAAGGCTTTGAATGAATTCTTCTTTTCCTTCTTTCTTAATTTTTTTTTTGGATATGATCAGTTGGCTCCTTCTTTTTGCTTCTCACACATGGGCACACCTGCTGCACTGGCATATGAGCACATGACCATCAGTCAAGGACGCACGGCATCGCATCGTCTCTCCTCTTTTGAAATGCAGCTGAAGGGCTATGCTCTTCCTTCCCATAACTCACTCCACTGACTGCCCCCGTGACCCCTTGCCCCGAGTCGAGCTGCCTCGCTGCGGCCATGGGCCAGGTATCTGGGAACAAAACAATTTATTCCAAACGGAGCATTGCGCCATCATCTAAGCAGGCAGTTTGGCCTGATTTGGATGGAAGGGAACTAGGTTTCCATGGAGAGTGCAAGCTTGGATGCTTGGGTGAAGACGCAATGTGAAGTTAGCCGTGTTTTCCACTGCAACAGCTGTGTGTGCATGAGCAGAGATCTCGACCTTGTTTTCTGTTTTGTTTTGTTTTTTTTCTGTGTCTCCTCAGACAGTTTTAACCATGGATTTAGATACATGTGATGTATATGATGTATATATATGAATCAGTGTTGATTGAAGGATACCGCTCCACTGTATACCTCAGTCATCATGACTGAAATGTATTGTTTCCAGCAAACTGTTTTTGGTCTAGCTACCTGAACCAGTAGGTGACAGTTGAGCTGGTCGGGTACTGATCTGTTGAATATGACCCATCAGGTGTATGGATGAGGCTACCTCTCCACACAGGACGCAACAGGACATAGCCAAGTGATTCCTGACTGACTGTTAGGAGAAGAATGTTGTGTCCTGAAAGCAATCAACAGACATTTGACAGAAACTATCAGAGTGCCATTCCCCCAACGCCCCCCCCACAGTGACTCCCTGCACACGAGTCAGAAAAAAGCTACTAACAACTTATCTTTGTCTTGCAAGTTCTCTGTCTACCTTCCAAATGTCTCATCTGTCTCGTCCTTCTAAAAATGTCTTCTAATCGCTTTATTCACTACTTTGTGTCCATTCTTTCTTGCTCACATTTCCTCATAATGTATTTGTGGTGCCATCATACCCACCTCTCTCTCTCTCTCTATCTCTCTCTCTCTCTCTCTCTCTCTCTCTCTCTCTGTGCTGACACACAGCTGGCTGTAGGAGGTGCGGTATGTGGCTCTGCTGCCACGGCCGCTCGTTGTTTTCCCAGCCCGTCCGCTGGGCCGGAGCAATTGAACACGCAATGTTTACTCCAGCCTCTTCAGCTCTCTGTGTCCTCTCATTCGTCCTCTGCGCTCACTAGCTCACTCACATCTGGAGCTGGTTTACGCTGCACCACACACACACACACAGAATTATTGCATAACCTCACATGCTCCCTTTCACTCCCTGTCTCCCTTTTTTGCCCCTCTTGCTCTCTTTCTTCCATTTTCTCCATTTTTATACAGCTTGTCATATTGGTTTGAAGTTGTTACATTGGCATTTCTCTCTCTCTCTCTCTCTCTCTCTCTCTCTCTCTCTCTCTCTCTCTCTCTCTTTCTTTCTCTCTCTCTCTCTCTCTCTCTCTCTCTCTCTCTCTCTCTCTCTCTCTCTGATTCCACTGATGTTAAGGGGAAGAAAGAGGAGAAAGCAGCTCTGCAGTTGGCACAGTATGCATTCACACTAGGACTCATCCATACACATACGTACAAGCTAGCAGACAGACTATATGCATTTGGATGCAACATGTAATGTTGACATGTTGCGATGTCAGGCTGCTGGGAAGTTTTTTATGTATGTATATATGTGTGTGTGTTGAAAAGGTATTATGTCTGCACAGGCTTTGGTGTTTGTGTGTTTCATTCAGTGTTGTGAAGTTTTAATGAAGTGTTGGCTCTCCTGGTGTGGTGTAGAGGAGGAGGCACCCACATCTTTAATTGCAGCGAACAACGTTTTCTCTTCAAATAAAGGGGTGTGGGGGGGGGAAGAAAATAAAAGATTCTTTCCAGCTGAAGAGGCCCCAGAGGGAAAGGCACATGTATGCTCTCTCACACACACACACACACACACACACACACACACACACACACACACACACACACACACACACACAGTCATCATAACTTCAGGCTGAGAAAGGTAAAGGTGTGTGTGTGTGTAGTGTTTTGTCTGAGTCAGGTCAGTCAATGTTACCTGTTCTTTCCAATGCTCAATTTACAAGCAGCAGCGACAGTGACTGATTCTGTGGGATAATAAGGCTTTGGAGAGGTCTTTTTTCCCCTGGAAGTTCCATGGGTGAGATTCCGGAATCCTGAGGATTAAATGTTCTCTGGAAGCATTCCTCACTGCCTCAGAATTCCGGCTAAATAATGGCTGCCTGATTCCCTTATGCAAGTCCAAGCTTTCAGAGAAGAATCAAGTGTGGTTGTGTGTGTTCACACTACAGGTCCATCTGATGTTAAAACATGCTGTTATGCAGTACAGCAGAGTTAAGGTTAAAACAGAGGTGGCTACTCATCCACAATTCTTGTTTGATTCTCACTCTTCTTGTGTACAGACTGAATCTCTGACTGCTCTTAATGTTAGTGACACATTGAAGTATATATTGTTTGTATATAGATGTCAAGGGAGTGCTGTTCACTTTTTAACTGTGCAGTGTTTTAAGCTTGTGAGTTGTATATAGCTAGATATTTGGAACAACCTAGAACAATCTGACCTTTTAACCTAATTGTGTTTGAGTCTGATCTTCCCTTAGCATGGCTGTCTGATGCTTTTGTTTATTGTCTGTGTGTGTTTGTCAGCTTGTGGTATGGGTTTAATTAGGGATGTTTGGCTTGCTCAGTCATCTTTTGAAAAGCATGATGGCAGACTCTTGAGTAAAACTGAGTTCAGAGCAATTTGTCTCTATTGATGTTTGTTCAATTATGTCTGGAAGGCATTTGTTACATGGTTGTGTTGCATACAATGAACTGCCTTAGTCAATGTCAGTTTTTGGTTCTCCTCCTCGTGTTTTGGGTATGCTTGTGTGCGTGTGTCTGTCTGTGTTGTATGTTTGCAGAGGTATGTTTGTGTTCAACTGCTAGGACTACAGGCAGACCTGATAAGGGAGATTTTTCTAGAATGTCATGTTTACTGTATGTACTGGCTGTTGAATGTGGCCGGTGTGGTATTACCCATTTCCATTTGGATGCATCGGGCGTGGAGGGCAGAAGGCTTCTCCACAATATCAGAGTCAGTGCAGGCTCCGGCCATCATGACCACTCGCTCACTCTCACTCTCACACCCCAGCGCGCGCGCACACACACACACGATAGTGACGGTTATGTTCTCCTTCTTATCTCTCCTGCACCATTACAGCCCTTGGCTTGCATGTGGCTGGGGACAGGGGTTACACATGCTGGGTGGGCTGGGTAAGGCCCATATGGTGGTTTAGGGGGATCATGGTGCATGGGTAAGGGTGTGTATGTGCATGTTTGTGTTGATGTCTGTTGGAGCTGAACCCACAAAAACAGCTCACAAGCATAGATATGATGGGTGGTGAGAAGGTTTAGGGTGTAGCATTTCTCTCTGTCTTGCTATGTGTGTTAGGCCTAAGTCATTTCAGCTTGTAACAAAGCCATTATTTTAATATTTATACGGACATCAGATGTCTCAGTTTATATACATGAAATAATCAGGAATCTCTGCAGGGTTTGTTTCCATGTTTGTCATACACAGGCCTATAAGGACATTATGAGTCTCTGACTGATTGACAACAAGCAGGGCTGATAGCATTCAGGCGCCATGCTGGATCTCATGCGTACCAGCATGCATGTAAACTCTGCCAGTTTGTGCAGCAGGCCTATTGCAAAAAAGCCCCAGTGGTTTAGGCATCCAGGTATATCCCGCTTGGATATTATTATGTTGGGTGAGTGATATGTCATCGATGAAGCTGCTGGTCAGGAGGTGTTGCTTTGTTGTGTTGTCATGAGACAGATGTTTTCTGCATAATTGTACTAAGATTGTACCCAGTTCCTGACAGACATGAGAGAAGCACAATTAAAACACAATGAGAATGTTGTTTTATTACTTGGCTGTAGCAAAATCCATATTTGCACAAACCTGAAATGAGTGAGTGCACTTCAGCATTAGTCAGCCTATAGCGTGCATTTTCATGTATGAAGTTTAGAATCATCGATTGAAGTGATTCAATTTAAAAACTCAGATTTAAATTGAAATTTAAATTAAAAAAAATGTCAAAATGTTCCTGAAGTGCTGCTTTGTGTCTAGCCAGAACAGAGTCAATATATTTTCATATTGGAAATGTGGCTCCATAATTATTCATAGTAAAAACCAATTGGTCTATTGATTGGTGCGCAAAGGAACAAGACCATTTCTTATTGCTACTACTTATCAAAAAGGTTGCCGACCTCTGCACTAAACACTCCATGTTTAACAGGCTCTGAAGCCTCTCCCTCTAGTTGTGCTTTTGTAATTACAAGGATGTTTGTACACTGTACATGTATAGTATAGCTGTGTGTTTCTTATTGTGTTGTGAATGCGGTCGCTCTGATTTCCATTAGAATGAAGTGATCTTGTGGTCGGACTGAAGCGCAGGACTCAATAAGCAGCAGCAGCAGCAGCACCGGGTGGGGGGGGGACACCAACCAGCATTTTTAATTTTTATTGATTTATTCATGACTCATATTAGTAGTGTAGAAAGAGAATACATTTACAGTAAAACAGGCTGCTGGGCTCTCTGTGTGTGTGTGTGTGTGTGGTGTGTGTGTGTGTGTGTGTGTGTGTGTGGTGTGTGTGTGTGTGTTCTGGAGCAAAGGCACCTCTCCTAAAATCGCTCACTCAGATCTTCCCCTTCCTCCGTTTCTCCCCAGCGCTTGGCTTCTCTTTTGCTCACTGGTTTAGAGACACTGGTCATGTGACTTCAGTGGGGGGTGCAGCAAAGGGCGGGGGCTGCACATCAGACCCTTTGTTCTCCCGACTCCGCCCATTCAGAGAGCACACTCATGGCTCTTTCTCCCGCCACACAAACACACGCGCGCACGCTTTTATGCACCGTCACTTCTATTCCCATCTTTCAGTCTCTCATTTTCTCCCTTCATCTCTCTCTCCCTCTCCTTCTCTTTTTCTCTCTGCCTTTCTTTTTTCCATGTCATCGTACCTCCCCTCCCCCCTCGCTGTGTGTCTCAGTTTGACAGTAATATGGAGGCCACTGGAGGGCTTAGTTCTGTGCTAATGGACTCTAATCTGGGTGTCTGCAGTCTACAGGCCTCTTACAGGCCTCCCTCCATCGTTGCCCTCTTATGGAGCTCCTGCCCACACATGCTTCATTGCATCTCCTGCCTCTCCACCCATGTTATGAATGGCTACTGCCTAATTTCCTGTCTATTTATGTTCTTCCTCTGTTTGTATGGTAGTGCTGGCTGTGTGTGTGTTTGTCTATGTCTATGTGTGCGCATGTGTCTGTGCGTGTATAATTTTGTCTCTGCTTCTCTCATTGGTGCAAATGTCCGCAAATGTGCGCTGTCTCTTTAAAATGGATCAGTAAATATTAATATAACAATGTTAATGTAATCCTCAGAGCGAGGCTGAAATAGGAGCAAGACCATTTCCTTCTATCTCTCCCCAAGAACTCTGCCAAATGTTTATGTGTTTCTTTCTTCCTATTTTTGCGTAAATGGTTTTTGCAGGCCAGTAGAAAATGGCATTATCACGGGACGACAACAACACATGTTTATCGTATGTGGTACTTTTCTGTAGTTACCCCTGATGAGCAGGACCACAGAGCCAAACAGATCTGAAGGATGTTTGTCCTGTTAGGCTGCAATGTTATTCTGCTTATAAAGGTCATGTTGAAGAATGAGTGGCGAGTCCCCCTCCTGGGTCGCACATCCTGGTTGGCTCCTGCTCTGCCCATAGCGCTAAGGGAATAAATATTTGAGGAAGTGTTCAAACATTTCCTCTATGATGCCTTTACCGTTAACCCTGGAGTTATCCATCTTCCTTGAATACATGCATGGACATGTCTTTCTGATAAAAGTGTGGGGTGGGATTGGTTTGAGTGTTTTTGTTGATATGGAGAGAGCACATGATCGAAATTTGACAAAATAAACAATGAGAGGCTGTAGTGCTTTGTTTGTTCTTCCTGGAAGAGTGATGTTTCATTCCTGATGTCACTCAGTGCCCACTAACCCCCTAATAGCTCTCACCCACTCTCTCACTTGTTCTTCATAATCAGAGAAGAGCTGTTGTTTTTGGAACTGCTGCAGTTGCTACCCACACACCAGAACTGCAGTTAACTTGATCACAAACACACAGACGGACTCTTCTTTCACCCTCACTCTCAGGCTCACACATGCAGACAAGATTGACAAGATTCAGACTGTAAAGCTCACATATAACAAAGGCATTCACCAACTTGGCCACATTTAACATCTGTATTCACCTTCAGACTTCTCTCTCTCTTCTCATTGCTGCCATCTGTGGTCTGCTGTAAAAGTGCAGCTGGATAGACCTGAGCCCATCCCCCACACTCAACTCCTCTGGAAACATTTTAATTGAAAAGGGGAGGGAGGGCAATGTCACAGAAAACTGTGTGTATTTGCACGCGTTTGACACGATGTGTGTCTGAGTGAAGCAGAAACGAGTTAACCTAGTCATACCACACCATAAGTATTTTCTGTATAGATAGATATATAGTATTTTATATATAGATAGATCATGTGAGCATGTATGATGAAACAGCAGGGAAAGACAGTGGTGACATCCTGTTTGAGGTAAAGGGAATGTCAGTGAAATATGCTGCAAAGAAACACACACACACACACACAGACTCAGTGGACGTGGGGTTAAAGGATTATCTCCTTCCGGGATGCTTGGTCTCAGTCTGTCACACTGTTCTCATTTGTGGACCTTCACATGTGACTCACTCTTTTAGTTTACGTTAGTGCTGAGAGCTTTGTGATTGATTATGGCTTTTTTATTACTGTTATTTATTTATTTTGAGCCATTTGCACTCAGTCCCTGCTTTTACTCGTGATGTCTGCCGAATGGTTGTCTGTGTGAATCCTTGTCTGATGGTGGGGCGTTAAAATGACCGTAACTAGAAAAGCGCTCAGAGAGCGCAGACCTCCACCAAGGCAATGTCACTGACCCAATATAAATTCTAGATGGTGTTCTGGATCAGTCAGGATATCTCATGCTCTGTCTTTCCCTCCCACCCCCCACCCTGTCAATGGTGTCAATACAGTTGGCTCTACAGTTCAATTTAGGAAATGTAGATTTCAAGCTGTTTTTTGGGGGGGCGGGGGAATAGATCCAAAGATATTTAGCATTCTGCAGTGTAATCATGTTTGGGGTCCTTTTTTGCATAGCGGCGCTGTGGACGTTAACTGCTTAATGCGTCTTGTGTCATTGCAGTGTATTAGAGTGTTGATGTTTGGGTGATGGGAATTCTGAGGAGTGTGTGAGTGAGTAAGTAAAATACACTGTAAAGCTGCAGTGCTGCTGTTTTGAAATGACAAGAGGTTTGTGTGTGTGTGTGTGTGTGTGTGTGTGTGTGTGTGTGTGTGTGTGTAGAATGTAAAGTAGAAAAGCAGTAGTGTATCTCTGTGGGCTGGGATAATGGAGAGTGCGTTATGTAACACTGCTCGGACTCACTCACACATGCGCGCACGGACACACTTACACACACACACACACTCTTTCTCCCTTTCTTATATTCTCTCAAATGCAATGTCTCCCTCTCATTCACTCACCCGGTCACACACACACTTTTTTTTTTGCTCCTTCTGTGTGTATTTCCCAGCTCTGTCTTCTCTTTCATCGTCTTCCTCCGTTTTGTCATCTTTTCTGTTTTCTCTCTCTCTCTCTTTCCTCTCTCTTTGTCTCCTCCCTCTCTCTGTCTCCTCCCCCTCTCTGGGCTCTACTCTTCTCTCTGCTAATTCAGGGAAATCTTGAGTCATGTTGCTGCAGCTTGGTTCAGCCAAGTTCACTGTCCATGCCGCTGAGTTGTTTTCCTTCCCACCCTTCTCTTAAACATTCACACACACATTCATCCCCCCACCTCTCACTCACAATCTCACACACACACACACACACACACACGTACACAAAAGTAGATGCACAAATGAGTTCTGCCCTGACCCTGCCAAAGTTAATGAAGCAATAACCAATGACAAAACCTACCTGCCATCTGGCATACAGTCAAACATGAATTTTGTGTGCTGTGTGCATGAATATATTCATACACTTATCCAGTGCTTTTTTTAACATGTAAATGACCAATTTAAATACTCTCAAATGCCGTGAGAAGTCTGTTTACAACCTATTGACTCCATATGATCATGATTGCTTGTAAGTGTGGGTTTATGGTATGTGTGGTATATATTTGCAGTGTGATTGTTTTGGAGTGTGTGTGTGTAGTTTTAGGGTATGTCCATTATCCTGCTGATGATGCCGGATCTGAATGCAGACTGAGTTTGTAAATGTGTGTGGTGTTTGTTTGTGTTTCCATTTCCTGGTAGATGGCGACGCGCAGAGGGACGTTACGCTGTGGACCGGGCCTCCATCATCAGCCACTGGAACTGGCTTCAGGCTCATGTGTCAGACCTAGAGTACCGCATCCGCCAACAGACAGACATCTACAGACAGATCCGCTCCAGCAAGGTGCGCGCGAGTACACACACACACACCACACACACACACACACACACACACACACACAAACATACAACAACAGACATATACAGACAGATCAGGAAGGTGCACTCCAGCAGATTCACACACACACACTCATCCACAGACAGAGTGCTCCAGCAGGTGCGCGAGACACACACACACACACACACACACACACACACACACACACACACACACACACACTATACACCAACAGACATATACAGACAGATCAGGAAGGTGCACTCTCAGCAAGATTCACACACACACACACACACACTTCATCCACCAGACAGATGTGCTCCAGCAAGGCACACACACAAATTACATCTACAGGCGGATCCACACACAGAGAGAATCTGTCAACTAACAGACATGTACAACTCAAGCAAGATCCCCACACACTCACACGTACACATCAGATCCCCGATATAGAAATATTATCAAGCCGATTCTTCTCACGCACTCAAACTATCCATCAGACCGAAATCTACAGACAGATCCCATCTCGCGCCATGACATTCAGTCTCATGTACTGACGGCAAGGTCAGACACATCTGCCCTGTTGTCATGGTAACGTCACTCACACACAATTTCACAAAAGGCATAGCTTCAGTAGGCAACTGTGTTCACGCTTTTCTATCGGTGCTCTCATGCACGCGCCTGTGTGCGCCCGCTTGAAAGTGAGATGTCTCACCTCAGCTGCAAATGGGAGTGGGAATATGATTGTGGCAGTCCCCTGCACAGTTCTTAATTTAAGACTGTGAAATACAACACGCCATCACATGACTTTGGTGTCAGCTGACATCCTCCTAAACACGCACACTCGCAGGGGTGTGTCCACATTATTCCTCCTCCTATACACGCACTCTCCCAGGACTGTGTCTACATCATTCCTCCCTTCTATTTTCTCTGCACTCCCTGTTTTTTACCCTTTATATCTCTGCCTTCCAGTTTTTTTCAGTCCTGTCCTCTGTCTTTTCTGCCACACCTTTCTTCCTTGCTACCTTCCTAATCCTCTCATTCACTCCTTTCCTTTTCCATTTCTTTCTTTTCATTCATCTCTCCTCTCTTTGCCTCAGTTTGCTCCTCTTCTTTTTCACATTTTCCATCCTCTCTTCCTCCCCTCTTTCCCTGCTCTCCTCTCTCACTTTACTTCTGGACCTCTCTGCAGCGGTCAGTTTAGCAACTCTTGTCTCTCTTGGTCTCTCCTGCAGGGTCCTGTGGTGTTGGGAGATCCTGCCCCTGCAGAGCCCTCATTGGAGGAAACGTATGAGGTGAAGGAGGAACCAGTGTCCTGCCAAGTGTCTCAGGTATCATATATGAAAGAACTGTTAACACATCTATTATTATAGAAAATTTTAAGAGGTTTTCTACATTCGTTCAATCTCTACGTATTATGAATGTGGGTAAAGATGCACATTACATTGGGCTGCTGAATCAGGAATACTGAACTGAAGCTGGGAAGCCAGACACACACACACACACTCTCTCTCTCTCTCGCACACTCTCTCGCTCGCTCTCAGACAAGAAATCTCAATATCTGTCAGAATAAAACACAGAGATGTGTGTAGTTATGTAATCATATGTAGCCAAATGTATCAGCTGATCACCTGCTGTGTCATGCAGGAGCCTAACACCTTATCCAGTGAGCTGTGTGATGGCTCTAAAATGACTCTGATGGAGGTGGTGATGAGCTTTCAGCTGGGCACTGTGAGTGGTGTTGGCTTGCTAATCACCACCATGCTGAAGATAAAGAGACATTAATGCTGGAATTAAAATGGCCAGAATCTGAATTGATTGGACCTGTTTGTTACTGTGGGCCCTGATTGCGTTCAGGAGTGCAACTTTGAGATGTTGCTGGGTGATTCACGTGTTTTGTTTTGTTAGAAATTAGGCTAGTGCTCACTGCCTGCTGTTCTCATGATAAAGCCTTTAAGCCCGGTATTTTTTTTCTTCAACCAGTGTGCCTGTGTGGATGAGTGTTTTCTCTGTAGATGAGGATGAATTTGAGTCTGTGTTTGAGGAAAAACAATGTATATGGGCTGGGCTAAATGGAGTTAAAAACAGCAAAAACAAGGTGTGAAAGCATGAGCATCACTGTGTGGGAGTGATAGATGAGTGTGTGTGTGTGTGTGTGTGTGTGAGTGTGTGTGTGTGTGTGAGAGACAGCCACCAGACACACGCATAGTCCACAAAGGCAGTTTTCCCTGTAGTTGCTCCATCCATGCTTATTTCACCCAGTGTTCAAGGTAGTACCATTGGCCCTTGCCTATTTGAGAGGAAAAAAAATAGTGGACTCCTCCAGCGCTCCACTGCCCTCTGGGTTTTTGGAGAGTGTTAATGGGATTGGGGCAAGGGAGGAGTGGCCATTTGCCTAGAGTTTCGGTGGCTGGTTCATGGAAAATTGTGCTGTGTGTGTGTTGGAGGGGGAGCTCCAAAAACACTGGTGGTCTTTGTTCTGGCGTGCCAAGTGCAGTTGAACGTCCTCTGCTCCTCTGCCAGGCCCAGCTTCAGAGGAATGCAACCGGACTGCCTGTTTCTCTTTCACCCAGCCTTCACCCACCAGCCCACTCCCCCCGCCCCCACCACAGCAGTGGTATCGCCCAGTGCTGCCAGCCCGTCAGGGGTTTCCACGACAACCCCCGTGTGAATGGCTTGTTTGCTCTCTCCACAGGACTTTGGCTCTGACATCTCAGAGAGTTCCACTTCAGAACCGGGCCTGAGGAAGGCCTGTCCTTCAGGGAAGCAGGTCAATGGTGTCATCAACAAGTAAGACCACTCATATACACACACACACATGCACGCACGCACGCATGCATGTTCATTATTCTGTCTCACACACAGTTTTGTGTTTACATCCCAAAACTCAGTTTTACAGAGTGAAATAAAAACAACATTGGTTGCCTTTTTTGAAACATCAGATTGCATTTTAAGTGACCCTCAAGTGTTCTCTCTAATCAACTATCTCTCTCTCTCACTCTCCCTGTCACTGTGTCTCTCTCTGTCTCTCTGTGTCTCTCCAGTCTGAGGCCAGCTTCTCCAGAGGCAGGAGAGTCAGAGGAGTTTCAGCAGCAGACGCAGTGGGGCAGTGCATTAGCCCCCTCCCCTCCTGACCACACCTGCGTGGCTGCACGCACAAGGCCCCTCATCAGCTGCAAGAGACGTCGACTCGTCAGAGCCAGCATACTCACCAACCTCAACCGCAAGGTGTGTGTGTATGTATGTGTGTTGTGTGTGAAAACAATGTGAGGGCAGTTACTGGATGTACAGTGAGACACATTTGCAGAGTGAGAGCGAGCTGACAGTGTGGGTATTGGCAGTGTTCTATGGATATTCACTATCTAGATATAAACAGGAAAGTGATGTTAATGATGTATTGGACCCTGTGGTGTCATCCTATTTTAGTTTGTTTTCTCATTTGCTTTTTTAGTCATGGCAGATATGATTGTTGGTGTGTGTGTCTATTTGTGTGTGTGTGTGTGTCTATTTGTGTATTTGTATATGTGTGTGTGGATGTGCATGGGGAGTTCTCCTCTATTATTACTTGATATGCGAGACATATAAATGCAATACAGAAATGCAGACTTAAATCTCCATCTATTATTACCATATTCAGACTGCGAGAGCATTTGAATTCAGATCAGCTGGTAATGTATGGATGAGGAGAGATGTCCTGCATCTCCTCCCAGCCTCTCTGGTTTTGGGTTTGGCATTGGGAGGGCTTTTCTGGGCTTTGGTTCAGGGCTCATAGCACTGTGTGTGTGTTTCATCACTGAGTCATCCCGCACGCTCATTAACAAACATGAGTGGATCGGAGTGAGACCAGGACCGGGCCCAGTGCCCATCCCACTGATCTGAGCTCAGCTCAAGTGTCTCCTCGCTCTTCCCCCGCTGTGTCTAACGTCCACTCCCAGCTGTTCTGGGAACAGTCTGCTGTAACCCGATGCGGCTTTATGTCACGGCCCTGCTGGGCCAGAGCTCTTTTCACAGCCCTGGGGCCTATTACAGCAAACCTACCCTATCAGCTCACGCTGTGAATGCTGTTTCCAAATAGCCCTCTGTCCCAAGGTAAAACAGTCTTAAGCAAGAAGAAGCAGTCTGCTCATCCACTTTAAGCAGCGAATTATAAAAGGAATCTGTGAGCTGAGAAAAAGTGAGTGACATTTAATTCTCATGTTCATAGGTGGTACATGTCTGATGTCATGAGCAAAATGAACACTGATAAATAAGCACCACTCCACCCTCTTGGCAGAGGACGTAAAGCATGTGGACTGCATTTCCCAGGGTCCCATGCTGCATTGCTTATCTTTCTGATTACCACAAGTTAAAATGGCAAATATTTTACTCTTTCACCTGAGGTAGTGCCCTGTCTGCCTTGTGTTTCCAAGGCTTCTGTCTTTAGGGTTGGCTCCCTGAGAATGGGCTTCTGTCACTTAACAGCCTCACAGGACAGCTCACAAAGGCCCTTTATTAATTTCACAGACTGCTTAGATTACCATTCAACCTCATTTCTGAAATGTCTGTTTACTGTCATGCCCTTACATATATTGTCCTTTGCACATAGCACAAGAGGAGTGTTGTAGTCTGACGTGTCCCAGCCTGGGCAACCTCTCAGGCTCATCCTCCTTGTGTGTTCCCTCTTACTTACCCCTCTCCCTATTTTATTCCAACTGGTCACTACGTGCCTATATGCCTTGCCTATATTAGGTGCCTATAGGTATATGGTTGTCCCTTGTTCAACATGTGTCCACAGATTTTTGCTTTGTCTGTAGTACTTATTGTGTTGTATATTGTGTTATATGTATCTTACTACATGTTTATATGTTGTGGTGTAGATATATAGCGTACAGAGAGCTAACATCTACCGGAGTCAAAGTCCTTGTATATGTAAATATACTTGGCCAATAAAGCTGAGTCTGACTCTGATGAACCCAGAGATGCCTCTCAGGCCAGCTCATAGACCCAAAGGTGCAGTGATGAATGTGAGCATTTGGGTATGAATGAGTTTTTCTGAACATGATCTAGCACTCCCACAGGCTCGATTCCCGACCGGTAGAGACAGAGAGACCATAGCCAGTGTGTGAAACAAAACTGAATGGAATTACGTGCAAACAGCACACTAAATTGAACAGTTCTTTAAAAGCGTCTCTTTCAAACACCGTTGCACAAAAGTCATTTGGCGCAGCGCTAGTAGCTTCACCAATGTCGGCCTCTCATCACTGGCAAGCGTTTCCAGCAGACGGGAGCGTGTAGGCGTGCCAGCGCCCGCTGCTCGCACCCACCTGCTTGCTCGCCCGCCCGCACGTGCGGCCACAGATCTGGGGCTCAAAAATGAGGCAGCAGAGAAAACTCTGGAGGCAGCGCGCAGGCGCCCTAACCGTCCTCTTTGAGCCTCTTGACTTTGATAGACTCACTCTATCTCTCTGGTCAAGTTTTTTTTTTTTTTTTTTTCCCCCTTTTGTGTGAGAGAGAGAGAGCAGAGCATCATGGGAAATGAGTGTGGCTGCCATGAGAGCAGACGATGATGAAAAGGGTGGTGGTGGTGTGGGGGGGGGGTCCGGGTGGTGATCATTGAATGTAGGTCAGTCTGGCAATGTCGGGGGAGGGGTGTGTGTGTGATTGAATCTGCAAACTGAGAGTGAGCAAGTGGTGTGTTTATGTGTGCAGATGAGAGAATGTGTCGTCTGTATGAGGGGGGAGGACAATAATTAGAAACAATTCAGGAATTGGATGTGCGGTAAATGTGTGTCAGATCTAATCTGCTGTGGAGCATCCAAAATGAACAAGGCCACATTTTTGGGTTTGTGGTTTGGTGGATTCAAATAGTGTGGCTGTGAGGGTCCTTATCTGATGAGGCTTTAAAAGGGCTGTGGTGTTTAGACATGTACTGTCTGTCTGAGGCTGTGCACGTTTATGCCCGCTGCAGTCCCTCCCTCATCAGCACTCTTTGTTAGCGTGTGAATGAGTTTATGAAGAGTTCTAATTAGATTGTGTGCCTTCTTCTTCCTTCCGTCTCTGTTCGAGTGCTAAAGTGTGTGTGTGTGTGTGTGTGTGTGTGTGTGCGTGTGCGTGTGCGTGTGCGTGTGCGTGTGCGTGTGCGTGTGCGTGTGCGTGTGCGTGTGTGTGTGTGTGCGTGTGCGCGCCCGCCCGCCCCTGTGTGTTTGCTCAGGTTTTGTGTTGCCGTTCACTATATGTGTGTTCAGTAGCCACTTCTTGACTACAAGGTTGTGTGTCTGGTCTCCAGCGATGATGCTGCTCAGTATACCTTTGTAATTGCAGTGAGGGTAATCCACAATGGCGAAAGAGTGTAAAGAGAGAGTTGTTATTTGGTGGATGCCTAAGATGGTTTTGTCTACAGTCTTTTTGTAGGAGGATGTGTACTGATGTGTCCAACTGTCCGCTTGTGTCCCAAGCAGGTCCAGCGTGCGAGTGTGTGTCGCTGTAGTTGTGAGGTGAACCCTCAGTGCGTGACATGTACTGGCCGCTCTGCCCCGCCGCCCGAGCCACGCTACGATCGACCCTTACTGGAGCGTCTGTCTCAGTATGACCCCAGCGTCCACCCCATTCTGTCCTTCTCAGATGGTGAGTCTCTCTGTCCTCTCCTCTCTTTTCTTTTCTTTTCTCTTCTAGTATCTCATTCCCTCTCATTCCACAAGATAGACCCACATGTATATGGAAGCTGTTACATCATTAAAAGACATTTATTCATATCAGCTAAAGCACATACAACAATCCTCTGAAACCGAGCATTACGCAGACGTGCTTCCTAATGTGCATGTTAGAGTTCTCAGCAGGCTGCACACAGACAGTGGTGCCTCAGAGAAATGAGCCCTTATTAGTGTGTGATGGTTATGTAAGAATGAATCCTGTGAATGAGCATTCCAGTCCAAACTAATGGAGATAGTGTGAACAGGCACGGTCATGAAGATGGGCCTTTTATGGGGCATGAGAGATGCTGATTCAGACAGATTCAAACACTGAGGGCAACATCTCTATCTCGTCTTTGAGTTTGTGTTGCATCACAACACAATCAGTTAGTGAGTCACAGAACCTAGTCTTTGATGCATGGACTGCATCAGGAGAACAGGATCATATCATCAGGATCACAGAAAGCACCTGCAGTCCATGGTGGCAGCCTTACGACTCCACCTCTCTCATATTGTTATTACACACACTGATGCCTTCAATCACCTATATGTGATAGCCAGTCTGACCAGACAGGTCAGGTATACAGTTACAAGATGGCAGCAAACCATTGTGTAGCAAAGGACACGTATTCAAAACCAACATACAACATATAGTATCTGTGTTCTTTCCATCTTTTTTTTCTGTTTGCCCTTGCTGTTCTGTTGCTCTGCCTGAAACACACATACACACACTCACACTCTTACACACAAAGAAAACCTACAACAGTCCCATTGACTGTTCTGCTTACCCCACCACACCCCACAGTGCTGAGCCTCAACAATGGGCCATAGAGACACACACCACCAGGATGACAGGAAGCAGAGAGCAGCAGAATGAAAGGACAGAGCAACGGAGGGAGAGCGAGCAAGCAAGAGTGGGAGGGATGGAGAGAGGGAGAGTGAGCACAGACACCACAGGGGTTGTGTGCAGCGGGGCTTTGTGCCGCCTGGTGGCAGTGTGAGGGAACTGCAGTCCAATCCCACCACCATGTAAACCTATCCAAAGCAGAGAAGGCTCTTTGGTGATCTGAGAGAGCAGCAAAGGGGAGAGGCAGATGGTGATGGTTATTGATGGGTGTTGATGTTAGCTGATGCCACTGAGGTCTTATGTTAAGTTATTAGGTCCAAATGGGAAAGATTTAATAAACCAAGTACTACTAGTTCAGAAATGATAAAAGCCATTTAACCCTTCTTCTTCACCCCTTTCTCTCTATCTCTCCTTTTTCCCCTCCCCCTTTCTCTTTTTCCATTTCCCTCTCTTCACCTCTCCTTCCTTCAGATGTGACGATGAGCCTGCACATGCAGCGTCTGCTGAAGTCCCATTGGCAGAGCCGACCGCTGGAGAAGATCAAGCCCATCAAGAAGCTGTCGCTCAAACACAAGCTGTCCCTCGGCTCCCGGCCCTCCGATCCCGCCTCCTCCTCATCTTCATCCTTCTCCAAAGACAAACACAAGCTGTCCAACTCGCTCCTGTCCACTGTCCGTAAGTGCACCCCCCTCAACTCAACCGTAAGGCGCTCTCATTAGTGGCTCACCTGTTAGAACTGATCACGCTTGCCAGGTGAAAGGGTTGGGGTGTTCTTAGCCAACTAAGTTTTGATAAGAACACAGATATAGTTAATTAGTTAATAGACAGTTGGGGTGAGTGCAGTGTACCTGCAACATCAGGAGCTGCCATGTTCACTTCATCCCTGTTGCAGTTTACATTAAGAGCATTACTAGTGGAAAGTGATGGTTGATGGTTGAAGTGATGGTTGATAGCATTTAATTATTATGCATAATTTTTCATGTAACCTATATAGCTGAACGTGGGCCAGTCCTCAAATTTCATACAATGTCTTTATATATAAAAGTGTCATTTGGTGTTGTGGATGCAATGCGATTGCCTTTGCATGCAATTGCCCTTTGAAAAGCTGTTGTCCTCTGTGCTGAGATGTTTTCTCTCCTCTGGTCAATGTAACCCATTTCATCAGGCCTGTCCCATCATAAGATGCGCAGTGAGAAGCTCCATCGTCAGCAGTTCAACAGCCTCCTGAGTGCCTCCAAGCTCGAGGGGCGCCATCACCGCGCAGACAGGGGAGCCAGCGCTTCCCACGGTGTCTATGACAAGACCCACACCCGCAAGAGGCCGCGCGAGCACTCTCTGGAAAGGATGGAGAGTGAGTCCGCCTCTTCCACCCTCCTTCCTTCGCCCACTCTTTCGCTCTACACTTGTCTACTGCTCAGCCTTTGTTTACTGCTCTACATTTCCTGCTCTTTCTCCTCAGATGAGATTTTCCCCCTGCCTCTGTCTTTCCGAGCCAGTGTCCCAGTGCAGTAAATGCTTGTCTGTATCTTTCTGTCTCCCCTTCAGGCACCCCTAAGCTGTACACGGATGTAGGGAGCCCATGTCCATCTCTGTCCGGGGTGCAGACCCCCACACATAGCCCCCTCCTGAGGCAGATCTCCACCTCCTCTGAGACCTCCACCCCCCTCTCCCTCACGGGACAGAGCGCCACCAGCACCCCGGTACGACCACGTGTGCTGCATGTGTGGGTGAATGCATGTGTGTGTGTGTGTGTGTGTGTGTGAGTAAGCATAGTTGTATGTGACACTATGTGCAAACATGCGAGTGTACTTACAGTATTCTGCAGGTTAAGGAATGTGATCTCACTGTGCATGTAAATGACAAGTTTCTGGTGTGCATTTAAGTGAGTAGGGGAAAGATGATTGTGTGTACAAAAGGAAATGAATTAAGAGTGTCTATGTGTTGTAGGTGGAAAGGGGGGCGCTGTGTGTTGGTGTGTGTGTGTGAATATCTGGTGTGTATTCTGTGCAGACGCCCATTCGCAGGAGGAGAGGAGAGAGCTCCTTTGACATCAACAACATCGTCATCCCCATGTCTGTAGCGGCCACCACCAGAGTAGAGAAGCTGCAATACAAAGAGATCCTCACACCAAGGTCAGCACCACACACACACCACACACACACACACACACACTAATATAAACATACTAAAACCACTCTCACAGGCCACCACACTCATTTTTTTCTTGTGTGTGTTTCCAGCTGGAGGGAGGTAGATGTCTGTGCCAAGCCCATATCGGATGAGGACGACATCGTGGAGGTATGACAGCTGTGCCCTCATTACATGGGCCCTCGTGTGTCTCAGACACATAGCTTATAGAACACATCACATTATTGTAGCAAAAATTCTATTCAGGGTGGACATCTCTCTTTTAAAAGACCATATGATGCGTGAGCTGTAGTTCAATATATTTGGATGGAGTGTGTTTCAGTACAGTACGATTTGATTTAATGTTTAACATGGACGCTCTCCTTTTTGAATGAAAGTAAATCAGCCTCATAAGTGTCAAAATTATAATTAATTGTCACCGGTTTTATAAGAGACTGAACAATCCCAAGTGTTTTTGTTTAAAAAAAAACAAAAACCAATGCAGCCTTCCATTCACTGGTGCACCTGCGTCTTGAATAGTCAGTGAATCTTTACGCCCCTAAACTATATATACTGCCTACTTAAAGGTCATCGATTGATGGTGAGCATGTTCAGTGCTCCAGGCCCATGATGAACACACAGGCAGACTTGGAGTGGGTCAGTGTCAGTAGTCATGTCCCACTCAGCTGTGTCATCTGTGACTCCTCGTTTGTCACACATGACATGAAATGTCATTGCTGAGCTGAACTCTCATCTGCTGTTCCTCCCACTGGTCACGTAATGCTGCTGATATTTCGGATGACCCTGACCTAGATTCCCTCTCTCTCTCTCTCTTCTTCACTGTGTTTGGAGGCCTAAGGAGGGATTGTCTGCTTCTCCACCATCCTCTATTCCCGTCTGGCCTCCATTGCTCTTGTTGGTTCCCTTTTCCTGTGTTGTCTGTGTCTCAACCCTCTGTGTCTCCTCCGTTTGCCGTCAGGTGGAGGATCTGAGTGACGCAGCCTTCAGTCAGCTGCACCAGCCGTGTGAGGATCAGGAGCGCTCCCGCTGGACCTGGGCTGCTAGCGCCATCGCCAAACGCAGGGGCAGCCGGTGGGTCAGAACGGACTGACGTGCATGCACACAAACTAACAGACTACAAATAAACACTCATTAATAGGGCTGGTAACCGAGGGTCAGTTTCAAATAAGGATCAATAAGTGCATCCAGTTGTTTTAGGTCAATGTCATGTATCAGCATGTGCTTAAGGACGTTACTGCTATGTAAACATTTGTACACCTTTTTACACTCTTGTGAAACTAAGATAGATGGGGTCATTTGTAAGAACCTTAATTGATGGGCAGAATTGATCAAATTCAAATTGACAAAATGGCATTGCAGTTGATACCCAGGCCTGCTTATAAAGGCCCAGTTGTGTGTTTGGAAGGAATTCAAGATTCTTGCACTTTGTTGCATGTTCAGATGTAAAAGATGACTGACATCAATAGACTTTCAATATTGACTTTATTTCTCTCTCTCTCTCTCTCTCTTCCTCCCCCCCGCCCCCGCCCACCTCTCATGAAGCTCTTACAGGTCATCAGATGGGCGCACCACTCCACTGCTGGGGGGCACCCAGCCCTCGTCCCCAGACACTGCACACTTCCATCTGCTGCAGGACTCAAGTGGAGCACCTTCCCCCAGCAGCCCACCCAGCCCTGACATGCTGCAACACGCACACCTGCACGCACACACCCACCGCATGCTCTCCAGTGACGACACGCGCTGCTCCACGCCAGATGAGGAGATGGTAGGCTCGCTTTCTCACACACACACACACACACACACACACACACACACACTCACTCCAAAATCACCTATTGCTCATTGGTACACACCACTTAACATCCACACACCAATAAGGTTGTTTACTTTCCTCACTTTTTCTTCACACTCTTTTTTTTTTCTCTCCATTACGTGTACAATGCTGATTAGCGCTCTCTACTTTTCCCTATGCAGGTCTTGCAGCCTGTGCAGCCATGGGAGCGCCGGAACTTTCCACTGGATTCGGACCTGCCGCGAGAGACAGACGAGTCTTTGGAGTGCCCCACCGTAGAGCGGCCGTACCGCACCATCCGCCGCATCTCGGGCAGCAAGACCCGCTCGGAATCGGACACCGGACCACCCTCCCCTCTCCCTGACGAGAGCGGCAGCAGCAGACACAGGACTCCCGCCAGCACGTCCAAAACCAGCCACCGCTAAACCCCCATGTTCCCAGAGACTCGCGCTCAGCAACCACAACGACGAATGAAAAGTCCTGTTGTTTGATATTCAAACATCAGTCCAAAAAAAAATTCACAGTTTTTAGTGAATGATTATGCGAAAATGTTAGACATATGTTAAATATTTTGTTTTGCTTTTTACTTTTCTTTTGGTGGTCACTGGAATAATTCAAATACAAGTATGTTTCTTAGCAAAAAAAAAAAAAAAAAGTACAAAAAAGACAGATTAGATAGATGGCTTTAACCATGGCAGATGGGGCGGGGCTTGCAGGTTGCATCCTGATTGGCCAACGCACTTTGTGGCTGAGAATTGCTCTTACTGATCGTCTTCTGTTCGTTCCTAAGCCAGTTTAAAGTGGAGTGACACAACTTGTGAAAATGAAGGGCAGCACCCCATCACCTCCCCTTCCCCTCTCAACCCCTGCTCACACTTAGGCAGGAGCACTTTGGGTCTAAACCCTCTTTTACATTCCCCCTTGTCATTTGACATCATCATGCTTACTCTTACCTTAGGCCATAGACAGGACATATATACTGAAGGAAGGAGGAAAAATAAATAAATAAATAAACTAGAGCACCAGAGGCACTTGTGTTTTCAGAGTACTCTTCGTTCTTGCGCATCCCTTCGCGTAATTTCATGAAGCACTCAAATCTTTTTCTTTTCTTTTTTCTTTTCCCTTTTTTAATGACTAACTCTATCTACCGGTACATGATATTCCGGTGTGTGGTAAGATGTATCTTACATGCTTGGGAACTCTTAGTCCTCCCTCTCAATTGGAATATATTACCAGGAACCGAAAAGCCTTTGCAAACGTGCATGACCCGTTCCATGAAGTTTCGATTTCTGCCATAATGAGTAAACACTAGTTGTCCAAAACAAGGCAGTAGCGGGGAAAGTACCTTAATCAATTATTACACACAATACGAAATTATAATACTGCTTTCAATATTGGACAGGTCTCCTCTGCGGAAATGTGTTCAGGTCGAACTTCTGTAAACAGGAAGCTTTCTGTTTGTATGAACATGACGCACTATATCTTACCAACCATCAATCCCTTATAACCGATAACATGAGATAAGGAATCACTCAACTTCGGGAATAGAATGTCTCTTGGTGATTTATGCTGTCCGTGTGCGTCCTTGTCGCAAATAGTCGCCGTTGATGTAGACAACCTTTTTTCCTTTCCTGGAAAGACATTTAATGGATAGTGTGATATTTTGTTGGTACTGGGTGAGACTTCATTCCCGCTTTTTAGCACAGTGTCCTTTAACGCCCTTCCCCTCGCCGCTGTGTAATCCCGGCCTCAGCCCGCCCCTTGGTCCGAGTATTACGGACTGTAGCGCGCCTGATTGTATGTGCCAAGTTCGTATGTAACGCTTGCAATCACTGCCCCAAAGCCTTGCTCTCAACTCCTTAGTTATAGTTTCATATCATTGGATAGTTACTCTGTGGCTCGTTCACGTAAATATTACAAACGAATGTATTGAAATTTAATAGAGGACCGTCAATTCCTGTCAATTTACCCCCTTGCTGAACGCTCATATCCGCAGCGATTTGTCCCATTATGCCCATTTACCTGTCTGTGGATTGAGAGTCCGGGTATTGCTCGTAGAAACTAGAAACAAACTCCAGTGGATTGTCTTGAGCAACAGACAGTACAAATCCTGAGGGACGTCTGATTGTCAGTCTGGATGGTGTTTGTAAAAGCATCCGACTACCATGCCGTTTCACGTGCCCCTCTCCCAAGTTTGTCATAATCAGTTACGCTTTTCTGTCCCTGCTGGCTGGGAATCTGTAATCCCACTTGGCAGGTGTGATGTACAATAGGGTTTGACGTAGCGTTGAAAAGCCAATATTGTATTGTGTGGGTTATTTTCATACTTTGAATTTCCAACGTGGTGAATGGGGATGGGTGAGTCTGATATATCCTTTAGCATGTAATAGTTTGTACAAAAAAAGAGTATATTTTGTAAATACCTTGTTTGATTCTTTACTGTGTTTGATGTTCAGGCTGTAGCTGTCCTGATTGTATAGGGAGAAGACACAAATATTTAACTTTTTCTTTATGCAGATGCTAAAACATGTTTATGGATAATTGGCAAATCTGACGGGCAGGCAGCGTTTGTGCTTCTCAAATTAAAGTGAATTATATTGTATCAACAGTGTGGTGTGTCTTTTCCATTAACTAATCATGGTCTGGTATAAATAATGGCCGACAGTGAAACTATCGGGTTATTCTTCACGTTTGGTCCAGAAATTAAGACAAGTAGAGACGGTGGCTGTTGAATACCGACTTTTATTTCCAAATTCACGTTTACAGCAACAAGAATCAGTGTAAACCAATTTGTAAAACGCACATTACGATAGACAATCACGACTGTCAAGCTAGATGGTAGGTTATAACTGCAATTAATGAAAAGGGTTGAAATAAGGACCGCAAGAAAAAAAATACTACTTAGACACAGCAGGAATTTGCGCACATACCATCAGAAGAAACCACTCAGCGACTTGAGGAACCAGTTCTCCATACCACATGAATTCGCACGACCAAAAGGTGCTGGATTGCAATTCTCACCCTCTTGTAATGAAAGGCATTTTGTGAGCTCGCCAACTTTTTGTGTGCATCAAGCATGCTATATTTTCCGTCTGCCGATTTTCGGCGTGCCTAATCACATGCCATTCTTTGTCACGTAGAATATACTAGAACTGAATTCTTTGTCATACAGTAGATTATCATTTCTCATTTGATTTGTTTCGGTCCAGTAACCTCCTCAAGTCCTTGCGCGCAATGGAGCTCGCCATATACTGAAAGGAATGTTGGAGAGCATAGCGCTTCCTTGCGGACGGAGCAGCATGGAAGGTCCATATTTGCAACTAAACACTCACTTTGACAGGTCATACGTATATGGCAATTCTCCAGAAGGCCTTTACACAGTGACGGGTAACTTATTAGGCCTATATGATCAGCTCCGTGAAGCCTCTCAGATTCACTTGCTTTTAGATTCCAATTTAGACGTTTTTTTCCTCTGGTTCTAAAGTTATAGTAATCCATTTCAGACGTGTATCAATGTATGGGAAAACAGCTTAATGACTAGGTGTGTCTAGGAATTTCTTGGAGGAAGAAGAGTAGCCTAACTACAAAATAAATAACAGGAAGGTTTGCCAAGAGTTGATGCATTCTTTTTTGAACAGCGGTTAACCTACATCTCACATCCACGAACTACTAGTTTAGGAGGAAAAGTGAGCAAAAAAAAAGCTTTCATCTGTATTTTTTTTTTTTTTTCATACTTGCAATGTTTATTCACTTCTTGATATGAGGCTGGAAATATGCCAAAGCAGGTGTGTACAATGTTCAAGTGGTCGCAACCTGACGTTGGCCATTTTTCTAAAAATTGTTTTCGTCATGCTAGGAAAGTGTGTGAATGTTGACAGAGTTGATGTGATGCAACTGACTTTTATGCCAAAAAGATCACTTTACTTTCTTTCACAAAATCTATTCACTGTCTCAGTTATTCCGATTTAGAACAGTTATTTCATTCAAGTCTTGTTTTACGCGAGTATGTATTTACATTGCTTTAGATCTGCAAAGAGAAGTAATGTCGATGGCATAACAACAGCGGGCAGGCACTTTTATACCATACATTGCTTTTGAGACAAACGCCCCGCATACCGGTGCCAACGCTTAGGGTGCCCACATTTTTCAGTTAGTCTATTTGGTAAAGCGAAAGATGCGGGAATATTTAACGACCTTACTCATTCTAAACCGTGTCATTGCGAAGCAAATGAGTTCAATTCCGTTTCTCTTTGAATATGCTATTCTGTAGGATAGTCAAAGCATACACATACTTCATAATTCACGTGAATTCACTGACAACTCAAGTAGCTCACTCAACAAATGACAGAAACTAGCATTCACGTTTTATTTATATTAATCAAGAATAGCTGTGTTCTTTAAGAGTTTTTTTCTGAAATACGCTGGAAAGTAATGCATACGCTATTGTAGGCAAAGTACCTTTTAAACTCTTCTGAGTTCTGAGAGCCAGCAAACTGGATAGGTATTATTACAGACAATCGCATATCGTGCAGTGTGCAAAATTACTAGTACAATTGTTTGCGAGGTTTCAATAAACATCCCTTTTGGTGAACTGGGGAAACAGAATCTTTTTAAAAATGGATTTCAGTCCTCTAAACACAGCCTAAGTGACAAGAAATTTCAGGAACTCGTTACTCCCTGGTGTGTGTGTGTGTGTGTGTTTTAGTCACAACATGTAGATGAACCAATGATGCAGTTTGGCACTTGACCCTGTCTTAAAACTGAGAACAATTTCATGTTTTCGCCCTCTTTGCGTGTGGCATAATGACAACTAACCTCCAGCAAACCAGAATCTATGTCAACAGATGTCTCAATCTGGAATAGTTAACAGTTTGAAAAAACGTTGTCATTTAGTCAACAGCTTAATTTTATTTGAACAAATCATTAACCCCGTTGTGATCTGTCGGCATTAAAAGTTGAAACATGACATTATTAAGCTACTAAAACATTCACAATAAGGCAACATATATAGTACTGGAAGAGACATGGGATCTGACTTTTTTCAGTCGGGGTTTCCTAGGTCGACATTTGTATTTATCATATGGAATAACAATGACAGTTGCAATGACACTTAAAAAACAGTAGGCCTATCAGTCATTTCCCAGAAAGCAAATTCTTGTAACGGACTGATCTGAGAAAGGCTGCCCTACTTAGGGGGTAAATTATTCAATTTTTTTTTTTGCGGGATGGAAAGGGAGATATGGTTGCATTATCTTCTTATAATTGACTGCTCCCTCCGTCGCATCCGCTGAGGCTGAAAAAAATCACAGGCCTTGTTTGGCGAGGGAGGCGGACACCTGTTCCGCTAGCGTGGACAGCTGCGGGTCCGTCATGTTGATACTACCGGAGGAAGAGACGTTGCTGAGGCGACGGGGTGAGCCGTCCATGGAGAGGTCAGCCGACTTGCACACGATCTCCGCTCCGTGGTCGGTTCGTGCTTTCGCCGTCTCGCGGAAACTCAATTTGTGGCTCTCAATCTGCAGAGAGGAAAACATCTGCCTTAGCGCACCGTTTGTAGTGATAAACGTTCACCAAACAAACAAAATGTGTACACATCAAACTAAATGTGTATTTAAATGAAACCTTTGGGTTATTGTAAGTTATTCTAAATAAAATGTAAATTAAATCCCTGTCAGTACATGCAACTGCTCAAGAGATCTATACAACATGAGTGGACAAATCTAGACCTCGCGCTGAATTCCAATCAATAATAAAGCAGGGACGAATATGGTGTTTTGCTGAGTAGTGTCTAAGGAACGGGGCAGTTGGCAGAGGAAAAGGCCGACAGCGCGATTCCTGAATGCCAAAGTTGTAGATTAAGTAACGGTAACCCTCTAGAGGAACTGTCTCTGCAACTGGTGTACCGTCACATTGGGACAAAAGCGCCGGATTAATAGAAAGAGATAAGCTTTTATTAAATTCCAACTGCTGGATACCCAACACCACCCCCGATGACAGTGATCAAAGCTATACACTCACTTTGATCTCGTCTCTATAATGTATAATTGAAGTATCTGAAACATATTATAAGTTAGACCCTATCAAAGATGCAGGTAGGAGGCAATGCCTACCCGTACAAGTTGTGTGGATTTTTATTAGAATGAGCGCGCCCTCTAGTGTTTGAAAGTGAACGCACTTATCCCTCTGGTATAATGGATACATTCTCTATTAACATGCCCAGCATAGCTTGTCACTATGAACTGCAAGAGTGTTTTAAGGAATGTATCATATTTATGTTTAGCCTATGTTTATATGTATAATATTCAACACAATTCACGCAAAGATTCATTCATTCATTCATCAGTTTGTTTATCAGTTTATCTGTCCTGGTGTTTATTTCCAGTCTGAGTCTTGATGCTGCTGTTTGAATTTTTGCACTGGTGTTTGTGGGATGCTGAGAAACAGACAGCTACTCACTGGAGGCCTGCAGCCCTGCCAGCTCAGTGCCCTCTAGTGGTGGGAGGCCAGAGGGCAGCGCTGCAACAGCCTCTGTGATGTCACAAAGGTCTGCGCTCAAAGCTTTCCCACTGGAGGAGAGCTCTGAGCCGTCTGAGCTGGGGCTGTTCCCACTGGGAGAGGCCTCTGTGGCTCCTCCCTCTTGTTCCCTCCCCTTCTCCTTCTACAGGTGGACAGGAGGGATGGAGTGATGAGCAGGCGGGCATTGGCACCCAAGAGAACAATATTAATAAACCACAACACGGAAGAGACACAAAAATCATAAATCTGAAGCGGAGAACATGAGGTGGGAAAAGTCAGGTAAAGAACAAGCACTGAGAGAGGTAACGTTAAGTCAGAGATGATAAAGAAAGAAGAGCAGCACCTGATTTAACTACAGAGATGAGCTCATCTGCATGGTTGACAATTATTAGCTTAAGATATAAGCTAATCAGATCTAGTTGGATCACTCTTTTGACTTAGTTTCGGGCCAAGTTAGTGGTGCCAAGACTTGCCAATTAAAATGCTCTAATCATGAGGCCTCTGTGGTTAAGACATGACAGAAAGGTAATCACAGACTGAAATAACAGACTGGTTTGGATGCTTTTGCTACGCTTGGATTGACAGTGTGCACATACGACGGTGACGGTCTGACGTCTGATCGTGTTGGGTTTGACTTTGGGTGTCCGTGGCCCCAATTTGAGCGGTATGCACAGCTCTGCTGGTACTGGCGGTTCTCCGCTGGCTCATTTGCCCCTGAGTGTCAGAACCATTGGCAGCAGCCATGTTCGGTCGGTACAGTATACTGTTCTCTGATGTTGGCCCAGTGTGCGCACACCAAGACACGGCACAATGAGAGTGAAATGAGAAAGGAAAGGGGGTGGCAGGAATCAGAAGAAGTCAAGTGCAGAGAGTGGGCGAGGCTGGGTGAAAGAACAAAAGAAAATGTGATCAAACATAAAAGTGGAGAAAGAGAGAGGGATTATGATGGTGCTCATGCTGGTTGAAGGAGAAGAGAAAGGAAGTCAAGAGGTGTGGTAGCCTTCCTGTCTGTCCTCTCTGACTCAGACCTGTCTTACATCTGTGTATGTGTGTGTGTGTGTGTGTACAAATGCCTGTGTATGTTGTGTGTACACTCCTGTCTGCTTGACCTCGAATTTGCCATATATATGAATATGACACTTTAGACAATAAAGCAGTGTGTAATTAAAGAAGATAACTTGCTATGTGTTAAGTAACAAAGGCACATTTCTGGCTTAACCTGCAATAACAGTACACTAAACATCTGCATCACTTTAAGTACTACTGCATATCTCTTTAGAAATCCACTGAACATCTCCCTCATCCTGTAACACATAATCAGTGGTGACACACTGGTGCGGAGAGTAGCTTTTGGAAGCAGTCAATTAACACAAACCATCCAAATATGAGGCAAGGTGTTGGGTGCAACAGCACAGCAGTGGACAGGGGCAAAGCCAGAAAGGCTCAAACACACCATGGGCAAGCAGCAGATCATTCCAGAAGACGCTGGGTGCACTTCTCAAAACCATACTTGCTAACAACTTAGTTGCTTGGCAATGAGCAATTGCAACTTAGTTAGCAACTATGGTTTTGAGAAACGGGCCCCAGATCAGGTGATTTTTCAAAGTTAGAGAGCACCAGTCAAGCAAGACTTTTTTTGGAAAAGGAACCCAAGATTTCATTTCATTAGGAAATTAAATGTTTAGATGACATCAATTTTGTATGTACTTTTTACACTTAATGGCAAATGCTGTGTGCATTTTTGTTAAAAAAAGGTCTCAAATTGTTCAATTACAATTGTACAAAGAGCTTGATTACCTTCCTCTGCCCGCCTCCAGGTGTGTGTCCGATGTTTTCAAGGGAGCCGACCTTGGACTGGCCCTTGAATTCCAATTTCTCAGACTTGATCTCCACTCTCCCACCACCTGCAGCCAGACACAGCTCACATTTTAACATCTCCACAAGAACATTGTCAAAGCACTCCACAGAGGTGCATCAAAAACATAGTCAAAGCACTCCACAGAGGTGCATCAAAAACATAGTCAAAGTACTCCACAGACGTGGTCCTACTAATGCCTGATAATGCCATCCTGGCTCCTCATAATGTGCCTGAACACAAATCCATGATTTGTGTTGAAATTATGAATATTATAACAATGAATTAGGGGCCTCCTGCAGCTTTTTGCCCATCTGTCTGCTGTTGCTATGGGAAATCAAGCTGCACATGTAGTGATCATTTCTATCACACACACAAAGTGATCATTTCTATCATACACACATAGTGATCATTTCAAATTTACAAGTTTTACAGGTCGGACTCCCTTTAGTTCTCCATTTTGATGGATTATGGCACACTATATAGATGCTATTTTAAAAACCCACAGACTTGGAAGTTAGCTGTGTAATAATTCATATACATGTCACTCCAATCATACCTGGCTTATGGCGGATGTTATCCTTGGAGCCACACTTGGACTGCACGTTGCTCAGGTCCATCTTTTTGTGAACAATTTGGACCTGGATGCAATTGAAAAGGGAGGAGAGAAGGAGAGCGATAGAGAGAGAGAGAGAGAAAGAGAGAGAGAGAAAGAGAGAGGGGAGGGGGTCACATACATGGCCAGGAGGAACTCCCACAAACTCCTATCTAACTCATCCAAAGGGAGATGCTGGCTGAGCCACATCAGAGCAGAGCCAGCACACTCAGCAGGCTGACCTTCAGCTCAAGGAAGTCAAGAGCAAGGGGAGAAGACACATGCAGGACTGCAGAAAGGCCATTAAGTCCCAGTCCCTCCACAGAGAGAGAGGGGGGGGGGGGGTGGAGAGGGGGACACATTGATGCAGTCACTTCTCATAGAGGAAGGAAAGGAAGGAAAGAGCCAGGTACAGGTGAACAGATGAGGGTCACTGAAGAGGTCATTAAAAAAGTTACATGAGGATGAAGGGAGAGAGGAGAATGAAGTCATTGTTCAATCCACTCAAATGGCCATTCAGCGTTTGGCAGTTCCTCCGCCTACAAATTCAGTTTCACAACAGAGGGGCAACTGCCTTCCTGCTGACAGCACCAGGCGGAACAAAAGGCTGTCCAAGAACATGCACACACACACACACACAACACACACACACACACACGCACACACACGTATTTTCACAAACTCACATGCTCAGGCTGAAAGCCTAGCATGAACATGGTTTGCTGCAGTAAGAGAACGCTGGTGTCAGCATTGTCACTGCAGTGGTTTCTCTCAGTCGTGTGCATGTGTATGTGTGTGTGTAGAGCTCTGTGTGTGTGACTGTGAGAGTGTACCAGTTGGCTCCATCGGCAAGACTCTACAGGCCCAGCGTGTCAGAATGCAGTCTCATTATGAAAGCTTGGCTCATTCTGTTTTTGCCAAGAGAAAAACTATGGCTCTAAGACCGATACACCCATATGTAGAATGATGTGATTATCCAACAATCAAAGCGCTTGGCTAGAACAGATCCTTGCTCTAGATTTCCGGTTGCTAATGTTTCCGCAACCTTTGGTTCAACTGCTTCAACAATGCAACAAAGCATTGGCTGTCAACTTGAACTTGTTTACCCTTGCGGTCCTGTTTCATCCTTTAGCACAAGACCTACTGACAAGTCACTATTTGCTCTGGTATGTGTATTATTTTAGAGCTAAAGATAGTGGAGTCTATACCAAACAAACTGCACAGAATTTATAGATACGCTTGTTGGGTTTGGGAGAGGGGAAAAGGTTTGAGAGAATGCTAATGGCACAAAACCCAGGACTCACACACACACACACACACACACACACACACACACACACACACACACACACACACACACACACACACACACACACACAGCGGTTCTTGGCCAAGCCATTTAGTTTTCATATATCTCATGGGAAGGTTACGATTCTAGGTTCAAGACACTGGACCAACACTGGGTAAACAACATAATTGTATTCTTTTGTTCAAGATGATAGGAAGAAGGAAATGGCATGAATTTATGAAAGTTAGGAAAGTCATAGTGGGTTTGAGTGACAGAGTGAGCCTAGAAACTGTCCCACTCTTATCTGAGGCCGTTTTGTTTGGTACCACTTGTCATACTGTCATCAAAAATAACTCAGTGCCACTTATATGTCTTCTTCATATCTTCTCTGAGCTTTTCAGACTGGCAGATTAGGGCACCATCCCTCATCAAAGCAGAGACATCTCTGAGAATGCCTTGACGTCTGCCCATGCAAAAGACCATCTAACCACTCTAAAACAGCTTTCTCTCCTAGTGCCATCTCCATTACCACAATTGATCTCAAACGGGCAGGATGGGCTGAAACAAGGCCAGTACACTGGCTGTTCAACCTTCACTTATCCAGTGTGGATCAGTGGCCATGAACACAGAGAACTGGAAAAAGGAGGCTGTTTCAAAGGATTAAGGAGTTTCAGTGTGCCAACAGACTTGAAGGGAGCTGGCTAACCAATGCCACCAGGGCTCTACAGCTCTTCATCCAGAATGTTCTACATGAGGAATGTTTGAGTTTTAAAGCCCCAAGGATTGCCATAACTTCAGTCACCAGGCCAATCTTGGCACAGGTGTTACCCCATTTAAAATGGTCAACTCTTGCAAAAAAAGTCTTTTTTACACAATGTTACTATTTGCGTCAATAAATCACTTTGTTTGTTTGTTTGTTTGTTTGTGTATTTATTTAGACATTAATCACTTTACTCACTACTTTGTTAATTTACTACTGGTGAGGGAAAAGCAAAAAGCTAATGCGACTAATGCATGCTTTGTGTGCTCATGAATGCTAATGTTACAAACAGAAAACTGCCAAGTCTTCTGACTGACAAATAGAAATCTTTTGATTGAAGTCTTCTTATTGACTTAACCGAGCACTCTACTTCTGTCCCATCATAAATGTGCTTCCTTGAGGGTTGGGAAGGTAAAAGATCAACAGATACCCTTTCCACCTTCAAGAAACTCTTGAAGACCAACTCTTCCAAGAATATCTCCTGGCTTGAATTCTGAATACCAGGAATGCATTTAACCTCTTATACTTAATCTCTCTTTTATACTGCACTTTTATTACACTACTGCATTTTCAACTTAAAATACTATGCAATAGTGCAATATGCACTCTTTGTTAGTTTCTTTCATTGTGTTGTAGCTTGAATGTTATCCTCTTTTGTAAGCCGCTTTGGATAAAAGTGTCTGCTAAATGCATAAATATAAATGTAAAAGAGGGTCAAAGGACACGTTGACGAGGAACCCTCTATTGAAATTCAATCATACAGTTTAAGGCACTGGCTTAAATAGGTAAAGATGAGGGCTGGCATGTCACCAGCAACTGGTTCAGAGTTGCTCACTACAATTGATTGGTCTGTGGGGTGATACTCAAATGTAACTGGTTTGATTGTGTGAAAACTTTATTGATTTTTCTCTACATGGGGTAACACCAAACCCAGTCAATTGGCACCAGACTGAGCAGCATCCTCTTGAAAGCTTTAAAGCATTTAAATTCTTTTACAAGGAGAAACTTCAGACTATGGGATAGATCTAACAGCTGTGACCAGAGCTTTATGACAGATCTCTAAATAAATTAGTTAATCACAGACCATCTGTTCCTTAGTTTGTATCTAAATTCCAGTTGACAATAAGTCCAACAGCAATATTTTCACAACTAATTTCAGCAACTAAGTTGGTTATGCTAAATGAAATTCAATGATGATAACACGTTTTTCCTCATAACATTAGCACTAAAGGGAGTTGCCTTGATTAAAGGAAGCTAATGTTTCGCAAAGTTAATTTTTTTTTTCTTTCTTTTAAAAGGCACTGCAAAGTCATATTAAAGGTGCCCTGCCACACATCTACATGGTATTCCAAATTGTTTTCTGACGTCTATAAAGATGGTATGTAACTTTAGTTGGGCTGAAAACAGTCCAACAACTACAAGTTAAACTTAAAAAACCCATATTCGCCAAACTTGACAAGTCATTTTTTTTCAAAATGAGCTGGACACAGAAATAACAAGGGACTTCTACAAAAATTCTCTGCAGCCGTTTGTCCCTAACCTGGAGATCAGCATACCAAAAAAACAGATGTTGCTGTTTTGTCGGTTATCTTTATTCCAGGGATATTTAGTGATCTCGCATAGTTAGGATTTTGTGGAGTGGATAATGCAGTGCCATCCACCAATGGCTCAAGCTTGGTCAATCCTGTGTAAACTTGATCAACTTTCCAAATTGTTCTGTTTTCTATATTTTTTTCCACTAGGTATTGCAAACAGAGAAGATTTTATTACATTTTCATGTGCACATATAACTCAAACTCGTATAGACCTATCATATTTCAAAAACAACGGAAATATGGTTTTGTGTGGCTGAGAACCTTTAATATAGTCTTACTTTCCTCTGGGGGACTTGGCTGATGGTATCCTAGCTTGGAAGATTTGATTCTATGAGCACATCTGATTTTACAAGCACAATTTCATCCAAAATTATATTCTTTTTCAAGACTGGAATAAATTGACAGTAATGGTATTAGCACTGATGGCTATTAGAAAGGGAGGAATGCATTTACATGTTACTCCCAGCTCCAATATGTCCACCCCCCTATTCTCCATCAAACAAAATATTTAGCAATCTAGTCAACCTGGCTCTTTCTGTTTCAGGTGAAATGTCTTGTAAATGTGCTTGTATGGCTGCACTGGCTTTAAGGTAGCCTGTGATCCCAGGGGAATAGTTCAGGAAGTGATATCAAGTTTTTCTTTTTTGTTAACGTCAAATAATCTTGTGGTATATGCTGACTTATCTAATATTTGGTGTATTTCACTGAAGAATATCTTGGCTATTGATATTGGAATATCTGCCTGAACATCTATTATCTAATAATAATCTAATCTACTAGCCTGACAAGCCAGACTATAACATCAAAATATATTGTCTGGACATGACCGACAGCCCGGGCTCAATCCTAGGGGCGAATCAGCGGTTGTCTTTCAAACTGTCTCTGCATGCATGGGATAGCGCTGTGAGCAATCAGAGCAATGTTGGCAAAACAGCAAATACACCAATCTTTGAAACTAACAAGTCTAACTCTTTCAAAGTCATTGCCAAAGCCAATTCAAACAATTCCTAAATGAATTCCTTGGCCACAGCTATTTTAGTTGTTTTGCACCAGCACAGCCCTGTCATCATCGTGCTGAGCCCGCCTAATGACTCTCTACAAAGATAGAGCGCTGTGATTGGTCCTACCAAACTTTGGTAGAAGACCTACTGAGGCCCTATGGTGCGTGGCTAGACGTACTTGCTGAGCAAAAGTATTTGCTACAACTAGGGTACGTCTAGATTTCTAGGCTATTAATCTATTCTATCATTCCCTGTAAAATTTCTTTACACTCACAAATAAGTAGACTAATAGTCTAATACTAATACAACAAGCATACTGTATACTCATATTAATATTACTTCAGCTATTCTCATAATATACGTTCATTAATCACTTAACTGAGAAATCTAAAACAAATGTTTGCACTAACTATATGGGCTGGATTTTTACAGGGAAACCAGCAATAATTTATACCTGATACTCCACATACTGCCTGGCAAAAAGAGAAAGGCAGTCCGTGATGCTTGTTCTGTTAAAGTTCTGATCACGTCTGTGTGTTACCGTTACAGTTGAATCCACAGAGGAGACCTGTGTCCAAAGGTAATACTCCTTTAGCCAAAATGAAAGTAGACAGTGCTGTTTTTCGTCACTGAATAGACATGCAAGTTTCCTCCGCCTTTTCTCACTGAAGATAAGAATATATTAAAAGATTGTGCCGGTGTAGATTACTTAAACCCTTGTTGCTTTTCAATATAAAGCTATATTAAATCTTTTGATATGCTTCATTAAAACTGAGAATCCAGTCTGGACCCTGTTGCCTGCGTTTGCACAGATTCACAGTTTCTCTCTATGTGGATCCATCTGCTGTACAGGGAGGGATGTCCCTCTCAAGAGTTCATCCAGTTGGGTTACTCACATTACCACCTCCAGGAACATGCTTTATATTGCCTTTGGAGCCACACCTAGACTTAACATTAGAAAAATCCACCTTCTTGTGAACTATTTGTACCTGCAGGAGCCAGAGGAAGAAAATGGGCATAGAAATAGACAGACAGAAAGAAGCAAACAAAGAAAAGAAAGAAGGAAAAAGAATAACGTTAAACCCCCACATTGTGACGCTTCAGTGCAAGTCACAGCCTGTACTCCTCAGGGCAAAACAAAGGGAGGTGATAAACAAATCAAAGGGAAACAAAAAGAAAAAGTAGAGATGATAGTTGTTTTTAGTCAGAGTGGTGACAAGATTGGTCACCTGTACAGAGGCACACGCACTCACATTGCCCCCGCCTGGGGTGTGTTTAATGTTGTCTTTGGAGCCACACTTCGCCTGGACGTTGCTCAGGTCAATCTTCTTTTCCTCTATTTTTATCTGAAACAAAGGGAAGTGATTATTTTATATATTCATCGAGGCACTATGTTTCCTTGCCAGCTGTCAAACTGAAGAAAATTAGAATAAGCTCACACAGGGACAACATATTAGGCTGAACAATCCAAGTCCAAAAAAAGCTCAGGAGCCCATAGAACAATCTGTAAGAGAAATAGATGTGTTTATCCAATTGACTCGAGTCATCTACATGGTTTATGACCACCAAAATGTGCTTGATTCACATTCAGTGAATCTCTGTGTGTGTGCTTGCATAATAATAATTACAATAATTATCAGCTAAAATAAATTCAGGTGGAGGGGCGTCGTTGCTTAGTGGGCTAAGGCTTCATCCCATAAACCCGGGGACCCGGCTTTGATTCTGACCCGAGGTCATTTCCTGATCTTTCGCCATTTCTCTGTCACTCCCTACTGTCCAACCATAATAAAGAGAAAAAAGCCTCCCAGTAAGAACTCAGGTAGCTCTCACGTGGTCTACAGAAAGTGGTGATTTTAAAGGTACCATGTGTCAGATTTTAAGTTTCCAAGATATCCAAGAAAGTCAAGAAATAAATGCAGTCACAGATATTAGAACCATGTATTAGGCTGCTGAGATATCTATCTGAATTGGCACGATAGATGACTATCCCCGGGCCGTCCATCCAGTCCATACTGTGGAAGTTACAAAGTGCCACTTTGCCATGAGATAGAACAGAAATTTTAAAAAGCTGTGTTAAACACAAGATGAGCTGTACTAGGTTGGCTAAAGCTAGCAGCGATGCCCTAGAGACGACCCCACCACCACCACTCATTAAGAAGTGAAGAATAGAATAGATTAAACCAGAATAAACACAGATGTATATTGGCATTGCTGGAAACAGCTCATGGCAGCTGAAAGCAAAGAAATTAAGTTTGATGGTAAAATTGCAATAATTCATTTCGACTGGTAAGCAAACCACTGCTAATATGTTTCGCGAAAAGTGTTAACCAATGACTATATAATATATAATACAAAAACTTGATGATGGCAGACTAAGTCGGCTTACCTAACATTAGTTGCTTGTCATACACTGCTGATCTGTCAGGTAACAATAACATAAAATTAGATCTAAGGCCATCCTATCATGGTAGCATCCTACGGTTAGGATGGTTATGAATTTATGGCATTTATTACACATGAAGAGTGAGAACCAATATCTATAAAATCACAGCTCTGTATGGCACTCCATGTACAACTGGGCAGGGTACTTGATCTCCCATCCAGTGGACATCTCCATTTTTCATTCTCGCTTTTAAATTTCACCAAAGTTTTGTAAAGTCTATAAATCCAAACTCAAATGAATGATGTATTGATTTGTGTTGTAAATGCATCATTGTCAATTTATAAGAATTAGGAAAGCCCCTGTCAAAGCAGCTGAGTACAATGCGCTCACAGACAACCATTTTGCAAACTAACAGCAGTTAGGAGCAAGCTATTTGCTCTGCTGTGTCTCTGCAAGGCTTCCATGAGTTGCTGGAAGAACATATTAATAAATCATCTGTCCTTATGAGGGTCTTTAAATGAATAAACAGCTCCTCCCGTAATTTCTTTGAAAAGGGCCCACTGACACACAGCATGTGAGATGCATTCAGCAAACACTCATCTCGTAACATTCCAAACCATCTCTCTCTAGCTCCGCTTAGCCAATCGGATACATGGGGAGTCATGAGAATACCAGGAACCAATGAGAGACACAAATGTGCTAGCGTTTGTGCCAGTTATCTGTGCCACAGCCTCCCCTGGGAAGTGGAGGCTTAGCCATGTCCTGGATGTCTGTGATGAGCACAGTCACAGCAGGACCAAACAGAAACTGGGCAAATAAAAATAACAAACATAACTGTCTGGCCAACCTCCAACACATTCGTAAACAGTGAGGTCCAAACTAAAGCACAACCTCAGTGAAATGAAATTGTCCAGTGATGTTAACACAAACCCAGTATTACATTTTTCATGCACACTGCATTGTGGACTGATGTACTGGCTTTGTGCTGGAGTGGGACAAAATGAATTCATGATTCATGATGACTGTATCTTTGAGTGCTGGTGGGGACACGTTTGGCTAGAGGCAGAGCTAACATCTCTTCCTGGAGTTCTCACCTTGCCTCCACCAGGCTGGTGCTTGATGTTCTCTGTGGAACCGATCTTCGACTTGATGTTCTTAAGGTCAGGCATGGGTGCCACAGGGGCAATGGGGGTTCGGCGAGACCCTGGGGATTTCGGAGGAGTGCGGACCACGGCCACCTTCTTCACCTGGTGTCCAGGGGTGCTGGAGCGGCTGGCTGGGGATTTGGGTGTGGCTGGGCTGCTGTAGCCACTGCGATCAGGGGTGTTGGGAGAGTCAGCTAAAGCAGAGAGAAATGTATCATGGGACATGGTAGTTCACATGCAAATAAGTCAACTAAATTTATTCTCCACCCAGGTCTCCTCAATCTATCTTGAATGCCAGAATCCTTTTATTCATTTGTGGTGGCTGACATATCAAATGAAAAGAGAGAAACATGCTTGGAATCATTTTTTTTTTTTTTTTTACAAGATCATAGCCTTTTGAGCTGCCTCTGCCCTTAGGCAGTACATCACATGTTGTAGGATAATTGAATATTTTGTTATCCGTTTGACTGCCTGTATGACAGATGTTTACTCTTGTATGTTTGCTCTTGTCCACATTGCCTTTACCTCGCTCAAAATGGGGAGATCCTGGTTTCCGCTGCTCCATTCTTGAAACAGCTGTGTGTTACAAATCAGAGCAGCACAAATGAGACACGGGTCAGGGGCCACTGGTAAGCAGTGGCCCCACGGTTCTCAGTACTCTGGCTTCTGTTTACTAAGAGCAGGGAGTCCAGGGCACTCCCAGATGTTATGTTAGATGTTAGAGCCACAGCGCTAAAAAAAAGACTAGCTTGTGGCAAGTTAGCATGCTATGATGAAACTTGCAATGGATTTGTTGTGACCTCTTGATTTGAGCGCTATGGTTGGCATGCTTCTACAAAACTTGAAAGGGTCAAAGGGTTTGGTACTACATCAGCTCTGAAGATTTAAGTGAAGTTGCTTAAGCATTAAATGAGTAACAACCTAGCATGCTGTTGCATAACCAACATTTGTGTGTGAGCCACTGGCAACCAGCGGCTAGCTACAGTGGAGCTGACATTAATAAGGAAAGGAGTTCCAGGATCACAGGTTAAATTGGCTGTTTTCCATAGGTGGGACCAAGTTTTCCATGTCAGACACCAAAAGGGTAAGGAGGGTAAGGATCATGCAAATGTGGGAGTTGGTGCCCAATGTGACAAGATATGGAAAGGAGGGGGAAACCTTCAGGCAATGATGAGAAATCCTTGCCATGCAGACAAGGCATGTACTGCGCTTTAGGATGAATTTGGTATAATTCAGTTAATTCCTCTCAAATGATTCTAAACTGAGTTGTATAAAGCCACAAACCTGTGCACACACAGCTGCATAAAGTCTAGTATTTTGGAGTGTTACATTGATACAAATACAGTATAAATTACAGAATGTTTTTCTCAATGTTTTGCTTTTATTTAGTTTGTTTACATAATAAGTAATCAGTGCATCAGGTCAAGAAGCATAATAACAAAGAGCAGGGGTGTCCAAGCAGTCAATCAAAGTCGCCCAGTAGATCGTCAAGGCAGTTCAGGTAGATCGCGAACCGTTCCAGGGAAAAATGCAAGTGCGTTTGGGTTCAAAATCATCACTCAATCTTTTCGACCCTGTCATTAAAAAAGTAGCTCGCCACCAAAAAAGATTGGGCACCCCTGACCTTATGTTTGATATACTGCACATTGATATTAACATTGACATTTAGGAAATATCTGGACTCAATACTTTCCTGGCTACTGACATACAGACCTCCATACAAAAGAGATAATAATATTAATCTTGACTAAATGGTCAAATGAGGACTACATTTAATTTAACATATTTATCTAATATGCAGCACGGACAACATGATAAGCAATAACAGGATCACACAAAAAATGGGAACATACGGTTTGCTTGCAATGTGCTCTCTTGTTGACCAGTGATGTTTCTGGAAGTAAGAGAGCACTTACCAGGTATTCTGGTGGCAGCACCCAGCGGTTTGTCCCCTCCTGCCATCTTGGCAACCTGAAAAAAAAATAGACCCATGTCACCATCACCATCACCATACCACCAAGTTTGCTGTTTCTTCCACAATCATTACAACCAACGACCAAAAACGTAAATAAAATTTCAATTAATCAGTATAGTATACAGTATAGTTAACTCAGATTGACTTGATATGATGATAAACTTCTGATATACCCTTCATTTATGTTGACACGACAACTACACTTTTATTTGTGTTCCTGTTTTCCTGCTGTTGTGCTGGCTCATATGCATTAGGAATCAAGTTTTCTGCCTGAGTGACAAGCACTGTTACAAAAAGCATCCATTTTGTGCCTGTTGGAGGAAAATGAAGGCCATTCACTGATCCAGGATGCTTACACTGTGTGACAGGACCTTCACCAAGGTATGATAAGCACAGAATCATGCAATTAACTAAGGCATGTCCTATCAATAACCTTGTGAGATCTTTGTATGCATAAGAAACAAATCTCACACAAACACACAGGCATGCACACACACACACACACACAGGCTGTTTCTCTGAGAAGGTGCTAATGTATTAGGTAGTGACACGTTGCCATGGTCACATTTTGAGCTCACAGCCTTTGTCACATTTTCAGGTAGGCTGGTTTCCCCTAGACTTCCTCTCAAAAGACTGCTGTGCTATCGCCAATAAGGACATCTGTCTCTTGTTTCAGCTTCTGAGATCAGATATCCACAATAAGCGCACATTGAATCAATACCTAAGCTACATCTTTATGCTAATCTCTAAAAGCCCAATATTGGTGTTTTAGAAAGCGGTGTAAGGACAGTGGCTAGGGGAGCTGTTAGCTTGTGTTAGTGTGGTATGTTTGCAACAGTAAGGCCTTATGCACACCCATGTCATCCAGCTGATGCCAAATCAATAGGAGCTCAGGAGACTGACAAGTAGGAATAAACACAAGAGCTAAAATGTTCAGCTGCCAATTACTGTTTTATTTCCTGACCTTCAAGGTCCTGGTCTATACTCCAGAACTAGTTCTCTTACAAAAGAGCACTGGAAAGAGAATATCCTTTGCTTTACAAAGGACCGTTATTTAAATCAGACGGGCAGGTTTCCTCTTTACGAAACCAACAAAGCATTTTACGAACATCAATGCTCTGACAGCCCATTTCTGTTCAACCTGAGATTTGACATGGGTCTGGCATGGGTCCATACTCACCCGTGATCTGGACTGGCCTCCTGTTGGAGTGCTGGGCCTGTTACCAGAGTACAGGGGAAAGGAGGACAAGGAGGAGGAGGAAGGCTTTTTGGAGGGGGAGACTGAAGCTACAGGTGCCCGTTTAGGGACTGAGGAGGGTCTGGCTTTGGAGGTAGTGCCTTTTTGGGGTGTCTTTGGTAATGAAGTTTGTGTGTGTGTGTGTATGTGTGTATGTGTAGAGAGAGAGAGAGAGAGATGGATTGTAATTTTAGTAAATGAGATAGGAAAAGAAAGGGAACACACAAAAACATACACAAAAGAACGTAGGAATTAAATGAGAACACAAATATGAGTGAACGCAAATATTAACAGCATGAAGAAAAAATACTAGAAGATGCTCATAATAATGAATGCAACAATATTACCAAATACATGAATCAAACAACAAAAGCTGTTTTACAATCCTGGTATCTGGAGACATAACAACTGTGTGGCTAAACACAGCCTGAACTCTAGCAAGCCTCAGTCAGTACCAGCACTGTAAAGAGCACCAAGACAAAAAACAAATAGGTATTAAAATGTAGCTAATAATTAAACTTAAATAACATTCTGAATGGCAACAAAAAGTAAATTTGGGTTTAACCTTTTCAAGGCAGAGTAATACGTTAGGGTAAGATGGTCCTCTAAGTAAACCTTCACAAGAGGAGAATAGTCATAACACAAAATTCATAATACATAAACAATATTAAATACAGACACCAACAAAAAACCTTCTTGAAGTTAGAACAGACAGAAAGGTGCAAAGTAAAAGTCACTTGGTTGAACAAAGAAATGTGAGCTGTTGACCTCTTGGACATCTACGTATGCACTTTTTGCAAAAAAAAAAGAGGTTTGACTGCAGGGTCTGACAGCTGCAGTCTGTCTCTCTACGTGGTTCTGCACATGCTCGGTACATACCTTCTTATCAGCTCCATTCTTTGTGGCTGCGGCCTCAGCCTTTGCTATAAGGAGTAAAGACAGAGAGGGAGAGAGTGAAAGTATAAACACACCGTTAATGCCTTAATTTGTGAAGCTTGTCAACCACAATGCACTTTCAGCATCTCAGGCTTCATCACTGCACTGAGCATTTAGAAAATGAGAAGGATGCAAATTCAGTTAGAATTTCAAAACACGCTGTAGACAGCTTTCTCATGTGCATTCTGTGTGTGTGTGTGTTTGTGAGTGAGTACTGTGGTAATGAAATGAATAACAAAATAAAATAAACATAATCTTTCAAATCTGTTGAGATGTGAAGCTGGGGTTAATTGGTTGCTTTGATCATTCTTTTTGTTTAAAAGAAAACATCAAAAAGCAGACTTGTCAGAGATATATCAATGGCTCAAGTGCATGAACCCGCAGCTCTGACTCATTGTTGTGCTGCGCTGATTAACTCTGAGCTGAAGGGATTTAAACCCTTAGCTCAGAAGGGTTGCTCAAGGTTCTGAATCTGCTGGCATATTAAGCCTGCAGACAGACAAGCTCAGGACAGCATGTTAAACTCTTCAATTTCCCCTTCTGTTAGCCTTAACCACACACTGTAACGAAAATCTCCAGTTTCCCCTTCAGTTAGTCTTAACCACACACTGTAACGAAAATCTCCAATTTCCCTTGAGTGAGACTTAACTACACATTGTAAATAAAATCTTCAGTTTCTCTTTAGTATGCCATTACACAAAGATTGTAAACATTTAAGTATCTTACTTGCTTGTCTCAGGGAAACTAAGGAAAAATGGTGGAAGTATGATAAGGTGTAGAATGTATCTATGTAACAGTAATATAATGTCTATAAGCTGTAAAAACATGATGACAAACATGCCATGTCCAAATTTTCAGTTCATGATGTGGTGTCAATACACCAATACTCTCTGAAAGGTCGAAGTGGAGGGACAGCTAACTATAAGGCTTCCATTTATTTGAGTTTAATGTAGAATTCCATTCATGTAGAGATTATTGTCTATAAATACGCTTACAAATTAGACAGAAGTCAGTGTTCCCTCTATGAAGCTGCCATTCCATTCACTAAAAAAACAACCTTTGGGTTTTATACTACATGTTGATGTAAACACAATGACCAACTAAACACATGATGCAGCAGTACTGCTAATACTTCTCCACATTTACCTAAACACAATGATTACAGAGCGGCACTCAGACCAAAAGCTACTGGGGAGTAGCCCTAAAGATTCTACTATGAAAACATCTGAAGAAGCTTCAGGATTTCTTCAGGATAAGTGTTTGTACAATATGTTCTACAATCTGAAAATGTAGTTTTGTTGTATTATTAGGTAATAACAAAGTCAATATTTCAATTAGTTTTTAGCCTCTCAGTGAGACTAAGGGCATTCCTGTGTACTAATGATGAAAAATGTTGAACCTTTTGTCATGGGTAAACCTCAGAACCTTTGTCTGTAGGAGTGTCCATTCATGATTACATCTTCAAAAAGCAGGTAACTTCAGACGTTAACAAACCACAGAAGAGCAAAACGATGGTCAACTACATTAGCCTCTATTCACATGGGGACACTGCATGTGAGTTCTTTCAATGCATGGGAAGAGTCTATAGGCTGAGACGACACACCAAGAGGTTAGAGACCTGCTACTGTAAATAACTGCATTGCAGGGATGCAGGGATATTGTGTTTCTGTCTGATACATGTTCTTCACAACAAGCTGCTGACTTCAGCCGTTTCAGTAGATGTGATGCAGTGAATGTAACTACTTGTCTGTGAATATGTGTACTTTTGTGTGAGGGGTTTGTGTATGTATAGTCTGTGTGTGTATGTTTTGCATGGTGTAACAACACAAGTGAAGACCTTACATACAGACACAAACATACAACATACACATGTACACAGTGAGTGAATGGGCCACATTCCAAACAAATGCATGCACAGGTGACGTGCACAAACCACAAACAAAAATGGTGAAAAACTGGCAAACCAGAGCACACAGTGTTAGCGACAAATACCACGAACACACACAACAGTTACAGAAGAAGAGAGAGAGTGAGAGAGTGAGGGAAAAAGACGGAGAGAAAGAGAACAACACAGACAGACATCACAAGAAAGTTCATTCGGTGGCTACAAGCAGTCCGTTTTGTCAACCATCAGCATTTTTATTTCGGGTGAGGTGCTTTTTTTTTTTCTTCAGCAAAGGTGCTGCTTAGCTTTAGCATTAGCTCAGTGCTATCAAAGGTAAACAAAAAAAGACCAGAAAAATTATCTGTGAGAGGTTAAAAAAAGAAAGGAGGATTCTGGGGCAGGGGGAAGGGGAAAAATGGGGAGGGATGAACAGAACAGAAGACAGACCTTTGCCCTGGGCTGCAGGAGCCAAAGACTTTCTGCTAGGAGTGGCATCTTTTGTGGGGGTTTTCTGAGTTTTGGGGGCCGCCTTGGGGGCAGTCATGGCTGGGGCAGGAGGTTTCTTAGCTGGCGCCATCTTGGCTGGGGCTTTTCCGGCTGAAGGAGGAGCACTAGGTTTGGAAGCACCTTTAGAAGCAGGTTGTGGTTTGCTAGAAGCTTTGGAAGTGGTTGTTGCTGGCTTAGCTTTGGCAACAGACTCTTTCTTGGCCACAGGTTCTTTCTTTGCAGCAGGTTCTTTCTTTGCTACAGGTTCTTTTTTCTCCACAGGCTTTGTGACAATGGTCTCCGTGGCAACAGCTGCTGCTGCTGTGGCAATGGCTCCTGCAGCAACTGGCACTGCTGCAGAAACAGCAGTTTGTGCAGCCTCCACTTCAGCTATGAGGCCGTTATCAGAAGTCTCTGGCTGCTTCTGCAGGACCTGAGGCTCTGCCATCTCAGGTGAGGTAAGTTTCTCCTCCACAGGAAGTGCCACTTCCTGGATCTTGGAGGGCAACTGGGGTTCCTGGACAGCAGGAGCAACTTCATGCTGTTCCTCTTTCTGTTCTTCTGCTGCTGCCTCCTCCTCAAGTTGCTTTTCCTCTTCTTCTTCATACTGCCGTTCTTCTTCCTTCTCCTCTTCTTCTTCCCCCTGCTCTTCGTGGATCTGCCCCTCTGCTTGCTGCTCAGTGAGGGGTGACCGATCCTCCTGGGTTTGCTCCGTGGTGGCACTTGGAGAGAAGGGCGAGCCAGGATCTGCTCGACAGGAGTCGGGACTCTTGCTCTCTGGTGGGGTCTTGTCATTGCCCTCCTGCCACCCTGGTGGAAGCCCATGAGGGCTAGGTGCCTGAGGCTCAGTGTAGTCAAAGGACAGAACCCGTTGTTTTGTCTCTTCAGAGGCTGCCTCAGGCTTGGATGAGAAATCCTGGGCATTGTCAGAGAAGGTCTGGTCTTTCTCAGCAGTCAGATTGGTCGCAATGTCGCTTTGTTCCAAGTGTAAGTCTGCTCTCTCCTCTTCTTCATCTTCTTCCTCATCCATATCTTGTGTTTCCATGTGGGTTGGCTGCTGCGGTTTACTGGGGCTGAGGTCATTCCTAGATTCTTCCTCATGAGCGACAGCCCTCAGATGATTCCTTTGTTGTTCCTCTTCTTCTTCATCTTCCTCCTTTTCCTCGTGGTCCTTTTCTCTTTCTTTCTCAGTCTTCCCTCTCTGTGTAATCTCCTCTTCTTCCTCTTCCTCAGAGGCACTCGGACTCCGAAGGTCAGAGAACTTTTCCGACGTGCTTCTCTTGATCAAGCTGTCAAAGCCCTCCTTTCCAAAAGCTCCAGGAGTAACTGGTGATACTTCATCCTTCCCAACCATGTCCAGTGCTGCTGGGGAAGTTGGTGACCGACGAGGGCTCACCGATCCAGGCCTGAGCTCTCCGTCCAGGCCCTGGGTGGTGCCATCAAGCAAGATTGCTGATGTGTTGGAGGTGGCCCATGATGGTAGATCTTCTGGACTGAGGTCTGCCCTGGATATGGTGATCCCGTCTGATGTGTAGGAAGCAGAACGATAGGGACAACCACAGCCACAACTGTGGGATTAGCTGACACATTCACGACCCTCTCCACAATTGGTTAAATTAAAACAATAAACAGAAGGAAACAAAGGGAAAGGAAAGAAAAAGAAATGAATGGAAGGAAAAGGAAAGACAAATGAGCCAAAAGCCATTTAACCAACCGAATCACTACCCTTTTTATTTTTATGTCACTGTTTTCTATTTTGTTTGAAGGACACAATTGGTAAAAAAAACAATGGAACATTAATTCCTTAGTCATTTTAATCTTTCCGACGCAGACCATATATGTGAGCCACTGCAGGTGCTTTTATTAGAAGCAGAACGTTTGCTGATCATGCATTTCACTCAGTAGCCTAAATGCAATCAGCAAACAAAGCGTGCTGCAGAGAACAATGGACCAACTACAATGAGGGAATGAAAATGGACAGTATGGATTATAAAAACACCTGGAGGCTCATCAAACCACAAAATGAAAAACTCATAAACAAAACATACATAAATTTAAACAAAAAAAATCAGGAATACAATAGAGAAACAATAGCAAAGCCAAAAACATAATAAGCCAAAAATAACATAAGCCAAAAATAATAAAGGAAACAAAGGGTTCACACTACACACTTACTCACAAAGACCCAACAGCATTGTTTCATACGTACAGTACATATATTTTCCCATTGCATTTATGAGAAAAGCCATGTGGAAGAATGGACACTAAATGGTGATGAATTGATGTCAGCTGGCTGCCACAGTACCCATTTGCAAAAAAGCTACTTGGGGGCTGGGGGACTTTATATTGTGCTGTTTGGCGACTTCACAAACGGAGAATCATTCATCTTCTAAGCTAGGTATTAATCATGCTGTTTATATAACACTTATGAGCCACAAAGTTATCGACTGACTATCTCAGGTTTCAGCTTTGTCAGTTGCTGAAGTAAAGCATACTAACAGTGATGAATGGATGGGATTCAGAAGCTATTACTCACATTCTACTAATTTTCCAATATGTCTTTTTGTCAAGTGAGGACATTACTCACGCTATGCAAATTGCCTGATGCCTCTAAATTGAGTTGAGGCAATATGTTTAAAAGGGCAAGAGTAAATATTCAGTTGCTGTAATCAGATAGACAGGGAATGTATTGATTTTTCACTCAAACACTGCAACCTCACCCTCATCATCTTCTCATGTTTGCTTTTTGGTTCTCCATTGGTGAGAGACACAAGCTGGGCGATTTAAAGCAAATCATACAAAACCAGCCTGATAATATAGTACCTTCCCTTAAAAAAAAAAAAAAATATATATATATATATCTCTGGAGACTGAGCACTATCTGAATCTCTGGGTTGATTTCAAGCGCAGCTGGAAGAAGGAATTCTGGGAATGAACAGCCAAGATGGACACTACTGAGAGAGGAGGAAGCTAATGGGTGAAACTAGTGGAGGGAGCTAGGAGACTACTCATGGGGTCTGGAGAGAGTTAGGGAGTGTCGAGTTCCTCTCCCGCAAAGCTTCACACCTGCAGAGGGGAAAACATGAAACGAAGAGGAGAGGAGCAAAACCCCCTTCATACCTTCACCAGGAGCTGGAGCATCTCCCACGGCTGGCGGACACAAAGATGCAGTCACATGGGGAGACAGAGAGGAGGGAGGGAGGGAGAGAGAGAGAGGGAAAAAAATTAGTAAGAGAGAGACAAGCCAAGAGAACAGGACAGAAGAAGTGACACAGGGCACAGAGATAGGTAGGGAAAAGCAGATAAAGAGACAGATGGAATCATAGAAAAAGGAATAGAAAAAGATGAACAGAAAAAGAGTGTTGACAAAGGACAAACAAAGAAGAGAGGAGAGAGAAAAAAAGTGCTCATGTTAAACAAGGCTCAGTACTTTTCATTAAATCATTATGTATTTCACCATAACACATGGTGAGGAGCTATTAGCTAAAATGCCTGGCAGTGATGAGAAGTGTGAGAACATCATCTGTGGAGAGCACAGCCAGAAGCAAAGCTTTGACAAAGAAAATAATGCGAACACACATTTGACACCTGTATGGACACAGCTGTACATTGAACTGTAAGAAGTAAAAAAGAGTTATCTTGCTATTAAGTTAGTTAACATTTATGTGGAGCTATCATGCAACACGTAACAAACCCACCACCCTCAGGTGCCTTGAGGCCTTTCACTCTAAATTCTGCTACTGTTGATTGCTTCTGAATGGTCTAATTTTCTACATTAGTACAGCCGTGTGCCTGACTGTGGTTGTGTGTGTGTGTGTGTGTGTGCATGTGCGTGTGTGTGTGTTTGTGTGTGCATGCACGCACATGTTCGTATGCATAAGTGGCTACCTAAGTGGCTCTGAACAAAGAGCATCGTGCAGCTCCTTCAGTCTGAGGGATCACTGTCCATCTGCAACAGTTTAAAATGATCGCATCTTAATGCACCTCACTGCTCCCGTTCTGCATGTCAGCAACCATCAAACTCTAGCCATCTCCAATGTCATTAAATATTAAACCCCTTGCTAGTGGCCCCCTGGCTCTTCTCAACAAGCACGTCCATCAACATACATTAAAGCCCTCATATCCGTCATTTTGTAAGACTGCATAAAGCCAGTACACTGTTCATGAGTGCAAGGGCAAGTACAGTGGATAACCCACTGTTGACATGTGTAATCGTGTTGCTCATTTGTAGGATCCTACAGGAGTCCTAGAAAACCTGTGTAAATTATGTTAATCTATACATAGCTGTATCTTTAGTAATAAGTAGAGATAGGCATTTGATTAAATCTTCTTAATCGATCGTCAGGAGAATTAACAATTGATTTTCGATTAATCATTAATATTTTTTAATTATTATTATTGTTCTTTTTATATATCAAATTACAATGAAAATACAAAAATACAGTGTGATTTCACTTAGTGAGATCTTCATTACAAGAAGAACAACTCTTGAGGCAGTTAAATTGGACATTCAGTGTTTAGGCTAAACTTGAAAACACAACTAAACTGACCCTTGTTTGTTCCAAAACAATAATATTAATAATAAAAAACAATCATGTTAAACAATAACTCATCGAAAAAAAGGGTGAGAGAGATTAGCCTACCTAACAATTAGGCTACCTAACAAAGCCTCATAAACTCATAATTTTTTTACTATTTAAAAAAAATAAAATAAAAAATAAGCATGTTAACATGATCTGGGGTCACACATGACCACAGCCTGGTGATCGTCAGTCCAGCTGGAGGAGTTGTACTTACATGCAGCTTTGCAGTGATGGCAGTCATTTTTTAAGCCAAAATGGTCCCATGCCACACTTTGCCGTGACTTCCTCATGATTACTTTTGAAATCTACGGAAACTTGCAGTTCACTGAGCATGGCGTTGTAGTCAAATATTGCCCCTGAGGGGTAAAATGTTTAATTGCTGCCACACAGTGAAATTCATTGGATTGCTTCAAGACTCACACTACGCAACACAACCTACATTCATTTTATTGATTAAAAATTAACGTGATCAACGTAATTCTTAATAATCATCGATTAATCATGCCCATCCCTAGTAATAAGACAGGCTTTCTCCTTCATTCCTGTCAGCGTGACTATTGCTGTGCTGACATGTGATTGGAGGGGAGATTGAAAGGTCGAGCAGGAGAGTGACACACTCTGACAGGTTGGTACACCACTGCTATTTTCTGTATCCTACAGCCCTCAGCACAGTTATGACTGTGACTATGACTTCCTCAGGGAGCCTGCTAATCACCAACACACACTAAGTTAACTAATGAGCATTTGGAAGTCCACAGTGTAAGCGGGTATCTGTTCATAAATATCACTCCATGGATACTTATCTAGCTCTGCATGGACTAATGCTTGTTTGTCAGTGGCTAATTCTATGGAACCCAGCAAATCTATGAGATAATTAGTTTTGGCAGGCTGGATTCATTCACAGACAGGTCCCTGACAGATCACAGCCACAGCAAAGACATACTAATTGTGAACTTGTCACTGCCAGAGTTATAGCACTGACTTGGTGCTAGCCTGTCTATTATGAATGTTGTGGATTCTTTGAACTGCTAGATTTATTGAAAATACCTATGGACAAGATAATATGCCTGCACTTCAGCTATATTCCCCATCTGAAGTAACTTGTTTTTTATTTCCGTTAGTAATAATTAAGCCCCTTTAAACAACCTTTAATGTTGAAGATTTTTATTCAAATGATTATTATTATTGGCCAAACACTGGTATATTTGGCGTTGATTGATTGCGTTGTATGAGGGAAAACGCTACACTGGCTGAACAAGGTTGTTTAATCACCAGACTTCACCCTCAACTAACACTTGCTTTATTAGCAATTAATTACGAATAATTAGAGCATGACTCTAGTCAGAAAGGTCTTGCTCAGGCAGCCTTACAGACAAGTGCTGACGGGAGACTGAAACAATTAACATGGGACTCACTCAGCCTGTGGTGACTCCCAGGGGGTCAATCTGCTGTTTAGCTCATCTTGATACCCTCTGAATGATTGTCTTATAAGATGCCAGGGGATGAACGTTCCCCATCACACATTTTGACCAAGCCACTTGTATTTCCTGGTAACGAGTCACCACCATAAAATGTCACATAAAAGGTCAGGGTGACTTGGACTGAACATGATGGTCTGTCGAGTTCTGTGTACAACACACACATACACACACACACACGCACACACATACATATGCTGTGTGTCTGTGTCCTGTTCCTATGGCGCCAGTGGCAAGGCCGAGACACCAGTCAAGAACATCTTTACTCTGTCATTGGGTTGTGGTTGGGTTGGGGTCTCATATCTGACAATACAGCCAAACAACAGGCCTAAACCGGCATCACTGACTATAGGTTTGCCTTTAATGCTCCTACATAACTAGTGATAGAAGGAGGTGGTATATGAGAGACTAAAGACAAATGGACTAAAAGAAAAACGTAATATTTTAGCTCTTCTGTTTTTTCTTTTAACACAAATAAAATAAAAGCACAAACCTTACTGGTCACTTCTCTGCCACTCATCCTCTAGTGCCTATTATATGCTCCTTTTTCATAAATAAATTGATATAGTTTTATCTATTGATCCATTTCATCTGAATTTGTAGACTTGAGGTGAACGGCCAAAAAGACACAAAATCAACACAAAGAACAGACGGGGCTCCACCCATGTCTGTGTTCATTTATAACTTTTGAATATAAATAAGGCTTTAGTAGTAATTTCACTGTTAAATTCTGTGCAGTTCTTATTGTGCCTCTCTAGTACACAGCAGAGATATCAAGCAGTGAACAGTGAAGTCTTTGTCAAGCAGAGACCATCTGTACTGACAGACACCCAGTAGGGGAAAAAGGTACAGCAAATAGATCAATGAAGCAGTACAATTTAAAGTAATGGGTAAAGAGCCAGGGTCTAAACCAGACAGCATTGAAAACACAACTCTCTCTCTCTGTGTGTGTGTGTGTGTGTGTGTGTTTGGTTGGTTTCATAGCTATGTGAGATTTCATTATACTGGCATTAGAACAAAAGGGCAGGGAGGATCTGCTATCAAAATCAAGCAGAAGAACAGACACAGAAGGAAAGACAGAAAAAAATGAAAAACAAAGACTTACACAAAAGCACACAGAAAGCCTCAGCACAGTAAACTGAGTGTGTAGCAGGGTGTAAACAGAGCAGAAGGGTGAGTAAAGGAGGGTAAAAATCGAACATTAGTTTGTGGAGGCAGGGCAAATGTTAGCACAGTGACCGAGGTAGAGGTTTGGTCTGTGTCTGCATGAATGTCAATTCGCTGAATGCTACTGTGTTAAAGGTTAGATGGCAATGGTGCTTTACGACTGAGAGGCTTGACTGTTTTGTTACCATGCAGGGACTTTCAAACAGGTTTTAGGGTCACTGATGATCACTGATAAATCAGGGACTCTAAAATGGAGTCAGCCACGAAAGCAGAGCTGTTAGTAAAAAAAAAAAAAGAAGGAAGCTCATTTCTCCCCAAAAGGCTGTTAAGGGAATTCAGAGACCCAGAGACGTGCTGGTTTTAACTGGTCGGAGCATACCGCTTGGCACTGTATCACCAGAGGGGACGCTCATAGAGTCAGAAAGCTCCTTGACGGGCTCCTGTGGGTGCTCCTCCGGCGGTGTTACCTGTGTCTCCTCTGCAGTAGGAGGAGGAAGCTCTGAGTTAGAGAGAGATGGAAACCAAGACAGTGTGCACACAACAGCAGCAGACTCTGGAGAAATTCCGGGCCAGCGCCAGACCAGCATAGGATCAGAGCTGGAATTAACTACTAGCTAGGATTGATCTCCTCAGTAAGAGGAAGAAAAGAGCACACTTTTGAGGTAGCATGTTGTGTGGAGTCGTGTGTTGATTTTAGCAAGTGTTGAGCACTTGGAAACATGCTTTTGTCATCGATGTAGATGCCAATCAATATGGAGTAATTGCAGTACACAGTGTAGTACACACCTGCACAGTAAAATATACAGAAATTAAAAACTTGATGATTTATGATTTACTTAATGATTTTTACACCAGTTTTTACAACAGTTTTTTGTTGTAATGTTTCTTTTGCTTTTGTTTGCCAAACAAAAAAACAAACAGTGTTTTTATAGCCATGAACTGGGACACTCAAGCCTATTAGGAGCTTCTGTTAACGCAATTTAAGCATTTACTGTATCCTCCTATTCCATCCCTCAATGATTTTCACAAAGGAAACAAATATCCATTTCATGTGCAATATGGCCAGAATTTGAAGAATTACCACTGGATTTCACAAATCAAATAGGATTGCAATGCGGTCATAATCAGATTTTCTTGGCTGAGGACAACAAATCCAGGATTCATAGCAATCCACACTTAACATATTTGGACCACCATGACTATATACCGGTAATACACAGCTGTCATTTTAAACAAGCTTTTCTCCAAAAAGGTTAATAAAGTAAAGACAATGACCATCTACTTACTGGTTAAAATTGAACATTGTACTATCTTCAATAAACCTGGGTTATTGGTTTATGATACAGATGGTTTGTCGTTCGATCAGAGCTAGCTTGCAGTGAGACTGCTTTTTGGTGACTCCAAGGCGTTAAAGGGGTCCTGCAGTTTGACCCACATCCCAGGATTAGGTGTCTGGCTTGCTGTTTTACTTTAGCTCTCTACTATTCCCAGCTCTTAGTCCAGCACACTGCAATCCTACTAGAAAGCTTTCATCTCAGAATTTCTAGGATATCAAAGAAAAGCACAGATCTACCGTATATATATCTTACGTGTGATGAATTTCACATTGGACCGTCATACAATTTTTCAATGAGACACTCAGCTAAAATCTACCTGATCTACCTATTTATCTCCTCTGCTGTTTTACTCAGTGGCTGATATTCATTAAATCCTTGTCACACTTGTACCACTGTTGATCCCTGGCCTAGATGTCCACATGGAGCATGGGTGGAGTACACCACTGAGGATACCTGGGACGAATTCACATTCTAAAATACCATATCTAAGAAATACAATCCACGGTACCATCTCAAATAGACTGCTGAGTTCTGTTCTGGAAGTTCTCTCACCTTTGGCAGGCCCGTCCCCTGGTCCAGCGGGTATCCCGTTTTTCAGCTCCTGTTTGTCAGAGGCCATGTTGGTGGCTGCCATCTCCCCGGCACCGTAGGGCAATGAGTGGCCATCCTGCTGTTGATCCATGGTCAGCTTCGCTCAGTCTGATGGAACACATACAGACACAGCATAGAGAAATCAATGTGGAGAATCAAGAGGGGAAGGGATCAGACAACATGAGAAAGAGAGAGGGACACAGAGTGAGAGGGGGGGAGGGAGGGGTGCTTAGAAACGCCAGAGACATATTAGGGAGGAGACATCTGGAGAGATTTGAGATCTGACCTTTAACTTATTGGAGAGTGTTTTTGTGGAGGAGATTCCTCTGAATGATAATAAAAAGCACTGGAACCATGTAGTATGGGCCAGAGTCATGTGCTGCCAGACAAATTTGGAGGAAGTTCTGATTCATCAAAATAATGACAACACTGCTGTGGGAATAAAACTCTGGTATTCTCTCATGCAGTAACAGTCATGTATCCTTCTGAAGATGAAAGAACAGAAAAAATCTTTCATGGCAACTAAAGACAAAGAACCACAGTCCAGGCTTTCTGTCAATGACCCAGTCTACCCAACACTGACGGAGATTTTGATCTTGCCTCAAAACTCCAAATATTCACCAAGCCTTACCACAGTATTCACGTCTGTCACCCCTTATTCTGAGGACAGGGAGGACCCACACTCATACACCACACACACACACACACACAGAGACACACACAACTACCATTGCTTTATATAAGGTTTATGTAATCCCTGTACACAGTGAAGTGAAACGACAGTGCCCATTCAGCTACAGCTAACTCTGAACGACAGAAAGCTCCCGAAGTAATTTGAGGGAAGGGAAAATGTGTCCTCTCTCTGTTATTGAGGAAAGCAGGCTATGTTGTCTTGTGGCTGCAGCAAGTTAGCATGATTGATTGGTTGCTATAGGCTAGCAGCAGCTAGATGTGGCACTACATGGAGAGAATGGACAGACAGACCAAGTTCGCATACATATATATACACACACAGGCACATGCACACACACACACACACACACACACACACACATACACATACACAAGCTGCTACCAGAGTAAGTGTGGTCAGGTCTAGCCCCAATCAAGGGCCTGGTATGAAGGGTTTCTGCAGTAATCATGGTTATTAGAGTTCCTCATCAAAGATGGCCTTCCCAACTCCTGGGAGGCCAGTCATCAGCAAGACATTCCTGATTGCCCTTTGTCCTCTGCACGCAAAGCATTAAAAGTAGCCTTTCAGAATGCTTTCAATAAATCAATACTGAATGTTTGTCCTTGGCAAGCCTTTCTTGCTGAAGAAACAGCCATACTAATGCATGTGGCTGGTGAGACTAATAAGATGACAGGGCTGCCTAACATCCATCCAAATGCATTTAGCTCTGCCAATGAGAAGGCATCTGCTGAATGTGAAGAAGTTTTAGAAGTTTTAACTTTGTCATGGGTTTTCTGGAAGCAATGTGCAGTCTACATAAGTAGCACAATACCAAATGAGCAGTACGATAACAAATGAGTCTAACTGTGACCTGCTGCCCTGTAGGGCACCTGTATTGAAAGACAGAGAGGGTGATGAGTGGGCAGAGTTCACGACACCATCCAGGTCAAGTCTGTCTCCGCTAGCTTTGGCACACCAACTGAAGTGTGTGCACACAGACGGCCTCCAGTCACTAATGCATGGAGAGAAGAGCGAAGGGCTTTGAAAGGGGGTGGGTGGGGTGGGTGGAATTGGAGAGTCCAAAAATAACTGCTGCAGTTACTATGGCCTTCTGGGCCTCCTCTGTTCTCTTTCAGGAGCTGCACTGCTTCCTCTAAACGCATCAGAAACAGAGATGAACAGCTTCCTTCCTTTGATGGATGAACTGCTGAAACTAATGCTACAGCAGACTACATTACATACACTTCTCAACTTCCTCTTTCTTTCCTAACTAGCAGGCCTAAGTTCTATTTATATCTTGGTATGTTGCAACAGGAAAAAAATCTGCAGACTTCAAAAATCCCATTACCTCTACTGTTGTCTTCGTTCTTACACAGGAGCTGCAAGCTCCAACCAATACATAGGCTACATAAATTCATGGGTGGTTGTACAAGGGTTTTTCATAACAAACTACTGCCTTTACAGTTGAACTCCCACTTTGGGGAAAAACAGGGAGAAAAGCACCATTGTGGTCTGTGTCTGTTCTGCAGCAGGCAGCAAACAAGCTGTTGTCAGGTTTGATTAGTGGCACAGGCTCCAGAGACCAGCGGACATGCAGACACAAGCTACAGACACAAGCTGTCACAAGAGCAAGGACAGCCAGGCCAGGGACAGCTGCAGAGCAGCTGGCATCAAGCAAGGCAGCTAACACCAAGATACTACTGACTCTGGCCCAGACCTGGACCAGATTTGGCCTGGATAAGGGCCACATAAAAGTCCCAGCCAAGTCACATAAGGTCAAGATCACAGACAGATCAGGGCTTGGTTAGGTCATGCAAAGGCTGGAAGTCACAGGGTCTTCGCACTGACACTGGGTGAGTCAATAGCCTGGTTGCCAAGGGGAGCCACATACAATGTCGTGGCAGTCACCTCCTCAGGCCTGGATGCCCAGAGAATGAGTGGCTTTTGAGAATATGGTCTCAATGTATGCATTTGGGGCAAAATTTGACCTGACTCATTCACTGAGTGTTCTATATGACAACATTCAATTACTCATGGGGTCAGAGCCAGTGAATGATCTATTCTGCCTTGAACAGATTCAAGTGGGCAGCAGGCTGTGAAAATAAAACTCTACCTGACACATATTGAGCCCTCCCACCCCACCCCAAACCCCCAAAGGGTAACTTACTTTCTCCACCTGAGAAGTTGTGGTATTAAGCTCTGGACCTTTACCCTACTTGTGAAGGATGGGTACACTTTTCAGTCGCTGTCCCCAGCTCTCTCAAGCTCACTGCAGCAGCAGCAGCAGAGGATCTGCTGGGATGAAAAGCTTAATCGCCAAGAGATTAATGAGAAGAGAGGATTTCCTCCTGGTATGTGGAAGGGAAGCAGATCGTCTGGAAATGCATGCATGCACACACACACACACACACACACACACACACACACACACACATCTCCATGCATTCTGTCTGGTTGATGGTGTGCTGTTAGCTCTGTATGTGTTTATGTGTAAATGGTCACTGGCATGACTGCTAAATACATTTTCACAGAAGTCTGTTTATCTGTGGACTGCCTCCTCACACTCGGTAGACCTGTGTGCTTCCAAACGTATGCTTTTTCACTGCTAGAGTATTGGTCCTTTCTTTAGATGAGTATGTGAGTGCATGTTGAAGGCCTTGACTGGGCGGACAACACTTTTTGTCTTTGAGGCACATGTGTCAAACTGGTCTGGTCCTCTGAGTCCTGCGGGGTAAAGCCAACCATACAGCACCATAAGTGAAGCCAAGGGTCCACCCATCCCCACTATTGACCAATCATGCGACAAAACCAATACCTGCTGACGCCTGTCTAAGCATGAGGCATCACTGGCAACGGCAAAACATCTGACCATCCCACTCAATGAAACCACCTTCAATTTGGGACTTTATTCGACTGAGTTTAGAGCATCACGTTGAGTTACGAATGTGTGTTTTATCTACCAATAAAAACAAAACATGCTTGTTATACGAAGATATTTCAAAATATTGACAGACTTCTGTACTGACTGTGTGAGTCACACAAGCTTTACACTCAGCTGAGCCAGTAACTCACCTTCTGTCATTTGACTATCTGTTTATTTCTATTTACTTTTTGTTTCATGTCTCATCATCTGTTTTGCCTAGCATACGGGCAGAAGCCAACTGTTTGCTTTTGCCTGCTGCTTCGCTCACAGCAGACCTCACTGAAATATCTCCTCCTCGGCCTCTAAATGCACGGCCATATTATCCCCACAGCCATTGAGAATATGAAGTGCATCTGCTTCAGCACATGCAGCCTCTCTGTGATGGATTGATCCATTAAGTAATGACTTCATCTCGTCTCCCTCACAAACACACTGCAGTGGCATTGGCACTTCCTGTGAGCGCTGTGCCGACAGACATTTGGAGAGCCTGTTGATAGAACCTGCGCCCGTCTTTGTGTCAGACAGAGGATTCACAGTCTAAATCTTGGTCTGTCACTTCCTTTCTTTTGGCTTATCAATCAAACGTCACCAAACAAAACCAGAGTCCAGCCAAACCAGCTCAGCTGAGGCTGAAATGGCAGGGGATCAAGCATTGTCTTGAAGAGGCCACTGGACCCGAGCCTAAACAAATGATTGCTTAGAGGCCAGAGTTTCACTGGCATTTTGTTCTTTTGACTCTCTCTACCCCTCGCTCCATCTCTGCAGTAGTACAGAGCCCTTCTACTCTTCAACATCTTGGCCTAAATCTATGTGACACAATGACTGGCAGGAGTACACCTGCAGTGCTGCAGTGCACACACACACACACACACACCACACACACACACACACAAAGATACACACATGCATACACAAATATCCCCACAAGGCATGGATGTACTACTGTATAATTCTAGTACACCCTGACACAGGCGATAGATGTCAAGACCTGAAGGTAGTGCTATGCTAAATGTCAAATGACAATTCTGGTGAGCCTGTTGTATTTGCCACCTGCATCAACAGGTCGATAGAGAGCAGATGGAGAAAAACCTCTGCCCAAAAACCTGCACCACAACCCACTCCCTACTGCCGGGGCTGGGTTCTCCTCAAGGTGTCCCTCCTGTTAAAGTCTCTCTTTTACCAAGGATTTACAGTTAACAGAAGGTGAGAACTGAATTCTGAAGAAACTGACGTAAAAGGAGTAGGGAATGGAAGGTGAGATGTGATGTGTGACAACAGTATGTGTTCTTGCCAAACCTGTCTGTATTTACAGTGTACACCTAGTATAGAGAGGAAGCGGTGTGAACCACTAGTAAGTAACAGTGGTCTTAAAAGACTTGTCTGAAGCCTGTGTCCTGTTACTGAACTCCCATGAGATCCTCTTGCCTGGAGCAGCTTTGGTACACTGCCTAAATCTGTGCCAGCCCCCTTCCCTACCCCCCACCCCTCATGCCCTGTGGTATGCTCTCAGTCTGAGTGAATGTTAACCCCCTCACCCCACCCCACCTCATCCCCCAAAACCCTCTCTGCTCCTTCACCAGCTTCATTCATTATTGAGCGCGGCAGTGATATCACTCACAGGCCATGTGTTTAAGGATCTTAGCATGCCACTCCCTCTCTCTCCCCTCCATCTCACACTCTCTCTTTCTTTTCAACCCTCTGCTTCTTTCACCCTGTACTACAGCTTCACTTCATTCTGCTTTTCTCTTTTTGCATAGAGGTGGTGTAATCATCTCTTTCTCTCTCCCTGTCTCTCTCTGTTTGTGCATGTGTGTGTGTGTGTGTGTATGTGTGTGTGTGTGTGGGGCGTAGTGCCAGAGCTGACAGGTTGATTTGCTTAGCGTGCACACATCAGGGTTAAGCTATGTCTGGGTTTTGGATGTCTTAGAAGGAGCTCGTGCACAAAAGAGGATTTTTCACACGCACCTGGCAACAGCGTCTTCCATCTGTGATGGGGTGGAGAGCCATGAGTACACAATGCTGAGAGGGAATCTCACCTCCTCTTTTGTCTTTCTCGTGTCTCTGTCTGCCTTTCTCTTCCTTTCAGCTCTATAGTCACAGTGTTATTGTTTACACTCAGTTTTATGCCATTTGTTCTTGCAGGCACGGCAAATTAATTTTGCTCATGTTTATTGTTTATTTTTTTTTCATTGTTTAAGAAATCCTGTGACTAACTGTAGCAATCAGCTTGGCAGAGACCCAGTGCGGCAATTCTCATACCTTTAACTCAGCCCCACTGCCCTGCTTTGTTCTGTGTGTGTGTGTGTTGGTGCATGTGTGCATGTGTACATGTGTGTCCACATGTATGTGGTGATGTGCGTGTAGTACAGTTGTGCGCGTGTGTTGCTGTATGAGGCTATGTGTGAGTGTTGTGTGTGTGTGTGTGTGTGTGTGTCTGTGTGTGTGTGTGTGGAAGATGACAGGGCCGGCTTTTGTGTCTGCTCATTACAGGCGAGCTGCACTTGCAGGGCTGCAGGGTGCGGTGAGTGTGTGAGACTGACTGTCAGAGAAACTCAGTAGCCTATCAGACGGAAGAACGATTCTGCAATGGCCAATGAAATGTCTGAATGATACCAGCAAAGCAAGTCAGTTGGAAGTGTGATGCTGCATGCGGATCACCACATGGCACTGTGCAGCAAGCACCCCTGCCACTCCCACCCATCTCTCTCTCTCTCTCTCTTTCCCTCACTCTCTATTGTAAGGACCTGTAGTTTTCACTGGAGCATTTCTTTTCTATGTCTGACTGGCATCCCTGCATCATCTGTGCCCTTTCCAGGGTCCCCCGTTGATACTGGTGCCCTTCACCTTCTCTGAGCGCAGTGATATTTTCCTGCCGTGCCATGAACCCAACCACAGCCAGCAGCTCTGCCCACTGAACTGAGCAGCACAGGCTACAGAGAGGAGAAAACAGACGTAGCAGGACAGAGAAAGAAAGATGGAGAGGGGGGAATGAGAGAATGAGAGGAGGGACAGATAGAGTGAGAGAGAAGAAGGGCGAAAGGGGGAGACAGCTGAGAGGTTGAAAGGAAAGAGAGAGACACAGAGAGCAAAAGAAAGCTAGAACCTAGAAAGAGAAAGCGAGAGTAACAAACAGAGAGTGACAGGGGCATAAAGAGTGAGTTTGTCTGAAAGGGTTGAGTTGTTTTCTTGCTGTCTCTCGTCTTCTCTCTCTCTCTCCCTTTCCTGGCTCTCTCCCTCTCTCTCTGTCGCCCCTTCTCCTGCAGATGAATGCCCAATCTCTCTCCCTCTCTCTCTCTGTCGGCCCCCTCTCCTGCAGATGAATGCCCGATCTCTCTCCCTCTCTCTCTGTCACCCCCCTCTCCTGAAGATGAATGCCTGATCTCTCTCCCTCTCTCGTCTCCCTCTCCTGAAGATGAATGCCTGATCTCCCCTAAAGAGCCTTGGCACACTGTTAGCAGCCTGAGAGGAGGAGGAGGAAATGAATTGGTGTGTGTGTGGGGGGGGCTTGACTGATGCAGCAGTAGTGTGTTAGGCCAAAGAGCGTTTTGAGCTATGCCCTCCCTCCATTTCACTGTCTCCTTCTGTATTCATCCATATCTATCTATCTATCTATTTCCCTGACAATGTTTTTCCATTTCTCCGTCTCTCAGTCTCCCTTATTGATCCGCTGTCTCTCTTGCAGAAGGGTGTGGCTTTGCCAGCACAGCACTGCACAAATGGACGCAGCTGATTGGCTGTGGCCCAAGAGCAAGGCTCCCTGGCTCATTAATATTCAACCACCATCTCTGCAACAAGGATTGGGAAGGGGGGGTGGGGAGAGAGAGAGAGAGAGAGAGAGAGAGAGAGAGAGAGACAGCAACGAGGGACACTAATGCAGTCCTAATGCAGACTAACCTGCCTCTCTCATTCCAGGAGGAAAATGGCAAGACTGGGAGAACAGGGAAAAGGGATGCAATGAAACAGGAAGAGAGCGATAGAGAGAGGGAGAGAGGGAAGAAAGGAAAGCCAGAGGAAGAGAGAAAACAAGAAAAAGGAGGACAGAGGATTAGATGTACCATAAAGGACAAGAGAGGGGGAGAGAGAAAAGGAATGAAGCAGGGGGCTGGGAATGGGAGAAAGCAAATGTCAAGAGCAGAGAGGCCAAGCCAGAGAGAGACAAAAGACTGACAATTTGACAAGACAGAGAGACAGAACCACAGGCAACAGCAAGGAGATATAAGAGAGCGAATAATGAGAGAGAGACAGATAGAGAGGGGGCAGGGGCAGGGGGACGAGAGAGAGAATGCAAAAATGAGGGAGGAGAAGAGAGCAGATAAAAGAGCAAAAAAGGAAAAGGGTGGGACTCACAGAGAGGGCAGCAGAGAGAGAAAGAGAGGAAGAGGAGAAGAGGAGAGAGAGGAAGAGGAGAGGGGAGAGAGCACATGAGGGTGGAGAGGAGCAGGAAGACAGTGCCAGTGGGACAGGGCAAGGGAAAGGACACAAAGATGCATGCTCAAACAAATACACATGCGCACGCGTGCACGCACACACACACACACACACACACACACACACACACACACACACACACACACACACACACGGTGTGACATACTGCATATTCCTCAAGGCATGATTGCCTGGCATGATACGACCCCTGATACGTCCCTGCATTCAAATAGGCCTATATAGTCACACACACACATAGACTGGACTACTGTTATGACCCAAGCTCACCAACTAGCCAACATCAAGATTTAGTAAACAATTTGACACGACTTGTATACTCATTCATTAGCTACCATACTTTTAATTTATAATTCAACATCATTAATTAACTGTAATGAGACTGATTTAATTACATTAAATATGAATGAATCATTAATCTTTTAATATTTCATTAATAATTAACAACCAAAATTTGTTTGCTGTTTGCATCATGGTTTGCTCATATTAAGCTGCTTTAATCTTTCTTGTAATTTTCCTGTAAAGACATAATTCATTGTCAAAATCTTCTAATCCTCTTATATTCCAATGATTTAACACACTGTTCTGCAGCCTATGTATTACTGCACACTAAGAATTAAGAGCAGTGGGTGAAATCACAGTAAGGCATGTGGCATGTGCCAATCTCAGTGTCTCCATGCAAGCAGGCTGATGGGCAGAGTGGGCAGACTGGTCCTATTCCATGCCAGTCTGTGCCAGCCTGGCGGATGCCCTTCTGAAGCATGCTGGTTTGGGTAAACACGCCATCTGTCTAACAGTGCCCCCAGTCACACCACCTAACCACACACAGACACAGACACACATACAGACTCAGTCACACACACCACCGTTTAGTGGGCAGTGGTAGACACAGTGATATCTGCTCTGACAGACACACATACACACACACACACACACACACACACACACAAACACGAGTATACAGGGTCCTCTCTCTCAGACATGCCTGTGGTGATGGTGACATCAACACTATGCACACACATGCACACACACGCACACACACACACACACTCCAAAATACTGTGAAGCATCTATCTGGACCATGAGTGTACACATACGTCCCTCTAAGCAAGTCTGCGGTGGCGGTGACTTCTCCCCAAATACACACACGAGCATGTATATGACACCTTAACAGCTTTAATCATGACACTGGCCATCAACACACACAGCCAATGCAGCAAACACACACACACACTGCAGTGCACTACACTGATATGTCCTTGTAGGCCCAACAGACTCTCATTCAAGGTCATGAAATTCTTCCTCTGATAATGTATGTTGTTGCTGATTTTGTTGGTCACATGAGAAAGTGCTAGAACTTGTCCCCGCCAAACAACCCGGTTCCCAAACCGCCAGCCTCACGGAACACAATGATGTATTGCTACAGGTAAAAAAAAAAAAAAAAAAAAAAAAAAAAAAAAGAAGGGAAGAAAAAAAGCAGAGGAAGCTATGGCCTTGACACCACAACTGTTCCATCTTGTTCATCACCATGACAACGCAGTTTGGCCTGCTGACTCAGAGACTCTCTCTCTCGCTCTCCCTCACACACACACACAAAAATAAAACACCATCATACAGCATGGCATGATCCTGCCTGCAGTATCATACCAGCAACCCAGACACATACTAACAACACACAGAAACAGTATATTTTTATAAGGGTCGTGTCCATAAAATGACACATCATACTGTAAAATACTGGCCAATTTGTCCTAGACACAGCAGTTCTATTTATTTAATTTTCTCTATCTACAATAAACTATACAAGTAAGCCAAGAGTTAACACCATACATTCAATATGGAACTTAGAACCTTTTAATTCTACTGTGAGAACCCACTGACGTTGAGTTTGAGTTTCAACTTGAAAATCCAGCTTAAATGGCATTGACAAGATACACAAGCAGTTCTGTGTTTTAACTAACAGCTACAGGGAGGTGAAGGCTGGCTACTCTGACTGCCCACTAAGGCTTTGTTGTGGCAGGGCGACGTCTCTCTTTGGAGGATAGAGGAATGTGAACTATTTCCAGTCCTTCAGATAGGAAGATGCCACAAACCCTTCATAAGAATACACACATCCCACACACAAACACACAACTGAGCAGTGGTAGAGATGTTGGTGTCGTTTTAGAGTGGACCATGCAAGGTATTTAGTTGATGTTGGTATGGTTGTATCAGAGACGGTTGATACAATCTTTGGTTGTATTTGCCATTGTTGGTGTATGGCTCTGTCGGTACGAGGCATTACAGGTGCTGTGAAGCAATTCATGGAATGCCTGTGCAGCTCAATAAATGTTTAAAGCTGAATCATGTGTGTGAGAGATTTCAGTCTGAATTCAAGCACAGAAAATTGTTCATTAGAAGCAGATGGTTTGAAGCAAAACTTCACAGCTGATGGACTGTGCTCTGTTCATTCTAGACAGGAGCCTGCTGTTGTTTTAGCTGGGTCAGACGCATGAAGAACATTCCAAAGTGACCAACAGAACAAACTCCAAAATTGCCCTGCACAATCTTCTTTGAGAAACTACTCTAATAAGCACTACAGCATCACCACCACAGAAATTTACATGTATTTCAAAACAACCATCTATTTATTTAAATTTGTGTAATCTAGGCATATCTGTATGTTAACAATTAACTATGTGCAGCTCTGCAGAGCTTCATTTTGTTGCTCTAAAATGTAAAATGTACAATGCTCAAGAAACACACACTGAAACACAACCTATACCATCTAGCTAGATGTGAATCGTGGCAAAATGAGTTTTAATTGCACACAGTTACTGATGATTAATTATCAGCAGACTGTGGACATCACACAGGCCTACTGGTACTGTAACAGAACTGTTATCATTTCCTGAATGAATGCCGCCACTCTAGTCCCCTTAGGACAAACAACTTAGCTGTCGCTAAATCAAAGCGCAACACAGCAGGAACACCCTCCGTTTGCAAAATGGTCTTGGCATATTACACACACACATACACAAACACACACACACACACACACAAACACGTACACACACACACCAATAAAACATCTTAAAAGCCTCTCCATTAGAACACATATGAAATACTGAACATCCTCCAAGGAATCATTCTCTCTCTCTCTTTCTCTCTCTCTCTCTGACAACCACACTAAACAGACTTATTTGCACTTAGGCCCCAGCTGTGCGCTAGGTTAATACAGGCCATCTCAGTCATCTCACACTCAGACCCCTGGTGGATTGGGTTGTCTGCGACTGGAAGTGGGTGTCTAAAAGAGAGCTGGAATGTTTATGAAAGACTTTATCTGAGATGGTGAGATGAAACACAGTACCCAGGAGGCAGTGAGGTTTTTGGCATAATGCAAGCACTTTATTTAAGTCCAAGACCAATTCCCTCTTAATTACAAGGAAATAAAGCAGGGGAACAACACAAAACCTCAATGAATTTGTGGTTTACAGTGGTGTGAAGTGTAACAGTGGAAAGGAAGTTATATCTCTATAGAATGTCCTGTGCTGTGTCAATCGACTATGTTGTTGCCTTCTGCTCTGAGGGGAGTGTTTGCATTGAGGATACTGTGATTTGTCACTTAGGCCAGATGTCGATAAACCAAAGGATGGTTGGGCAGCTGGAGACCATACTGGTTGTTGTGGGGGGTCCGGGATGTTTACAGCACACATGTAAGTGTGCTATAAACATCTCTTCTTGGTGACACTAATGACACAGACTTTCAGTGGCTTTTTTTAGACTCACACACACACACACACACAGGCGGGTGGGTTTAAGAGTTCTTTGCTGTGAACCAACAACCTGCTGTTTCTCAACGCAGCACACACACTGACTGCACACAACCAAATGAAGCAAAGCCATGGATCCAAAGACCACACCCTTTAGTACAGGCACTGCAACTCAATGAGCCGTTCCACAGAAACCGTGTCATCAGTAAAAGCCCTGCTTACCAGCAACGGGACTCTCAAAATGAGAAAGCACCATATTTCACTCTGACACTAGAGTCCAAACCTCACGCTGGGAATAGAGCGCTGCTCTGCTTAGATCAGCTGGCCTTAAAATGGGAGTGATTCTGCGCCTAGTAGAACCCATCCATCTCTTTAGTTCTTTCCTTCCTGCTTACGTGTTCGTGATGATATGAAATATGTATGAAGTCTGCTTCGAGCATGGCAGTTTTTCTTTCAGTAACTTCAGCAAGTGCCTGTATATTTAATGACCATCTGATTCTTGTTGCTGTTTAGCTAGCTAATCATCCAAATCAAATATCAAATCAAACAAATGAGTGTGAGTGTGCTAATGAAGTCACTGATATGGCTGTCAATCATGCTTCTAACAGTACAGTGCAATACACCAGCAGGAGGCTCTATGGAGGACCAGAGGATGCAGCCTAGCTTGGTCGATATTGCAAACCTCAAAGTAACGTTTTTAGTGCAAGTGTGAAGGTAAGTGTTCTTGAAATCAACCATACATTATGTTCAAACCTTAAAGTAACGTTTTTAGTGTAAGCGTGAAAGTAAATGTTCTTGAAATCAACCATACGTGATGTTCTACTACTGTAACACATTGCAAAAGTTAAAAATGTGACAGAAAAACTATAGAGGAATGTTTCAGCAACACAACCTTAAAGGACCTCTCTCTTGTCCTTAGATAATGGGCCTTCATCCCCACATCCCACCTGGGGCTTAGTTATTCTATTCTGGGTGACCGTCATACTGCACACCCCCTTCTTCATTGTCCCTCCCGTGCTAAAATATCACAGCTAATCACATCAGTCTCAGAGCCACCCTCCCTCCCTCTCTCCTTCCCTCTCTTCACTCTCCTCTCACCGCTCACGGGCAGACATGTAGGCAGAAAGGCAGGAGCTGAAGTGCAGAGATTTTAGAGCCAAGCGAATTACACAAAGTGGCTCCCAATGGCCAACAGTCACGATTTAAAGCTGCATTTATATTTCTATCTATCTATATATATATATAGGCCAGACGAACTGGCTGGTCACCAGTTCACTACCGCTAGACCAATTATGTAAGTGGCCTCTGCTAGTGATGTAATTGGGATGAGGGTGAGGGTGAGGGTGAGGTAGTGTTGGGGTTAGACTGTCGGGGCAGGTATGAGTCATGCTAACTGGCCCTGTATCAGCAAACAGGACTTGTAAAGTAAGGAGCATGCCAATGCTAATGCCGGTAGTTTGTGTGTGGAGGTGGAGAGAAATTATATACTACAGTGGTATGATGATAGCATCTCAATGTGCGTTCACACAATCAGAAAGCCTAGTTAAGCATCAGTGTGTGTGTGTGTGTGTGTGTGTGTGTGTGTGTGTGTGTGTGTGTGTGTGTGTGTGTCATGACATGTGGCCATATGATTACCTGTGGATGTGCTTTAGTTTGTGTGTGCATCATGTTAGGCAATAGGCAATGTGCCGCTGTGTGCCTAAGCTTGTGTGCTCTTGTTTGTGCTCTTTGTGTGTATGTGTGTGTGTGCCTGTCTGTATCGACCCTGCAATGAGGGTATGTACACACAGACACACACACACTTGCGCACACTAGGCTACATCGGTGACTGACCTACTTTTCTCTGTCCTGCTATTAGAGAATGCGACAGGACACATTATTTCTCCCTAACTCTCCTCCCTCGCTCTCCTTCCAATCCATCCCTTCCTATGCTCCTTCTCTTCTCTTCCTCTCTTTCTCTCCATAACTCACCCTCGCTCTGTCGCCCTCCATGTTTCACACTGCCTCTCCCTCTTCCTCTCCTCTGCCTAGCTCTCTCCACTCCCTCTCTCCCGCCTAGCTAATCACTATAATTCTCCCTCTCTTTTTCTCCCTCCCTTTCCCCTTCTCCCTCCCTCTCTCTCTCACTCGTCTTTTTCTACTATCTTTATCATTCTTTATTCTCCCTCTCTCTCTCTGCTTCCATGTGCTTTGACAAAATCCCCATCAGTGCCAGCCCCTTTTCCCCTTACAGAGGGTGGGGTGTGCTTTGGTAGGCTAGCATTAGCTAGTGCTAAAGATGGTGGAGCTGAGCATTGGCTGTCTGTCCTTGAGCTGGGGCGTGCCGCTGGCAAGGCCCAGATAGCCGGCGCATCATGCTAAATGTAGCGTTAACAGGAGCTGGTGCCAGCTCCCTCTGGGACTCCCCGATCAGCTGTGACAAAGAGACAAATAGGCCTACGTATGCTGCCACACACAGACACATGCTTGTGGAATCTTCTTCTCTCTTACAGTAATGTCTTTTTGTTAAAAAAAAAAAAAAAGAAATGGAATGTTTGAATGAAATGTGTGTGTATACATAACTGGGATTAAGCCATTTTCATCAAAAATGTGTGAGAAACTTTAAGCCTCTAGCATGATCTCTACTGGGGAAATGATTAGTTTTGAGGCCCTTCACCAAAGATGGTCACCACTATCAGCACTGGCTTCACTGGGGCTTGTAAGTCTGCTGATGGTTAGCACCAGGTCCTTAATGCTTAAATTAATTTGATGAAACCTAGCATTTCCTCTCACTGCATACCAGGGAATGCATTAGGAAAGCATTGTCAGGCACCCACTGAACGCCACTCAGCCACCTTCAGCAGAAGAGGCCTTCTCCAGTCTGCCGTCTAACCTGCGAGCAAACAAACTGTCCTTGAGAAACTGGCACAGAGGATGCTGAAGAGGACACAACCAGCGGGAGACTAGTCCCCTAATCTGATCCAAGAAAACACAGAGAGACAGAAACAGCTCTTCCTGAGAACTGGGAATTGTTCCCTGAGCAGGATCACCTTTGACCTCTCTGTGAGACAGCACAGGAATAGGGGCACCTAAGATGTAATGAGACGGGCCCTAATTTATTGGCCTTTTCTGCTGAAACTTGCAGAAACGGTTTGGAACCACCTGAATCCTTTCTTGCCTGCAGTATGGCAGCCACTGCATCCCTAGTTATTCGGTGTTAGAGGAAAATCAATACCTGACTAGGAACAACACTTCAGAATGAAATTAATCCTCCACAAGAAACTGTCCAACAAAACCAATACCAGATGGTGTGTTCTATATAGCATGAACACATTTTAAACCTACATGGTGGGTAGGTAGGTGGATTTGTTGCAGGTCTGCTATTTAACTGTGTGCTAAGTGCCTCTAATTTCCCTGATTCAGCTGCAGGATTTCAAACAGCTCTATACAGTACTTGAAATTCCAGTTAAAAACACTGGATCATCAGCTGGTAACATTTATCCCAAAATGCCACGGGCATCTGCCTGACCCCATCCGTATGCCACTCATCCCACTCAAAAGGACACAGTAGTCTATATGCAAAAAAGAACATAGTCTTATCCAAGGTAAAATGGCAGCTCAGTGACACCCATCTCCAGCTGTGAGCTGAGAGATACAGGCCACTTTGAAGCACAACTTCAACATGACGGGTCCAGCCCGTCTGATCTGAGACAGAATCATCTGCCATTGGCTGAGAGCCTTTTCGTAGTGTCTACCAAAGGAGAACCAAGCGACAAAATCCACCAACAACAAAAAAAATTTTGAGCTTAAGACAGCAAATGATACCTGCTGTGTATGTAAAACCACTCTGACTGGCTTGAAACCAGTCTGTTCATGTTCAGGCAAACTTATTCAGGGGTGTTTAATATAATTGCCCAGACCAACTATAAATGCAACACATGTATAAAATTTTAATGCTTGTAAAACACACAGAAAATAACCGGGAAATGTCAGAGATTCTAATGTAGACATCTCTTCAAGGAGGAGGCTGAGAACAACAGTACTGCTCACACAAATATAGCCCAACAGATTCTTTTCTAAAATATTAGGCCTAAAAATGTTCTTTAAAAAAATGGCAACATAACTAATGTGATGTACCTAAGTCAGACATTAATAGGTGCACAGGCTGTGTAATTATCTCAGCACGAGTGTTTCTCTAGGCTCTGCTGGTCTGTCTGTGATCCCTCTCTCTTGCGTGTGACTCTGTGCATGGATCGGCCTGCAGTCCAGCTGCCCGTTGCCAGGGACTCATCTGTTGCTGGGTGCCGTTCATGACCCTAGCGACAGGCTTGCAGCTGTCTGAGGCAGGGTGCGTGGGACTGAGTGGAGGAGAAGCACTAAGATACTGCTGCAGCAAAATGAGGTCTGTGTGCCAAGAACGTGTGCACGCGCAATACAAGCACACACACGCACACACACATATATTCACAGTGGCCTTCACAAACCCACTTCCTCACAAGCACACACACACACACACACACACAGACACACACAGTAGCACTCAAACACTAGCTTGCTCATACATTTTCATGCCAGGGCAGACACACACCATCACAGACACAAGCCCCTGTAAGCACACTCCTACACACATACACACTCGCTACAGGAAAAATCTCAGAAAGCTTGAGGAAGGATAACAATAGAAGGGTGCAGAGAGCACTCTGTGTGAAGTGGCTATCAGCATTACAATTCTCTATTTGCTTCATATTATGCACTTTTAGAGTATATTCTTAGTTACAGTCATTTGAATTTTAACTAAATCTCCACACAATGGCCAGTATTTCATTCAATCTCTTTAAAAGCAATGAAATTGACTATGTGTTAATGGCTGGCCAGTAGCATTACTGTAAGACAAAATGAGACAGACTGTTTTTTTGGAACTATCACACAAGTTCATTCAGACAATATCAGAGACAAGCAGAAACAAACCAGGTATGATCAAAATACTATTTGCCTATTATTTTCATACCATCTGAGGAATCTGGCATAATACCTAATTATGTATAACTAATTCATTTATAACTCTCAAAAGTTATCATGTTGGGCAGATTCAATATCACTAAAATCACAAAGGAATGGTTGCATAAAAGTATTAAAAAAAAAAAAAAACATGTACTGTCTCCAATCTATATGACACAGAGCATGGAACGGCTTATCCAATTAACATTCTCTGAAAATGTTAGAGGGCCCACTAATTGGTGTAATTAAATTATGCAACATGAAATAGGCGGACAATCTCTAATGGAGAGCATCTTAAACAGAAACACTATCAATCTGCCTGCCTATCCTTTTTAGGTTGATATGCTTTCTCCGTGGTTAGGTTAGTGTTCTGTAAAATCAAACTACACAGACAGCTTGCAGAACATCAATGGGTGTCAAACGAATTTACCATACACACTAGATAACAACGCCACACAAGGTAACAATCACTACCGGAGGTAAATTATCGTCTAATACGACAATACAGCACTAGGCCTATTATAGAAAGAATCTTGGAACATATGCGGCATAAAACAGACGGAGTGCGATATGGGCGTGGGAGAGGAACTTGCGCGAGATGAAGGCACGCGCTTTTCTGTTCCATCTCAGGAGCGCAACGTGCCGGTAAAACACCCCTACATACCGGTGTAACGCTAGTGCTTACAATACAGTTCTACACCAGTTTTTTTGCCGTAAAACAACAGAAAGGAAGTAAAAATTGTGATTATTTGGAACCGTTTTTTTAATCATCCCTGTAGTCCAGATATAACGCTACCACGAAAGACGAAAAGGTGTGTCCACATCTCGCCAGAAAATTACCGGCCGAAATACAGGATTTACATCTGCGACCTAAAGTCTACCTTTTAAGGCATACACATCTGTGACAGCATCCAGAGATCAGTTTTACCCACTGTTCTTCAGATCAGCGATTTTCGACATTTAAGAACAAAGCCTGCGTCGTCCTGAAGGATTTTTTTCCTGGGCTAATTCAATAAATTTCATACATGTCAGTTTGCAACCTTGTATCAGCCATTTATGCGCAGGTCGTACTATATAGCACTAAGTATTAGACAACATCATTATTGTATGCACAAAGACAAAGCCCTAGTATGCAAAGACAACACCGGGAGGGCATCGCCTTCCAGACAGAATACGCACGTATCTTAGCAACACCCTAGCAAATATCTAATAGCTTCAGCGTGGGTAACATAAAAATTTGAGTCCTTACCAGAGAATGGTTTACTTGGTAATTTACCCAAATATTTATCACACATAAATAACTTAAAATGAGTCTTGATTTAAACAAAAACCACTATGACATGCAACGCAGAAGACTTGACTGTAGTTGTCTGGGTAGTGGTCGCCTAGGCTGTGTAATGTGGCCGTTTACACATATGCCTTCTGACAGAAAACTAGGAGGAGTCCTACCAGCAAAACTAGGTGTAACCAATAGTCCCTTTAAACACCGAAGCAGCATCAGCACCATCCTTACCAAAGAGCCACGCATTTAACATTAGAGAGGCACAATGGAAATGGCTAGCATACACTTGACTTGTATTGAAAATGTATTATTGATGCAACTTCTCAAAGGAGGGTGAGTTAGACCAGAAATGCGCAGATAGCTTGAGAACTCTCGAGCACGTGCTAAGTAACGTTCTACCCGCCAATCAATGTCATAAATGTCCTTCCTCACAAAACATACTTGGAAACCGATTGTCTCCTCAAATGCATAGACCAAATAAATGAAACTTGTCAACTACGGTTGTATGTTTTTCTGCTGTGAACAGAAGGATGGAATTATTTCTAGCGTCGAGCCATGATAAATACCCTATCGCTAACATTCTTCCTTCCAGTAACGTTGACAGTTAACGTTAACGCTAGCCTGACACTTCAGCTTGGATGCACAAACCGGTCTTCGAAAGATCCTGTCATTAGGTTTGACCCTTTCAACAAATGTGAGCAGAAGAAAGGGCAGCTGACTTATCAGTTGGATATATACTTTGAAAAATAACCCTTTTTCTTCAAAATTATCCTTGCTGTTTCAAAATGACAGATTGATAAACTATCAAAATATTAAACTAAACGTAACGTATCTAACCTGTATGTAAATCCAGGTAAGTCTAATAACGTAACTAAAAGTGAGTCTTGCAGGATACGACTTTTCTGATTAAAGGTATTATAAGCAAACAAAGCGTCTTGCTTCATCGTATGTGGACTGTCCTCCAAATTACCACAATCTGACATTCGTCTACTGAAAGGCTTAGAAACTGGCTAGTCACTGTGGCCCAACCTCACACCCAACGGAAAAAAGATTTGCTTAGTGGCTTCATGTCTGGGAAAGGAGAGTGACTGGCGCAATTTTGTCGCAGCGGTCCAACCACTAATCAACACTGCAAAATAGACAATTGATTTGATCTTTGTAGTATGAATATTAACATACCTCAATCAGAGCCATGCTGTATAATGATAAAAAATAATTCACCTACCTGTGTGGCAGACAGTTATTGTCTCTCCAACTGCAGTCACCCTGTGATCAACCCGTCGAGAAAATGCAATTCCTGAGTTGTCCAAAAGGGGAGGAGGGCGCTAAAGAGCGAGACAAGGAAGTGGGGTTGAGTCATGCTGACATCCCATCCCAGCCATGACATCGTATTAGTTATTGATGAGACAAGTGCATGAAGGATTGCACATTCTGTCGGGGTTCTTTGGTTAATCGCATGTATCTCGAGTCCAACTAGTAATTAAGCCCAAATGTTAAATGTAACATTATTTCTTTCAAGGTTTTTGTCACTGTATGGAGCAGAAAGAAGCTAAAAAATGCAGTATCCAATTTTCTTTTCAGTGATGACTGGCTTAGTTAGAATAACTTCTAAAACATCTCATAGATTCCATAACCTAATCATAATACACCCTCCCCCTCCATCCAAAAGAAAAGAAAAGAAGGAAATTATAATCATATATATCATTGTGACATTGGAGTTATTTGAATGATCTGTAGTACTCAGCCGAGGTTGCTTTCTGTCTTGCAACCAAGCCCCTCTTACCCAGGCATCACAGAGCTCATGCATGCCCTCAAACATCAAGATAAAACACCGAGGCAGGCCCTGGGCTAATCCTCTGGGGACAGACAACTGCATTGTGTCTATAACACATGAAAGGAAGTGATCCACTCATGCTTGTGAAAATTACCCTCCCTCTTCACCATCTCATCTAATCAGAGTGATGGCCTCCTTGGTTTAACCATAATGCCTTGCTTGCCACGTATTTGTATGTCTCACACCCCACTGCCTTGACCCTCATGTTGGAACATTAATCGTTTAACAATAGATTAAGTTCATGAATTCACAAAGCTTATATAGAATATTCCACACTGACCCTCTGCTACTATGTCAGCCATGTTATCACCATTATTTAGCAACATCTCACTTCGTCCCTACGCTTGCACTCGCCTCCCTTGAGATATGCTTGAAGCCATTGTTAAGAAGCCATTGTCTTATTCAGTTTTGTAAAGCAAAAGTGAACTGAAGTACCTTTGTAGGTTTAATGCACTATACAAAAGTAAGATGATTGAATATGAAACAAAAAAAATCTCATTAACATTTGTTTGTATAACTTCTCTAAACTTATACATTTTCACATATTTCCTGCTTTTAATTCAAATTTAAACAAACTAAATAAGTTGTTAGTCAAAATGTCTTACAGACATCTTGAGTGACAACCAAAATAAATTTTAAAAATGCTATTTTGCTATTTACCATGCTAATTTATTTAATATGGTGCAACAACACTGTATGGTTAATGTATGTCAGATGACTGCTGACAGAAGTAATTTGTCCACCAATGCCAGTCCAGGCTGTTCTGCTAAGTTGCATAGCAACCAGACCACTTGAGAATGAGCAGGCATTTTTGATCTATCTGCTCCCCCCACCACCTTCTTCTGTCTTGTGTGTGTGTGTGTGTGTGTGTGTGTGTGTGTGTGTGTGTGTGTGTGTGTGTGTGTGTAAAAGGAAATGGGTCAGCACATAGCCCTTCTGTGAGCAACAGTAGGCCTAGGTTAAGATGCAATACTAAGTCTATTCTTTTATTCATTTTATCATTGTGTTTAAACATAGTCCCTATTAGTGACATTCTCACTTTTCTGTCTTTGATATAATAAAGGACTGGTTTATTGACACTTTCTGTATTCATGTGCCCATTAGAAGTATCAACATAAAAAATGTTGCTTGTTCTTTGTTAGCACCTACGTGGTTCTCTTTGAGAAGGGGAAGTTACTTTTTGTGACCATAGGGGGGCAGCTTTGTGACACTATTGATTTGGACCTCCAGTCATCAGGCATAGTAAAAAAATCTGTCTGAAAATGGCAGAGGCTACTGTATGGGCTGTTTACCCATTTTCAGATTCCAGACTGTAAATATAGGGATTTTGTGTATGCGTATATTATTAATGCTACCCCAGAAATATGTTTTTTAGCGACTCATGATCGTGATTATGTTGAATTTATTTCAGATACAGTACTTCACCTCCATTGTTTGTTCCTACTGTATTTACTTTAACTGGCCTATATTTTCCCATTAACTTTTCAAATTCACACCATCATGTTCAGAATGCAAGACATCTGCTATGCTTGTAAAACAGCAACTCTGATGTAATGGTTTTATTTTCACAGTATGTAATCTGAAGGCTGATGAGGGGTCGCTCAGCTGGTGAAGTGTGGAGAAGTATACGGAAGTGGACAGATGTGACCTGGTGTCTAGGCTACATGAGACCTCTCCATTCCCTTGAGGTTCTGACCCCTGGCCTACAGTTATTACCACCCAGGGTCAACAAGCGGGTATTTTCGGAGGAGCTGCCTCTGTGGGAGTTTTGTCCTAGGCCAGAGCTATTGTCCGGAGGGGTTGAGGGCATTGCCTGCAGTGGGCGGTCACAGACTTCTCTGGTCCCTTTGTGTGAAATGTGTGATGTATGTCGGAATCAGCACACCATTTATCTAATCTCATTTCTAATCTTATTTTATGTTTAAAATAAAAAGGATGTTAAATAATGTGAAAAGATACACATTTCAATGGCTTGTTTGTTCTTGAAACTGAGACTGAGACCATCAAGTAGTATCTATTGTTAGTTTTTATGGACCCTGAGACTCAATGGGTGCTGGCATTCAAAGCAACATGTCCATGGGTCTTTTGCTTATGAGTGGGACAGCTGGGGGATTTGGAAATGAGGCACCGATGTGTTCTGCAGTATCAGTAGACACAGTCTCTCTTCAAGCAGGCATGACAGAGACCCAAACATAACATGGAACTACAAAACAAATGCCTACAAATTCTCAGTAGTCTCTCTCTTTCTCTCTCTATCTCCCTCATACCTCTTTAAAAACACAGTTAACAGTAGTGAAGAGTTTTCTCTTCATCTGAAGGCCAACATTTCTGTGTGTGTGTGTGTGTGTGTGTGTGTGTGTGTGTGTGTGTGTGTGCGCACGCACATAGTGCATAGTGTCTCTGCGGTGTGTGTGTGCAGGAGGGGAATCTTCCAATCAAACATTCATATCCTTAGTGTAAAGTCCATCATACTGAATGTAAGCCTGTGGCTCAAGAAGCTCATGGTAACAGCTGCCAAAACTCAGCCTGTCTTTACATGCACGCTATCTATAATGATTTCTCAAAGCCCACAAAATCACACACACCAGACAAAAAATCCTGGCTTTTTTGGCCTTAGACCATTAGTTAAACAGATCTGGATAACACCATTAATGGCCAGCATGTACATACAATTTACCTCAATGTTTCAATGCATTAAACAAGATTGTTCATGTGTATTCAAACTTGATTATTCACTTGCAGATGAAATCAAATTGTGACAGCAATAACATCCTATCAGATGAATCAAAGAATAATTTAACTGAATTAATTGAAACCTCTCTGACACCAGGCACTTAAGTGGTCCTTATTTTTAGGCTGACATTTTATTTAAAGCACCAAAACAAACAAGAACAGAAAATAAATAAAAAAGGAAAGACTTTGTGAAAAGTACAGCTCGTTTTTTTTACAGAAAGAGGACGGACACAGGAGAAAACATGAGATAGACCACAAATATAGTGGGGTTCTCTATCCAGGAGGGTTTTGATCCTGTGGAGTGAGAGAGGGTTCACAATCATAAAGTAATAGAAGTTTTTACTTTCTCAATGACAAGGCACACATTTAAATCTTGACAGAACAGAAAATCAGATTGAAATCAGGATAAGGCCTTTGCATATATGCCTTACCTTTTTGATTAGTTTATAAGACCAGCATGTTGTGGCATTCCTTTAGCCAGCCAGGATGTGTTTAACAAATGCTGTGTAAAACAGAGTGATCTTGATGTGAATGATGCTGCACATTTGTACACATTCGTGTTTGTGTGCGTGCGCACGTGTGTTTGTGTGTGTGTGTGTGTGTGTGTGTGTATGTGTGTGGTCATTACCTTCATAGTTAATGCAGCCATTGCCATCTTCCTGTCCTGCCATCAGCTGCTCCACCTCTCCCTCTGTCATCTTCTCACCTGTCGACCAACAACACAACAACAACACCTTCTCACACACACAGACACTCACACGTGGGCGCATACCTAAACATTACAAACAATCTGATATGGCCTGCATTCACAGCTGTACATACATCTGAAAAAGAGTCTTGGTGCAAATGGGCACCAAATGGACTGTATAGATGCAATGGTCTGTGTTCACAAGCTAAAGTTTTATTCCTATTTGCCCAGCTGCTTGCCTGCTTCTGGAAGCTTTGAAGGGCGAAGCTGACGCCACACTGCGCTCTGATTTATTACCTTTTACATCATCATGGTGGGCAATTTGCTTTACTTGATTCCGTGTCCATTCTGTGTAGAGGTCATTTTGGCAGAGGTAATCTTACCCAGTGTGGCAAGCACATGGCGAAGCTCTGCTCCCATGACTGTGCCATTGCCTTCCTTGTCAAAAACACGGAGCCCCTCCACAAAGTCCTCAAATGTGCCTCTGTCCTTTGACTTGGAGACGTGCTGGAACATGGGCAGGAAGGTCTCAAAGTCGATCAGGGTGCTGTTCATCTCTTCAGATGAAAAAAAACACAGTCACAAGCAAATTCTGATTTTTCATTGAACTACTCAGTTCTGGAAAATTCAACAGACATTTTGAACATATAATGAAAGCTAGTCACATGTGATCGCCAAAGTGCTAATCACATGGGAAAACAGTAGAGGTCATTTAACAAGGCCATCTCTTTAGCACAGGTTTTTTTGTACTTTGTACTTAACATGCCTCAGACAGGCCAAGACCTTAAGGTTAAAAGTCATGACAGGCTATGCTGGAGGTCACTGTTAGTGTAGCCTACCTTCAGGCTTGGGTCTGCCTAGTACTTTCATGACCTCTGCGTTGGTAGGATTCTGACCCAATGCCCTCATGACGTCACCACACTGAGCATACGAGATCTTCATTTCGCCTTTAGCGGTTCGGTCAAACAGCATAAAGGCCTCCTTGAACTCTGTGGACACATAAGAAAACAAGCTCTTCGTCAGTTCTATAAATTACAGCTACAGAAGCAGCTGCAACAAAGGTAAGTTACAACAGTATCTCTTTGCAAGTATTTGAGATCGCATTAACAAAATACAGAAAAATATCGATAAGCAATCTCATGCACATATGTTTTTTTTAAATGTACACAATTGTATGATTTAGGAGAAAATTATCGTCATTCAGTAAGACTTACCATCAATCTGATCAGCATTAAACTCAATCTGAAAAAACAAAGAAAATTATATATTTCACACTTTAAAATGGTAATCATGGTAATTTCTATTCAATTACTAAGACGTATTAAACCTCTTCAAATATCTTCATTAAACATCTTCAAGGTACATTACTGTTTTCAGCGACAAGACAAGACCTAAAAATGAAGCCTCTGAGAATGGTGAAAACTTTTCTTTAGAGAAGGTGCCCTGAATATGTCACATTTGGTTTATTCCAGAATAAAACCTGGGCTGGTCATCACTAGAGACAGCAAAGGAAGTACCAACATTCTTTCCAACTGTATTCGTGAGTGACATTCAAGAACCCTCTCTTAGTTCTCTCTATGCTACTTTCTCAGTTCCTGGTAATTTCCTCTGAGAATGCATAACACCAACCCACCTCCGACACACACACACACACACACACACACACACACACATACACACACATACACACACACACACACACATACACACACACACACAGGACTCTTTAAGGTCATTTTTGCCAAGGTCAGTTGTGGACAGCAGTTGCATACCACCCGCATCACGTCTAAGAATAACTGTTGCATGTTTCAGAAGTGTGGGGAATTAGGGTGATACCCTACACTTTACCCTCTGTCCCGAAGGACAATGCCTAAGACTGCGATGAGAGGGAAAAGAATGCAAAGCTCTAACTGGGGACCCTTTGGAAAGGCCAAAAAGGAAAGGCTGTTCTTAGCTCATCACTACTGATCACACAATCACAGGGCATGAGACACATTTCTGGATGAAAAACTTTCAAGGACCAGCCCTAACCTAACCTACCTAACCTAACTTAAGGAAAGAGACTAATTTGGACGTAACCCTATTCTTGGCAAGCAGAACTTTCATCAATCCAGTTCAAAGCCTAAACATGTTTGTTATTCCTCTGTGTGTGGTGTGAGCTGAGTGACAGTCAGGGCTGGTGCCAAGCTTTGACAATAAGTCTGTCAGTTCACAAGTGGAGATTAACTTGGCACCAACAAAGCATGTGCAATGAGATGCATTTCATTCTCCTTGCTCATCAACCTCTGGGTTGCAACTCTTACAGAGCAAATATTCTGAATGGGGATGTCATCTCTTTCCCTGTTAGACTGGCCATCAATAATTCCTTGAGAGACTTACAGTATTAAAATGGCAACGAAGTTCACACCTTTGGCATGGCATATCTTTTGCGGGAATATGAGGGAATTTTTGTATGTCAACTAGCTATACTGTAGAATGTGATTTTGGTAGATCATTACCCAACAAACAAATTAATAGCAAAAAATTCTACAAACAATTCACAACAAAAAGGCACTGATGTACAACAGTTTGGAACTTGGTAAATACATATGCTGGTAAAAATAAATGCTGCTTTCTAACATTTTGCTTACAACAAAACTATTCAATTTCAGTATCTGACAATTGCAGAATGTTTAGACATAATTACATCATGAAAATACCATTGTCATATAAAAAGCATGCACCCCATCTCCAGTATGGACCCAACCAAACACAGCCCAGGCTGTGACACTCACAGTGACACTCTTGGGGTCAAACTCTGGCTCCTTGGGTTTTTCAGGCTCCTCGGGCGGAGGGGCAGCCTTGGGTGCCTCCTTCTTGGGTTCAGCCTTCTTGGGGGCCATTGGCTTGAATAGGTAGGTAAGCGTGGGAGATGGAGTGAGTGTGGGTTAGAGAGAGAGAGAGAGAGGGAGGCTGAGGGATGAAGCGCAAAGTAAGGACGTCCTGTCAGAGTTTTATACTGTCCATCAGCTGCCCCTCTGGAGAGTAGGGGAGTCAGTCCATGGGTGGGGGGCCCTCTGGCCTTATAAGGACAGGAAGCAGAGGGTCATGAGTGATGGGGAGCCTCTGGTCCTTGGGCAGTACCCCTTAAATACACACATACACACACACACACAGACATACACACAAATACAAACACTGTTTGTAAACATACACATTCGTTAAAAAGTTAAGCAGATTCCCAAAGTAGATCATCAATAAGCTACATAAATTAGAAATGTATAAAAACTCAAATATTCTGATCAGAAGCCTCTACGTGAAGTGAAACAAAATGGCATTGGATGATTCGGAGGGTGGAAAATGCCTTTCACTAATTAAGGAGGCGCAGACAATACACCAGAGGCTGGACTGGGGGTGGTGAGTATCTTTTTATAGACACTTGCTTTAAATCTTCAGCCCCTCCTCCATGCCAGGCTGGTCTGATTTGTCAAAGTAACCCCCCACCACCCCAAGTCCTGTTGGGGGATATGCACTTGGGGAGTTAAAGTGGCTGAGATGGTTACAGTGGGAGTGGGGTGGAGTGTGATAGCATCTTTAGAGAAGCAGTAAACTGCATTGGTGCTCTGAGTTGCTGTAAGGTTAAACAGGGGTTCCAGAAAAGAGGCACATGGTCAGACTGCAATGCTCAACCTTAGTAAGATGTAGCAATTTGGCAAATAGTAAGGAATGTGTGGCACATCTTGACCTTCCAATGAGTCCCACATTAAATAATCAGTTGGAGACAATCAAAACTTGTTCAGGATACTACTTTGTAATACCAGTAGTTGTTCTTGATGAAGAAAAGATAACTGTCTGTGTGTGTGGTTGAATCTATGTGTGTGTGTGTGTTTGAAAGCGACCAACTGGTCTCTCTCGCCTGCTCTTTCAGTCTCTCCTCCCTATCCTCCACCTCTATCAGATCTATCCCCTCACTCTAAATCTAAAACTCAGAAATGGTTCATGAGGCCGTCAGTAACAGTGACATTACAGTAACATTGGAGACTGCAGTAACATTGATGACTGCTCACAATAAGCATCTAGGACATACAAAAGGCTAATCTCTGAGGTTATATGGTCAAGGCCATGAATGGCATGAATGTCTACATATAGCAGCCTACTTTGCTGTGTGTTCTTTTAGGATGTTGTAAAGCTCTTGTCAAGCTGAGAAGTTCCTCTCTGTTGTCTCCTCCTGTTGCTTACTTGAATGTTAGCGATAATAATGCCACTGTCATTACTTGATGATGTTTGTGTCTTGGTGCAAACATTAAGCATAGTGCAACTGTTTTCTGCTTTGTTAACCCTGACCTCTGTTTCTTTCAAGGCTTCTAATCCCTCACCCTCCTAAAACAGTTTAACAAGGAGCCCCCCAGCCACCTGTTGCCCTGGCCAGACAAGCCTTCATCTCTACTTTACCCTCACAACCCCCCAGACAAACTCCTCCCCTTCAAACAGACAACTGGCCACTCCTCCTGGAAGATTCCAGAGATAGATCAATCTCTTCTCTGTTAGCAACAGTGCTAGGTCTTGGGACATATTTTCACAGCAGAACCTCCAGAACAGTCTGGAAACATTCACAGGCAAAATAAAGGGTGTCAACACAAAGGTGTGAAGTACCATCTGTTACCACCACTGCTATGAATCTTTGCACCAGCCATTTGAGTCAACCCAAATATTAGCTGTCTGCAGAACAGGTCTTCTGTAATGAATATGACGCCTAACATTAGAAGGATTTTGATACCAACTTCCAGCTTTTGTCTCCTTCTCCTTCCTCCTCAGAAAAGTATTGTTCTTCATGTTCTTATTTTGACAGTAACCTATGTAGTTATCTATTATAGCAATACTTGCTGTTTGTTGTTATCATTCCTGGTAAAAATGACCCATTCTGCTGATCTGGCACAAAGCCTCGCCAGAGACAACATCAATGACCTTACTGTAGCTATTACACCCATCTTGCTCCTCAGGCTTTGCAGTACATAATACTGAAGTTCAATTAGAGAACAAATCAATTGAATTAATTCCCCTCCCACTATGCCTGTCACTCAAACTTAACAGCTGGTCTTCATGGAAGACATGAAGAATTATGAAAATTATATGTTATATGTATAAATTATATGTATTATGTTAAAAGTCATATCTATAGAAGTTACCATAAGTCACCAGCGTTTTAAAACTCTGGAGGTCAGGTCTTGTCTATGGGGTAAACATGACTCTTTTGACAAAATACCACACAATATGCACATATAATTTTTACATGTTGTCAGGTCTGTATCAGATCTGGCCACGACCACACCCCCTCACTCTGCCTCACAGACTCACAGCTCTTCTCCCCGTTCGCAGCCACTTCCTCGTGCATGATCACCTTCACCTGAGTACTAATTGGTGCCACCTGGTCTCCACACTATTTAAGCGTCTTCCCCGGATCCCTTGACGTCTGGCCTCGTCGATACTTCCTGGATCTATACCGAGTTGGCCATGATTCTCTTAGTGTGCAGTGTATTCTCTTTGTCAAGCGTTCCTTGTTCCTAGTTTCCTTCACTATCGGTATTGTCATCTCCCTCGTTATAGAGTTTTGGTTCTAGTTTGTGCTTGGACTATCTCTGTTATTATCGTAAGTCTTGTGTTTCATTTATAACTTCTGGGCGTTGTAGTTTTGTTTATTTCCTCAGTCTTCTGTGGCTGATGTTGACTTTCGTTCCCTTTTGTCTGTGCATTCTGTTAATCAAGATCCCTTTGTTACCTTAAGTCAGTTGTGTTAGTCTGTGCCTGACACATGTGGGAGGGTGGGAAGTAGGAGTAGCTCCTGGATTTTACCAAATTCTCAGGGATTCAAAATACAGAGCTCCTATAATGCTAGCACGACTGGCATGCTGATGATTACATTTAATGTCCCTCCAGCCTGTCAAACTGAGGAGAGACCTTCAACAGACAGACTTGTTCAATGAACAAAACTCCTCCAGGACAACCAAGTGTCTTGGGTTAATGCCTGCAGACAGCTGTCTGACTGTCTTAAGTCCCTCCAGTAACAGAGACGTGCTGCAAAACACTGTGCAATCCCTGTCGCATCATGTTGGCCTCCCACCATTGACCTCAAGTCCTGAGTTACTTGCACTTAGCCTGCTATTTCTCCAACTTGTTTTACTTGTGTGAAGACTCTCATTCAAGTCCTAATTAGACGTAGGACCTCTCTAGCATCTGTTCCTCTGACAAGGGTGCAAAGCCTGGGGGGCTTTTTCCTGATCCTCCTGAAGAACGTGGCAAAAGTGTGGTGGTGGTGGTGGTGGTGGTGGTGGTGGTGGTGGGTGGGGGAGCTGTCTTTAAATTAAGCCATGGCTATAGTGGAAAGCTGAAAGCAGAGTGGGGGGTCAGTGGTTGGGTGTCAGCAGGATGGAGAGAGGGAGGGAGGGAGGAAGGGAGAGAAGTAAATAAATAGAGAGTATGAGCCAAGAAGAAGGAAGTAACTACGCTGAAACAGAAGAAGAGGGATAGACAGCGAGTGAAGCGACTAAGAGAGGTGTGAAAAAGTGAAAATAAATGGAGTGAGAGAGTGGTGGAGAGATAGCAAGGGAGGAAGAGAGTGAAGGAAAGACAGAATTAAATGGAAACCAAGAGAGAGTGAGTGGAAGAGTGAGAGACTTGATCCCCTGTTGCCACTGTGCCATTTCATCTCGACCCTGTTCCCCAGCGCTGTCCACACCACTCTGGCTCGCAGACACTAAGATGGAAGCAGTGTTAAATTACACATTGGAGGCTCAGTGTATATTAACTTTCACCTGACTGTGTCACAAGAGCCTGGAGCTCCTGGAACTGTGGGCCCTTACAATGTTTGCACCATATGGCTACAGAAAATGTATAAACATACATGGAACCTCCACAGCCAATAATGACTTTCAGACTAGTAATCACATGCCATCATGCGACTGCAAAAAAAAAACAAAAAACAGGGAAACAGAAGTCAAAAGTCATTTGGAAGGAACTAAAGCAATGGTCAGTTTTGTATAGACCTGGATGGACTGGACCTGTAAGATCTGCAATTTGTTCGAGTCCTTTAATATTTTCCTTTATTTGTGGGCATCTCTGAAGCTACTTGTCTCGTCACCATTAAGAGAGAAAAAGCCAGAGGTAAGCAGCTCTTGTTACTGACCATCATCACATGCAGGTGAGGAAGGCAAGTATTTACACCACAAGCCACCATCCATTGGCCTGAAGAGAAGTCTTTCATTTAGGTGGTGTTTTGTCATTTTTCAGGGGTCCGCTGACTGCCACCAGGATCCACTTTCTTCCTCCTCTCATCTCCTCATCACCACAGAGTCCTGCTCTTCCTTTGTGCTCTGGCGTTCAGACGCTCCAGCGCCCTCTGCGAACCCATGTCACCAGGATTCCTCCCAGTTAGCCCTCCGTGATGGATGTGCACTCTGGCCTCCACACACGACCTCGCCGCCATCTTAGGGTCTCTCTGCTCTGGCAGCCGCAGATCAGGTTGGCCACTCAGTTGCAGGGACAAAGAGGAGAGAATATGCCCCAGAGGCTGTAAGCACACAGAGAGAACAGATTATTAGAGTTGATTTATTTCCTTCTTTGAACCTTTACTTCCATTTTTAAATTGGCTACATCAGCATTCCATGCTGCACCAAGTTTCCATTAGGCTCAGTACCCTGCAATCACACAGGAACCTGTTACTTTATTCAATTTATGGAAATGTTATTTACGCTTTGTTCGCTATTATTATTGACACTTTGTATTTGTGTTTCTAAAAGATGTGTGCACTGAAAGGTTTAAGCTTTTCAGGTTCAGTTTTGAGTACTATGAAGAAGGTAATGAATCCTCTTCACTCACCCATAATGGATTCACAGTGCAGACACACACGCACTCACAGAAAGAGAGAGAGAGAGAGAATGATAATAATCAGCGTAATAAATATTTGTAACTGTAACAGATGGACTTCATAGCCCACTTGGACCATTTCTTGTTCTCCTCCACACATATACAGTATTCTTAAGCATAAAATCTCTTTCTTTCTCTGTGGCCTATATAGAGTACCTGCTCTTTTTACCCATCTCTAGTGCCCTCTTCTGGCTCAGTATATGTCAGGTACTCTCACTGAAAAAAAAGATTATTACTGGAATTTATTATTACTGAAAATGACTAGAATTTCTCATATAAGTACGTACTGTCAATGTTTTCAATTATTCTGAATTTTTAGATATGTTTAGAGGCTAAAAAACATGTCATACACATGCAAACACATGAGGGCAGTATAGGTTAAAAAGTTGAAGTTGGACAAAAGTTGTATGTAGGTGATTGACATTTCAGGTTGGCACGGATTGAGGGATCCATGCCTCTGTTGTGCTGTCAAGATGGTCACTATTTTAACACTATTATAATTATGTTTATGGTTTTGGTAGATACTTTTGTGCAAAGTGACATTAAACAAAATCAATAAATGTTATTCTCCAAAACTACCGCATCAAATACCTATAATAATACACAAAATGATAATGCACTACTAACAGTAGCAAATCATCATTCAGTGTCACTGCTTCCAAATAGGCCAATTAAACAGAATGTATTAACTGAAATCTTTGAATGATAAAGGTAGAACAATCACCTTGTGAATAGATCAAGGATTGTACTAAGGGAGCTTTTGGATAATACTGACTCCCAAAAAAAAAGATTTTGCCTCATAAAAGTTTTAAGATGTAAGTGTGGATACTTTTGCTACCAATTTTACTCTTGCAAACAGAAAACCAATTTTAACTGCTGATTTATCAAGCAGGTAGTAACAAACATGTAACTGATGTTAACAATTACATGTTTTTTGGCAGCTCAGGGTTAATATGAGTTCCTCTCTTTAACATGACTGTCTCCCAAGAGCAGTGTTTGCTGGTGGCAACATGCCCATGCCCGAGCAGTTTTGTGGCGCCAGCCGTGTCATTCCCAGCATCCATCAGTCTGGGGGACGCAGGTTTGCCCTCGCCTTTACTGTAAGGGAATCTGTTCCTCATTCATTCATACCTCTCTAATGGAGAACAGGAGGTAGGGGCTGGGTTTGTTTACGCTCTCAGCTGTGTTCTTCTGCACTCACTGCTGTGCTGTGATACAGTGAGAGGATGCAATTCCTGGCCCAGCCTCACATAGATCCCAACGATTACTGCCTGCCCATCATATCACTGAACACCAACCCATCCACAGGCACACACACACACAGACACACACACATACCGTTACATACCAGGAACATACTGTACACGTCACAGAAACTCCCAATTACACAGACACAAGGAAGATTGGTGTTAATATAAACATACTTCACTTACATGCTCTTTCTTATACACATACAGCACATAGAAAGACACATAGGTCTGTGTGTAAACACACAGACAGACAGACAGACAGACACACACACACACACACACACATACCAGCTTAAGGCCAAGGCATGGGCACCAGCTGGGTCTGGGAGCAGATCCAGCCCCGGACATGTCAAACTGCCTTATCGGCTTCAGTGTCATCATAACGAACTTCCGCCCAGATCCCCAAGGTTTCTAGAACCAGGTGTGACACTGCAGAAACAGTTGCCATGCGCCCTCGGCACATACAGAACATTCCAATATGTCTACTTAATCCAGGATAGTTGATAGTATGTATGCTCTGTGTCTTTCTGTGATAATTCAATTTGTACATGATTATTATTGTATGTAAATCACTTATCTTCCTACAAACGTTTTCAGACAAGGAACCACATTTTTTCACAAAAAGTGATCTAAAAATACACAGGATAATGTGCATTTGCTTGCCTGAAGGGCAGTTAGTTTCAGTGCAATACCAAACACAACCAGCAGGTTGAGCTAGTATAATGATAATGACGTGGAGATGAACAGGCGCTCCTAACAGGTGTTGGATATGTGAATGAGAATGTTCTAGCAGGAATAATTTTGCTGTTGACACATTAGATTGCCACTAATCTTACCGACAAACCCAAGTCTAACACAACTAAATTATCATTTTGAATCTTCTGTGTTGGTTTAGTAGTAACAAATGCATGGTAAACTTTCTGTTCTATGATCACTGAGCCTGTTTTTACGCCACGTAAAGCTTTGCAGCAGCATAACAATGTGTTCATTTTATGATTCTGAAAAGAAATGGTCAAGATCTGACAATCAGACAAAAGCTTTGACAGTCCCAGAGATATCTAACATGTTCCTACAAAGAACCAGCTTTTTCAAAAAGGAGTTGGGTATGGGGTTAAAGACTATATCCTAGTGAATGGAGGACATACAATAAATGATCATTCCTCTAGTAACAGCACAACTTAAGAGTCAGTCTACAGCCTCCGTTTTGGCACATTAGATTCTTCTACATTTTGTGTTACTGATTGACATCAGAGAAGACTCTATTTAATCCACCTATGTCACCTCCTTAGGCATTCAGCAGCATGGCAGCCCTGACACTTGGCACTTTATATTAAACTGATGGCAAGATTCTCCATCAGTCCTATGACTAGTGAGGCTAACAGTACAAGAATACAAAACCAACAGCAATTCAGAGCAATCTTCTGCCATGCTCAAGATCACCCTTCTGGGCCAAATCATGGTAAAAGCTGTGTTAGGGGTCTGTCCCCACCAATATATATGGGAAGGTGCTTTTGAAGAGTTTGGGCTAAGTAGAGTGGATTTTAGCTTCAGTTATGTGAGAGTGTGTGGGTGCTAGGCATGTTTGTGTTTGTGTGTGTATTATGTGTATGTGTTGAAAAACAGGCACCTCCTATGCTAGCCCTGACCTTCGCCATCAGTCCAAAACCTCACCAAGGACACCAAAGTGGTAGTATGACCGTCCCTAGCATCCACCCTCATACTTAACATGTCGCTAACAGTAACTGGCAAACAGCTAATGGCATTCCATGCTTACGTAAACACCGATGCTCCAGTTACACTTCAATCTCTGGACTTTTCACTCAGCATGAACTGCCCAGCAGATCATGCTGATAAAATGTGTGAGAAGCCGGTGTCAGGGCCACGCCAGTGCAGAGCAGGCCCTGCCCCTTTCCTGCTCTTTGCAGTCTTTGATTGACAGGTGTCACTGGTGTGTCAGAGAGAGCCCGCCCCTCTGTGTCCTTCTGAGAAACAACGTGTGCCCATTGCCGAGAGAAATGGCAGCATCATCAGCCATGGTGATAGTGGCTGATGGGATTGTATTACACCTCAGCTGCTCCTGCTGCTGTTGGATCTGCCTGAGGAGCACTGCTATGTTCTGGCACAGAGGAAGAGAGGCAGGGAGAAGAGAGAGAGAGAGAGAGAGAGAGAGAGAGAGAGAGAGAGAGAGAGAGAGAGAGAGAGAGAGAGAGAGAAGAATGAATGAATGAAAAGAGGGTGAGAGAGAAATAAGAGGAGAAAGACTAAAAAGAGAGCTAAAGGGAGCAATATGTGGAGGAGAAAGGAGATGGCAAGGGGAAAGGAAAGACGGTGGGAAAAAAGAAGGTAGAGACAAAGAGAGTGTGTCTGTGTGAGAGAGAAAGAGAGAGAGAAGTTAATGCTATGAAGTTAAGTTAATGCAGCTTACTAATTGATAAAAGACAGGAATAAAATGTACAATTCTCTTAATGAATCTAAAGTTCAGTGACATTTTCAATTCTCTAATCACCAAAACAAAGCCAGACAACGAAGCTTGAGATTTTTGAGATTTTTGGGCCTACATTTAAGGATTTTTTCCACTTTCAACAAGTGGAGGAGAGTAATTTAGAGGGAGAGAGAGAGAGTAATTTGGAATGAGAGAGAGAGTAATTTGGAGAGAGAGAGACACACTGCCCCATGTAAGACTCACTCTGTTCCTTCTCTGCGTTGAGTCACCAAGCCCTCCCAGTGAATAACAAATCGGCTCTGCAAATAGAGCACTCTGAATCAACAGTTTCATCACAGGCCCAAATATGTCCAGCAATGTGGGGTGTCTGTGTATTTGTATTTGTGAGAGCGTGCACAAGCTATCATTTGTCTGTATGCCTATGCACAGGGGGAGACGTGGTTGTGTGAATTCTCACAGCATATGTGTTATGGGTGGGATGAAAATGTGCTGCATTTTCCTTGTAGCTTAATATTGAACTTACTGTCGAAATAGCGAAAAAGCGATTTTTATAAACTATTAATGAAACAGTTTCCATCACCATATCATCATCCATATGGATAGATCCACGCACATGTCACGCGTTCGTTAAGATTAATCCTTGTTCAAACATTATGCTTGAGTGCTCGTTAATAATACTATAAGCTGTTGGGAAACACTGATACATCACACCACAAGTGTCAAAGCGATTGACCAGTGGTGCCATTCTCAACACTTAACACGAAGCAACATATACTAGGCCTACTCGAAGGAAATACTTCCAAATACTGTGATAAATGTAAATACGACTGGGATCTAACCAAAACCCCATAATTAACTAGCGATTTGTCTACTCTAATTACCCATTGCTCTAATATTAGAATTAAAAGTTTAGAAAGACCGTTAATAAAGACCCAAGTAAATCTCTACCCTTTAGTTACCACAGTCGCACTAGTTCGATTCACTAGTTCGCGAATGGATAATAATATGGTTTAGCTTGTGTAGCTTGTCGCCGAAGTGCTCACTGTAGTTCAGACATGAAGACGAGCGCATGCCCTCGTGTCAACTTTGGGCCATATTCACATTCCACGTGCTGTTTTCAACCTGTAGGAAAATAAACGAAAACTCAGGTAGCCTATATAACAAAAGCTGGTAGCCTAAATTGACATTAGTGATATGAAGTTCGTTCTGAATGCAAACTATAACTAATTTCCAACACTGGTTTCCGAAAATTCCGAAAATTAGCTGTCCTTTAGACTATGCATTATAATTTCGGATAACAATACCATTCTCTCTGCATGCATATAAGAAATGCGTGGGGAACAGTGTCATAGGTTTGGACGAAGTGATGATCCAGACCCTACCTGTGACAGATCTCAGGTTTCATTCAAGACGCTCATGCGTAAGCAACAGCTGTCCTGCTGCGGGGACTGACCGTGAGAGGGGGGAAAAAGTTCCCAGCGAAGGCTTGAAAGAAGACCAACCACCGGGCTCACTTCTGGGTTCTTTGGAAAACTCTTTTTTGACTGGGCAAGGTAAGAGACAGCAAGTTCACCGTTTGTGGTGTGGTGTTTTTTTGCGCGCTCTGGTGGTCTCGAGCCAAAAGCATGCGTTGTGTTTGGAGCGTGTGTGGGCGGCAAGAGTGCTTGAGCAGTTAATCTGGAAGCAGGGGGTCTTCGGCTCTTGAACTTCACGTCTCTGCAATGATTAGCCTCCGCTTTTATTAGGACTGGTAAAATATAGGCCTACTTCATTATAAGGAGAAATTTAGTGTTGAAAAATAATTCTTTATGGAACATCTACACAGTTGTCAGTTCATCAACTCAGCTCCACTTCAAACTGTCTATTGGCCGTAGATTTAGGCTATTCGCTCAACATTAACATGAGTAAACCAGACCGCGGACTGTCAGAGTTTGAGCTCCCAAGCTACTCATTCTCAAGTTTGATTGGCTTCTCTCTGCTCCCCCCCGACATTCTGAAGTAACTTAAATATAAATAAAATTATGACCAAGCTTCTGTTGGTTACATGAATATGGGTCCACAACATCCTTGTAAATAAAGAGATGAATTTCAGACAGCTGTTTAATATTGCTTCTGAAGATCTCGGTCTCGCATGGGAATTGTGACCAGACAACAGCTCACCAGCTGACCTTGCTAGATATTTAATTCAACATATCCGCATGGTGTAAACACGAGGAGTGCATCTTTGCTAGAACACGGCGCCACACACCAGGATCAACTGGAAGATGTGATCTGTAGAAAGTGCGTGCTCGACCTGCCCGAATGCTGCCCGAACGTTAATGATACAGAGCGTCAATTGCATAAGACCGCTGCAAGTCAAACACACGCTGAAAATACATTAGCCTACTTCAGCCAGCTTCTTAGAGTAGGCTACAAAGGCAAATACAAAATTGCCTTTTGAACTAATTATCGAAAATATATTAAGCAATTTTACATGTTAATGAAACATTAATAGGCTGACAAACAGATACAATTTCACTGCATTTTTTACCCCCAGTAACTATATGCATGAAAAACTTTCCTTCTATCCTTGTATGTAGGCCTACCTTCTTAACAGTGGGGGCAATAACTAGAACAGAATAGGTCACTGCAGTTGTACAAGCTTATTTACTGTTGATGTTATGTTCGCCATAATTCTTTTTATTTTTTATTTTGCCTGCCTGTTGTTGTGTTGGCGTTAAGAAAATTTTTTATATTTATTTTTTATTTATTTTTAAGATATTATTTATATGTAAGATAGTCTTTTGCAGATTTTGCAGTCTGCAAAAAGATGCTTGTTTTCCCTTTGTTGCTTTTATTTATTGAGATTAATTATTAATTGTTGATTATTTGATGTATGCAGGTTCACGAAAAACATGTTGACAAATACAGAAAAAGACTGGAGTGGCAGAAATGTACTGAATTAATTATTGCTACTACAGAATTAATGACCGTATGGTTCACAATCTAGTCATCAAAATATATATTGTGTAAGTGTGTGTGTATGTGTCAGTGTGTGTGTAAGTGTGTGTTTCTGTGCGTGTGCGGAATAATATAATTTGTCATGCATGCTCCAACATGCAAAGTACATAAATAGTGGGGTAGAGTGAATCTTTTCCCCTCTGTGTCGCTGAGCCTTGGCCTGTCAACTCCTTGGATCTTCATCTATAAGATCCTGTCCAATGAAATGGGGAATTCCCTTTGATCTGGCCGTCAGGGATGACATCAGAAATACTCAGCCACCTCTGGCGGTGTCCTCTGTTTATTTGGCATTTGGCATCAGGAATTTGGTTGTGTGAGACAGACAGACACACACACATACACACACACACACACACACACACACACACACACACACAGAGTGAGTGAGACGAGCGGGGGTGATGTTGGTGTATGTCAGTTTTTGAAGTTCATCAAATATTGAGAACATACATTTAATGTGAAGACAGAAGTATTAGAGCCAGTGGCAATCATTAAACATGTAAGTTGCTAAGAGACAGATGGATAAGACTGTCATGCAACCAGACAGTCTGACAGCCAGACAGCCTGAGCCTGATAGACATCTCTGGTTAGTAGAATCATATTTACTCCAGTGCAAATGCAAGCTAAGCATAGTACCTGGCTCTGTATCTTTATACATCAACAGCCTATTCTGAGATGTGTGTGTGTGTGTGTGTGTGTGTGTGTGTGTGTGTGTGTGTATCTGCATGTCTGCGGCACTCTGCAGTGCCTTGTTATGTGAGCCTGCCACGTTTGCAGAAGGTGTATGTGTACATGTGTGTATTAACCTCATTCCTATCTGCTTGGAGTTTTGTGCAGTCAGTGTAGGAGGCAAAGGTTGCCACAGCAACACATGCTTGAATCATATGCTTTATCTGGCATTTTATTAAGTTGCAGCCCTTAAGATTGCTATTAGGGTGTTTCTGTTTGAGCTTAAAAGTATATCCCTCTTTACTGAGGACTGTCAATATTTATAAAGTATCTGTCAAAATTTAGCGTGCAGTTGATGGAGCAGTAGTAGATTTTGCTTTTGAATATCCTTATAATAAATTCGGCAGTAAGATCAGAAATTATTTATCTCCCTGGAAACCCAAATGAGGTGGTTTGTCAAAGCACTGACCTGACACTACAAAGACAGGACCAGTGGATCAGATCACAAAAGCCCCCCCCCCCCCCCCCACGAGACAGGTCTTTTCACATATTCTTACCAGAGCATAGTGCATGGTGCCCTTGTGCTGTTCCAACCTGACATGGCAGTTTAAAGAGAGATTCAATTCTGATGAAGTCCAGAACAACATGAAAAAGTTGAACGAATGTATTCCAAGGAGAACCATTAAGGATTCAGAGAGATTTCTAGGGATAGTCCTTTTTAACTGTGCCATCGAAGGTGCCTCGCTAAATTTGCTTTTTTATGTTTTTATTAAAGTATGTTAAACTGCTATAGTTGAGATTGCTATTAGGGTGTTTCTGTTTGAGCTTAAAAGTATATCCCTCTTTACTGAGGACTGTCAATATTTATAAAGTTGACAGCTTCATCTCCAGACTGCTCACAGGGACAGAGTTGAGAAGGATCCTGTTTGCTTTTAAGCCTATCTGGGCCTCCTCAGCCTGAACCAGAGACTCAGACACCTCACTGAGAGAAGGAAGGGGTGCGAGAGGGATCGCTGGGGCCAAAATTTGCCCCCACCTCCCCTCCAACCTAACCACTTCATCCTGCATGGCCCAAAAACCCTCTCACACCCCATCTCCCTTTTTCAGCCCCCCACCTCCCCAACCCCTCCCCTCTTGTCCTCTGAGATGCTCATTAGTGGCATAGATAGGGCGGTGGCCCTGTGCTCGTATTAGTACCTGTCAGCAAACTCCCCCTCCCCCAGCCTGCCTTGTATGCCCAAGGGCCCGGGGCCAGACTTGTGACATGCCGCCACTACCACTGATGGCTGTCCAGCCTGGATTGCCGCCCCAGTCAGCCTCCAGCCATGAGAACAGCACGCCTGCTGTCCGGGCCCTGCAAGAGAAAGCCACTCTTCATGGAGCCAGCTTGGCCCAACCCGACCTGACCCTGGTCCTCTGATGGACTGGTTCTGTTCATCTGGATGAATGCAATACTGTTTCTGAGGAAATTCTTAACAATAGGCCCAGTGTCGAGAGGGCTATTTCCCTTCTGTGTGTCATGTTTTCTGCAATGTGACAGCATGGGACTGTGGCTTCAGGATGTTTGTGACATTTACGAGCATGCAGGCCCCTTTTTTTGATGGATGTCTCTTTGAGGCATGTGTTTGGGAACTGCTGCCTGTTTTTGGGAAGTGGCCCCCTCAACTGCATGTGCATCTTGAAACAGGACAGATGCGGGTCTGTTGCCATTGCCCTTGTCCACGACCCGTTCTCTCTGTCTTTCTCTCTCTCTCACCCCCGTCTCCCTCTGGATGACTGATTGCATTGCTGGGGGTCCATGAGAGATAGCAGGTAGTGCACATGGAGAGGTGTTTGCCAGACGGCAGTGTGTCAGAGCATCAGCCACACGCGACCATGGTTGGTGGGGTCTCAGTTTGTCACCAAGGGCATCAATTCTCTTGCCTGAGTGGCTCAATTTGATCTGTGCTTTGGGGCATGTGATGCAATGAGGCTTCAGTATACAACAACTTTAAAATATCCTTAGAACATATTTGAAATGTAATTAGACGTTTTGTATTTATTTTTGTATGTATGAGAGAAGTGGTGCTTGGTATTGTGATTGTGTGTGTGTGTGTGTGTGTGTGTGTGTGTGTGTTTGGAGGAGTAAACAAGCCGTAAATATGTGATCGTGATGCTGACACTGTAGCCTAAGTGTGAGCAGGAACACCTCTCTCCTCCGTTGTCCAGACCTATGTCCTGAGGCTTGATTGAGCTATCAGAGCAGTATGGTGTTAGGAAGATAAAGCACTGACCAACTAGTCATCATGCATTTTACAGGATTCAACGAGTGTAAACTGATCTTGACACTGAGATTTCAGATTGCAGGAGGTCACATCTCAGAAAGGACAAGTGTACCCAACAAGGTGTACATGTGTAAGTGTGTCTATATGCCTCTCTGAGTTCAAAAAGTATTCACACATTTTCATTTTTTTGCATTTAGTTATGATGATGCAAATATGACAGGAGTTAAAAAATATTTAATGTTGAGTAATTTAGGGAAAAATATAAATATATATATATATGATAATATATGTAAACAATTTTACCAGGCCAGGTTACCACTGTCATAGTGCATCCACTCATTATTGTATTTCGCTACAGCATTTTGTCTTGGTACTCTCCTACAGGCCCACAGGCCATACTCACCGTGCCACTGGGAAGTAAGAATACTGTGTGTCTGTCGAGAGTGTTCAGACTCTGCCCAAAGTAAAGCAAAGTTAATGAGATAGGTCCACCAAGATAGCCTGAGACAAGAACATAACAAAATGTGATGTGAAGGACTGAATAATTTCTGAAGGCATTATAACAAGATGCATCTGTCTCACTCCCTCTGTTTGTGTGTGTGTGTGTGTGTGTGTGTTTGTGTGTGTTTATGTATGCATGCTTGCATGTAAACATGAATACACAGAGGGCATATGCAATAATGAGACTGTGAAAGTATGTGTGTGTCCTTAATAAATCTGGTCTTTGCCTTTGTGGTGATAGGACAGGTGAGAGTGATAGGAAGTGAGTGAGTGTTGGGATTGGAACAGGAAATGATTACGTCTCAGAATGAAACCATGGTCCCTGTCTGCACTTAGACCTCAGTACAGTATAGGCACTCTACATGAAAATGCAAATGAAAAGGTCAAGAACAGAAGAACATTTTATTTCAAATATAATCAGGGTTGATTTTTCCCTTTAACATTTGATTGAATGATTTTATCCCTCCTGAACACAATAACAGGTTGCTTTGTGTAGTTTTGTGAACCAAGATCAACTGATTGTTTACAGAAATAAACATTTACCACCTGCCCTACAAGATAACAGAGCAGTCTTACATTGTTCTGTGATGTTGCAATTAGTGCATTGGCTGTCTCATGTGAGATACTAGAGATATGTGTATCTATATGTGTGTACTGTATGAGTCTGGGTGAGTGTGCACGCATGTGTTTGCGTGTGTGACTGAGTGGCAGGTTGTTGAAGTGACCGCAGACAAGTACGAGCTACATCTCTGAGAGCAGAGGAAAGGACTGGGAGGCACAAAACCAATGGGTTGAGTAGAGAAGTAGCTGAGTGAGGCTGCCGCTTTGTCCAAACCTTGGCCCCTTTGCTGGCCTCAGAGTGGTGTGGCCTGGTCCGTATCGGAGCGATAAGTGGGCCTCTGACATACTGCTGATGGATGGCAACCAGTAGGCCTCTTGTTCTGCTGTATTTCCTATCTCTGACATAGTGCAGGCCGACCACATAAGTGCGCATCATCTCCCTGCTGCCCCTCTCAGACTCAGGAGAAAGAGAGAGAGAAAGAGAAAGAGAGAGAGTTTGTGCACTTTTTTTGTGTGTGTGAGTGTGTGTTTAAGTGAGGACTGAGTTGACCGAGAGTTGTGTGTTTCACTTGTCATGTGTTTATTGTCGAGGGTTTGTATGTGTATGTGAGTGTGTGCACTGTGCATGTCCTTTTGTATGTATATGTACAGTATGGATGTTTGTAAGTATACTGTTTATGTAGAGTATATTTATGTTCGTAAGCATTCATATTTAGATGTGTTTGTGTGTGTCTGTGTGTGTGTGACTGTGCGTATGTTCGTAAAAGTCTTAATGCCTTCATAACGAGTAGGTGTATGGTGCGTGCAGAGTGCGTCCTGTCAGTTCCGCGAAGTGTGGCTGTCATGTAAGAGCCGTTTAAATCCCTCACACTCTCCTGAGTGGCGTGGCGCAGTTTAAAACTGTCCTCCGCTGACGCTGGGGCATTCGGAGTGATATCCGATGGGCTCATTCAACGGGCACACACGTGCGCTGAGCTCCTGAACCTCTCACAGTCTCACATGAAGAGTAATATTCTTAGGTTCCATTCCTCCATTCCTCTGTGGCCACGCAAAATGAGGCGCTTCTTGCACGCTTGGATAATATTTCGCATGTGAGAGAGTAACCAACCCTACCCCGTCCCCCATACACACACGCACACACACACACACACACAGACGTAGATATGTGTCTGAGAAGTGGCAGAAGCTTCGCCTGGGAGACGTCATTTCCAGAACTGTCTAATGCATCAAATCATAATGCCTTGTAATGCACCAAATGCTAAATCATTTACCTTACTGAAGTGAGCAGACACACGCGCACACACACACACACACACACGCAATCTAAATTTTTCACCCTACTCATTCATCCACACCCTACCCATACACATGCTTTACTTATACATGCACACCAAAATTAACACATAAATGTAGATATAAATCTCAAGCCCATAAACTCACACATTCAAATTAGTGTCTATGTTAGCATGTCAGACTGGCAGGTGGGCACCTGTTTGGGGGCACTTGTTGGGTGCCAACCTCAAGCACCTCCTAGTCAGCTGTCCTGACACCCCAAACCCCTGTTGTGTGTCTCGTGTCAGGATAGTTTGATGAGCCATGTAGATACACACACACACACACAGCTGTGGTCTACCTCACCCCAGTGTATGGGCCCTGGAAAGCCAATAGGAATGTGAAGACTCCAAGTGGCATTCTTATAACGGTGTTGAAGTGTGGTGGATATTCTTATAACAGTATACTGGAAGTGCTGTGGATATTCTTAAAACATTAAAGTCGGTGGATATTAGGGCTAGCATGTAGCAGTAGATGGCAATTTTATGAAGTCTGTGACAGTTGGGCCGCAAAAACAGTGCTTTGTTGGCCATTATTATTTTGTTAGCCATTATTTTAAAAATAAGTGTTTATGAACAGAGCCAAAATCATGTTATTTCCCCCTAGCTTATTCCTCCACTGGTTCAAATGTGTGTCCTGTTTATGGGTGAACAATAATGTATGGTAGAGTTGATTAACTAGCATAGAAAAAGAAGAATTTAATTTTTCATTTTATTTTTTCAGACTTCATCTATTAAGTTGATCATTATTATCAGTGCCAGTGCAGCTGATCGTTAGGGCTCCCTGATATTCAAATGTTTGGAATCATTCTATGTCATATGTTTTCTTAATTGTACTTTTTGTTGGCACACACAGCCACAAGTAATTAGCAAAGAATTCGAGTAGTAAAAATAGTTTTCTTTCCCAGACAGACTGGATCATGTTTTACATGACGTCTCCTTAATTTCACTCTGATAATAAAAGATGTGCCATCGTTAAATAGGAATGTCAAAGTTTGTCATGAGGTTCATGCTTCTCTGTCTAAGATTATCGCGCGACCATCTGGCAGGGACCTGTCTGAAATCAGAGTGTGGAGGTGTGTAATTCATCCACACATCATTAATACACTTCAGCTTGAACAGTGTGGAAGGGATGACACCCGACTCACTTCAGGCATATTGCTTAGCACAATGTCTGCGTCAGATGAATACACATTAACATATACTACAGAATACTGACGACATCGAATGAGGAGAGCCTTCTCTGGTGCAGGTGGCAGGTGGTTGTTGTTCGGCAAGACGCGGAATCCTAATAAGCCTCAGCTACCTGTGTACCAGTGTGTGTGAATGGGTGAACGTGAGGTGTGAACTCATAAAGCGCTTTGACTACTCAGAGGAGTGGAAAAGTGCTATATGTGTGATGGAAGACTTCACTCTGATGTACCCCACTGACCAGGGGTCCATTTCCCTTGTTGCAATGCAATTGCCCAATGCCAACCAACTTAGTTGCCTACTGGTTAGTAACTATGCTTTTGGGAAACGGAGGTCAGGTAGATTTACTAACTAGTGAAGGTTTTTGGATTTACAGGTTGTGGTAATGGGAGCCATCAGTTCGAAAGCATTATGTTTGTGCCTAGATTTTGGTGATAAATACTGCCTTAATTATTGCATTTGTTCTTATGTGTGTGTGTGTGTGTGTGTTTACTGTGAACTGACATTGAGAAATATTGTCTGCTCATAATCAGTTTTTAAACTGCCCTTCTTTTTGCCCACGTCTAGATATGGCACATAACTAACAACTGTTGACTCTACCACCTGCTACTCTGTAGCCATTATGTGCTATTTGGCATGTGGCAAAACCATACAAAATTAAGAGCATTTCCCTGAACTATTTTACATCTGGCTGCCATCCATCAGGGTGACTTTGTGTCAGCAGAGGAGATGGCTTTGGCCTGGATTTGGCCTGAATCTGGCTCAGATCTGTTTCAGAGTCCCCCTGTTGTGGGGCTAATTCTAGACAACCCTGTGGTGGATTTATGGAGTGTGGACATGGGAATTCTTTTAGTGCCTGGGTCCCAAAACGTATTAGCATCGTCTTGACCCCCTTGATCCCTGCATTAGGGACTGTCTTTTAGCCACCCCCGACACATACACATCTGCCCCTTAACCTCTCCCTCTCCACCCTCATTGCTCAAGGAAACCCAGATGTTTCTGAACTCCAGCTAAAGTAGCTACCCCCTGCTGAATTGGTCTTAGGAACATGCCTGCGACTAACAAGCTTGCTTCTAATCTACACACAGTTTAAGTCTACTGTTCTCTCAGCTATAACTGTCCCTCATCCCTGAGACCTGACACTCTATTAGGTGCTGCACATTGTCATCGCAATAGCCCCTCTTGACACAAAAAGCTCTAATGCCCCTGACCCCCCGAAACAACCCCACATTATGACTCTGGCACCTCTCCTGGGAACAAGCGAGCAAGGGAGAATGCAAGGTGAAATCAGAGCAGTGTGCCAACAGACCAATTACAAGCCAATAGGCTTTCTCTAATGGGGCTGTTTGGATGTTGTGTCTGTCATGTCCGGCACTATAAGGGGCAAGTCACGCTGGGGCCCCCAGGCTTACAGTGACAAACCCCACACACCAACCTATTCCTGATGCATGCAAGGCACGGTACACACACACACACATGCGCACACACACACACACACACACACACAGACCCATATATGTTTAATCACACAGGCATACTAATGCACACAGTCACACAGACCCACTTACAGGAATGTGTGTGTGTGTGTGTGTGCATGCGCATGTGTGTGTGTGTGTGTGTGTGTGTGTGTGTGTGTGTGTGTGTGTGTGTGTGTGTGGGTTTACCTACAGTCTTACATACTTAGTTTTTTTGCCTTCTGCTGCTATTGTTCACAGCCCTCCCTGAGACTGTCCAAATCTCCTTACCTGCACACCGCAGGGAAGCTGATGAAGACACCTACTCTCAGACTGTAGTGCAGCAGCCTTTAGTGCATCTTGGGACTTCTTAAACTATTTTTGTCCCCTTTGCATTTCCCTATTACTGTAATTATACTATTTCTTTGTCTGTAATACTATGCTTTGAATTAGTAGTAATAAGAATATGCACACCCTCAATATTGAATTAAATTCTATTGAAATGGAATTGAATTGAATAACACTCAGTGCACTTACATATCAGTCCTGAATCAACTGTCACCACCAACATACACACACACAGACACGAGGACACACCTCACCCAGAGCCACAGTGACTCAAATAGCTGTTTAGCCATTTATTCTAATCTTGAATCAAGAAGAACTAATGACTCCTAAATCTGCTATGGATTCGTCAGCCAGTAGTTTCGGGAAGCCATTCCAAACCAGATCATTACCAGATCAGTAGCTCACATTAGAGGTAGCTCAGAGAGTACAAACTTTCTGCTTCTGTCCAGTAGAGACCACTGGTGCCTCTGGAAGGCCGCATAAGCCTCTGAGGCAGTGACCAGCGGCTCAGCTCACACTTGTCAGCAGTGGGACTGTGAAGGGCACACACACACACACACACAAACACACGCTCATATGGGGGGGGCCCAGAATGGGAGCCTGTAGCCTAATAGTTGTGGGAAAACTTTGTCCGTCATCCATCTCTGGCAGGAAAAACGAAAGACAAACTGGAAGCGACATCTTGGAATGAGGAGGAGGTGGTGGTGGTGGTGGTTGGGGGGAGAGGAGGGGAGGCGAGGGAGTTGGGGGGGGGGGTGTCAGGAATATTCGTAGAGTTGGGGAAGAAGATGTACGCTGAAGGCGTGGGTAGGGGGGGGGGCAGAGGGGTGGAGGGGGTGGAGTGGGGGTTTGTTGGTGAAGACATGCGGCGGAAGCCAGGAAATCAGCCTGAGGTTGAAGGGAAAGGGGGCATGAGCTTAGAAGTGGTTGGTAAGATGAGTTGACATGTGGGGTCTGTCAGCTGGCACTATGTAAGCGAATGACAGTGTGTGAAAGACACAAGAGAAAGAGCAAGATGTAAATTTTGGACATGGGTGGGTATAGATGGAAGAGGGAGGCTGTGTACAGTATGTGAGGAAGAGAGGTAGTATGTAATGTTATGAGATGTGTGTGCGTGTGTGTGTGTTTGTGTGTTTGTGTGTGCCTGTATGTGTAGAACAGAGAGGGAGAGAGAGTGTGTGTATGTGTGTGTGTGTGTGTGTGTGTGTGTGTGTGTGTGTGGAGGAAAGAGATAGAGAGGGTGTAGGAATGAGCTGAGTCATCTCGGGTGTAGAAACCTGACCCCTGACTCTGATTGCCCACAGCAGCTGCTCAGTGTGTGGGTACACTCCCAGTGGTCCCCTCTCTCTTTCTTGCTCTCTCTTGCTGCCCCTCTTTCTGTTTCTCTCACTCTTCTCTCTCTCCTCCATTCTCTCGTTCTGCCGGTGCAGTCTTACTGGTCCACTCTCACTATCCTCACACTATCTCCTTCTCTGTTCGTCTGTAGTTCACCTATCCATTCTACCAATGTACCATTCCCTCTGCACCTTGAGCTGATTCCCTCTATCCATCACTTCCCCTCTCCTCTTTCATCTTTCTGTCTCTGGCTCTCTCTCTCTCCACCTTCCTGTTGTTTTGCAAGTTCATCTCCTGACTCACTAACATGCTCTTACTCCACTACCCCCCTTTCCTGTAAACTCCCATTCCAAACTTCTCCCTCTAGGAATATCAGTGGCTGCTTACTTAATAGCAGTTTGCCCATAGTACATTCCACCACAGGAAATGACAGATGTAAAGGACTGGCCGCATCGTGGCTGTTTTTGTAAACTCCCCCGCATTGTGTTTGTGGTACAGTCATCTTTAGGCCCCTGGAAAAGTCAGTCCAAGTTAACCTCTGGTTATGGGTCCACACTCGGAGGTGGAGGAAGATAACATAACACACACACACACACACACACACACACACTCTGTCACACACACACACACAAGCATTTTTGTGAATTGAATCTGTGTGGTGGCAAAAGCGGTGTTGATATCTGATGAGTGTTGTTGAAAGACAACATAATTAGCTCTCCTCTCCTCGGCAACTTTTTGCCAACTCTGATGGCCTTATGGCAGATAGAAGAGCAACTGGTAGAGCATGATACTAACCACGCTAGGATTATGCATTATGTATCCAGGGAACACATACAGATGGTAATGGAAAACTGTCAGGATTAAATTAATTATTATAATTATATCCTAAATGAATAGAACAATAAAGACACATGAAAATGGCACTCAGGGTTAGATGTTTGATGCAGACACATTGTGTGCATATCAGGGGTCTACTAAATGTACTCTTGGGATTAATGTATGCTAACTGGATTTGAAGCTTCTCGGGTAACGTAATGACTTGTGAGCATGGATCACAAAGTAGTCGTGCTGATTTATTGAAACAGTAAACAGCAATGTTGAGTGTCATCTTCGTCAAAAGTTTAGGCCAACCATGCTTGTGGTCCGTTTAAGTGCAATCCAATACCAAAATGTCAACAAGTTGCCCCCTCCCCACACAGACATACTGTAAGTACTCTTGTCAGAAAGCGCCACAGTCACGTCTGACCCTGCGAAACTAGGTTCCCATGTGGAGTGACGATGATATTCACTGTAAATGTGTCAGACGCTGCTGGTGCCATAGTTACACGCAGCTGCCCTCTGCTCCCACCACCCCCCAACACCTCTCTCCCTCGACCCAGGACTTGACCCAGTCTGTTTGACCTCAGGCTCAAGTTGCTTATTTACTGCGAGAAATACCACAGACATTGTTAGTGTGGGCTGTGTTGATGGGCAACAGTACAGAGCAAGGGTGCAATGCTGGAGGTATAAATACACTCATGTTGAGTTTTCTGTTGAATAGGTTTAGTGTGTAAACAAACCAGCAAATTAAAGTTTAGTTAATGAGTTAGTGGAATCTGGCTTAAACTAACTGTTGGAAGATGTAGGTATATACACAAGTGCACTTGAACACAGACCAGCCAGTCTGTATAGACACACACATACACACACACACATACACACATACATAGACACACACACACTCACACACACATGCACACACACGCATATACACACATGTATTAAATAAAACTCTATGGACATTACAGTGCAGCTACAGAATAATTTCTTGAAATAAGACTCCCTTTCCGTTCACCATAACACATATTGGTATGACCTCCACAGAACTCACATACATGTATTATGAGTCCCAGTAATTTCCCATGAGTCATTGCTAAAAGAGGAATGGCCTTTGTTCATTCAAAAGTGTCAAACGTTCTTTTCATCAAAATGGTAAACAAGTCCAAGCACTCAGTCGTAGCAGAGATGGATTTGCAAGTCTTTGTTTGCATGAGATTTCTTTTGCTCTATGTAGTTGAGTGTTGTTGAGAGGTAATTATCTATTCTAGTCATTTTATTTTATCAGATGGTCAGCATTTGGCTTCACATCTGTGGTCAACTGATTTACATCCCCTTAAAATGAGAGTTTGTAATTGCATAATAGTTAAGCTCTGTAAACACTGTCCCATGACAGCATGGCACGAGTTTTGACAACCTCACTCATGAAGTCTCGAACACTTACCCCAGGCCTCTGTTCCTATCTCGTCTCCAAAGACATGACGCAGAGAACAGAGGCTCATTCTGTTTTTGTATCTGTACTAAGCAAACTGATATTCTTCTTTCTGCCTCTTGAAGAAAGGGTATAAAGTGAACTGGCAAATCTGAATATCCTCCCTAAGCTTTGGGCTGTGAACCTTTAGAGACTTAACTGGCATAAATCAGTCAATCATAGATCTGATTCATGCCAGTTAGGTGTTTCAGGGTTAAGGACTTAGGGCTCAGAGAGGAATATAGCGCTATAACGAGAATTTGGGTTGGTTTGACAAGCAATGTCAATTATTTTTTAGAAGTTTCATTTTGACATAGGTCATTCTCACCATGACACCTCTGTCTGAGAGCCCTTACGACCTCTAATCCTAACTCTGCCTTGTCCTGTAGGGCATTACTGAGAGACCCCAGTGTGGTGGTATCTCTCACCGAGCAGAATGCGAAGATGGCAGGCCTGCTCCTCCCGACCGATGGCACCGATGTGTTCCGCCGCTTCACGCCGGAGTCGCTGGCGGAGATCGAGCGCCGCATGGAGGAGGAGGCCGCCGAGCGGGAGCGCTTGAAGGAGCTGAACGCCAACGCCCCTGCCAAGGACTTGGAGGATGAGGAGAACCTCCCCAAACCTTCCAGTGACCTGGAGGCTGGAAAGGTTGTACCCTTCATCTATGGAGACCCACCCCCAGAGATGCTGAACGTACCACTGGAGGAGCTGGATCCCTACTACCAAGCTCAGAAGGTCAGAGTGGGTGACTTGATGTGATTAATGGCACTGATTTCTACAGCCAAAGCGATATAACAATGATAAAGTTGGACTCTCAGGTGGCATTCACAAATTGGTAAAATGTACAGTAAATCTAAAATGTAAATGTAAGCCTATGTAAAACTAGATTTCACAATAAAATATAAATAAAAAACAAAAACATTCTTTTCGTGTATGCAAACATGCCCACTGATAAGAGAGGTCATAGATTAAAAATTAAAATAGCTTATTTATTACATATAAATGTGATAATAAGCCATATTGTACATTCAAAATATAGTGTATGAAGGAGTAATGCTTATATTAACCATGCTATGACTCTTTTCCTCTCTCCCTCTCTTTTAGACTTTTATCGTCATCAACAAAGGGAATACCATCTTCAGGTTCAATGCTGAGCCAGCCTGCTATTGTTTGAGCCCCTTCAGCATCGTCAGACAGACAGCCATTAAAGTTCTCATACATTCATATCCTTACCTACAGTTTACCCCACTTTTACACATGCCACAATTGGTGTAATAGCAACATAGCATATTTCAGTATAATAATGAGTTGCAGTTTAACACAAAACAACATAGTATTTTTACAATCCCCGTATATTGTAATATACAGAACTTTGCTTTCGGTGCTAATTTGTCAAGAACACAAACCTCTCATGTATGCTCTCTCTAGATAATCACACATGCTCTTGCTCTATTCCTTAACTCTCGTGTAAATTGTTCAGCATGTTCATCATGATAACTATTCTAACAAACTGCGTGTTCATGACGATGAGCAACCCTCCAGCATGGAGTAAAATTGTGGAGTAGGTTTTTTTGCTTTAATCATTTTGTAATTTCCACAAAGCACAACCAATCAATACATGCATTTATTTAATTTCTCTTAAACAGCAACTGTGTGTTTACTGGGCTTGTCCTCACACTTCAGATATCACTGTAAAGCACAGTTACCTATCGAAATATACAGTATATTTTTTTTATTTGTCGCACAGGTATGTTTTTACTGGAATCTACACTTTTGAAGCAACCATCAAAGTGTTATCCAGAGGATTCTGTATAGGAGATCATACATTCCTTCGTGACCCATGGAACTGGCTTGATTTCATGGTCATTAGCATGGCGTGAGTATGGGAGAGGTCATAGTGGCCATTCATGTTGCTGGAAGCAATGTATGTGTGTGCGCGTGCATGCGTGTACGTGTGTGTGTCAGTGAGGTCTGTCAGTGCCTAGCTGGGTGACATTAAAACCAAGACCACTACGTGTGAGTTTGACCTCACTTTGTTTACACCAGCTCAATGGGGACACGGAATGACCCTTGTATGCACCATCACCCCCTACTATTTCCTGTCTCTAATAATTCCCTCGTGCCCTTCCCTCCACATGTCTGATATCATCACCCATCCACTTCACAACAATGCATCCTAGCGAAAAGGTTTTGCCACATGTGGAGCAGCGTGGTGTATCAAATCTATATTTAGACCCTCTTCACCCTCTCCGCTTCACCCTGGCTCTCTTCCTCATCAGAGTCTAAAGTGCTTGTAGTTCCATACTGATGATGTCCTTATGAGTTTGAGGAGCCAGACAGAAAGACTATTCTACTCTTTAATCTACTAGGTGGAAAATACAGAGGCAAAAATGCAACCAATACTTAGCATTCCCATTCTGATCACTCAAATTTGCACTGCTTATGGAGGTGACTGGAATAGGTTGCTCAAGTATGTTTAGTTTGTTGGATTGTCAGTAAGTTAAATAGTGGACTGAGAATACGGGCATTTGAGGCTCCCCCATCACCCAAAAGTTGATCATGGAATTTCACTACTTATTCATTTACATAGCCTCAAAGCAAAGTGACTTGGGTTTAAAACGTGGGTTTACATGGCAGTTCAGATTCCAGATTAATGTTTAAAAGGAAAGGAGCATACCTGTTCTCTGCATCAGATCTCAGTTTTAGTACTGGATCAGTTTATGGTTACACATGGCAGGTGCAATGGTGTGATGACCCTGTTACCATCTGCAGACCGTATGCAGATAATGCTGCCATTTTGGCTCCAAAAGTGCACAGTTGCCTTGCTCTAAATATAGCTGCTGTTGAACCATAGAGTATCTTTTACTACAGAATTCTCTCTACCATCTTATGCACTTGGATGAAAAAGTTAGACAGACTACCTAACATGAGTAGGTTCAAAATTACCACAGGAATGATCTATATACGATGGAAAAGAGGAAATTATCAAGTTTAAAAACCAAACTCTTTTTTGGTTGCACACTGTTTTAAGTAAAGCTCTTATAGACCCTATGTTAAGGAGAATGTTGTATGTGCAATTTCCAACCCCTGCTAAAAGCTAAAAGCTGCTGATGCCTTCTCTGTGTATCTGTAGGTACATCACTGAGTTTGTTGATCTGGGCAATGTGTCTGCGCTTAGGACATTCCGAGTTCTTCGTGCCCTGAAAACTATCACTGTAATTCCTGGTATGTTATAACAGTTATATTTTACATGCTATTGTATTTATTTTTTGCTAAATTAACTTTCTATATTTTGCCCACAAGTAGCAAAGAAGACAGTACCACAATATGTGCTTCATTTGAGTCAGAGTCTGCAACATTTTGCATCTGCAGGCCTAAAAACTATTGTTGGCGCATTGATCCAGTCTGTGAAGAAGCTACGGGATGTGATGATTCTCACCTTATTCTGTCTGGCTGTCTTCGCTCTGGTGGGCCTCCAGCTATTTATGGGCAACCTGCGACAGAAGTGCGTCTTATGGCCACCAAAGTTTAACAACACGTTGGAAGGCCTGTTTAGCTCCACCCCGGATTACAGCACCTTGGGCAACACTACTAACAGTACCTTTGACTATGAGGCATACATTGATAACCCAGGTATACAGCCACCATTCACGTGACTCATCAAATAGCTTTATTTAATACTTTATTTCATACTTTGTCTTGAGACAGAGACAATCTGTAATATGTACACATGTAAATAAAATATTCTTTTGCAATCCAACCCTCCATCATCTAGACAACCATTACTTCCTGGAGGGTCAAGCAGACCCACTGCTCTGTGGGAACAGCTCAGATGCTGGGTGAGTGTCTCATCTTGTTCTCACACTGTGAGGAATCCTTTTCCTGTGGCACAAGGAATTCCAGACCTTTCCCATGTCTGTCAGAAATGACATTACTGGCTTCCCCTTTCATTTTGTGGACAGTGTTTGCCCTTATGGGTACATCTGCCTTAAGGCTGGAAACAATCCCAACTATGGCTACACAAACTACGACTCGTTTGGCTGGGCCTTCCTGGCTCTCTTCCGTCTGATGACACAGGACTACTGGGAGAATCTTTTTCAATTGGTTAGTGTAAACATAAGCCCATGTCATGTGGTATGATACCATTGAATTCATTAAAAGTGCATTAAAAATGCAAAAAAAAACTATCTATCTATAACTTATAAATGTTAATTTTGCTGTTTTCAGTGTCTCACTGATTTGACCTCAAATCTTACTGCTTCTCTGAATCTAACATGCAGACTCTCAGAGCAGCTGGAAAGACCTACATGCTCTTCTTTGTGGTCATGATCTTCCTGGGCTCTTTCTACCTCATCAACCTCATTCTGGCGGTGGTTGCCATGGCATATGCTGAACAGAATGATGCCACCCTTGCAGAAGCCAAAGAGAAGGAGGAGGAGTACGCCAGGATCTTGGAGCAGCTGAAGAAGCAGGAGGCTGAGGTCAGTGAATGACTAAGATTTCTACTAATTCAAAACTCTATCTAAGATGATTTGAAAGCAAGACTCTTTCAATGAAAATAACTTGAACCACACCAAGCCATCATTTAAACCTTCATTGGGAAATGATAACCACAAACTTACTGTTAATTTGTTTAAATGCAGAGGCATGGCAAAATAGCTGGCAGCAAGATATCCCTGTCCAGTCAGAACAATAAGAGTGGAGGACCAGAGGACAATCACAATGATGATGACCGAAGCCTTGGCAAGGATGGAGAGATCAAGAAGGCCCTCAAGGACAAGGAGGTGATGCAGACATGTGCTTTCCCAAATTTAGTGGCTTTTTTGACCTGTTTACTATATTTATCTTTTGAAAACTGAGCTCCTGTTATTACCAACCAATCTGGCCACCCCTCAAAACATTAATATTCCCTCTGGAAGTCATAGAATATTTAAAAGATCAGATTTCAGTCGCTTAATCCTGATGTCCCTCCTAAGCCCTGAACCCTCAAATACTTAACTGGCATGAATAATGAGACAGATTCAGTTTAGTTAAGTCTGTGAGTTAGGGCGCAGTGGGGACACTGGGATTTGGCCAATGTCACTATATGCACAATTTCACCAAGTTAAAAAAAAAACACTGATTGTGTTTAAAACTGCTAGGTGGCATTTTATAGGACACTTTCCATTTTGTATTCACAAGCATTGTAATTAATACAGCCGTCAAACATGGCTGAATGTGAGAGGAGAGCTGACCAGGTGCTAGTTGGTGTATATGCTAACTTCTGGACAATATTGTGCATTTTTGTTGTTTCTTTATATTCCGTTGTTCTTTTTAGATCTTTTTGATTTGATTCTGGGTTATTTGATTCTAACCCAGAATGCCATAGAGCAACTTTAAAATACTTTCTAACCAGGTGCTTGCATTTTTCATTTGTCTTTATACAGACTGTAGGGGTCATAGCAAAAACCAATGGCAGCATGGACTACCTGCAGGTCCCAGAGGCACAAGAGAGGAAAGACAGTGCCACCAGCGCCATTAGTGCAGCCAGTGGCATGACAGCTGCAAGCAACGCCATGGACGGTATTTACCCACATAGAAATATTGCTTGGGATTATACACATGTGGGGACTTACTAGGTCCTTACACACACTATTGTCACAGGGAGGGGGTTGTGGTCTCCTGCCAACTTGCTGCCCCAAGAAGCAGAGCACATACCCCAATGAGGCCCAGAGTTTATTTAGCCAGGGGATTGAAAGTGTCAGCCAGAGTTCTTCCCAGTCCTTAGACTCCTAGGGCAGGGCATCCCTGCCATGGGGGTGAGGTGTGCAACATCCTCCCGCACGAAAAGGCGTCTCTCCTTAAATCCATGGCGGGTCGGACTTTGGAGCAGAGTCCATTGACAGCCTCTCAAGTCATCTCTGACTCTGCTGCACAGATGGAAAACCATGGGTAACAAATAACAGTGTAGTTGGGGCCTTCAATTCCTAGGTCTACCCAGCAAGCTTATCCAAAAGGTAATCAGTGATATACATTCATACCATGACACGCTTATAAATTTGTGCTTTCAATCACACATTGCACTATGATCGTGGCAGAGTTTCTGCACACCAAATATTACACACAATATGTCACTACAAGGTGAAAAGCTACCACTCTTCATATCAAAGTAAGTAGAGGGGGCATGTTGAGGGGGCTGTGTTTTGCTCACTTTAAACCCCCCAGTCATGTTTGTTCTTGATTCCCACTTCCATTTAGCTCATGCCCAAAATCACCCTGTGACACTATGACTACCCGTGCACCTCATTGTTAAGCAGGTTGGTTTGCTGATATTGTGGCCTCTATGTTATATGAGCCATACGCTGTCAGACTCAGTGTAATTGTGCTGTCAAAAAAACAAGTAACAAAAACAAGCTTGTCAATTTGTAAGGGCTTAGTGCAGCATTGACTTAAAGCAGCCTGACCCCAAGAGATAGTATTCACATCTACATTCTACATAGACTCTGAAGGCTTTGACTGGTTTATCAGGGCCATAACAGGGGGACAGAGGAATGGCACTATATCTGTAATGACACTAACTATACATTCACTATGATAAAATAATACTAACTATACATTCACTATGATAAAATAACACTAACTATACATTCACTATGATAAAATAATACTAACTATACATTCACGATGAGGTACTTTTTGCAAGAAAGTTAGATGAATTTGTCAGCTTCGTAGTCACTTTTATGGTTAACTGACTCACTAGGTAGCGAATGAAATGTTTACCTTGTCAATCAACATAATTCTTTGAAAAGTGTTAGTGCTGGTTCCTATCCTTTAGTTTAGTAAACAAATCCACATGTATTGGCAAGAATTTAGAAACACTGGAGTAAGTTACAAAAAAGGTTACATTCAGTTAACATCAGTTTTCAGTACTGCTATGGGATAACTTGTTTTGTGTAAAACAAAGAGTCAACAACACCGTTGATTCTGCTAAAGAATCAATAAGACCATCAGGCATTCTGATGTGTCTCAGACACAGTTACTTTTTTATACTTTGACAGAACTTGAGGATCTTCAGAGGCCATGTCCCCCTGCCTGGTACAAGTTTGCAGACATCTTTCTGAAGTGGAACTGCTGTTCTCCCTGGGTCATCTTTAAAAAGTGGATGTATTTTGTGGTGATGGACCCGTTTGTGGACCTGGGCATCACCATCTGCATTGTGCTCAACACTGTGTTCATGGCCATGGAACACTATCCAATGTCCGAGGAATTTGAAAACATGCTTACAGTGGGGAACTTGGTGAGAAAAAGGAGATATGAAGAAAAGGAGCATATACAAAGCTTCTCTCTCTCTCTCTCTTTTACATAGTCACACACATACACACACACATCGCAACACCTATAGCTGGATTAAATTTCAGTTTAGTTCTCCACATGCTAAATGAAAGGCTTTAAGAACTTTATTGTTGATTTTCCACACCTGTTTCTCTCTTTCTCTGGTTATATTCTGTCAGGTTTTCACTGGGATCTTTACTGCTGAAATGGTCTTCAAGCTCATCGCCATGGATCCATATTATTACTTCCAAGTGGGCTGGAACATCTTTGACAGCATCATTGTGACCATGAGTCTCGTGGAGCTGGGTCTGGCTGATGTCCAGGGTCTGTCTGTGCTGCGTTCTTTCCGTTTGGTGAGCCTGCTGATTTTCTCAGTCACAACGAAAGATTACAGGCCAGAATGAACTCTTGTAGCAGAGTCAAGCATTACAGATGGAAGAGTGTACTTGTGTGTGTGTGTGTGTGTGTGTGTGTGTGTGTGTGTGTGTGCATGTGATAATTCATCAATAATTTTTTGTGTCAGTGATGAACATGCAGTATAGAATTGTCAATATGTAACAATTTAAAAAATTTAAAAAAATTAATTCTAATTTTATTAGCATGCCATAACAAAGCTAAGGCATCATTCTAAATTGTGAATGTTTGTGTTGGGGTTCGGAGGTAGATGCGTGTGTTCAAACTGGCCAAATCCTGGCCCACCCTCAACATGTTGCTTCGCATCATTGGCAACTCCGTGGGTGCCCTGGGCAACCTGACTCTTGTCCTTGGCATCATCGTCTTCATCTTCGCTGTGGTGGGCATGCAGCTGTTCGGCAAGAACTACAGTGATTGTGTGTGCAAGATCGCAGAGGACTGTGTGTTGCCCCGCTGGCACATGAATGACTTCTTCCACTCCTTCCTCATCATCTTCCGCATCCTGTGCGGGGAGTGGATTGAGACCATGTGGGACTGCATGGAGGTGGCAGGTCAAAGCATGTGCCTCATTGTCTTCATGATGGTCATGGTCATCGGTAACTTGGTGGTAAGTTGGAATCAGCTATATAATAAATATAGAAAATGTAGTAACTGCGCGGAATAATGTAAATGATTTTTGACTGTTGATGCTATGAGATTTGCGCCACACAGACTGGACAGATAGTGTACATGGTCTTATTGGAGGCCATTGTTTTAACTGGCCTGATGGGGCAAAAAACAAAGAACAAAGAAAGTCAAACTTAATTCTGACCATCATCAGGGATAAATTTGGTTTTTGTCCCGCATTGGTACAGGAATACTATTGTGAGTGGAAGCTTTTAATTAACGTATAAAAGATGCAGATGCAACTGGCAGATACAAATGGCAAGATTTTCACGAAGACAATCTTCCTCTTGGCATTGGAGGGATCCAAGGCATAATCAGGGTAAACATCTCCAGTCTATGTCAATGCACATTCTTCTATTCTGTTTCTACACAGGTCCTGAACCTCTTCCTGGCCTTGCTGTTGAGCTCATTTAGCGGAGATAATTTGGCTCCCCCGGATGATGATGGTGAGAACAACCTCCAGATCGCCATTGGGAGAATCACTTATGGCATCGACTGGGTCAAAACCTTCATCACTGGGAATATAAGGAATCTCCTGGGGCTAAAACCCAAAAAGAGTGAAGGGGAAGAGGAGGGTGAGGAGGAGGAAGTCCACATTAAGAGCAACAACCTGGTCCTGAACCACCTGGACTCAGGTGAACCTGAGCTCAAGAAAGTGGATGGTGTTTGGGGATGGGTAGATGACACTGGCCACGATGGGTCTTTCACCAATGTTCTGACCCTCAACGTGCCCATCGCTAAGGGAGAGTCAGACTTTGAGACTCATGATGAGGACAGCGCCTCGGAGTATGAGAACGAGGCAGAGGATGAGAAGAAAACTAAGGTAGGTTGAAAACTCATGCATTTGTTTGAAGAGCATTTGGCACAGGGAAACTGTGGAAAGTTTCTCAACTGAGTGTACAATAGCCTACCAACGAGCAGTAGAGTCTTGGTTTCCGTAATGACAAATAAGCTACACTCTCATTTGAGATTACTGACTGCTATTCATCTTTAGTGTAGCATGGTATATATAATTTCCGTGGGGGAAGTTTAACCCATTCCTGAATTAGTAAAATACACACAGCCAATTAAAGCACACTAACCCAGCACAGGGGACTGCCTGCTACAGCGGCACTCGGGAAGCACTGAGGGGTTCGGTGCCTTGCTCACGGCACTTCAGCCATGGCCTAATGTTTGGGGATCAAACCGGCAACCCTTTTTTAAGCCCAAAGCTCTAACCAGTTGGCCATATCAGAGCACTGATTTATTTATTTGAATCTTTGAAATGCAAATGAAACATCACATGAGCGTTTTGTTACACTAAGCAGGAATGATATTTAGGTATGGTATTTGATATTGATATTTAGGTAGGTGTTTGGTGTTTAGGGCGACTGATATTTCAGAATGGCCTAGAGACAGATTCCCCCACTCTACATAAACTTTTATGTGTGACAAAATGAAGAAATGTAGAAGGTCTCCTGAGACTAGGGTTGCAGTATCTGATTCCTCAAGCTCAAACTGGAAAACGTTTGCATTGAAGCTTAGAAGCTTTCTAAAGCTTGACTGGAGAAGCAAATCGCTCGGTGATCCTTACGTGCTTGTGTCAGCACTACTGGGTCTCATGGATCAGTTTGAACTTGTAGGGTCTCTCATAGCATCTGCAGACTGCATCTACGTCAGTGGTTTATGTTAGGGTGGGGTAACTCCACCGTGAGACCGTGGGAACCAGGGCTAACACAGCATGATTAGAAATGCCTACTCATGATCTCTCTCTCTCTCTCTCTCTCTTTTTCATTCTGTGTTCCCTTTAAAATAGACCCATCTTAGTTAGGCTACTTAGTTACTGCAACTTTTGGAACCATTTTTGAAACTAAGCTAATTCTATGCCTAGGGGGTTCTAGTGATGGTTGTAATGGTCAGTAGTAGTGATTGGATAGATGACCTAGTATAGTGTTTGTCTCATTCAGACATGGCTAACACCCAAACCATTTAAGTGAGAGTAGCTTTGGTTCCAGGGTTAGCTTTTCCCTCCGTTAGATTAAATAACTGATCACATGACAGAAGGACCTGGTTCCACACATGCCTGTGTTAACGGCTGGAGCAATTTGGCGGGAGGCGACCCACACATGAAAGATCATAACCCCTTAAAATTGTGCCTGCTCATATGGGTTAGAGTTGACCTAGATACTTCCATAGACTAATGCTGTAACTATTAATCCATTGATTTGTCAACAATTAAATGGCATTATGACACTTCAGTGATTGCACGACTTGATTAATTAAAGAAATAACCAGATAGATGAATCGACTATGAAAATAAATGTTTGTTGCAGCCATAGACAGCACCTTCCCTATTTGTGTACAGAATCACTGATTTTGTGCAGCACTTACAGCTACACCACTGTGACGGCGGATGATGAGGCAAGCTTGTTGACTGTGCATCATGAAAGAGTTTTATCGACTTTTCTCACAGTGGTCACAGCATGCTTGCACTTGTTTGTTTACCCATCAATCTCCAAACGACAAGCCGCCACCTCAGTGAAAGAGGACGACCATGAGAATCTGTGGGGTGAAGATTTATGCAAGTGAGCGCCCGTCAGTGTCCTCAATCCATACTCATGCTGCTAAATATAGCTCACCTTACACCATGTCCATGTACTGTAAAACTACACGGATTGCCTTACAATTTATTCATCTTGCCTCACAGGCACCAATCATAAGTGTCATCACAAAATTTAAATGACCAAATAGCTTGACCCAGATCCCAGTGGAACCAGGTTAAATAGCAACCATTTTTCTTCACAAAGCAAGAATTTCTCTTTACTGTCATGTCTATACACTTTGTACCACATTTACATCCCCAGAGTTTCACATAAACCAGTAAATTGTATGCTTACCAAATACAAATAGAGAGCAAAACAAGCCTCTCATCGTTACGTTGTTTGGTTATTAACATTGTTCGATTCTCCAAATGTTTCTACTTCATGGGTACAAATTAAAAAACTCTGATGCAAAACCCTCTAAATCCATTTGTGGCGAATTTATAGAAACATATTTATATCATTTTGATAAACTTCATCATCAGTCCAACTGGATTGTTTTGCTTGACTTGTTTTTACCTGTTAGTAACGTTCAAATTGCATTTTGATAGAGATAACTTGGAAATTATTATTTGCATTTAGCAGATGCTTTTATCCAAAGCAACTTACATATTTGTCAATCTATCAATTGTTCAGGGCCAGTCTCCCCTAGAGCAACTTAGGGTTAAGTACCTTGCTCAGGGGCACTATTGTGGCAGCTGGGATTCGAACCCACAACTTTTCAGGCTACTTTCATGCTAGCCAGGCTCCTTAACCACTATGCTACCACCACCCTATTATAAAACAGCTTATTTTTGCATATTTCTGAAGATGGACATAGGGGGTGTTTGTATCTGTGCTTGCATCAATACTACTGTATACCATACCATACTATACCATAATCAATATTATGGCAAACACAATATTATGGCCACAAAATTATGGCAAACATTAATATTACCACCTATCCTTCTTCTCTAAAATAACAGTATTATGTTGTTTTTGTCCATGTCTCTTTCCTCCATGTCACAGAAGGATGATGATGCTGATGACTCTTCAGTGTGCAGCACAGTGGACAAGGGTCCTGAGATTGAGGAGGTGGAGGAGGAGGAGGAGGAGGACTCCACCCTGCCCCAGGAGTGCTATACCGAGAGTAAGTCTCACTTTGAAGAATCCTGATATGAGTGTGTCCCCTTTTTATTATGTGTTCTTCTGCCTTTCTGTATTTTAGGTGATCATGCTTACTTCACTGTAAGAAATAAAAAAGTCCAGTTTACTTGAAAAAATAGTGTAAAATGTTGCAAAGGAGTTAAGTACACGTAACTAGTCTCTTTTAAGTACAACTTACTGGAATGTTACGTTTACAATAGCTTGGAAGAGACTAGTTATGTTTACTTAAGCCATCTGAGGCAAAGAGTTTCTACCAACTTTTCAAGTTTTTTTTATACAGTGTAGCATAACTTGAAAGACACTAGTTTCTTTTACTCAGAGACTAGTTATGTTTACTTAGAGCCTAGTTATGTTTACTTAAGTTGTTTGAGGCAACGAGTTTCCACCAATTTTTCAAGCTTTACTTTTTCTTTACAATGTATGGTCAAGAATGACATCTGTCAGTCAGACAGAGTTGGTTTGAATGTTACTTAATAGTGTAATGAACTGCTGATCTGTATCTATCCAGATGACCTACATTTGATAGCATGACAGAGGTCTAGGTGGGATTTCTAAAGCTTTTTCCTCTCATTCCTTTTCCCTGTGCTCACATACAGATTGTATTCGTCGTTGTCCTTGCCTGACCCTTGACATCACCGAAGGTAAAGGGAAGAAGTGGTGGAATCTCCGACGCACATGTTACACCATAGTGGAGCACAACTACTTTGAAACCTTCATCATTTTTATGATCCTGCTCAGCAGTGGTGCTCTGGTAAGCTGGGATTCAAATATCACCATGATACATGGAAATAGTGCATTGGCCAAACGTGCTGACAGATTATTCACACATTCAAGGAATTTAGCTCTATTTACTGGTATTTATCTCAAGAACATATATATGTCTGAAACCCAGATATTCTGAGGAAATATTAAAGTGTGCATATCTTTGTGCAACCGTATGGTGTATTTTGTGTGACAATGCATTGTTTGCTTTGTAGACAGGTCAAAACACTGTTCAGTGAATCTTTAAAATTAATATTAATTAGTTAAATAAAACTAAAAGACTAGGAATGTATCTATAGTGACCACATAGTGCATATGTTTCACAGGCCTTTGAGGACATCTACATTGAACAAAGAAGAATGATTAAGATCATTCTGGAGTATGCTGATCAGGTGTTCACATATGTCTTCATTGTGGAGATGCTCCTCAAATGGGTCGCTTATGGCTTCAAAGTCTACTTTACCAACGCCTGGTGCTGGCTTGACTTCCTCATAGTTGATGTAAGTGTCAGAGGGTGAATGTTGCTATGTTAACTTGGTATGTTTAATATTTCTTTGTACATGAATACATACACCATGGAACTAAGATAAATTCTTGTCAGGAATTCCTCTGATCCTCTCAATCTTGATAGAGACCTATTAAGAAGTTCAAGTTCTATGCACAAGCAAATATGATTTACATTGTTAGTTCTATCGATTTCTGTATTTTGTAACCCGCAACCACACATTGAGGATTCATCACAACTGTCTGAACTAATACACAAGTATGCTAAACTGTATACTGTATGTGTATACAGTGCATATGGGGTTATTCCTGACACCACAAATTGCCTGCAAGACATTTCAGGTTCCAATCTAGAAAACACAATATGTTGTTTTACCATGTTTCTTGTGTTTTATGTTTTCTTATTCTGTAGCTTCTGTTTCAGTGGCTGAACTTTTAAAATCCACTGTTAATTCTCAGTTTGTTTTTATCTTAGGTTTCCATCATCAGCCTGACAGCTAATATTCTGGGTTATTCAGAGCTGGGGCCTATCAAGTCATTAAGAACCCTTAGGGCCCTGAGACCTCTCAGAGCCCTGTCTAGATTTGAAGGGATGAGGGTGAGTCTTTAGAGGGCTTGTGCTCATACAAGGGCTGCTTGATTAACACAAAAGTAATATCAAAAGCTAACTGCAGAAATATAACAAAATTGAAACAGAATGAATCCATATTGTATGTATTGTCCTTAGACACAATATAGACCCAATAGCTAAAGATTATGTCAACAGGATAAGATCTATTTTGGACCCAGCCACTGTCTGTAAAATATGTCAGTTATGGACTGGAATTGTTTAATTATATTTAATAATATATACAGAATTTATAGAAATTATAATTAATTTAATTAAAGGATAATTATACACTTTTATGCACAATTATACAATTATGCATAAATACAGATTTTCAAATATACAGAATACAGAAGTTAATATGTGTTAATATGTTCTCTCTTCTGTGCTGGTGGAGTGTAGGTGGTAGTGAATGCATTAGTAGGAGCCATCCCCTCCATCTTCAACGTGCTGCTGGTCTGCCTGATCTTCTGGCTTATCTTCAGTATCATGGGTGTCAACCTCTTTGCCGGAAAATTCTACCACTGCCAGAACACCACATCCGGGGAGATGTTTCCCATAGATATGGTTAACAATAAATCAGACTGTTCTTCCCTTGTGGAGTCTGGTCTTGATGCACGATGGGTCAACCTCAAGGTCACCTATGACAATGTGGGCATGGGCTATCTTTCTCTACTTCAAGTGGTATGTTCAAGGAATTAAATCTACAAACCATCTTTCACATCGCTTTCTATGCTGGAATAATGCTATTTTCAGATCTGGTTTTATCGATACAAGATAAGAAATAATCACAAAAAATATATTTGGAAATGGTATTGTAGATATCTCTAAGAATGTATAATCAGAATATACTGTTCATACGTTTTTGTCAACAACTGGCCGATCGCTCTGTCAAAAATCACAAACTGTTAGTGGCTATAGCTATGCCTTATTTGTGGGGTCAAAGACCCATTCAGTGAATTATGTTCACTGTACAAATCCAGGGCTTCTCTAGCAAACATTTTATCATGTAAAGTTTTGAGTTTCACAGCATTTTAAATTTCACAACTGCATTGCTACCAGTACAAGTGTGTAATCTTGGTTGACAGACGAAAGGGCTGGTAATATCAATCTTGTGTCTTCCATACAGGCAACATTTAAGGGATGGATGGACATCATGTATGGAGCAGTTGATTCACGTGGGGTTAGTATTTACCAATAGAATAAGACCACTTATACTTCTTTATAGTATATATGTGTCATTTATGTTTGAAATAACATCACTCGATTTCTTTTTCCTTGACAGATTGAAGAACAACCTGACTATGAAGCAAACCTCTACATGTATCTCTATTTTGTCATATTCATCATCTTTGGATCCTTCTTTACCCTCAATCTCTTCATTGGTGTCATCATTGACAATTTCAACCAACAGAAAGCAAAGATAAGTATTTAGGAAGCAAATTTTTTATTGAGTATAGACATTGGTTTTAAACAGTCATCATGTTTACCTGTGACATTGAATGTATGCGGTATACCTGTACATGTTAGAATGATTGTCTTTGTGTCTTTACTTTGGAGGTAAGGACATCTTCATGACAGAAGAACAGAAAAAGTACTACAACGCTATGAAGAAACTGGGCTCGAAGAAGCCTCAGAAACCTATACCAAGACCAGAGGTTGGTGTACAACAACGGCACATGCGCAAGCTTACTAATTTCTCACAAACTAACAGATAAATCAAATCTCTTGCTCATTGTTCATGCCATCTCAGTATCTCTCATGTTGACACAAAATTCTATGATACCTGATTGCCTAGTAGCTAGCATATCATTATGTCCCATCTTTCCTGCTCTTGTGCTCTAAATTCTAGTCACTGTAATTTATTTTTGTCATTAACAATAGACATTATCTCAAAGTTCAGATAAGCATTACCTCATAGGCCCAAGTCTTGAAGCCTGAATGTTATCAATGGGAATCTGATTTCTAGGCAGTCAAATCACTTGCAATCCTTGTTGTCTTTTGTGTTTTGCAGAACAAATTTTCTGGAATGGTCTTTGACTTGGTCACCCAACAATTCTTTGACATTCTCATCATGATATTGATCATGCTCAACATGGTGACCATGATGGTAGAAACGGATGACCAGAGTACAGAGAAGGAGGACCTTCTTTTCCTTATCAACTTGGTCTTCATTGTAATCTTCACCACAGAATGCTGTCTGAAAATGATTGCCCTTCGACAATACTTCTTCACAATTGGCTGGAACATTTTTGACTTTGTTGTTGTCATTCTTTCTGTAGTGGGTAAGGCAAATAATCCATGTGTTTTCATGTGTTTTCCATCTAATAGAAAGAGGCGTACTTCTAAGGCTAATTATATACATTTTCTTTAAGGTATTGTGCTGGCAGACATCATTGAGAAATATTTTGTCTCTCCAACTCTTTTCCGTGTGATCCGCCTGGCAAGGATTGGTCGAGTTCTGCGACTCATTCGTGGTGCCAAGGGAATCCGAACTCTTCTGTTTGCCCTGATGATGTCACTTCCTGCACTTTTTAATATTGGTCTCCTCCTTTTCCTCATCATGTTCATCTTCTCCATTTTTGGCATGTCAAACTTCGCCTATGTAAAGCGTGAAGGCATGATTGATGACATGTTCAATTTTGAGACTTTTGGCAACAGCATCATCTGCCTCTTCATGATCACAACTTCGGCTGGCTGGGACGGGCTTCTTTCACCCATCATGAACAGTGGTCCACCTGACTGTGACCCCGACATAGAAAACCCAGGATCTGATGTGAGGGGTAACTGTGGCAGCCCTGGGGTAGGAATTGTCTTCTTCTGCACTTACATTGTCATGTCCTTCCTGGTAGTGGTCAACATGTACATTGCCATCATCCTGGAGAACTTCAACGTGGCCACTGAGGAAAGCGCTGACCCATTGTGCGAGGATGATTTTGAGATGTTCTATGAGACATGGGAGAAGTTTGATCCGGATGCCTCGCAGTTCATCAGCTACAGCCAGCTCTCAGACTTTTGCGACACCCTAAAAGAACCACTCAGGATCCCAAAACCAAACACAATCAAGCTGATCACTATGGACCTGCCCATGGTGCCGGGTGACAAGATCCACTGCCTGGACATCCTCCTGGCCCTGACTGCTGACGTACTGGGCGACTCCGGAGAGTTGGACACACTCAAGGCGAGCATGGAGGAGAAGTTCATGGCCAACAACCCATCCAAGGCCTCCTACGAGCCCATCACCACCACTCTGAAGCGCAAGCAAGAGGATGTGGCTGCCCGAGTCATCCAGAGAGCCTGGCGCAAGTACATTCTCCGTCGTTCCCTCAAGCATGCTTCGTTCTTGTTCCGTGAAAAGTCGGACCAGACCGCAGAAGGCGAAGAGCCACCCGAGAAGGAAGGAATGATTGCGCTGAGAATGAGCCAGCTCTATGGCGACGGGATGGAGCAGGATGTCGCCATGTGGAGCACCATAGCAGCTTCAGACAAAGTACCCCTCACTTTCTCGGGGCCCGTGGAGGTCCAGAGTGATGTTGTCCTGCACTCTGCCCCATTTGCTATCCCAGACTCTGCCGCATTTGTTGACAACCTGAGGGAAAGTATAGTGTAGCTGTAATCTGAAGGGATAGCAGTATTATCCTAATGCCCATGTGTCTTACAAAGACACCTTTGTCACCTATTGGCATAAGTAGTGCAATAAGATCAGTGCTGTCCGAAAGGCCTTTTAGACCCATTGATTGTGGTGGCATACACATTTTAGCATGGCTACAATCAAAGTATTTTCTCTAAGGAAAATATACCTCTCCATTTATTCAGATTTACCTTTATTCTGTTGACTTTCACAAATAAGAGTTACTTTTACTTGTCCTTACTGTATATAAATTAGAAATTGTAACTAACCAAAAGAATATCTGCAAATGATTATTATGGTATGACAGATTGCACTAAATATTTTCTATAGTTTCTAAACATTATTGTATTTCATTCATTGTTCTAATGGGTCTGGATCTATTTTGCTGCAGCAAATTGTTTTGCAGCATTTACAGTATATGTCAGAAACTACAGATAAAACTCACAATGGAAATACAGATCACAGCCAGTCAACCATCAAAATCATTGAGCGTCATTTTCGAGGTAATGCAATATTATCTTCTAAAATCTATGCATAAGACATAACTTTCTGGCTCTGGAGCTGTTACCACAAGTTATGGGTCGGCTGAAACTACTTGAAGGCCACTGAAGCCTTTTTTTAAGGCAAATATATTATTTATTATAAGTAGAAAAACATAAAATGGCCTAAAGCTCCCATGGTTTCAGTGGCCTAACTGCAAATGGTTTCCTTGACCACATATTTTTGTACAGCACCTGAGTTACTACTGGGCACTATGTGCATTAGAATCTGTTGAGGATAGTACTACAAAATCTAAAGGCACAACGAGAGAATGTCAGAAAAATGCACTGCTAATATGATGTGATGACACCCCCCCCCCACCCCCCCCCAAAAAAAAAAAAAAAATTAAATCCAATTAATGAAACTTCACAGCTTCACCATAATTGTCACACCTATGATGTGCTTGTATTTATTTAATGATGTATTTATTTAGTTTTTTTAATGGCAGTACTGTAATGCAAAATTAACTACACGCTTTGAATAAAATATCAAATCATGTAACCCATATAAAAATACTATTTGTTTAAGGGAAGTTATTGGTCTTTGTTATTATCATCCCAAGTTATCTCCTGATTTGTTTACTGAGTACTGAGTTCTGATTCTTGGGTAGGCCACATGTTGGCATTGTGCAATTGTGGAAGAAAGCATGGCCATACAAAGATTAAGAATGAGAATATGAAATCTAAGATATGATTAACAATATTAAGTATATAAGAACTCTTGAAGAGCAGTATGAAGAATTCAGTGAATCGTTGTGCAGTGCTGCTATGAGGAAAGCCCAGTGGTGTATTGAAATGGCACTTGTAGTCTTGGTTTGCAAATCAACGAATGACCTGTGAGCTGTCACTTTCAGTGTTAAGATGACATTGCCACAGACATCATGTTCTGCATGTAAGGTAGATTTTAAACACAAATAATTTCTTATTAAATGAACAACAAATTAATATATTTTTAGGTGAATATATTTTTTATAAATTTATTTTTTATTGCTTTCCTGGTTAAAAAAAATGCTTAGCCATAGACATTTGCTTGCCATGTTTCTCTCTCTCTTTCTCTCTCTCTCTTTCTCTCTTTAAAATTATGTTTACATATTTGTTGTAATTATGTGAGCTTACGTTTGTGTCGATTTAATGAGTTTGAAATTCTTAAAACTGCCCATTGCATAGAGTGTAGACCTAAGTGCAGATGTTTTTGGTTGACCATGGAAAACGTTGCTGCAGTAGGTGAAAGAGAAGGGTACTGAACAACCACATGAAAAAGCAGATTTGATTGAAGTTTTATTAAGATATTGTATCCTACAAATACAACACTTCCACAGATATCCAGAAGTCTTACCTGTACACTTCTTTGAATTGTCATTGCCAAAGAACGGTCTGTGCAACAATAAGAATGTTTTGCCTTATTTGTAGAAATAAGGGTGCATTTGTCATTATGTTGATATTTTCAATTATTCTTTCAAATTTAGGTTTGCTATTTGTGTAGTAATGCCCATCTTGTTAGATAAGTTTTGCCTTTAAGAGTTAAGCATGTTTTCTAAATGCTTTTCTGATACTAATGTATAGTAACATGCTCTTCAACTGAATTGTTTTAGCAATGTAACAGTTGACCTCTGTATTTTTGAGGGTATTGTTCGCTCTAGTTAAAGATGTTAAAAATAAAATAGTAAAAATAAAGTATGGCAACCCAGTATTTATCTAGAAATGATTAGCAGCTATACGTATAGATGAGCATTTATCTAGAAATTAGTAGCAGATACCAGTATAGATGCTAAATTCCTACCATTATAGACAAAAGGGTTATTTCTGTGCTGTGTCCCGATGGAAGAGGCCTTGTATTGATTTACTGGAGCCCTTATATGTCAAATCAGTGCCCAGTGATGTAACTGTGTCCTTTTAGCATTATTGTTATGACTTTATGATGCCATGGTAGTTGTGAAATTCAGTGGTTATTGTAGATTCAGAGAGATTTTAAGAGAATTCAACTCACCCAAATATATGTAAACTATGTAAACTCTAAGATGACCTTTGTGTTAAAAAAAGGAACAGTTTAACTAAATTACACTTTATTTAGCTTAGTATTTTAAACTTTATAGTCTTCCTAAGTTACCTTTGCTTTCAACAATTTTGTTACAGAATCACTAAAGTGCACCACCATGCATGGCGAGTGTACTTGTTTGACTCTGTTAAATTCAATTTTCCTGATGTGTATAACATGGTTATTTAGTAATTTTTTACAAAGGGTTTAAGTGTTACCAAAGCCTTTGTAGCTCTGTTCTGAAATATTTTTGGTCCTTGGTGTTGGGCTATTATCTTAAAGGCAATAGATCATCCCCCACATTGCTGTGAATATTTTCTTTAGGCCAAAAGTTAAGAGATTCCTTGGAGACTATGCATTGTTCATCTTAGTAGACACCCGTGTCATGCCATGACAGAAATAGGCTGATGTGAGTTGTATTTGTGTTTGCTGTGACTGAATCACCATGTCCTCCCACAGCCCTGAACCCTCAGAGACTTAACAGGCATCAATCAGCTTCATGATTGGATGATTGATACCAATTAAGTCTTTGAGGGTTCAAAGCTTAGAGGCCATTAGGACTCAGCATGAATGTTAATCACTAAAGCTTTGTCCTTGCTTTGGGGGCCCCTTTCCACAGCATGGTTTCCATTTCTTCCTGTTGTGGATATCTGACTCAACTCGTCATCTCTTTCCCACTCATGATTAGATGACCATCCAGGACATCCAACCCACTTTTAACTATGTTGCTTTGCATCAGGTTTTTCCTGAGCAGGGATAGACAGAAGACTGTAGAACTGTAGTGCTGTAGAATTCTTTGGCCAGATTTGAGATACTCTGCTTTTGTGGTTGAACAGAATAGGCCCTCTTGAATGTGTGCATTCTCAATGATGCTTGTACATATGTATTATGACTTCAATTTTGGAATGATTTTTTAGGTCTTTGTGTGACAGTGCCTTTTACAAATGCAGTGTAAATTAACTTCAATTACCAATAAATTGTTATGAAAAACTGCTGAAAATCACCTTTTTCAGTTTTAGAACATGCATACATATTAAACAAAAATCTGGTGTTATCAATTCATAGCCCTATTGTTCGAGGTCAGTAGGTCAGTCAGAAAAAAGAATGAGAAAATTTGATACAACACAGATCGAATAGTGAACTGGTAGCTAACACTAACTGAATGGGGCACAGAATTCAGTTCAATTCAATGATATTATATTTTATGTAATTATGTTTTATTGACTCATTGCACTTTACAGCAAAGAGCACCCAAGAGCAACAGGGGCAAGGAAAAACTCCCTTATTTTAGTTAGTCTAGGAAAAAATCTTGGGCAGATCCAGAACCCAAGGGGCTAACCCAACTGCCAGGGGTCATGCAGGAAAAGTACAATTAGTAGTAACCATGATAAACTACAAGTTGTCCATGGTTTTAGCTATGCATCATAATAGTTCCAAAATGCTGACATAACATGACATCGCCAATCCATAGGTGGTTATCAAGAATTATGGCTAGACAGTGTGGTAGCAGCCAGACATAGTGTTAAAGTCAAGAAGTGAGATGGGTCATGGGGGTAACAATAAGGGTCCATTTTTGACAGTGCCATTGTGAGGGGGGTTCAGTCCACTCAGGAGGGGAAGGTGACAGGAGTCAGCCAGAAGGAGGCAGGGATGACACTCAGAAGAGATGATGGTGGTGTAGGTAGACAGAGGTGGTGGTGGTGGATCATATGTATCTTGTGCATTGTGCATATAATATAAAGGAATGTTTTAAGTCTAGACTTAAAGGTATTGAGAGTGTCCGCTTGTCGAGTGTGGAGGGTGAGATTATTCCACAAGAGAGGCGCACAGTAGCAAAAAGATCTTCCTCCTATCATAGATTTAGATAGTTTCAGTTTAATTTTCCCATGCCATATTCAGTAAACGTTAACTGCACGTTTTCAATTGCCACTTAAAATTTTCTCATTCTTTTTTCCTACAGACAGCACTCAGTGACCTCATACAACAGGGCTTTGGATTGAATCACACTGGATTTCTCCTTTGAAGGTACACCAGGCAAGTCTGGGATTGTTTAACTATGGAGGTCCACCTACAGTCCCCAGTTTGTTTTTCTCACCAATACATGTGGATTTGTTTACCAAAGAATAGGAACCAGCAATGATAATTCTCAAAGAGCTACTGAATGTTGATTGACAAGGTAATAAATACAATCATGAGTCACTTAATTGTAAAAGTGACCACGAAGCTGGTACCTGGTTTTCTCCACACCTCATTTTCTCTCAGCAGCAACACGCCATCTGCTGCCTCACTTTAAATGTCACAGCTTTCAAGATCCAAGTGTGAAGACATTCCCAAATCTATTCATAGTTGCTTGGCTGGCTCGCCATAACCTGTTAAGTCACAGAGTGTTTTTACAACAAGTGTCTACGTTGCTAAGTCTCATCATCGATGCAGCAGTGTGACATTTTCTAGATTCTTGGTCAGTTCAATCCTTGATTTAAGAGGTGTGGCTGCCATGGTAACTGTGCATACACAACTGTAACTGTGTTCACTGGTCATAAATACGCCTGCGCTTCATTATCACGTCACGATGGTGAGGGTGCAAGTTAAGGGACACCCTAATGCAGAAAATTACACGCAATAACTCCAGTACTTGTTGCCTTCTCATCTAAGTGAAAGATGTCAGTACCTTTCACCATACACACACGCACACATTTTCAGAGGTTGTATTCACTGTGGAAAGATTAAGTATACCTAACCACAGTCAGTGTACCATCTATCCATAGTGTGTAAGAAGAGAAAAAGAGGATTGAGCACAGTGATCACCAACCCCATTTAGAACTAAAGTATCAAATTTAAGACATTCACAAGACATTCATTATTACAGTTTTTTTTACATGGTTCCGATGCCCTATGAGAGTGGATTGAGGAAGAGACTGAGGGCAATTTGTTTGTCGACCATGGACCGCTCCTGTTCCCCGAGAGGCCAAGTGACCTTAAAGGCAATGTAATCAGAGAGCGCTAAAATTTAGGGGTGGGGTGGTGGTAGTTGTGGAGGAAGTGGTGGCCCCCCCTTCCCCTGATGAAATACCTCTCTGGAATGCTACCTGAGGATAGACAATGTACACCTGTATGAATAAAAGTTATACAGTAATTTCTCTACCCCACATACAGTACACTGTATAAGTGTACACAACTATAAGTTATCAGTGAACAGAGAGGTCTGAATAGAACTTTACAACAAGCTTAACATGAGAGTAGAATAGAGTAGAGTAGAGTAAAGTCATTACTGAAGGAGAGAATGAGAGAAAGTAGCCTGGTTTTCACGACTGACTCACGACTTGGTCTAGAAACCTTGCTGTTGTCTTCCATTTCTCTGAAGTGGGATCAACCAACATAAATCAAAATGCCTCTGTTTTTTTATTTCAGTTTTGGGTGTTAAGCCTGCCTCCATCACATAAGGGGTAAAAGCCTGTTTTTGATCAGTTCCCTATCGCAGGTAAATGAAAATTAGTGTAAAATGTTTGGCCAGGTGTGTTGACTGGCCAGGACTGTTGATAGGAGAGAGTGAAGTGAAGAAAAGAGAAGATAATCGAATGAAACAGAAAGTGTTTGTGATCTGGAGCACTGCGGCATCCCCAATGTCCACCATTTCAGTTCCACAGGCATATGTACCATATCAGAGCTCAAAGGTCACTGTGACCTTAGCACATCAGAGGTCATGCATCTCACACATCTCCACTAGGAATACGGTGGTACTGTCAGTCAGGGTTGCGTACTCATGCACACATGGCTCCATGGTCAAAGACATGTGTGTGCAAAGATCCTCTTCCTGAGAGATGAGCCAATTCAACACTCATTTGTTTATGTTCGAATGTTTGCAAGCTGCAATAAAACTATAGCAGAAGAGGCTGTTCCTTCCAGAGAGAAACATTCCATTAAAATACAAGGATTACTATTGAGGTTTTCCAGATGACGTGTTGAGCCATTGTGAAGCCCATCATTTATCCCTTAGTAGGCAAAATGTCAAGCTGGTCAATACACTCAGGAGTGGTGTGTAAACTACAGACTCTTTGTGAGAGACAGACAGCAGGGCAGGATCTGTGCTGTCAACAAGTGCAATCTCCCCACTACAGTCCCAACAGCTGGTTGCGGGAGGTGCAACATGAGAGGACGCAAGCGCTCACAGCGGTGACGGACGGGAGAGGGCGTGCCGGACGGGAGAGAGAGGAAGGGAAACCATACACAGCATGCCTGGGCAAAATGGGCACCAGTGCCTCCTTTGAAACTAGAGAGATTGTGGATGGGAGAGTCATGGGGGGAGGATATGGGAGAGGTTGGGTGTGGTGGGGTGGGGTGCAGTGAGGAGGTTGTGCGAGGTGAGAGGTCCCCACACTTTACTAACCAGCTGGTGGCCATAGGGGTCAGAGGTCAGACTTAAAAGGTTAAGAGCAAATTCCACTTATCGTGCAGGTGGATCTGACTGCAGGTGGTTGACCACACCAAGACAACACAAGGACATCCAGTAATTACAATGACTAGATCTTGTCTAATACAAATGTAAAACAGTGACCACTGTACTTAAAAGGAGCTATCTTAGACATACTCTTTTCAAATATTCCTAAAACAGTCATTCTTTTCATGAAGGATCTATTTTATTAATATAAGCAGATGAATGTTCATTTTTAAAATTGTGCTTCACAGATCTTTCTGTAACTATGTCAACTTAAATGTTGTTTTGTGGCATTTTCATAGAAATAATTTCATTTTAGCATTGTCTGAAATGCAGTGTTACATTTACGTGAACTGTATTTAGTCCAGTATATGGGAGAGCATGATATAGGAGAGTATGGCGCTAGTTGGTTGGCCTGCTTACTTCAGAGAATATCTGGATCTGGACAACACAGTTCTTATGTGCTTTTGACCTCATGTCAATGCAGTTGTTTTTTTCCACATTTTGTTGCTGTTTCTAGGTCATTTTTGGACTTTTTTTTTGAAGCCATATTGCACCACATTGAGTAGCCGCTGCTTGTGTAATGACAGTAGGGTATAGGGCCACTTTACACACAACTGTGTGGAAAAGCAAGTTTAACAAGCCCGCACTATGGGGTCTCTCAGTATTAAGAAAATGAAAGGTGCAGACTTATAGACGCAGAGATCAAAGTAGCAAGAACTTGGCAAACTAGATGGACAAGTAAGATTGTGTAAACTCACAAGATTTACTGCATAATTGGCCTAAGAGGGGAGAACAAGCCAAGTGGGATAACATTTCACAGAGAAAGAATGCAGTGTAGCAACCGACACCAAGCCGCCAGAATTATCTATTGCACAATGCCTCTCTAAAAATGGTAAGGATGGTGTTTATGCAGCACCATGGAAAGAGACACTTAGAGTAAGGGCTTGTTTGAAAGCTATTATTTGGGATGAAACCTGATGAGAGAATTGATCGCCCATGCAGATGATCTAGGGCTACTCAATGTTGAAAGTCCATTTCGCTTCAGAAAGGAGTGCCCACTAAGTCCAGTTTTAACTTCTTTTTTAAGTTTTCTTTAGCACGTGTATTTAGAGATCATTTACAACACTGGTGATATTCATATTTGTCTGGGAAGATTCCCCACCACCTCCCTGCAGACAGGGCTAAACAAATAAAGCCTCAAAGCATTCTGCCGCAATGAAGATGTGAGCAGAGCCTCATTCATGCCCTCAGATATTCATTCATAAACAGCAAAAGCATCTGCAACTTGATCAACTGATTGCTCCAACGTCTGGAGACGGTAAATAAATCTCTTCCAACCAACACTGGATCTGGAAGAGAGAAATAACTGTGTGCTAAGTTTGCTATTAGGGCAACCGATACCGGCCGTGTCCCTAGTCCAACGTGAAGCTCAAAGTGTTATTTTTTTAGACACAGCATCAACAGCGGAAGTGTCAGGCTCCGACAGTAATAAGAGGGTCACTTGATAGTGGTTTAAAATAGTCGTCGCAGTTGCATCTAAAAAGGACACTATACATTAGCATTGAAGTGTCAGAGAAGGGGAGTGTGTGCATGTTTCACATGTGCTGTATGTCTGTGGGTTTTTATATATGTAAGTTCAATCAAATGGTTTGATTGATCTTGTGTCAACTTGCATATCTCTCTCTCTCTCTCTCTCTCTCTCTCTCTCTTTGTATGTGTGTGTGTGTGATAGACTTCAGAAGAATGCCTCTGATACTAGTCCATGGCTCTCACAGCTCCTGTATCAGTTGGAGCCTTCATCATCCTTAAGGGCTGACATATGGAGGGTGGGGCAGCGTTAACAGCTTGCTCCCATACCCCCCACCCTTTCTCCCCTTCCTCCCTCATTAGCTGAGGAAATGCCAGGGTGATTACCTGTGCCGACCCCAGGGACGTTACCACCTACCTCCCCACCCCCACCCCCACCCCGCACCTCCTCAGGCACACAAGGGGACCCCTCTAATCCTGGTGGTGCCCTCCATCAAGGGTATCACCCCTGCACAGCTTTCAGGAACCCCTGGAACACGCGGTGGGTGTCAATGTGTGCCAGTGCACGCTTGGTTTACCCACCCACCCCATGCTCCACCCCGCCGCCACTGCACCCCTCTGTCGCTGCTCAAATGCCTCTTGGTTGGCACCCTCTCTGGCTTGCCAAGGGGGACAGGGGGCAAACGGAAGCATGGGATGTATGTGTGTGTGTGTGGTGTGTGTGTGGTGTGGTGTGTGTGTGTGTGTGGTGTGTGTGTGTGTGGTGTGTGAGCGACTGTGGTGTGTGTGTGGGGAGAGAGAGAGAAAGAGAGAGAGAGAGAGAGAGAGAGGTTGTTTCTGGGTGCATGTTTGTTAGTGTGTGTGTGTGTGTGTGTGTGTGTGTGTGCATGTGTCTGTATGTATGTGTGCATGCATGAGTGCATGTCTCTGAACAGACAGTGTGTCTGTGTCTATATGTGCGTGTGCATGTGTCTGTATTTATGTGTGCATGTATGAGCACATGTCTTGACTGTATATGACTCTGTGTGTGGTGTGTGTGTGTGTGTGTGTGTGTGTGTGTGTGTGCTGGTATTGCAGTAGATAACTCTGTATAGCTGCTGTCTTCCTCACTCAGCCCCACCCAGTAGCACAGAAGCTCCTGAACCCCCTGCTTTTAAGACAGTAACTGAGCCGCACCCTGGTGCATCCCTCCCTTCCTGCCTCCACTCTGGCACCCCCGGACTGCTCACTGACATAGAGGAGAGAGAGGACTGAGAAAGATGGATGGAAAGACAGATGATTGCTTCTTGACAACTATTAGATACCTATTGATTTCGGAGAGGGAGTGGGGGTAGGCTATTTGCAAGAACTATTTGCATCCTATCCCTCATGGGGATGATCTGCTGAGGAAAACAAGGTCACTTGCATGTCCTTTCAGTCAAAGACACATCTGCTTGCCACATGACTGTCAGCTGATACGAGTTCTTTTACTGTAAATGGCGCAAAACCTCCTAATAAACAGTTCTATTAACAAAACAACAAATAAGACATTTGTGGCCACAGGAGGTGCTGGACAGAAACAAATTCTTGTGATGCTAAGAACACCTTCAGGATTTTGCTTACTTCATAATGCCATTATATCTACAGCTACTGCTGAGGGCATAGGGGTAAATACAGAATAATGGTACTAAGGTTTCTGGAGTACAGATATGTGCAGAAGAACTGGCACTTCAGGTTGTATAGCAATACATGAAGTCAAATTGCTGTCAGGTTGTTTTATGATAGTAATGCTTCAAACTGGCCACTAGATGGAGATCTTACAAATTTAAGTGGAATGGAAGCTGAAAAACAACACAACTTCCCATTACTTCATATACAGAACAAATAATGTTATTGTTTGTGAAAATATCCAGAAATACATCTAATATCAACAATCCCAGTTCCAAATGACACTGTGTAAAGTGGCCCTGAAGAAGGCCTCATGATGCTGTATGTGGGCTTTTTAAAAACTAATCCATGTAGAGTCATTTTGAATAAACATTAAGGAGTTACTTAAGGAGTGCCTTGGCCTGAAAAACCTGTTTCTCTCTCTGTTTCGAAAAACTGTCATGCAAGAGCACCCAAACCAAACAAATCCAAGCATTTGTGTGGACTGAGCGCGCCATAATCTCTAAATCAAATGACACTGTGCAAAGTGCAAATAAAATCAAAAAGACATACACATCAAATGGTAAAACAGACCACTTTGACTATTTCATGAATAATATATGCTCATTTTCAAACGGATGCGGGGTCAACAAAAGGCTGGAAAAGTTGTGGAATGTTTCAAGAAAACAAGGCAGAACATTTTACAACTGATTGAACTGGCAAAAACATGAGGGGAAAAACATGGATAAACTGCTTTCTCATATTACATAAGAAGGACTCCAGAGGAGTACTTGAAAAAGGAGACCTCTACTTTTCACCACTCCTTTCCCCTGAACTTTAAAACTGTTGGAGATGTCCATTTCCCTACATAAAACGACACCTGTATGTAAACTGAATGTAACATGTTTCCCAATAATTAAAGACTGTTGAATTTGATCGTGTGTGTGGTTATCCGTCTATTTGTGGTTCCAGGGGACATTCTTAAGGTGAATGTAATGCATTTTGATTTGGGGCTTTCACCCCTCAAAACAATGGTATGGTCCAGGAAGACAGAGCATGAGAAAGTGTCCCTGCAAATCTATTGAGAGAAGTTAAAAAGGGTTATCCTAACTTGCTGGATGGTGTAGGGAAGGATAAGAGTCTATTATCAGACAGAGTTACAGTCAGTGTATTTTTTTTTTGGAAATGGAGAAACTGCATTTTTTAAAAATGCAATGTCTCCATTTCAACAGATGAGATGAGACTCAAATAAATATGAGTACATGCTATGCAAATTGCTCCATTCTGTTTTATTTATAATTTACACAGAGTCCCAACTTTTTTGGAACTGCCGTTAGGCCTATATATATAATATCTTGTGAAGGTACAAACACAGAGCATAACAGGTACCATGTCAGATGTCAGATCAGATTTAGAATCTTGTACTTGTTGTGCCAAGTTAAGCAATCTAAAGGCAAGATAGAAAGCCCATGGAAATTCCCTAAATACATATAACTTGATTCACTGTTACCCTCTTACACTATAAAGTATATAAAATAAGCAGTCATCATACAGTCTACTGAGATACCTTAGATACTTCAGGAGGTTTCAGCATTTAGTATACACTCAGGCCAAGGTGTTGAGTGTGTTATCTCTATTTCGTACCCTTTTGCACTATGCCATTCCAGGACGTCGACTGCAGAATCCTGTATTCCTGTCTGTGGAACTGTACATGTTTGTGTTACAGAACACCCCCCTCCCCCAACCCCCCACTCCATGTCTCCTTCCAGGACCTGAGCTCAGTAGATAAAGGTGGCAAAAGACCTGTCAGAGCAGATGGGAGAGTACTGGTTACTCTTTCATTGTGTTTCCTGCTATAAAGCTACTGAGACCTGCAGATCAAAGCCAGTGAGGACTGAATGAGTTACGACCAGCATACTGAGACACACACACACACCAAGTTTTGGTTTTGGAAGTATTGTTAAACAACTCCAAGGCCACATCACACTCACACACACACACACACACACACACACACACACACACACACACACACACACACACGCACACGCACACACACACACAGACTCCCACACTCATAAACAACTAACAAAATGTAGACACACAAACAAACCATCCACATCAACAAAAACACAGAGTACAATGCATCTAATCACACCTTAAATTTCTCCTTCTTATACAGACATGACTGCCCTTTGCAGCCTGAGATAAACATATCAGATTCTGTTGTTCGCCAAGGGGATTAACTTCTATGATCTCCCTGTGGTGTTGCATTCACCTCTGCATGCTGAATATGAAGCATGGTTCACCAGAGATCCAAAAGTAGGTGGGCACCATGCATACACACACACACACACACACTCTCTCTCATACATGCACACTCTCTCTCTCTCTCTCTCTCCCTCTTACTCACACACACACACGCTATCACTGCTGCTGACACATACTGCCTGTGGAAGTCTGCCCATCATGACTATGGAGAGAGTAACCTTTCTGCTGAACATGACACAATAGGCTAACCTGAAACAGTCACTGATTCTCACACGTAAATAAAGTAGGCGTTCAGATGGCTAAATGCCACTCGACTGATTACAGAGGGTGACAACAGGTGTTTTGATGAGAATATGGAAAACTAGAGAGCTTTTTCTGCCAGTGAGGGTGACTTTAAGTAAACATTATTTTTACAGGAACAAATAGATATGGATACGAATGTTAAAAGGTTTACCAAACTATGTTGAGATGATTGGAAGTATGTCACAGAAACCTGAATTTTAACCCCTCTGTTTTGACAGTGGTAGACAATCACAGATCGGCAATGTCTGGGATCCTCAAAGATCAAGGAACCTAACTTTTACTTCTGCCCTCACCTTTAGAAACATACAAGGCCTTTCAAAGGTCATGGAATCCAATTATAGCCAATTCTAAATTGGGATGCATAATACTGATGGACTGTATGATCTGGATGCCCATTAACATGGATAACTGTTTCACTTCTCACTAAATGTCACTAAATCTCGTGTTGCGTCCCATAACTGTGCATTAATACATCAAACCACCACATATATATACTACTCCCTACCAAACCAAAGATCATCAGAGAGATCCTCACCTTACCTATCACAAGGGAAAATGGCCAAAGGTAAGCTCCCTCCCCACTGGTAGGAAGAAACTTCATCTCAATGGATCTATTGTCAAGTGCAAAAGCTTCTACTTTAATTCAATTTTTCAATCAGTTGAAGTGGAAATATAATGTGAAAATGATTCCTGTTTGCTTTGTAAACTAATTTGAATCTTTTCTATTTGTCATTTCTTGGCGCAGCTCGTCTGTCCATCTTCACATGTACATGGTCTGTAATGTTCTTTTTGTTTTGTCATTTAGTTTGTTTGCTCTTGCCGGCTCTGTTGGTGCTTGGTTCTCTGAGCCATGTGGAAACGTCAGAGAATCAGCGACTTTTCAGACACGCAGCAGATCGTATGAAGTCCCTGCATATGATGGCTGTGAACATGATCAGTGATTTTGTAAGTCTCCTGCATGAGGGTGTTCAGAATATATCATCTAATTTAAAGGGAATGACTTGAAATAGAGTGACATGACAGAACGTATTGAATGAAGGGTGATATTTCATTTCAATTTCCTAAAGAGGTTTTTCATTCATTTATTATAACCTAAAAATAACAATAAACAACACTGGTCCTATTGTAGTGTCTTCACACTTCCAAATGATTGCAAACATACTTGAACCAACCTCCTCTCTAATGTTAATTCCCCCATCCTCTTCATTACTTCTGTTCAGAGCTTTAAGTACGTTCTTCTTTTACTGCCCGTTTCAATTCTCCTTGTATATATATATATAGTCCAGAGTCAATCAATCCATAGACCTGTGGTTTGAGGTTGCCAAGTGTTGTAGGTAGGAATAAGAACAAGATAATTTGGTATAACATGCACTGGATTTTCGAATGTTGTACCAAGTTGTCTTTTTGTTCTTATTCCTTCTGACAACACTCGGCAACCTTGAACAACAGGGCCATGGGTTGATTGACTCCTGACTGTTCTTTTAAATAAGTGTTCAGTAAACCTCTCATCTGGACATTAAAAAATGAATCTTTTCTTAAGTTCCTATCAACTGCTCTGTGTTACCAGGAGAACAGTTTGGACTTTGATGACCGTGTAGAGCTAAGCAGTAACTTCCTTTTGTCTAGCTGCTTCTCCGATTCCATCCAGGCCCCATCCAATAGGGAGGAGATTCAAAAGAGTACCGTGAGTTTCCTGCCTTATGTGCAGTCCTGTACATTAGCTACGTACTACCTCAGATGCATTTATGAAGAATACTTTTTTAAACTGTTCCAGCATACAGACTTTTAAACTTCAGTGCATATCATTGTATGTTTAACAATTTTAGTTTGAACAGCACTTTCAGATTTAACCATTCATACAGTGTACAGTGCACTGTTTTTGAAGTCAAGGTACATACATACCTGGCTGTCCCTAAGGCTAATGAGTCATGTGCTTCTCTTGACAGGTTCTAAGGGTCCTGCGTGTGTCCTACCAGTTGCTGGTATCATGGGAGTTCCCCAGCCAGGCTTTCAGTGGCACATTCACAAACAGCCTGAAGCCCAACGCCATCACAGACAGAATCTCCGACCTGAAAATGGGCCTTCGTATAATTATCATGGTAAGTCACCTAACGACAGTACAATACAAATTCTGGTCGTAGTCACACTGGATGGGTTTTTTTTTAATCATCAATGAATTACCATCTTTAATAGGTGAAGCAGTTGATTACCTTTTATTTAAGAAGCGTGGACGAGTTCTGCGCTGTACTGAGTTCTGCGCTGCATTTCTCACTTATATTCTCTTCTATTTCTTTCCACCTGAGGAGCACTTGACTGGCCAGTCGACTGTAGATGAATATTTATCAGCCCCTGCGGTCTTTGACGAGTCTTACCTAAATGATGGCAACCCTGGGAAGATTTACTCCCTGATGGCCTGCTTCCGACGTGACATCCACCGCGTGGAGACCTTCCTTAGGGTTGCCCACTGCCGTGTGTCCCCCAAAGAGTGCTTACCCTAGGGTCACACCAAGGAGGAGGAGAGGCCCCTAATTGGCAGCACATGTTTCAGCTTTTTTCAAGCATTGTCACTTTCATATTTATTCTTTAATTCCAGGAGCAGTCATGTTCTGCATGTGAGACAAGCTTAGTGGACTGGTTCATACCTTAGAAGTGTTTAATTTTAACCAATTTTATTGGTTTAAAATTGCTGGTGTAGGTGTTTAAATATAACTACACTTACTGTGTAATTTCCCATCTAAACAAATGATTTACAGGACATGAACTGCAAATTTCATTTAGGGGCAGTTAGAATTAATGACAATTGGAATATGAAAGCACATTATTGTGTCCTTCAAAACAACCTTCATTTTGACAGCTGTTTTAATGAGTCATTATTTTGCTCCATATGTGTAAAGAAAGCAAATTTATTTTATTTATTTCTTTAACTTATTTACTGCCTTCTCTTTAGTGTATCTGTGCTAGATTGCCCAATAAAGCTCTGCAATACAAATGAATGACTTTCATGCCACATTATTCAAATGAAGCTCACCTCACTTTCATGGCACCTCACTTAAATAAAGCTAAATAAAAGTATGTAAAATTAAAAATAAAATACGAGTATGGTTGGGTGACCAGTGCTCTTGATAATATCACTGTGTTACCATTCAAAACAGGCTGTGCCACTGAGCCAACTATGCCTTGCCTGGATTTTGTTCAGGCTCAGAGGAGGTAAACTTTGGCATGTACTTTGTCCTGCCCTGTACTCAATGATGTTGATTCTATTATTCATTAATCATTAATGACTTAGTGATTAATGATGAGCAGTAATTACTGATTAGTGATTGACTTTGTGATTAATGATGAGCACCATCATTTTCTGTTCCACGGTCACAGAATGCTGGATGCTCTCTGCTTCTTGATATCTCTCATTGTTTTACACAAACCTATGTAATGAGAGCTGCCTTCAGTGCACAATTACACTGCACAATGCGTGGCTTCTTCACACTTTTGTATATTCATTTAGCAAGTGTGTCCTGCTACGTACTAGACAATGTGCAAAATAGCCCAAACCTGTATCTAGTGCATATCCTGGGTGCTTGAGTCATTGTGACAGAAATTCTGTCCACAAAAGCATACTTTCCTAAAATACAAGTAATTATGTCCACAGCCCTTTTTTACTGAATATACATGCAAGATGTCTTTGATCTGATTGTACTCGATCCATGTAAGCAAAGCCTACTACAACTGCTTAAACCTATGTGTAGGCCCTGTGGAATACTTTTGTGGAATAGTTCTGAGTCATCTTGAATGCAGCCAAACGCAGCCAATTCAATTTCTTCGTATTCTGTTGCTGTTTCTCAGTCATTTTTGGACATTTTAACCTAAAAGTCTTGCCTCCTTTATTACTGTTGCCTATGAAGTTAAAGCAGTTACAGAATCTCACATACGGTGCCTGTACTAACTTCACTTAAAAGAATTTAATCTGAGCATTTACTCTCATCACCTCTAGGATCTCCTAAGGCTCATTTCAGACTCAAACTGATTCACTAGTAGAGACATGGTACAAAATATAATGGAAAACTGAGATCCTTCATAATATTTATTATATAAAATGTGTACATTATAATAATTTTCATTATCTTCAAAAGACTAAATCAAAACCTGTATAGTCTTATATAAGGTAATTATATAAATATAGACTACAAAAGGTAAATATAGACTATAAGGTCTTACATTATTATATTGTGCATAAATGGCAGGACAATGTTTTAAGTGAACTTTAAAAATACATGCATTTTGTGTAAAAAAAATATATAAATGAATCTGAAAATTAACCTGATGTGGTTACCGGTTTCATGTTACCAGAATAATCCCACAGTGCCAATATTATAACAATGATAAGGTTGCATAGTCTAAGCTACTGGTAAAATCTACAGAACCTGTACTAAAACTAAATTCTAAGTGGCTGTGATGCATAAATAAAGACAATCACCTGACATGCCAAATATTCCAGTCAAATGCCCGCGTGTCTAATAGTGCAGTGAAGCAGAATCAGATTATGTTTTTATCATAAAGATAAAAAACAATGAAGAAAAGATGTGATGCCATATATAGTCTGCCTTCTTAGATTAACCTAATGGGCAAAGAAATTTCACAAACTCAATGTGCAGTAATGGTCAAAATACATTAATGATCTCGTTCACACGATCACAATAATCCGATAACTGGTCTGACATTTTTCATGCATTTTAAAAATCCGGTAACCAAAGCCAAACGGGTGTGTCCTGCACATGCCCAGATATAAAACAAAATAAACCTGATTAAGGTGTATGCATGCCTCAAATAAATCAGAATACTGATCAAAATCTAGGTGTGTTTATCGGATTTCTCATAAACCGATAATGGGATTATTCTTTCAGTTTATATGTCCACTTGAATAAATCAGGTAACGTTTTTTAGGGTGCATGTAAACACGTTCAAAGACAGTGTGTTAACAGGTAAAATTATACTGTTGAAGTAATGTTCCTAATTGTTCTCATGCATGGTGTCAGAAACTGCATGACCTCTTGTATTTATTAAGGTTTTTTTTCTCCTGAATGTACTCAGACAACTTCCACAACTCTCTCAGTATCTGTCCATTGTAAATATTCATGAGATAGATGTGTGTACATGTGAATGAGAGACAGATTGCATAGCCCTCAGCGGAAAATGCTGAATTTGATCTGTTTTTCTATCCTGATCAAGACTGAAAAACAATGTCTTCAGACAGTTTGTGTGACATCTCACTGACCTCAAACATGTCTTGCTTGCTTACACTATTCACTTCTTAAAATGATGACCAAACAAAAAATGTAATTGCAGGTTTTAGTATGTTGAATACACTTGTGTGTGTGTGCACACGTGGGTGGATGCATATACACTATCTTTTGGGTTAGACTAAAGACTGAACAAGCTCAATATTCTAACTCAAAATTATATGTTATGTTATTCATTACGTTGTATGTAATCTTTATAACATGTTGACATTAGACTTGTACAGCAAAATTGACTTGTCTGAATAACCTATCAAAATAAATTTGATTCTAGGAGCATAATGTCAAGACATCTGGAAAACGTATATCAGGTGATTAAATGCATAATAAAAACATAGGTACATTGTACAAACCTAAACACACACACAGACACAGAAAGAAAAATATCCACATAAGCGTCATGGAACCTCTCCTGTTTCCCATTATGATCAATTAATGCATGAGCAACACCTGTATATAAAGCTTTACTTCAGACATATGACAACACATTTTCAAACAGCGATTCTACATTCATCCTCACCAACAAAATGACTAAAGGTAAGGGGATTTTCCTTTGAGCTGACTAAGGACAGTTCATTTATATGCTGTACTGTTCATTTATATAACAGAGAAACTGAAACTGAAACAGTGTGTCTTTGCCCTCATTAGTTAGCATTGGCTGCAATTTTGCTATTCTATGTTGTACCAAATGTTCTTGTTCTTCTCATTTTGTTCTCATTTTGATGTCATACTGCTTTATAACAGGGATATATCATTGCTAAAGCACACCTATAACACCAAATTATTAAATTTAATATCTTAACTTTGGTGTACCATGTGGAAACAGCCATTTTCATCACTTTGGGTGCCCCTGCAGGGTCATTTCCAAACATGCAAGGCATTCTTATATTTTTTTATGAAAACCCTGCATATTGAAAAATGCTTAAGTATCAAGTGAATGAAAATTGACACCAAGGGGAAAATGCTAAAATTCAATCGCAGTGCATTGCTTTAAAGGAAAACCAGGTAACTTTTTATGCTGTTTTAAGGTTAATTTATCAGCTTTATAGTCACTTTGATGACTAAATGGCTTATGGTGGGGTGAATGAAGTCTCTCTCAGCCCCCCCATGGCTTCTTCAAGAGTTTACAGTGCTTGAAACATGACAATGCACCTCGATGTAAAACGAAACCGAAACTCTTACACTTACGAGCCTTATGAAATTGCATTTATTACCTTGACCATCAACATAACTCTTCAAAAATGATCTTTGCTGCTGGTTTCTATTCTTTGCTTTGCCAAATCCACATGTATTAGTGAGAATTTAGGGATATTGTTGTTAGTTACAAAAAAGGCGACAGCAAGGGGAGCTCCATAAAAAATTGCAGACTTGCCTAATATGTTTTTCAAGACCTAAGCAGTGGAGTTTTGTGTGATGCATGACCATTACTAATCTGTGTATACTGATCACTGAGCATGACCGGGTCACCACCATCTTAATATCTCAAATACTGTGTCTCTGTTGCGTACTTTGTGCACAGGGTGCTTGCTGTTGCTGCTGCTGCTGCTGAGCATGACTGGGAATAGTGCAGTGACTATCAATAGTCAGCATCTGTTCAACAATGCTGTCATCCGTGTGCAAGTCCTACACCGGTTGGCTGCAAGAATGATCAGTGAATTTGTGAGGGTTTTTTATCCGTCTTATTTTTAGAGAAACAGTTAAAAAGAGTTAAAAAGGGAATGGAAATAACCAAGATCAACACCAACTCTTTTCTTCTGTTCAGGAGGAGAACCTGTTCCCAGAAGACCGGAGGGCCTTGAGTAAGATCTTCCCTCTGTCTCACTGCATCTCGGACAACATCCCAGCTCCCAGTGATAAGGACGAAACCCAAAGGACCTCCGTAAGTCCAGCAGCGGGCCAGGGATTTCATTGCTTGCCCAACAGTCCCCCTTGCTTTAGGAGGAGGAGTAATGGAGGTCTTATCAGTAAATTAACATTACATAGATGTGGTTGGATCACTGGGATAATGCAATTTTACTGGAGGTGTCATGGCAACTCTGCTTTGTGTGGCTGTATCACTACCTTGAACTATACTTTTGCAATCCACACATGCTGTCCCCATTATCTCTTACATATAATGCTGCCAGCAAGTTTTGTAGCTGGTATGAGGGTTACTAACTTTTTTTGTCTTTTGAGACATTAGCCTCCATGCCTTGGTCTCTTGACAGATTCTCAGGTTGCTCCGGATATCTCTCCGACTCATTGAGACCTGGGAATACCCAAGCCAGGCTTTCAGTGGAGCTTTCCTTAACAGCCTAGGGCCCAATGCCATCACAGACAAGCTCAGCGACCTGAAGATGGGTGTCAATGTGCTCATCGGGGTAAGGCCAGTGCACATTAAAGTTCAAATCATTTTTTGTTTCTCTAAGAAATTCATCAAGATAGTCAGGTAGTCATGAGGTCTAGTACTTGTGTATGAACATTAATAAGAAAGTGGACCAAAGCCATAGATGCCCATCAATAATGAAAAATAGACTTGTTTTTAAAAATGTGAATAAAATTTTTAAAAATAAAACAACCAGTTCAATGCTGCTGTCATCTTCAGGCCTACCTGAATGGTCAGCCTGACATGCAGGGCAACGACTCCCTGCCGCACCCCTTTGAGGACTTCTACCTGACCCTGGATGACAACGATCTGAGCAAGAGCTACCGCCTTATGGCCTGTTTCCGTAAGGATATGCACCGAGTAGAGACCTTCCTCACCATGGCCAAATGCCGGAGGTCTCCAGACTCCAACTGCACCCTCTGAAAGCAGGCAGGTTCTTGGGGACACCATGCCAGATCAATAAGCCCAGCACAGATGACCACTCCATTATTTTTTCCATACATTCTCTACATCTTTGGCACATTTTTCTTTTCTCAAAAACTCAATTAACACGGTGTGTGTGTTTAGGATGGATGGGTGGGTGGGGGGGTTAGGACGTGCAGTATGAATAAGTGAGACATGTAATTGTAATTTACATTGTTCATTTTAAGTGGTGTCCCTTGATTTTAGCAGATTATGGAATTGTATCCACATTCATTCTGGGCCAGATGTGTAGCTACCATCTTACATTTTTTCTTGTGTTGTGTAACACAAGAACACATATCAAAAGAACCATACATGGAGTGGTAATCTATACACAAGCTCGCAATGGTGCTCGGCAAAAAGTACTTTCCACAACTTCTGATGGTCATGGCACTGATCATGATAACCTTGTGAAAGAATCAGGCATTACTGACTAGTGTCCAGTCTTTTTGAACTACTCTTTACATTGAAATTCCAAACAAATTTCTACAAGTAGTTGTCTAGATCCAAATGGATTTAGATTTGTTTGTCTCATTTAGTAGGTACTCTGATGAATGTCTGTATACATATTGTAGGTAATTTCCAATAAAGAGTTGCATCACTAATTATTTAGCACTTTTTAAAAGTTAATTCTCTTTACTAAATTGTAGCACTGTGAACATTTAGATGCATGGTGCTCCACTTTGTTTTGGCCACAAGCACACAATTCAAACAACTAATGCAAAGCAACCCCACACAATGTCTCTACATAATTACCATTTCTCAAAAAAAAAATCAGTTTACCACTTCACAGTGATCTTAGGTTTAAATATGACTTTGAACAAAATTCAGCCATCATGGAATGGACATGTCTACTTCAGAATCAAGGGACTGACAAAGTGTCACAGTGACACCAAATATAGCATTACAGTTATAGCTAGCCATGCTTCATATCAGTGCATATCAGTTCATTTCAGACAAAAACTATAAAAAAAAACCTTCTTTAACCTCTTATTCTAACTTTTGGAAGAAGAACAAGCAAGAATACAAGGGCACTGACTTGTCACAATGAAAATGAGCGTCAACAAAGAAAACCCTTACTTTGCTATTCTGAAAAGATTTAACATGCAGTCTCAACAAGAAAGATACTAACTCATTTTCAGTTTATTTAGGGATGCAATTTATATGCAATGTAATATATTTGTAATACTAAGTTGTTCATTTGCACCCCCTCCCACGCCCAGACATTTGGGTTGTTATTACACCATCCAAAAATAGGTTTCAGTATGTCATACAGTTATATGAAAAAAGATCTGTAGATGTCCTAAACAGGCTACACGTATTACAATATGCATACTACATTACAATACATTGCATTTGTCAGTACACATACTCCCACGACTCCAAAGGCTATGAGTCAGAGAGAAGAGCTATGCGAAGGTAAATATGAAGCAAAGAACATTTGGGCGAGGTGCCCCTGGTGAAGGAAATTTGAATACATCAATCACATACAACAAAAAATACAGATTTATTGGCTAATCAATGTCAAGACCCCTTGTGGCCACAACTAACGCTTGGTCGTGACATTGCTTTCAGCCCTCATAGGGTTCTTACCCAAACCCCAGTGCCAGTGCAGGCAATGCAGACGCTCTCAAGCGATGGCGAAGGTGTAATTGAACCTGTTATGAGTTATACCATCAGAATGATCTCATTCTGAATATAAATATCTAAATATAGTGTGAAGGCTTAAAAACTACAGTGAGTTGCTTTAAAATTTGAACATGTGGCCTACACGTCATATTTGATGCACTTTTTTACATCTTGACTTGCATATTTCTTCTTGATATTGTGATCACCTGCACTAGCATGTCCATATAACAAATTCCATGCCTGTGAAGCAAATCATCACCACAACGCTAGGTTGCGTTGAGTTGTGAAATCACATGAACTTGTTGTTGGAGTGCTTACCTTCAGTTTTTTTTGTATTAGAAAAATTCTACACTGTACAAATTATTTAAAGTAAAAAAAAAGAATCTAGCGTGTACCATGCAAAGTCTATGGATACAAAAGGTACAATACAATAAAACTGGCACTAAATTACTAAAAAACTAAAGTTCACCAGATTGCTTTAAGTGGCTCTATCTACCCTTCGACCAAGCAGTCCAGTCTAGCAAATTCCTTTGTCATGCTTTCTTTTTGATTGACAGCATTGCTGTTAAAAGAGACACTGTATATTTCAACTACTTTTTGTTATTGGAAAAAAATGAACCAGAACTATTTACAAGGTTTCTGGTTATATTCTGTTGGCTAGCAAACTTCTCATGACTGCTTACAAAGTTGCCTTCTGCCTGCTGACTAAGCACTGATTTTAAAATATTATTGAAAGATAGACACAGTACAGTTGGGACATCCTGTCACTGAATTCAAAACAATATTTTAAATTATTTACAAAGCCTATTGTCAGGTCTGCATCAGACCTGACAATAGGTCAGTCAATAGGTCAGTCAATACTCATCCTGAGTATTAATTGGTTTCACCTGGTCTCCACATTATTTAAGTGTTTCCCCCTGATTCCCTGATGTCTGGCCTCGTCAGTAACCCCAAGGATATGTACCAAGTCCACCGTCTGATTCTTCGTCTCCCGAGTTTCTCCTGTGTGTCTGGCCCTCCGCGTCCCTGAACTTCCCCGTATTATGTATTCCACTGTGTATTGTGTATTCCACTGTGCACTGGGGCACATGCAGCATACCATTTCAGAAACAGAGACTATTACCACTGTGGTATCCTGCAAAGGTCAAACAAGATGATTTGGCTGAATTTATGTTTTGTTTTTTTTAGTCGGCTAGCTTTCATTTGTTTAAATGAAACTACAAATTGTAACTTACAATTATGCAATTATTAATTCTTAATCCAATGCCATCAGTAAAGCCTAATGGGTTTTGCAATTGTTATTCAATAATGGACACATATTTTAGCTTGAAATAAAATACTCTTGTTAATTTAAAAAATAAATAAATACTAGAGTAATTTTTAAAGAAGCCTGGGCTATAGCCCAACAAACATAGTGCAGTAGAGGCACAACAGAAATGATAGCAAACATTGCTAATTTAGATGGCCTATGCAGAAAAAGGAAAATTTACATTTCACTAATTTTATATAGTTGTCTAGGTGTGTTGTAAGCTTTTCAGTGTCTGAGCAGCCTCAAGCAATTCAAACCAAAGGAAATGTGACAGAACATTTTTATGCAATAAAACAAAATAAAGCAAATACTCAAATTCCTTAAAATCACTCACATCATTGAAATACCATAGAATGTTGGTGTTATGGGTTTGACAATAGCATCTACTTTCCATGGAATTGCCCACATAGCTAATAGATTTTGGGCTACAATATTGGGGGAAACTTATTAGGCAGTCTTAATATATTTTCTAAAAGTATTTACTGGATTTGGAATAACATGAGGTGACACATGTCCAGTCTTCCTCCATAGTACCATACCCAATGTATGATCATGTATTGTACATAGGTGTACCAAATGTACAGTTAATATTTTGGCCTTTACCATTAAAGGGAAAGAATTTCAACAACTTTTTCATTTACTCAGAGCTTACTTCACATGGTATAATTATTCTCTTTTGAGCAGGTGAGAGAAATTTGGTCTCTGCATTTATCTGTTAAATTAATAAATTAATGAAATACACACAGCACACAGTGATGTGAAGCACACACCAACCAGCAATTATGTGTCCATTATTGAATAACAATTGCAAGAGCAGTAGGAAGCTAGCTGTGAGGCTAGTGTCTGGGGAGCAGTGAGGAGGTGCTTTGCTCAAGGAAGAAGATTATTCAATCAGCTCTGGAAATACCATAATGCTGAAACACTGGGACATTTATGTTGCAGTATATATCTAGTATTTTATTCACACTAGGGTTACATAGCAACTAATATAACAATACAACGTAACATCATTACAAGGCTATTCTTCAAATATTGAGGTGTTCAATGTGCCTTTAAATGTGCCTTAAAGTTTATGACCTTAATCTTTGATCCCCTGATCCTGGGTAGGTTACCTAATCAGTTCATCTATACTTCATAGTGAATGACTGTGCTAAGCAGGCCTAACAAAGATGGTTTGTTTATTATACATTCAGTTTATTATACATTTACAGTGAGTAAGTGTGCCAAGTTTGCCCTAACTGGAGAGTTACCTTGACATTAACTCAGTATTACATTTCTGTTCATGAACTTACTGCTGTACAGTTAATTATTCATTTTACAAGCTTAATAGTAAATATATTAACATATACTTTTATATTATATATTTTCTTAATGTTTTCTTTTTTTAGTAAACAGAATCTAATTTCAATGGGAAACATCCTTCATTGGAGCCTTATATTAAAGTTATTTAAGTTTAACTAATAATGCACTAATACACAAGTATCAACATTAGGACCCTTACAATAAAGTTGGGACAGTACTTATAAATAATTTACAAATATCTATTTTAGTATTTAGTTACATTTAACATTTGTACCGTTACCAAATATCTTACAATGGGTAACAATGACACACAATGTCCACAATATTAGGAGGGAAAAAAGAGCGACAACTTTATTGTGAATATTTAATACTGAGAGACTGCATGGGTGTCTGTCTGTGACAGAATGTGTGTGCCATCTATAGGCTAGATGACAGCCAGCTAAACTGACTGATCAGTGCTATGTTCTTAATCAAGTTCATTAACTCTTTCTCATGAATTACATGTAACATCCACTATTGCATCCACACTGCATTTCAAATTTGTTCAACCTAAACCTGCTCCATAAGGTTATCTTAAGGCTATGTTAACAAAAGCACATTCATTCTATCATGCCCTTTTCAGGCTAATATCGCTTTGACCATTGAAATTTTGGGATGCACTACCTGTTTCAGTCCCTTGAATATATGTCCACGGAAATCATTGGAATTTAAAAAAAAAGAAATAGTCCATGGGATGGAGGAAACCCCCACACCACCACTTCTCATTCACTTCCACTATTCATTCATTACTTATTCATACATGTATTACTATTATTCATTTTTGGCCTTAGCCTCTTATTCTAACTATTGGAAGATAAACAAAGCAAGAACAAAGTGGTACTGACATTTACTTTGTTATTCTGAAAAGGTTTAGAACACAAAAGACTTACAACAAAAAAGATATTTCTTCATTTTATTTTATTCATGGATACTATTTAAATGCAATGTAACATAACTGCAATGCTAGGTTGTTAATGTGCATTTTTTCCCCCTACTTGGGCTGTTATTACACCTTGAAAAATGATCTGTATGTAACATTGGCTACACATATTACAATATATCACAGTACCACAGTATATATTACAAAATAATGCATTGGTCAATATACATAGACCAACGTACCAAGGCTGTAAGTCTGAGAGCGAAAGGTTTCTGCAAAAACTGCTTGACTCCACCCTTGCCAGAATGAAGAGCTCTGTAAATGGTAAGCACGAAGGCTGAGGTAATCATCATCATCATAAAAGTAATAATAATAATCTATTCTTTTTTGATCACGTTAGGGAAATTTGGTCTCTGCATTTAACTCAATTGTGAATTAGTGAAACACAGCACACAGTGAAGTACACACTAACCCGGAGCAGTTGGCTGCCTGCTATAGCAGCATGTGGGAGCAGTGAGGGGTTAGATCTCTTGCTCAAGTGTACTTCAGCCATGGTCCACTGGTCGAGGATCGACAGGCAACCCTTTGGTTACAAGCCCGAAGCCCTAACCAGAAGGCCATGGCTGCCCCTAAAAGTGAAGGCAAAGAACATTTGGACAAGGTGCCACTGGTGAAGGGAATTGGACTATATTAATCACATGCAATGAAGAATACTGATTTATCGGCTAATCCATGTCAAGATCCCTTGTGGTGAGAAAGTGACATTCTGCTAGCCTGGTAGACCAGTCTCTTTCACATCAGAGTCTGGATACACTTGCTAGACGTATGTTTGTATCCTGGTTAACAGATAGCTTCTGTGAACTTAAAAACTATTGGACATATCTACAGCCATTTGCTACAGCTTGATTGTGCAGCCCTCCCATAGAGAACATAGCCTTTTCTCTGTTTTCAACACAGGCAACACAGTATTTGGAGTGTTCCCTACTGTGGTGATATGCAATATTCAGCGGAAGTAGTAGACGATGCTAGCCTAGCTAACATTCTGCTGTCCTGTCTATGAAAACAAGCAGGGCACTAGCATATCTGTAAGCTCTATTGGCTGTGAAGTCACACATCATGGTAGGCTTTCCAAACTACAGTAGTAAAATTATTGGAGTTCAGAAACATTTCACCTCATTATTAAAACTGTACAAAACTTCATATTAGCCTGTATGGGAAGATGGTAGTTTGGGCTAAGAACATTGCAAAACAGACATAAGACCTACCTTCCTTGGAGGATATGTCTACCAAAACCAGTTTATTTATTCAGTTCATTTCTCTTTTGGCACCTTACAAACTCCAAAACCATATGCCAAGCAGAATACTCTACCCTTTAGGGATTCCAACTTAAAAGAGATACCAGGGAACATTTGATGCTGTTTTTAGGTTAATAGTACCACAATACTTACTACTACCATTAAAAACACCAGAATCAATATAACAGAAGTAGTAACCCCAAAACTGAGACTTCAGAATGTTTATAAAAGAAGGTTATAATATATATATTTTACAAATTGTATATATATAAAAGTATCACAAAAGTATCAAAGTATCACAAAACATTACAAAGCTTCAGTTTGTTAATTGTCCTTTTATCTGTCCAATTCCTCATGCCAAACAATGAAATGCTCAATGCATACTCTAAGTCAAATGATAATAAAGTAATAATAAAGTGGTATGTTTCCCTGTAGCCAAAAAAGCTTATAAGGCTTTGTGACACTTCAAGTTGTAAAGGCTTATATGATAACACTATAATCCCTTATGAGTACAGTCATGTGAATATATAAGCAGTCATGTAAGTTAGTTATACTACTGTTTTAAGCATATGTCTGATTATGAGATGGGGGTCTTGAAGGGTGACATGGTTAATCTTTCAGCAATTCTCCTCTCTCAGGTCCTCTTACTTGCACCTCAGGATGGTGGTGGGCTCAAAGGAGTTCTTGGATGGGTGGTTGGTCATGGACATCTCTCAATGGGTGGACAGGTTGCGCTCCAGTAACTTCTCTTTCAGGCTTGGCTTGAGCAGCCTCAGGCAACAAGGTGGTACTTTCTTCAGTGGCTTCGTTGAAGATCTCCAGGATGATGGCAACGGACATGTTGATCGCTACCAGAAAGGAAATGATAACATAAGAGCAGAGGAAGATGATCCCAACCACTGTGCTGCCACAGTTACCCCTCACATCAGATCCTGGGTTTTCCAAATTGGGGTCACAGTCAGGTGGATCACTATTCATCAAGGTAAAAAGGATCCCGTCCCAGCCAGCTGAAGTTGTGATCGTGAAGAGGCAGATGATGCTGTTGCCAAAGGTCTCAAAGTTGACCATATCGTTCATCATGGCCTGAGGCTTTACATATGCAAAGCTGAACATACCAAAAATGGAGTAGGTGAACATAATAACAAAATGAAAAAGGCACATATTGAAAACAGCTGGAAGTGACATTTTCAAGGAAAACAGAAGGGCTCGGACTCCCTTGGTGCTGTCAATGAGACTTAGAACTCGACCAATCCTGGCCAGACGTAATATGGAGAAAATAATGCCTCCACTTCCTGTAAAGGTATATTTCTGCAAGATGTCTGTGAAAAAAATACCTTAAAAAGAAAAATACAAACATAAGAAATTCATCATCTACAAACTATTATCTACTATTATTTATTTCTTAAAGCCTTTAAGCTATCATTTGCACTTACCAACAAGGGACAGAATAAGAACAAAAAAGTCCAAAACATTCAGGCCAACAGTAAAGTAGTACTTTCGGAGGCCAATAATTTTCAGAATGAATTCAATGGTGAAGATCAAAATTAAGATGAAGTAGATGAGGGTGATGGTGTAATCTTTCAGTTCATTCTGGTCATATGTTTCTGTCATCATCACCACCATGTTGAAAATGATCACTCCCATCATAAGGATGTCAAAGTATTTGTTGGTGACCATATCAAAGACATGACCTAAACAATTGCCCTGCATGGCCAAAAAAAGTACAGGAATTATCAGCAACAATTATAAGCAACAAATGCATTGCCTATTCAGTCCCACATAAATATTGCACTTTCACAGGTAACAGTGAAAAACAACAGCTGCAAAACATAATATCAGTGCCGCAGATTGCTGTATGTGGAATCTGGGGAAAATGAATGTCCATTCACACTCTTGACACATCTTTTGACATGTCACATTTCACATGTCTTACAGATTTGCCCCTATGAGTTATACACATCAAAACACATACATACTGTTCACACATGTTCACAGTCTGAATTCCTTCTTTAATATCTTCTTTAATATATAGCACAAGGACCAAAATAGCTTACATGTTATGAGCCTAGTAGCTCTACATGTTCTCTACACGCTCTACAAGTTTCATTTGCCTCATGTGTCGGTGTCCCCGAAACCACTGACTGTAATTTTCTTTCCGAAAAGACAGGCAAGATGCCAATTATTACTTCTCTGTAGGTGGCAACAGACTACATAAGGGTGGTTGGAGGCTTACTAGATATGTCTTCTTGAGACCTATGTGCCATGTAAGATTTTGATGGCCAAAACATTACAGTACTTGCAGGGACACCATTACAGGGGAGGAGCTGTCCCTGGGGACCAAAACAGCTGAGGATATATGAGCCCAGAGAAGTTCTATGCCCAGTGAGTTTGATGTGACCCAGTGGGTGTCCCAAGAATCACTGATGGTTATTGCTTCAAAATATTGCTACTTTTGTGTGTCAATAGGTGGTGCTATGCCACACATGGGAGGTTGAGGGCTTGTTGGATGCAGCTCATTGAGACCTTCCACATTTTTTTGGTTTGCCAGGGTGCTACGGTTCTGGAGTTATTCCTTGCTCCTTGAGACTTATCTAGCACTGAAAATTTGACAGCTCAGGTGCTACAGCTCTCAAGTTATTCCACAAAAAACTGTATCTGACCAACCTGTGGTCTGGGGGGTCCAGCACTGGCAGGGAGCAGTGTCTACCCAGCTAACAAGGAACATTACAAAAACCTTAAATAACGTTGGCCCATGGTTCTCCTATGGTGATTTTAAAAACGTTTTCTGTAAACTTTGGGTGTACATTCAGAGAACGTTAGCTGTAGGCTGTTACATTCATACACTTTCCCCTAACGTTTTAGGAACTACTAGCTCAAACATTATGTATGCATGTATGCCTGGCCTAATTCATTTGTTTCCTCTGTCCACAATTATCTCTGCTGAGTGTCATCCCTGCCTCATTCCGGCGGACTCCTCTCACCCTCCCCTCCTGAGTGGACTGCAACCAACACTACGGGAGGCCCATGTCAAGACCGACTCTCCATCAAAGAGGCCCTTCCTGGACGCCCATGCCAGGCCCTACTCCCCTTCCTTGAGGCTTTGTGACTGACCCCCCCTCAAATGGCACTGTCAAATGGACCCTTATTGTTACTCCCATGACCTATCTCACTCCTTTGAGTTTGACACTATGTCTGGCCACAGCTACACTGTCCAACCATAATTTCTGATAATCACCTATGGACTGACTACCATGTAATGTAAAGTGGGATAAAACTCTGGAACTATTATGAACCTTAGCTAAAACCATGGGCAACTTGTAGTCTGTCATGGTTACTACTGATTGTAATTTTCCTGCATGACCCCTGGCAGTTGGGTTAGCCCCTTGACTCGTGGATCTGCCTAGGGTTAGGCAGGTTGAAGGTTTCTTCCTAGACTAACTAAACATAAGGGAGTTTTTCCTTGCCCCTGTTGCTCTTGGGTGCTCCTTCTGTGAAGCGCCACGAGACAATACTATTGTAAAAGGCACTGTATAAATAAAACTGAATTGAATTGAATTGAGTTATAGTTGTATTGTTCTCTTCCCATAACGTTCCCACTTGGTTATTTTATATATTATGAAATGGTGTCAGAATGTTCTTGGAACGTTGCCCTGAATTGTTGGTGTCTCGACAATAGCAGCATATCGAAGTCATCGGAACAATCAGAAACAGTTGAGTCAATACCCAACGTAGGTCTATAAGTATAACTTAGCGTATGCCCCTGTCTTATACCCTATTTGTACAACTTTTCTTCAAAAGTCTGACAGAGTAGGGGTAATGCAACCAAATAGCAAACAGGTGACCCTGGGTCATGTCCCATGCCTTGCTGTCTTTTCTTCTGCTGAATTGTGATTTTTTTTCTGCTATAACTAATGTTCTAATGTTCTAGTTACGTTTAAAACACTTTCCTAGCACCTCTTAAGAGAACCAAAACTACCTTCATTGAACGTTGGGTGTAGGCCTATTGGTGCTACATGCCCACCGAGTTTTGGGAATTGCTGACAGAAATGTGCTCACAAGAAAAACAAACAATTTTGCCATTTTTTGCCTGTCAATAGGTGGTGCTATACCACACATGGGTGAATGAGGGCTTATGTGATGTGGCTCCTTGGGGGAGCAGTCACTGTGGACATAAGTTTACTACACGCTATGGGCCTAATGGGGCTACATGCCCACAAAATTTCAAGGTCTCTGGTGTTTCAGTGTCCCAGGAATCGCTGAAAAGTACTTCCACGAGTACAGAGTTTTCCATTTTTTGTCTGTTAATAGGTGGCGCTACGCCGCACAAATTCAATTACTTGTTTTACTTGCTACTGTACATCATTACTTAAACCAAGGATTTAGGATTTAGAATGTCCCAAAGTCTGGAATTGTATGAAATAGTATAAATCAAGTGGTCACTATGACATGGGTGTGTGGGAAAGGTATACATCGAGTGGTCACTATGACGTGTGTGGAAAACTCTAGTGAAGAGAATCCATTGTGGAGAAACAATACCGTTTACAGGAAGCTAGTAAATACAGGAAAAAGTACTATGGGAAAAGTTTTAATGAGATAAGGGTAATGCTGGACAATACACAAAGAACCCAGCATGAGAAAGAATATCGTTATTTTTTTAATCATAGAATGGGTGGGAAAATCCACCAATATGAATCAGACCAGAGCCTCCTGATTGGTTAACAGAAGCCCTGTAACGCAGGCAAGATGGGGGGTCTCTGGGTGGTTCGAATAGTATAAAAGGCAGATGCTTAGAAAAGGCCAGTCAACTCTCAAGGTAAACGGTACCCTATCTGCAGTGGGTCTTCTTCACTCTACTACGCATTTATACTGTGGGGAAATCGCCTCTTGTATACTTTGCTGGTATTGTGAATAAAGCCTTTGTCAACAACTCTACTCCAACTTACGGACAGTGAGTTCTTGGTTTTGACCAAGTGTATTGGGTGGGTTAGGACATTGAATTTGGGGTTTTATAAATGTCGAGGTGATTTTCCACAACAATTTTCATTAGTAGAGTATTTATGTGTCTTACTTTATGTAGAGTATACACTAAGCACTTGTAACACATCATTATTTGGCATGAGCAAGTGGGCAAGCGAACAATTAACAAACTGAGACTGCTTTGTGACACTTCAAGTTGTAAAGGCTTAATCATCAATTCATTCAATAAAGAGTTGTGAATTCTAATGTCATTAGTTGTAAGGCTACATAGAAAAATTGTGAATCCGCATTTTAGCTATTCAAGAAGTCGGGGTGATTCTATGATTGATAGACAGGGATGCTTAACCCCAGGCCTGTAGGTGTATGAGTGTGTGCCCCAGTTTCTTTCATCAATAGGCTATATTAATTAATTAATTAATTACTAGTTGTATAGTATTCACCTATAGATCACTTTCTCTCTCCTCTTTCCCTGCCCTTTGTCTCTCCCCTCCTCTCCTCCTCAGGATAAAAGCATGTAAAAATTTGGCCATTTGGGGCAAACATGCTACATGTTGTTTACCAACCTTTGGTCTTGGTATAGGCTTCACTGACTTAGAAACTTTTTTCTTCATTGTACTGTAGTACTTTTTCTGTGACTCCGTCATGAAAATGTCGTTGCCTCCATAGTAAAGAGGGGGAAATGGGCACAGATAAGTTAATATAATATCATATGAACATGATCGCAAAACAATTATTTTCTAAATACTAGCATAATAGTTGAACAGCACGCCCCCATAATAACTTCTGTAATACTTATCTTTGTTTTTTGTTTGCTGTAGTAGTCAATAAAGACACCAGTGAAGAGAATAAGTGTAATGAAAGAACCAAAGATGAAGAATATGACAAAGTAGAGGTACTTGTAGAGGTCTGCTTCATAAACAGGTTGATTCTCAACCTGTCAAGGAAGAAGAGAATAAAGGATATTATTTCATAAACTTACAAACTTATCCATGTAAAGTGCATTCCGTGTTTAGCATAATACTATACTACAGTAAAAACTAACCATAAATGAATCCACTGCTGCATACATGATGTCCAACCATCCCTTAACTGTTGCCTGTATGAAAAGTGCAAAAATGTGTATTATCGGTACCGTATAATTTTGAGTCTTACAAGATTTACATGCTTTACAGGCAAGGACTAAGCCAACGAGGTGTGCTGTTACACACAATTAATGAACCAAGCAGAGGCAAAAGACTCCACGATGCAGCATGTTAGGTGGAGTGGTCTTCGCCAAGTTTTCATTTTGGGTTTTGCAAAAATATTTGCAAGAACTGTACCCAAGCAATCGGAAAAAAACGTAGGTGGACAGGACAACATAGGTGTATTAATTTAGAAAGTTTGCCACTTTACTTGAAAAATAACTTTAGATCATATTTTTATATTTAAAACAAACAATGGTAATGTTTTTAAAAACATGTGTTAATAAGGTATTAATAGTGTATTATTATAGTTAACAATGCATTACTAACAGTTATTTAACAATTATTTTCCTTTAATAACGTTAGTTAACAAGTAGGTTAATAAACCTTGCATAATAATAAATGCTTAATAAAACAATTTTCATTTATAAGTAAACAAAAATATAATAACTAATCTAACTGATTTGTAGTTTGCTCTGCAGCCCCCTAATCTAAAGTGAGGACTATGTAGCCTACACATTACTTAACCCATTGAAAGGCAAAAGGCTTGGTTTAGCTCTGATTAATGCTTGTCCCTAAATGCCACCTTGAAAAGATTGCAGAGGCTGGGAATTTAACCTGGGTCATGTAACTACTCATGCAATCGTGTTAGGGAATAGGGAAAATGTGGATGTGTTTGGTCACTTCCAACTTCATCCTTGTTTGGATCCTAATGAATGAACTGTGCTAAACTAAATGCTAGCAAAGTAGTGCCGCAAGGCAGATTGAGTGGACATATTGAGATGAGAGAGGTATGTATCAACTTGTCTAAGTTAAGGGAAGAACATAGTTCAGTATACTACTACACTACTATGCAGTGACATTGAGACCATCTGAGCTATGATGCAATTGATGTATACTTCAAAACTACTTTGTAATCATTCTAAATTCCAATAATCTTCTCCACAATTTTTCCATATCAGCTGAGATACAACCTAAGTGTGTTTGAGAACAGTGGAATGAAACACTGTTACTATAGAAAGACAACAAAAAATGTGAAACATAGTGGATAAATAATACACCTTTCCTGCCAGTTTATGTGAATGCTGTGGTCTACTTAGAGATGCATTTTCCATATTTTTTGTTGTCTTTCTATAATTAATTATGTTACATTAGGACACACCACGTTTCATTCCACTATTCTTCCAATGCTCTTAGGATGTATCTTCATTAGTATAAAAAATAGAAGATTATTGAAATTTTGTATGAATGCAAACAGTTTCAAGTTATTCACCAACTGAAGCTTAGCAAAGTTGGTGTCAATCTAGACTGTAGTGATGGAGACCTGGGCTCAATTCCCAGCCTCTGCAGCCTTTCAAAGGTGGCATTTAAAGACAACCATGACTCACAGCAACATAGCACTCATAAAGCAAGAGCTAAAAAAGTCCTACTTACTCTATATAGCAGTTTAAATGTAGTTGTACCAGTGCATATTCTGGGACACACTGTGTATGCGAAGCCGCTTACAGGCACTAGAGGAAAACTAACTAAGGAAGAAGCACTTCTTGTGAGGTGTGCTACCTGTGTTCTCAATAAATGATAATCTACTTTTGACTAATCCTTGACTCTAGAAAGAGATGTGGAAGGGAAAAAAGATAAAAATTCCTTGAACATACCAATTGAAACAGAGCAAGATAGCCCATGCCCACATTGTCAAAGTTGACATTGATGTTTTTCCACCGAACGTCAGAAGCATTAGTATGGAATATAAGTTCATAACATTCTGATTTATTGTTAACTTCTTCTGCAATAAAAAGCTCCTCTGAGGTTTCGTTGAAACAGTAGTAAAACTTTCCAGCAAAGATGTTGACCCCTAAGATGCTGAAGAAGAGCCAGAGTGTCAAGCAGCCCAGCAGCATGTTGAAGATGGAGGGGAGGGTTCCCACTAGTGTGTTCACTACCACCTACCACACACACCAGATAGAAGAAAGAACAGCATACTATTACCTTTACATCCTCCCAGTTGCTTCTTACAACAGCCTTACCTACATTGTACAGTAACAAATCTTAAAGCAGATCTGAAGTTGGGAAACAGATACAGATATGTCAGAATTCATTAAGATCTGGCCAATGTCACATTCATTCATTCATTCATGTATTTATTTGATGCACTATGTTTTACAACATATATTCAAAAACTCACCCTCATCCCTTCAAATCTGGACAGGGCTCTGAGAGGTCTCAGGGCTTTGAGGGCATGCAAATTTATTGGCCCCAGGACTGCATAACCCAGACTGTTGGCCATCAGTCTGATAATGGAAGCCTAAGACAAGACAAACTTATGTATTTCAAACAAGTCCAGCTACTGAAACAGAACACTCAATGTACAGTATGTCTGACAAGTTCTCTGGCTTGGAACCGTAAATCAGTCCGGTACCCCTGCTTAGAACATCTCCACTCAGTTTATCTCACTGAGATACTCATCTGGCATTAAACCGATGCAACTGCATTTTGCACAGCCACCAGGATGGTTTCAGGTTTAAAGATGGCAGTGGTAAATGGGAAAAGCAATGCCTGCAGACTGCAAACATCAAAGAAATGCAATCATAAATACATAAAACATTGTTTTCTTACTGCCTTGTGGTTTGTGATTTTTCTGCCAAAGCTAGTGGCAAGGTGGCAAGAAGCAATTTTAGGAATTTCAGATTGATTTGTTGGGCTGAACCAATAATTTCAAAGGCTACACCTATTACAGTGTGGATTCCAAATGTTTCTCAATAACAAAAAAGTCAGACTCTTCACAAAATTGGAAGCTATGGCCATGATCAAGCTGTGATCAGAAATCCTCATATTTCTCAAACACCCTGTCTTGCAGCTGATTGCATCACAGATTATAACTGTCTTGTGATTAGCAGTAGGCCATGCAAACTCCCACATACAGTCCCAAATGAGAACAAAATAAACAGAATAAATGCCAAAGGCCAAAGTTCAACATTCTAAAGATGCTTATACAACAACTTGAACTGCACTGTGTTTTGCATATTTAAGAGGATGAGAGAATTTTTTCTTTCAATGACAGTTCCATATTTTAGACTATAGGTACTGCGTAGGACAAATGTTGACAAATGGTAATCAAATGATAAACAAAACAAAAAAAATATCCCAGCTTGAAAATGTATGATATTTTTTTGCCACATTGTCACAATTTTAAGGCAGGTCAATAATTTAGGAAACAAACAACAGATTAATCATGATGACTGCAGCCCTAAACTAAAAATACCAATATCCAACTTCAACTGACACTTACAGCAACTATGAGGAAATCCATCCAGCACCAGCCATTGGTAAAGTAGACTTTGAAACCATAAGCTACCCATTTGAGGAGCATCTCCATGATGAAGATGCATGTAAACACATAATCACCACACTTCACAATGCTCAGAAGTGTTCTTCTTTGTTGAAGGTAGATGTCCTCACAAACCTGTGGAATAGCATGCAAGATGTAATCACTGTACTCACTGGCAATGGCATGACAAGCCAACACTGGGCCTGTAAGCAAGGTTATCAAGGCAGCCCCCCTATACAATTTGTGATGGTGCAATGACCACAAATGCAATTAACAGGCCATTAAAGCAGGTCAGAGCCTATTTAAAAATATCTCTGAGCAGGTAGAATAGTCTAAATCAGACGATTGACAGAAGTAGGCTGATCACACCACAACAAATAGAACAAATGGTGACGGTGCACCATAAATGGAGGAAAAAACGCTGGTGATGGCACACTATAACGAACTAACATGAAAATGGTTATTTCATTTTCTTGGCTTTCCTCTGCGCAAGTTGATGATCACACATCCAGAAGATGTTGACGCACAAGGGTATTCTCAGTTGACAGTATGGCAAGTCCAGAGAGACAACACTGTCATATTGAGCTTTTTATCATTTTGAGTTTGGAAAATGAACACTCTGCAGTGGCAAGTGAGTTGTTTACTGTTTCGCACTATACGCATGTTCACTAACCCCCAGTTGCAATGTAAAACAAATTCCATCAAAGTACATTGTTGTTTGCTTCGCCATTTATTTAATGATCACTAGGCTATAGTATGTTGTCAATATTAATTCAAATATATTTGTGTATTTACAGCCTATATAGCCAGATTGCCCGGGGCCCGTAAACAACTGCAGTCCCTGCTTACCTATAGTTACGGCACTGCTCACTGGGCGGCGCTTGCTCATAAATATTGTCCTTTTTGAAGTGGGACATAATTTTGCTTTTTAAAACCAGTTCAAACATTACTCTTTTGGACTTTCATGGAAGTGGTTTGAGGCAGAGTAGGCCTTTGCGACTGCTTGTACACTTGAACTGCACAGCTAACAACATAGTTTATGAGACAAGTTTGAACTATTCCCTTTATTGAAATACTGGAATTGGGTCACTTTTAACAATGTAATGAAGCTTCAGCTCACAGCTGTCATTTGAAGGTAAAATAACTACATTACATTGTGTATGTGCATGTGCATGTATCTGTCTGTGCCTATTACATGTAACAGAGCTGCCAGAAACTGGTGCCAAATTCTTTTGAAGAATCTGTTTAATCAATATACTGAAAACCGATAATGTCTCCATAATGTGTGTATCAATAAGCTTGGGTAATAGCCTATTGAGTCTTGTCATGTGTTGATGACATTTAAGTCCCAGCTTACCAGAGAAATGCTACTAAGAAGGATCACAAATAAGATGAAAGTCTCAAAGTACTTGTTCTCCACAATGGCATAACATGTGCCTCGGAAGTTCCACCAGGATTGCCCTTTACCCTGAGTGATGTCAAGGGCAAAGCAAGGACAGCTGCGGGTGAAGTCTGTGAACACAAGGGAGACAGAGGAGTGCATTTTGGACACAAGGGAGACAAAGGAGCAAGTTTTGAACACAACGGAGACAGAGGAGCGAGTTTTGGAAATCCCCTTTTTACGCTGGGGTATGTTTGTCTGTCTGTCTGTCTGTTTGCAAAATAACTTGAAAAGTAGAGCACAGATTTGGATGAAATCTTTGGACAGATCTATCTAGATCATCCAAGGAACAGATTAATACATTTTGGTGGTGATCTGGAACACCATCTGGAATTTGTATTGTGTCAGTGACCCAATGTTGGCTTAGCGGAGGTCTGCACTCTCCGAGTACCTTTCTAGTTTTATGACGTGATTACTATACGTTTTAATAGCAGACTTACACAAAATAAAAATATGCATGCCCTGATGGCTTTGCCTGTAAGAGCTTGGTAAAATAGTAAGTGTATGGTAAGTTGTTCTTTTCTCCTGACCCATTCATGCCTCAGAACTTCTATGCGCCTGCATTGCAAAAATCAAATTCTGGCATGTGGAGAGGCTGTGCAGAAAGGAGAAGATGATGAAATATATTGTAGACCATATTCGCAGCAGAGGTATAATTCAGACTTCATAATCACACATAACCCAGACCATTCTCTCCATTTGCACCACATTCATCTTCCTTTGGGTAAGAGGTACAGATGTCCTTTTGTCTGGTACAACCATGTTTTTTATATATCCCTCTGTAGAATTTATCTGTCTACCTATCTATCTGTCATACATACATACATACATCAGGGGTGAAAGTAGTTTTATATTCTTACTGGTGCTATTGAATAGGTAGAAGTGTGTGCATAATGTGCTGAAATTAATTTATACTGTTAGTTGTAGAACACTCATCAAGGCCTTTTATCCGAACCGTTCACACTACATGCTTTCTTTGAATCCCTATCGCCTCTCAACACTGCAGGATACATGCCTATTGATCATGATCATGTTCCTTTTTTATGGTAAGATCTACATAAGCCAATGAGTATGTATTATTTAAAGCCAATGAGTATGTATGTATTATTTAAAGCCAATGAGTATGTATGTATTATTTAAAGCCAATGAGTATGTATTATTTAAAGCCAATGAGTATGTATGTATTATTTAAAGCCAATGAGTATGTATTATTTAAAGCCAATGAGTATGTATGTATTATTTAAAGCCAATGAGTATGTATGTATTATTTAAAGGCCTTCTAAGATGCTAATAAATAACTATAAATGCCTAGGTGTGGCATTTCATTTTTAAAAACAGTTTCTAGTGTCATGCATCAGAAATTGTATAGGTGCTTTATACCAATTATGTTCTCGTGCTTATGTGCTTATTCTAATAGCTTATATGGTTTGCCAAGTGTAAAGAGGAGGTGAGGTGTTGCACTGAGAAAAATGGATGTCCATGGACGCAGAGCTGCAGAATGTAAACATTATTTAATCTGCTGTAAATTTCCACAACCTTTCACCACAGCAACTAGTGACTAACACCTTTGGTAAGATTAGATCGCACAGTTTAACATGATATGTGGATGTCATCTGCATGTTGAAAACCCCGCGGGCAAAAATATGAATTTCCTTGCACTAGCCTAAGCCAGCATTTCGTGTGCTGAACCTTTTGGCTTCAGCCATCTTAGGCAGACCTAATGATGTCTACATAGGACTATATTGGATGAAAGCATAGACCAAAAAATAGTGAAAGGAAAGGCATTTAGGCATGGAAGTCTCAAAGTGGTCTCACGTTCAGGACACCCAGATGGCCGATCTGGTTTTTCTTGGTGGTAATACGCATTGTCTCTGATTCTTTTTGCGGTGTTGAATACCGGACCGCACTGGCTTACTTTCACCGCTGACATATATACATACATACCTTTGGAAACAGTCAGATCTGAGGTTTACACAGCATTACAGAAGTAGGGACTGAGACAGGCTACACATGGGAGGTGTACATTTCCTTTGCCTTGTCGGTGGCACATGACTGCACACCATGTGGACTATTTGAGTGAGGTAAACAAGTTGGAACTACATGCATATTGACCATATCTCTGATGTCTACAGGACTTACGCTCAGTGCAGCACTCCTGTGGCATAGCTGAGTTCTCCATTTTCTCTCCCATCACCCCCTTTATAGGAGGACCATTATTCATCATACAGCTTTCTGAAGAGTCACCTGCATCATCCTTAAGACACACATGACACTCAAAAGTGTAACCATGGGTCAAAACAACATTACACTTATAATTTGTGAAATATTTCCTACATGAGCAACAATATAAATTAGGGATAACAGCCGCCAAGGCGTCCTGATATTGGGAAATAATGGACGAGGCGTGGCCGAAGAGCAGCACGATGCCGAAGCACGAAACCTCAAAGACCGTTATCCCGCTTATCACCTGGTTGCCAGAATTATTTTTATATTTATGTAATTGTTTTCTTTAAGTAGTAATCTACAAAAAACAGCTGGTTTGTAGCTTTGGTCTAGGCTTCGTGGGAAAGAAGATCCAAAAGGCTGCTTGCTGTTGTTATAGTTACCACTCTAAAAAGCATCGATATGGAACAGTGATTAAACTTTTTTAGAGGGGAATAACCGACACCCTGTCAGCCAATCAGAAAACAGCATTTAGTTTCTCAAGGTGATAATGCAGCATATAGTTGCTGTACTACAGGCTTCTATAGTTTAGAAATGGTCTTATCAGGAACCTCTATAAGGTGTTTTTGGTTCACCATTTTTCAATAACAACTTGTATGCAGCTTGTATTTTGCTAAACATAATGTCTGCTTGCATATCATTGCAAAACCGACACAACCACATACTGTGGCAAGAATGGCAGGGGGGGGATTCACACCTACCTTTGTATTCTGCCCATCTTCTACTTTATGCCCTGAAGTACCATTGTCATTGTTAGAGTCAAAGTATGCCTCTCCTTCTGCAATGGGCACATGAAGGTCCAAAGTGTTTGGAAAGGACTCGCCATAGCTATCATCCCACTTGCTGCTCACTTTTTTCAGCTCCAGCTTACTTTTATCCAGGTCATTCAGGTCTAAATTGTTGCTCTTAATATGATCCTCCTGCTCCTCTTTCCCACCACCCATTTTGGGTTTCAGCCCAACAAGCCTCTTGGCCCAGTTGGTGATTCTCTTAATGGCGATCTGAATGTTGTTCTCTCCATCATTCCCCAATGGGAGCAAGTTATTTCCACTGAAGGAGCTCAACAGCAAGGTTATAAAGAGGTTCAGAAGCTGGCAAAAAAACAGAGCATGAGTGTTGCTGTAGACAGGAAAGGTGTGTGTACTAAGCTCTTCTTATTGAACTGTAGACAGGAAAGGTGTGTGTACTAAGCTCTCCTTATTAAACTGTAGACAGGAAAGGTGTGTGTGTGTACTAAGATCTTCTTATTAAACTGTAGACAGAAAAGGTGTGTGTACTAAGCTCTCCTTATTAAACTGTTCAGTGCCAAGGGGTGGAAACAGTCCACGTGACATGTCACAGTGGATACTGTATCGGGAAATTTAAACTACTTTGTATTTCTTTGATTCAAAGTTTTACTCCCTTATAATAATGCCTGTATAGTTATTTAACTTCCATGTATAAACAGACATCCACATGTAGTTCCATCCATTATTAGTCACAGATTTCTAATTTCTAATATGAGCTCCAACATGATGAAATCTGTTAAACCATATCCAATTTTCATGGAAGCAACAACAGGGGAGATGATGGTGTGATCCCAACTAAATGGACTTACCACCAAGTTACCAATGATTACGACTGTCATGTAGAAGGTAATGCACATGCCTGGACCTGCCACCTCCATGCAGTCCCACATGGTCTCAATCCACTCCCCGCAAACGATGCGGAAGATGAGGAGGAAGGAGTGGAAGAAGTCATTCATGTGCCAGCGGGGCAACTCACAGTCCTCTGCGATCTTGCACACACAATCACTGTAGTCTTTGCCAAACAGCTGCATGCCCACCACAGCAAAGCTGAATATAGTGAGGACAAGGATGGTAACCAGTTTGCACAAGGTGATCAGAGAACTGACGATCAGGTTGAAGGTGGGCCAGAACCTTGCCAGTCTGAAGATGCGCATCTGTGTCCAATCCCCAACAGAAATAAAACAATTTGTTACATCATGAAGCATGACACTATTTTGCCAAAAGCTACTATATACTGTACTTTACTGTAAAGCAGAACTATGTAGTTTTATGGTGTAAAAAAGTACAAAGTGCTACCTAAAAGGCACACAAATCCTTCTAAACATTTTCCAGAATTGCATTCACACTGCATTAAACAGCAATGTCATGCTGTAAAGCTTTTCTTGGTGTGGTTGTTTTTCGTGGTCTCCTAGACGCCATTTAGAACTGCACAGAGCATATCCTGGATGGCTGGACTTGTGTTTATCCATCCTTCATATGACCTTTTGCCATTAAAATGAATTTGGAGATGGAACCATAACAAATAGTCTGATAAAAAGCAACATAGTGTAAAGTTATATAGTGCTACTTTAATGCTTTTTGAAGAAAGAAACTCATGCTTCTCAACCTCGACTGATGTGCAGTCTGGGTTTACCCACACTAGCAAATTAGAGTGATAATTGCATCATTTTCACAATGCATGCTGAACACACATATTCTTCACAGCACAGCAGACTATAGGAATCAGTGTATACAGGGATACTAGAACGACTCCAATCTTACAACACTGCCACTGCCACAGTTATTTCATGCTGTGGACTCACCAAACTGTAGCAGCATAATATAGGCTGGACACTTTCCAGAAACAGATCCATTAGACTCAGGATCACGAGGATGCTGTCAAAGATGTTCCAGCCCTTTTGAAAGTAAAAATATGGGTCCATGGCGATGATCTTGAAAACCATCTCAGCTGCGAAAATCGAAGTGAAGACCTGAAGATTAAGAATACATAATAATTTTTACTGGGAATTCTGCAAATATTTGAGCTATGTCACATCACGTCAATTTATTTCCATATACTCAATGCAAGTATTTGTGTGTTTGTTTTAATTTTCTATTTACCAGATCTCCAAATGTCAAGAATCGCTCAAATGACTCGGTCAATGGATAGTGCTCCATGGACAGAAGTATGGTGTTGAGCACAATGCAGATGGTGATGCTCAGGTCAAAAAATGGGTTCATCACCACAGAGTGCATCCACTTCTTAATGGGAGGGCAACAGTTCCACTTCAGAAAGATGTCTGCAAACGTGTACCAGCAAGGGGTACATGACCTCTGAAGTTCCTCAAGGTCTGTCAACATTTTAAAAAAGAGCTGTGTCTTTAACACTGCTGATCCTTCTATAATATACAAGACATCCATTTTATCTCAGAGTAGCTGTTTTAACACATTGAAAAGTAAAGTTCGCTGGGTGTTTAATTTTGACATTGCAACAGCTGTGTGGCATTAAAATTTAACTGCAGAGCACCAATGATTATTTTCTGTAAGTAAATCTATTTATTATATTCTTGATTTATCAACTAGTTGTTTCATTAGTAAATATTAGTATTGTGTTTCACAAGACTCAAGATTATGTCCTCACATATCTTGTTTCCTTCAAATGCAAGGTCAACAACAACAATTCTACAAGCCAGAAAAACTGTGCTGTGTAGGTCAGTCATTGGCTTGCACCTAAGGACCAAAGAATTGCAAAGCCTGATGCACTTTGCAAGACAAGCCACTGAGTGTCTTTGCTAATTTCAGCCTGAGATAGATGCAGTTGTACTCTCCAGCACTCATGTTGCTTAAACAGTAAACAGTGTCTCTCAACACACTGATATCTTGAGTCACAGAAAAATGGTTGTAACGCTCACCAATCGAAAACTGGACTACAATCAGTGGTGGGGCATTTCTCTATGAGCAATTTGCCTTGTTAGCCTAACATAAGTTCTTACACTCATCACAATATGCAGTAACTAAAAATGAAAAAGGTCATGCCCTTGCTGTTTTTTTTGTTTGTTTTACATGAGTGCAACCCCCACTTTTTCCCTGCTGACATTCGCTAAAGATTGAACATTCATACTTTAATATACTGTAGTTAACAACTTTTACCCTACCTAAACTTTACCCATAACTAAAATTATACAGTGGCTCTTGCGGCCATCTCCCACATCATCCCATGTTACCACTGACAAACAGGTACCTTCCATGGTGTCGTTCACTGCTATCGTGGCACTAGTGGCAGTGGATGTTCTTTCTTGCATTCTTGGCACCTATAGTCAGGAAAGTACACTTACTGGGCAAAGTATGCATACTCTGTGCTGAGGTGACATTTGAGTTAGATAACTTAGTTATATACTTAGTTAAGTTATAAAGCATTACATTGTTGTATGCATTGCACACATTGCTGCCTGTACACTGATGGAAATATGCAATGATAGAAATAACGATGACCCTTTACAAGCAATTGTGATACTAATAGACTTACTTACTACTGTACACTACAGTATATGACAACAATGTGAAGCTTTAAATAATGACCACAGTCATAACTGTTAAGGAATGATTATACAGACACCCTTCAATAGTTTGCAATGCAATGTTTGCAATGTTTGGCACTGGAGGTTTGAGACCGTTGGACTTTTATTTTGATAAGTTAATGCTATTTTTTTTCCACATTCATGGAAGGTTGAGTATGAATGTTGAGCCATGTCTTATGAAACAGTCGTGAATGCTTGGTGAGCAATTTATGACAGCTGCTATGAATGTGTCATGCACTCACCCATCAAGTAAAGTGTTTCTCTTAGAAAACATGGCTGCCTCACCTCCTCGTCCCTGAGGGCCTTCTTGATCTCTCGATCCTTGCCATAGCTTTGCTTGTCATCAGTGTGATCATCCTCTGGTCCTCCACCCTTATTGTTCTGACTGGACAGGGATATCCTGCTGCTGCTTATTTTGTCTTGTCTCTGTCATGCAAGCATATATACCTGTCACTCTGGTGGTATCATTTATTAATTACCCAGTTATTAGTTGGCCTGATGTCCAAATGGTTCTAAAGGAAAATTTTCAAAATGCAGTTACAGTAGAGTTGAGTTATGGCAGATCTGCAGCAATTTTGTTTAAGCAGTAAAGAAAAAAGTCTTTTATGGTCATAATCTTTGCTGCAGCAAATATTATTTTTGATTCCTGACCTCAGTTTTCTGATTCTTCAGATGCTGCAGAATCAGGGCATACTCTTCCTCCTTCTCTTTGGCCTCAGCAATAGCAGCATCATTCTGATCAACACACACCATGGCAACCCTTGCCAGAATGAGGTTGCCAAGATAGAAAGTGCTAAAGATCACAATCATGAAAAAGATCGTGTGGATCTTTCCTGCTGCACGGAGAGTCTGCAATTCAATTCAAATTAGAGAAGCTGTATGAACATCTCACCTAAACCCAGTGAGGATAACTAAGTAAAAATAAGAGACTTACAAACACAACAGAACATATAGCACTGATAAAAGCCAGCTAGCATACTAACTACTGTGGACCATAAGACTACATTCTACAACACATGGGTGCTAGTGGGAAGGATGGATGGATGGATGGATGGATGCACATATTGATAGACAGATAGATACTCAAAGGAAATGTATCATATAACATGTGTCCTTCATATGAAAACACTTACATAAATATCATAATTCATTTAGAGATTATACTAAAATTTCCCAAAAAGTTCCCAAAAATCTGAGGACCAATGGAAAACTGGTGACTGACAAGTTTACAATAAATAAGAAAAAACCTTGACCTGTCATTGTTGCACTTGTTTTGCGACTAGTTTGTCAGCAAATGGATACTGGGGTGGTTCCTTGGCTTGTTTTTACACTAACCTCATGATAGAGATTCTCCCAGAAGTCGTGCATCATCAGACGAAAGACAGACAAAAAGCTCCAGCCAAATGTATCATAACTTGTGAAGCCGTAGTTGGGGTTTTTTCCTGCCTTAAGGCAGATGTATCCTTCAGGGCAAACACTGGCAAACACAACAGAAACAGCACACTTCTCAGTAAAGTGAAACTAGACTGTATACCACAACCACATAAATGAACATAGATTCATGAGAAAACATTACATCAGGGATTGGACACCCAACAGCGACCCCACTACTGGCACACAGAGGGTACTCACTTGTACCTTATTTTTGAACATATAAAAACATTCAGCTATGCCATTTGCTGTTGTACTGCCATTGGCATAGGACAGTTCAAAACCACATTTGTTTACTGATGTGCCGTAATCTTTGCCTGAACAGACGGTAGATGACTATAAGAGGTCAATTTCACCATTCAAATAATTTCACCCTACTGGATGACAGACTGGATGAGAATGAGAAGATACACTCACCCAGCATCTGACTGGTTCCCACAGAGCAGCGCATCAATATGCTTTGGCTGGAAGTAATAGTAGTCTAGATAAAGGAGGGTTGAGTACAGAAGATCATTTGGTGCAAATGAGGTTTGTGGAAAAAATATGTATATACACACATTCTGTATTCCTATCCCTGTTAATTTCAAGGTGATATTATTGCCACAATTTTGCCATATGTTAAAAATTACATTCCCTATAAATGAGGTATATCATCCCAAGATTATTCACTCAGCCTTTTTTAGATGCTGACTGAATACCTTTGTTGACCGTGTATGCCTGATAATCAAAGGCACTTTCTGGAGTGTTGTTATAGTCTACAGTGAAGCCCAAGGTGCCGTTGTCTGCATCCATGATCGATGCTAAGGACATGACACACTTCTGCCTCAGACTGCCCATGAATAGTTGGAGGCCCAACATGGAGAAGAAAGCCAGACAAGGCAGTGTGATGACCACTGCACCCCCTAACTTCTTCACAGACTGGATCAAGGCACCGGCAGAGGATTTCAGACCTAGAGACAAGATTACAAAGGTTGCATTTTTTACAATAGGTTTTAAAAAAGACTGGAGAAACTAAGAGAAGTGGTTGGTGTGACCTATGGATCAACCTAATACAGACAGACATGGTTGTGTTGGCATATTGGGGATGTAATAGAAAGAAACTATACTGCATGAAAAGAAGTGTATCCAGGACTAAACCGTAAACTTCCTCATGCACCACTGATATTCTGAAGTACTGCATACAGAAGTGTATCCAATTCTGCATAATCCTAAATGCAAAGTGTGTGTGTGTGTGTGTGTGTGTGTGTGTGTGTGTGTGTGTGTGCCCTCACACATAAAGCACCTCCACTATTAGAGCACCCCTCCATACAATGAGTTCAAATACAATTTCCAAACTGCAGTGTTATGCAAATAGTTTTATAGAAATTATTATTATAGAAAATGTATTTAAAGCAGCACTGGTGAGCTCCTAACTAACTACTAAATTTGTCCCAATACGGATATGCAATGATAATCTTCAAAGAGCTATGCTGACTGACAAATGTAATGAAAACTATTTCACAAGACTCATGCATGAGTTGGTTTCAGTTTCATTTTCAGTAGGGCATGGATAAGGAAAAAAAATCTTTAAACATTTTACAATTCTTTAAAAAAAAAAATCGGCAACACTTTATAAGGTGCCACAATAAATAGCAAAGTAGCCATTATTTAATTGTTTGGTAATGATTGTTAACTATTATCAGTGTGTCTATTTGACATAGGTTATCAGTTATTTCACCATTTTTAAGCATTAATTGTTTGTATAAAAACTACACTTTACTTTCAACTACGTTTTACTTACTTACAGCAAAGAGGCTATTATCTAATACTGAGCTGATGTTTGTTAATAATTACCAGTGTATCACTTTGCGATAACTAAATAGTTACCTTGACATTACTTAAGTATGACATGTGTATATAAACTTACTATCTTACAATTAATTAATCATTTTACAAGCTTAATAGTAAATCTATTAACATATACTTTTATATTAAATGTTTTTGTACTTTTGTCTAGTAAAGAGAATCTGTTCATTTCAATGGGGACCATTCTTCATTGGACCCTTATAATAAAGTTTAACTAATATTTTATCAACACATAATTATCAGCTTTGGGACACTTATAATAAAGAAATTGGAACCATAATTATAAATAATTCACTAATATTTATTATAATATTTAGTAAACGTTTGTACCGTTACCAAATGTCTTACAATGCGTCTGCTTTGCACAATGACTTACACAATGTTAGGGGGCAAAAAACTTTATCCTTGATACTGACAAACTACATAGGTTTCTGTGTGAGAGAGTGTGTCTGTGCTGATCTGCTGGCTATAGCTGACTGCCAGCTAAATTTTTGTAAGTTTTGTAAAATAAGCATGTTCAGCATCTCATGAATCTAACACCATTTCCACTATTGCATGTATTCACATCAACTCAACTATTCAATTCAACTTAAAACTGTTCCACAAGATTAACTTCAGGCTATATGTGTAACAAAATCACATGCATTCTAGCATGCCTGGTGTTTCCTCAAGTAGCCTAATAGCTTCCTGCCTAGCAATAGCATATTCACAACTGTAGCAATTAGCCTACAGGCGCTTCTAATACATCAAACTTCATGCAAAAACAAATCAGTGAAAAAATAATGATATATGACATTATGTAATTATATAAAATACTAATGAATGCATATTCATAATGCTACATTAGGCATTAAATTTAGTCGAACACAGCTTCCATGGTCATAAAACATGACCAGCCAGCCTCAGCACTGGCCAGAGAATGTTTTGCTTCCTGCCTATGAATCTCGTAACATGACAATTGGTGCCTGTGATTTTTGAAGGGACCGTAACGAAAATACAGAAAATGTCTTGAAATGCTTATGAATTGTTCATGAAACACAAAACTTGGTAAAAATTGCAATTTTGTAATGATTCTATTTTTTCTGTAACCTAAATTTCGTAACCTTAATTTAGTGAGTGAACGAGAGAGGGCGGTGCTAATTGTCATGTTGTGAGACCTGTAGTCAGGAGGCAAATGACTCTCTCGCCCATGCTAGACTGATCAACATGTTTTATTACAGCCTAAGCAGTCTACAGTTGTATTTGCCTACATTTAATGCCTAACATAGCATTGTAAATATGTATTCACTGTTTTATTTTACGCAACAGTATATATCGTTTTTTTGTTGCTCATGTTATTTTGCAGGACGTCTGAGTAATTATTAGCAGATATTATCCTTCAACAACATTAGGTAACCATTAACATGAAGCTTGTAAGTGTTAACAAGCAGCTTGTAAGTCACTTACAATCATATTAGTTAACTGTTAACATGATGCTTGTTACTGTTAACAAGCTGCTTGTAAGTTATTTATAAACATACTGTAAATACTTAATAAACCATCTCTATTAGGAAACATTAAAAAAACACATTAAAATACATGGTATGACTGCCGCAGTGTATTGAAATGTGGGAACCGTTGGCATGATGAGTTTGTGGTAGGTCAGTGTTGTGAGGTGAGAATTTGTGTAGAAATGATTTGCTAGAAGTGGAAATGGATGTGGGTTTTGAATGAATAACATTCTGTGTGTTTGTGTATTGTGTAAGAATGATTTGTGAAAGCATCATCTTTCGACAGTAGTAAAAAGTTTTTTATTGCATGTGCTATGCTTTTAGAGGTCTTTGTGCGGATCGTGCATGACATCTTTTGTGCAGTTCCCACCTTCTCGGTCCAAAATACTGGAAACTCAAAATCCAATTTTTGCATTTACATGTATCACTAGGTGGCGTTATGGTTCAAGTAAGTGTTTATGGGCTGGGTCGATACGCCTCTGTAACACCGGCATACTAACACAAAATTGCTTTGGGCAAAATTTTTGATGAGTTATTTAACAAAAACTGCTTTTAGGCACCTAGCTTTGACGAGAAACATCGCCCCCTGTGACGAACTGTTACAAAATTTGGTGCACATGAAAAGAAAGCTGTTTAGAGTTTGCATGTCAACTTTAATCAAACCAAATTATATGGTACTTGCTGTGCTTTCAAGAGATCATTGTGTTGATTATACATGACAAATTCTGTGCAGTACCCGCCTTCTCGGCCCAAGATATTGGCAATTCAAAATCCCAATTTTTGCATTTACCCATATCACTAGGTGGCGCTATGCTATAAAGGAGTGTTTATGCCTCTGTATATGCCTCTTCAACACCGGCATAGTAACACAAAATCATTGTCTTGGGAAATTTTTTTTACGAGTTATTTAACAGAAACTGTTTTTAGGTACCTCGCTTTGACGAGAAACATCGCCCCCTGTGACGAACTGTTACAAAATTTGGATGAAATGGTTGCAAACTTTAGCTTTCCATAGATAATAGGCAAAGAGATAAATTTTATGGTACTTACTGTACTTTCAGAAGTCATTGTGCTGATCATACACGACAAATATGTGCAGTTCCCGCCTTCTCAGCCCAAGATATAGAAAATCCCAATTTTTGCATTTACCCATCTCAGTAGGTGGCGCTATGTTACAAGTGAGTGTTTATGGGCTGGGTCGATACTCCTCTATAACACCAACATATCACAAAAATTTCATGCTGTTGGGTGACACGTTCATTGAGTTATTCAGCAAAAACTTTTGACTGTCTCCCCCTCTTTGACGTACACTGGCACAGTAGGGGGGTGGTTCTTGGGGGCCAAAAGCTTCTAGTCATTGGCACCCTACTAGGGCTACAAGCATACAAAGATTCACGTCCCCCAGCATTTCAGTGTCCCAGCAATCGTTGACGGAAAATCGGTGAAAAAAAAGGGAAAAAAAAGGGGAAAAAAAATTAACAAAACATCAACTCAATATCAGATAACAGCCTCTTTGCTGTGTCTTAACATAGCAAAATACATTTTTACACAAATAATTAATGCTTAAATAATTGTGAAAAACCTATTAACTTATGTCAAACATTGGTATTAGTAAACAACTATTACCAAACTATTAGGTAATGGCTACTTTATTTTACTTGCTATTTATTGTGGCACCTTATTATAAAGTGTTATCAAAAAATCTAATTATGTAGGATCATCCAGGCCCATTATTTTACTTTAACTCAACTTTTAACAGTGGTGCCAATGATAGTGGAGGGGGCTGTATACTGTATGTCATGAGGAAAACCTGCTACATCCAAAATATTTTTAAAAACATGTACTTTCAAAATAACTGAGCATCATGTTGTCAAATGCGCTATTACATCTTACATGGCCATTTAGTTGCATGTTAAATATATCTAAATCACACAGGCCAACATGATGACTGACCAATGGAAATGTTTTATGGAAAAATAAGAGAGATTATAAAATTGCTTAATTTCAGTTCAATATTTCTATTTGTCTGCAAATATAATTGGCATGTGGTGATTGTAAGAAAAGTGGAATTTGAGTGTTTTTCTGCCATGACCACCATGCCAGAACGTACCTGGAAACAGAGGGCACAATTTCAAAACACGCAGAACTTGTAAAGCGTGCAGTGCAGACAGACCAAGAAATACATTGGTGTACCTGTGGATATACACAGAGCACAAAGCGCCTTTTAGAAAACCTAAATCTAGTATATATCTTAAAATAGTTTTTCAAGCAACATTTTCTATCCAACTTCTAAATAAAAGAGGTTTTGCTCTCCAGAGCCTTCACTTTAAGCTTTTGTTGGGGCATGAGAGAGACATCAGATTAATATTGATTAAGTGCAAAAAGACAAATAGAAATATCAAATAAAAAAAAAAAATTACAATCACAAATTAAAAATCACAGCCACAATTTCAAAATCAAAACTACAAATCAGAAAATCAAAAAACAAAATGGCAAATAAAAATCACAATAACAAATCACACAACAAATTAATTAAACACAACAACAAATCTTGAAAGAAATTACCACATAAGGAATCACAATGACAAATCCTGAAACATAAGGTGAATTCATGCTCAAAATCTGTCTGTCTTCGTCTGGCTGCATACATCAATGAGATTTGTCGAAGTGCAGTGACAGTGGAAAAACACGAGGGACAACTTGGTCAACTCAGCTGCAGCTACACTAGACATGAACAGAAACGTGATGGCCAGGAGATATCACTTTAGTTTGTTTGCACTAAAAACAGTTTGAATCCCCTCATTTAACCATTAAAATGAACATGATGACTGGCGTATGATATTGTTTAATACACCATTGTTGAAATGCAAGAGGAACAGTTAAAGCCCAAGTTATAACATTATTTATTTTTTTAAATGGACGTGGTATAAAATGCGGCATTAAATGCATATTTGAGATGCCTGCCTGGCTTAAAGCAATAATACCATTTCATTGGGCAAAACTTGCTGTATGCTGTATTTTATGTTAGCCAGCCTGACAATTCAAATAAGGCCGTGTAGTTTGAAGGCCATGGACTGAATTAAGAAAATAAACACAAACATATCCCACATTGCTCTGGAACCTGCACTGAGTCATTTCCCTAATAAGGTTATGAACTCCAGTTTGAATGAGGCAAAGTGCAGTGCAAGTCTTATTTAATAACCTGGCAAAATCATAAAGGGAAATGGTTCAGTGTAGCCTAGAAATCAGGGGGTACGTACAGCCACGCACCGTTAGAGCCTTAGTAGATCTACCACTGGTCTTACACAGGCTTGGTAAGACCAATCATAACGCTCTATCTTTATAGTGAATCGCTGGGTGGGCTTAGTACAATAATGACAGGGCTGTGATGGCACAAATCAACTATGTGGCCAAGGAATAGCGGTCGTGTGAATTGGCTTTGGCATCGACTTTGGAAGAGTTAGACTTGGGCTTTTCTTTGAAAGTTGAGCAGAAAAAGGTACTTAAGTCATTCCTTTCAAACAGATGTATTGCTGTTTTGCCAATGTTACTCTGATTGGTCATAGCGCTATCCAGTTTGAAAGACCAAGGGCGCCTGCAAAATTTATCTTACACACGTCGGCTCTGACCCCCCCCCCCCAAAAAAAAGAGACAAGACAAAACTAAAAATCTGCACATTTGAGTTTTGATCTGCACATTTGCTGTTTTATAGGCTGACAGACTTAGCTTCATGCACTACATTGACAGATTTTAGTAGGCGTACTGGCATGTGTGCTCTAAGGAAACATTTTTGAAATCTGAAACACTATATTTAACACATAGCAATGGGAATATATAGGCTGACTTTAAACAAGACATCTCTGATTTTTAGAAGTTTCCAAGGGTGTTATTTTACCCAAATTCATAATTGCACATGCACTGCAGGATAAATTAGAGCCCTTTAGCTGTTTGTAAACTGCGAGTGCTTTGAAGAAGTCAACATTTTTTATTCAACACAGTAAAGCAATTTTTGTGAACCATGTAACTACCAGGCTATTGCTTTCGCCATCTTGCGAAATTGTATGTCTGTAAACCCTGCAATCACGCATGGAGTTTGTTGGCTATAACAAAATATTCAGTGTATTAACTAACTTTTAGTGCAAGCTGGACTGTAACAGTTTTGAGGTTTTGAACGCAAAATTGACAGGCAGAAACAGTCATGTAAAACAAAATGGCTGTAATTTCACAGACCATGTGCAAATGTACTCTCCATTTCATTCACAGTCAAGTGTTGTCATTCTTAAAAAAAACGACCCTCCTCAATCTGGACAAAGCACTAAATAGAATTATTGACCATATGAAGTTTGTTTAAATATGCCCACAACAGACAACTTTCTTTCAGATCATGTGTCCAGAATGAATAAAAAAAGGCATAATATGCGTTTTCCTTCTAGAAGTCGGCTTGTTCACACCAATTTGGTATCTGATGGCTTGGCTTCTCTAACCGTCTAATCAAGCAGATATAACTTTCTGTTACTGTAATCTACCTTCAATTCTAAATGGAGGACTACACATGCATACAGCAATGTTTTCTGGTGTTGGAAAGCAATGTCACTTTTTTATGACCGGGCAGGTTAAGCATGTAAGCATAGGTTTGATGTTGTGGAATAACCTAATATTTTTAATCAATATGTTTAATGTTGGTTGTTCAAATGCATTACTTCACTGTTTGGAAGTTTTGCCTTGTTCGGAAAATTGCCAAGAATTTGTGAACTCTGAATGCATCAATTTGGCATCTACGAAATTGCTTGTTTTGTTTTAGAAGTGAAAGCTGAACCTGGCAACAATAAGATATAAACAAACTTCTGATAAGGAAAATGACACAGGATTCACCCTGATATAGCAGTAACATTTGCAAAACTCTGACAGGTCGTTGACACCTGAGGTGAACCTTATGCACACATAAGCTTCATGATAAGTCTTTGAAAATGATAGTGCTGGGAGGGACATGGGGGTGATTATGACAAAATAGTCAGAGCTGCCAAGGTACACAGTGTGCGTATAGCCTGCAACCTGTAGGTGCCCCTGCGACAGACAACCGCTGATTCCGTCCCTAGGCTCAGTGTATTGGTCGTGGCCAGACTATACATTTTGATGTTATAGTCTAGCTTGTCAAGCTAGGCTTAGTGTAGGTTCCAGAGCAACTTAGGATACATAACAGAGCCGAGGTAAGCCTCTGACCCCTTGAATAACCCAATTCCAAAAAAGCTGGGCCATTGTGTAAACTGTACATAAAAACAAATTATATAGTTGTCAAATCATACAAGCAACATATTTGTTTGACAAAAGTCCAAGAACAACATGTCAGATGATGAAACTGGATTTTTTTTTCTTATCAGAGGATTTCTCACTGCCCGATGGGTGCCTCTTACACTCTAAAACCACAGGAAGCAGTACTGGTTACAAACATTAGCCTGTATGTTAATGGTTGCCAGTAATGTTAGGATATGTTGGACAGAATCACACTGTAATTAGCTAACTTACTGCTAACTTACTACCAGTTACTACCAGGACGTCAATGCTGCCATTTTAGAATTTCATCAAAATTTTCAAACCCACTTAAAAGGTGCAAGCTGCTGCAGGTGTCATCTATTTGGTTAATTAAGCTAATCAATCAAGAATGTTATGAGAGGCTGCAGGTGTCATTTATTTAAGTTAAGAAGTTAGACAGAAGTAGCCTATGTAAGACAACATTTACTGAAGTCCACATTTTCGTCTGATCATAGTTTTGTGTCAATCAAAAGTATCTGTGCATATTTCTATGCAAATAACTACATTGTAGTCTGTTTACTAATTTGAATTTACACCTGTCACTGGCAGAGGCCAGCCAACCAATTGCAGGCTAGTTAGAGTGCCATTGGCTTGTGCCATTGGCCCAAATGGAGAATAAATATTGCCTCTCCTCTGTTGTTCAGGACTCTCCTTTTCTTTTTTCTTTCTACCTTCTCTGTCTTTCTTGATTCTACTTTCTTTTCTCTACTTCTAAGCTACCTTCTTTCTCCATCTCTCTCTCACTCTTTCTCTTTGTTTTATTTCATTACATTATTGGTTTATTGTTGTTTTGGGTTATCTGGTTATTTCATTTGTTTATGTTTTATTTGATTATGACTTGCATTCGGTTTAACTGCTATTGATACATTTGAGTTTATGGCTTACTGTTAAATAAATAATCTATTATTTCACCAGTTTATATATCTCTCCTCTCCTATGCCATGCCACTCTTGTGCTTTTAGCTGTTAAACTACTTGGTAATATTTGGGGTCAACCTATTAATTTTATGGAGTCAGATTAATTGTATTTTCTCGCAATATTTATCATTAATACATGCTTCTGTCTAAAGTTCAGGAACAAGCATTTGGGAGACAAGGCAAAGGCCTTCTGTTTCTTCCCTACACCAAGACCAAAGTGTGACTGAAAATGCTTGGTAGCAGTATTACTTAGCTAACATTGCTAATGTTTGCTAGATGTTTTGCTAACTGTGGTTAGTGTCAGAAATAGTGACTTGATGAGTTTAAAACCTAGCAAACAGTGCTGGTTACAAAGTACTGGTTACAAACATTAGCTTTTAAGCTGACGGTATCCAGTAATGTTACATGCAGAATCACATTGCAATTAGCTAACTGAGCTAATGTTTGCCAGCGGTTTTGTTAACGGAGCCACTTAGTTAACTTTGCTACCACTAGAGGGTGACCTTGCACCATGTAAAAAAAAAAAATATCAAGCGGTCTTCTTATCTAATGTTTTTTTTTTTTTTCTGTGAGAGGGTGCAGACTGTATGCTAAACAGTTAAACAGGAAGCTGGAACAGTTAAATGGCTTGCACCTGAGCACAAGATTCTAATTGCTTAACAGTGTTTTAATTGCTTCTTAACTGCTCGTTTTGATGTCACAATGCTCAATGTAAAATGAGTCTTGTTAAGAATGTAAATGTAAAAATTACTAATTGGGGATATTACAGGTGAAGTTGGATAAAAGAGAAATTGCCTGTATTATAGGTTATGCATTGCAGTGAGCTGTAACACATCAGGTAGCTAATGTTAACAATTGATGTTACATACAGTATAATACTGCATTGAGTTAGTTAACATAGCTAATGATTGCCAACAGTTTTGCTAGCAGTGCTACTTAGCTAATGTTTCTAAGAGGTTTTGCCAGCAGTGCTTACTGTCAGTACTGATGTGGTTGGTAGGTGGATCACAGTTCACAGTTTAGGATTGGTTTGACTAAACTGATATGAACAGGATCTGTAGTTCTAGGATGTCACAATGCTCAATGTTAAGTCTATGGAGAAAAAAAGTCCTTTATTTGTTAAAATGTATATAGTTTACAAAGATGAAAAATAATGTCTGTTGTGGTTTACTGTATTTCGAGGCTAGTAAATTACTAATGAATGATAAAAATGTTTCAGTGGTTGAACTGGTGGAAATGGTTGGAAATAGATAGTCATATTGCTGCAGCAACAGATGCTGATGGTTAATGATGTTAGTTCTGACATTGGTTGCTGAATCATCATTGTGGAAGCAGTCTCAAGGAAGTGGCAAGGGTACTTGTGGTGTTAATCAGGATGGTTATGGTGGTTGCTATGCTAATTACTAGGGTTAATCATGTTGGTTGCTATGTTAATTGCTGGGTCATCATTGTGGAAGTGGTTCCAAGGAAGTTGCAGGGGTACTTGAGGTGATTGCTGGGTCGTTATTTGGTTGGTTGTAGTGGTTGCTGTGCTGGTTGCTTGGTTAGTCAAGTTAATTGCTATGCTGGTTGCCAGGTTGTCATTGTGGAGAGGGTACTTGAGATGGTTGCTAGGCTGTTTCAGTAGTTGAACTGATAGAGATGCTTGCTCAAGCTGTGACACAATGTTGATGGTTAACAATGTTGTTTCCTCTGTTGGTGTTTGCGTCACATTGCTCTAACAGTGACATAATGTTGACAGTTACTTAACGAGTTGTTCGTTGTTTTAATCAACAATGTTGATGGTTGATGATGTTGGCTCCTATGTTAATAGGTTGCTAGGAAGTAGCAAGGGTACTTGAGGTGATTGCTAGGCTGTTATTAGGCCGGTATGGTGGTTGCTGTTTTGGTTGCTAGGTTAATCATGTTGTTTGCAATATTGATTGCTGGGTCATCATTGTGGAAGAGGATTCCAGGAAGTTGCAAGCATGCTTGAGGCTGTTGCTAGGCCATTGCTAGGATGGTTACAGTGGTTGTTATGCTGATTGCTAGGTTAGTCATGTTGGTTTCTAGGTTGTCGTTGTGAAAGAGGTAAGTAAGACATTGCTAGGGTAATTAAGGTGGTTGCTAGAGAAAGTTGATAAGTCACATACTGTTGACAATTGGTAAATTACTGGTTATTGTACTTAAAGGCTGATAAAATATTAATAACTTGCAAATTTTTTTAGCAGTTCATATGTTTGATAGTTTGATCAATTGAGGCTTTTCAGATGACATGTTGAGCCATAGTTATGTTTGTCATGTATGCCTTGGTAGGCAAAATGTCAAGCTGGTCAATAGAAGCCTCTGTTTTTATAGTGTATATCATCGTTTCTCCGCTGCCAACATGTCAAACCTTGATAAAAGTGAAAATTATGACAGACTAAGTGATTATTACTTTAGTCCAGAACGGTAGGCTGGACATACAAATTCAGGATAACCCTGAGATTTCTGATATCATGAGATATAATTTTCCCCTACTAAACAGTTTAAATTATCCATGTAGGATTGCTGCTTTTATTCTATTTAATTTGTGGGGAAACACTGGATAATATTTGTGTTCACCAGATAGGCTTGTGTTGTGTGTATATTTAGTGATAAGTTACATTAGCAACGTTGAGCTAATGCTCATTTATATTACTTATGCAACCTGCTATGCAATCTGTTCAAAACAAGTGTAATAACTACCTTAAAGTTCATAACTGACATGTGCTGCAATGTACAAAATAAGTATGGGTCTTTAAGTTCTGTAAGAAAGATTAACTACTGTCATGTGGTTAATTTAGCATAGGTTTTCCCAGGCATCACGTTTGTGGCTAATGCTAACATTAGCTGTCAAACGAATAATCTTCCCCACTGCAGTATGATACAAGCACACCACCAGCTTGACATAGGCTGCTAATATCTACCTTGTTTGTTGTTTCTTTGCTTATTTAAAAAATACAACCATAGAGAGCCCATATAGATTAATGGGGGACAATGAAGCTTACATTAACTCATAATTCCTATTCATATTCATTCTGACTATGCTAGCGCTTCTGCTTACCAGTGAGCATTATGACATAGTTAGGTGCAAAACCTCAATACAGACTGTAGAAAGGGCTGTGGAATGTAGAGAGAGGAGTAGGTAGCTAGGGAGACAGCAGTGGGAAATAGAATTCTTGTGGAATTTTAAAGTTCCAGTATTCATTTTCAATGGGACTTTTTCACTTGTTTATCAGACATTTAAAAAAATACAAACGGTAGAAAGGTGAAAAATAGATAGCACAAGTGTCCTAAATGAGACCTACGAAATGAAGGTTGAATGAAGTTTCTAGATGAAACTGTTTATTAGCTGTAACGTGCACATAAAACCTAGGAAAAACAAAAGTGAGAATAAAAAGCCTTTAGATTACAATACAGTGCATTGCTCTGCATGCACTGTAATAAGAATAAGAATAGTCTGAAGAACAGTATAGTGCATTTTCATGCTCTATAATACAAAAGGCATCCTTTTTAACCCAAAATAAGATTACTGCTGCCAACAGCTGGGTGTTAATCATGTTTTCATTCTCACTATGCAAAAAAAATGCAAAAGACTTGAACTGCAAGCCAACTATTTTAACATCTGGATGATGGAAGTTCACTTTTGTAACTTGTAACTTGTGAATGTGTCTGAGCGATACAGTGGCGGCGACAGGCGACTGACAACTAGCGATGCAATGAAGGCAGGCACCAAGATAAAATTATTTTAACTTTCAACAATGCGAGTGAAGCTATTACCAATACGAATGAAGGATAGCATTGATTGACAGTTAACTGAAATAACTGAAGTAACTAGAGATTTGCAATTTGAGAAAAAATGAAAACAACTAAATTGAGTGAACTGTAAGCAATGTAAATGTCACCCTTTGCGCAGGCGTGTGATTCTAGCTTATAAAGTGTTTCCCTCTGACACTTTAGTAGTGAATAGAAAAGAAACTGAAAACCTTGGTAAGGAGCCCACAAGCGAGTGTATGTCAGCAAGAAAGCGACATGCGATGTGCGAGTAGTAATACATGTAAATGGCCCTTTAGATCTTATAATCCTGCCGTGCAACAAACAACTTGGTATAGCAGTAGTGTTATGTAATAAATAAGTAATGAATATTCCCACATCTTTAATTATGAGAGACTCTCTGTGATGGTCTATTATGCGTCATTCAAACAACAATCAGATAATTCGTGCTTTGCTTTTGCACCTACATAATCACACCAGAATTGGACTCCTGCACAAACCGGCAGCCCAAGCTATATGGAGACTGTTGTACGGCGTGCGGCACACGTAAAAAATAGAACTCACTCTAATTTTTAGAGGACATTGTGGCCATGGCATGGTGCTGCTTGGTGTGAGCCATTCAGAACACACATGCAGTGTGCATGGTCTAATCTGTTAACATGCATTCTAAATGAATGCACTGACTGCAGTGTGAATGAGGTATTATATACAAATTCATGAGGGCAACTAATACATTTAGCTTTGAAATGTTCTGCCTTGTCTTTTTTCAGGCATTATTCAACTTTTACCACCTTTGTTAGCCCTGTCCAATATTTTTGAGACAGGCTGTCAATATCAAATTTGATATGACCATACAGTATAATATCAAAACAATAACAATAATAATAATATATATATTCAAAACAAAACAATACAATTTCAGTGTCAACATTTTGCACGTTGTCTTTGCACAATTTTCAATAAAATATATTGCTTGAATGTTTTGAAAATAGTACTTAATTTTTATTTACATTTTTTCAAAGTAACAACTTTTTAGGAACTGGGTTTGCATACATTGCAGCCCCCCACTCCACTCTACTCCACACCTTTTTATTTAGTGAGGATGCATTCTTGTGATAGGAGGGGCTGTGGGTAAAACCAGGACAGAATTATCAGATACAGAGAATGGTACTGGGTGATGATGTGTGGTTTTGGTAAGGTTATCAGAGTGAGGTCACAGTTTAATTTCATTTTACCCAGGAATGCACCAAATACTCACGCCACAAGAAGGATGATGACATCAAGCCAGTTCCATGGGTCATGAAGGAATGTGAACCTTCCATTGAGTCCTCTGGCTAGCACTTTTATAGTTACTTCAAAAGAATAGATCCCAATGAAAACATACCTGTGAAACCAAAATAAATGGATTTTGGAGTGTGTGTGTTAACCTCTTCGTTTCATAATATTCTTTTTTAGAGGAATGCATTGGCACACACTGTAGCTGATGTAACTGAAGCTTCAATTAAAAGATAATGGTTCTTGCAAGTGATTATAACTCTAACTTACTCCACAATGTTTCTCCATTCTGGAGGCTGGTCGCTCATCGTCATAAACAGGCAGTTGGTTAGGATAGTTACCATCATAAACATTCGGAACAATTTACATGAGAGTTAAGAAACACAGAGAGAGACTGTTTGATATTCCCCATAGCATCAATAAGTTACTGTTTAGATAGACAGATGCCACAATGGAGTTCCCATCTTTTTGATCTTCACATCTACATTCAAGTCGTGAGCTAAAGCTAACTTTTGTACAAATTACCAGACCATGGAAACAGAGCTATATTGAGAAACAAAGAAAGTAATTTTTCCCATGTCAACATGAACAGAAGGCATCCATTTTTGTAGTTTTGAAACTGATTCACATTTGTTGCTGAGATGTGTATCTATGTGCAAATGTACAGTGATAAGCAAACAGAAAGGATATGAATTTATGAAAATTTTAATGGCTGCTTGTCTGGTGATGCTGAAGGGGCTAAAAACGTGGCAAGCTGGTTCAGCGTTGAACCTGAAGATGGTACTCCCTTTGTTGATGACGATAAAGGTCTAAAAGAGAGATGATGATGAAATATTGATATGGTTAAAATAAGCATTAGTTATAAGCATTAGTTACAAACATGTTTCAGTGAAGGGAAAATTAGCCAATATTATTATAGAAGGCAAAATTACCTTCAAACTACTTACAGTATAGATTACAGATGGTTTCTTACATTTCCTGGTGTTGATGTACTGCTTTTTCTTTGTGTGTTCAATAGGTTTTCCCCTGTCAATTCACTTTACTACACATTAAATTATCTGTGGGATTTAAAATTTCCAATTTCTTCACATATGTGAATTCCATTGGCAAATGTCAAGTCAATTGGAAATTGGAAAAATATTGAGGCATTCAACACGTATTCTCCTAGCACTATATGTACACATACACAACATCTGACTTCTTCTTCTATTTTGAAACCCAGTTATTTTATCAGTATATGCCTCTGTCATTATTACCCTACAGTGGGTAACCAGTGCCATTAACCACATCAAGCCACCCCCTCTGACCTTCTGAGCTTGGTAGTAGGGATCCAGCTCCTCCAGTGGTATGTTCAGCATCTCTGGGGGTGGGTCTCCATAGATGAGGGGCAGGACTTTTCCAGCCTCTAGCTTGCTGAAGGGCTTAAGTTGGTTTTCTCCTGTAGTGGCATTGGCATTCACCTGTGTTTCCAACACGCGGCCCTCAGTGGCCACCAGCGACTCTGGCATGAGGCGACGGAACACTACAGTGGCATCAGCTGGGAGCAGGCCAGCTGTCTTCGCATTCTGCTTGATGAGAGATACCACCACACTGGGGTCTTTCAGTAATGCCCTGCAAAGGATGAAGTTAAAAGGCACTCAAACAGAAACATCCTCAACTGTCCAAATCAAATTGAAAGTTTAAAAAAAAAAAAAAAAAGATACAAATACCTTACAATTTTTGACAAAATTTCAATTTGTATGTATGCAATGTTAATGCATCCCAGGCTATCAAAGATGCTGGGTTTTAAATAAGCATTAATTGCAAGCTAGATGTTTCCTATGCTTTTTAGCCAAGAGGCTGCAGAGTCCATGATGTAGTCACAGGATAGCTTCTACTTTGCCTTGATACACCTTAAATGAGGTGGGGAAATGTTCCACTGAGTTTTTCACTGAACCGACGGTTGTCGGGATGGGGTGCCGATAACAATATGGGCTTTTTTGATAACTTTAGCCCCTTCTGGGGGAAGCTTGGACTTCTGAATCGAGACGGTATCCATCCCTCGCGGGGGGTGCTGAGCTCCTTTCTATGAACATTGGCCATCACTTAAACTCAGCCTGTCCCTGACAAACTAAAGTTTGGTCCAGGTGGCAGAATTACTGTCTTAAACAGTTCTCTGTCATCCTGCCATCAACCTAGCAGCAGACAGGGTCAAATAGGGAGAGTGTCTGCAACCAAAATGATCTCAAAGCGATCCAGTAGGGATATCAGTATCAGGATACCTTAATAACCTCAAAAAATAAAACCAGATGCAAACTGGAAAAGCACTCGGAGCAGGGACACTTTAACACCACCCAAGGCCACTGGGCTACAGTTTTTTTTTTCACAGTGGTCATCCTACTGGATTGGGCTCTCTCCATCAACATGGTTAACGACACCCGTGATTGGTTAAGGCCACCAGCTAAAGCCTGTGCGTTAAAGTGCCTCTGACTCAGAGAGCACAGACCTCCCCAAGGCACTACAGGTTCACTGACACAATACCAATTCTAGACGTTTTTTTGGATCATCACCAAAATGTAATCATCTTTTCTACCCACGTTGTTTGAAAATTTCATCAAAATTCGTGCACTACTTTTCGAGTTCTTTTGCACATAGACAAACAAATGGGCAGACAGACGCTGGCGAAAACATAACCTCCCTGACGGAGGTAATAAAAATTTAGCCAGAAATCGCAACTGAAATTTGGCTTACTACATATCTCCCACTAAATAAAGCTAAACTAAATCATTTTAATTACCACATACTGTCATTATGGCCTTGGAGGTGGGGTAGCCACAATTTCAACACGCCCCCCAATATGAATATATGTTTAAAGTTTAACTGCACCCCCTAACCACACCCATTTAATGTTTTTGAAAAGGCCTTCTGAGAAGAGCAGGGATCGTAAGGAACCCAAGGGGAGGGTTGGCTGAGAAGAGGATGGTGGGGGAGGCGGCCACTCAGTTCACTTCTAGTGCTTGCGTGTCATGCGCCAGGATTTACTTAACTACATAGTGGTATCATAGCTACATCTGGTTCAATGTTAGAACTTTTTGACCCATGCCAATGTTGGTCAATGATATTCACAATTGTATGCTAAAGTGCAGGTTAAAGAAAATAAAAAAACAGGGCTCAGGAATTTCTCCCAGCCTGGAGAACATTTAAAATGAAAATTCAAGCTAAATTGTTTCCATGTAATTTTAGACTGAGACATTTTGTCATCTACAGATCGAATATCACAAAACACTATGCAACGTTGTGTAATCAGCACGATCACACTCCACATCATTAGTGTAAAAAAAACTCTGAACGAGCCTGATTGCCGTTAGGTCGGTGGGCATGTATGTAGCCTATTATGTCAGTCTATTATAACTAACAGCATTATAAGGCTTAGTCTTAGCCATATTGTCGGTGAATGTATTGTCTCTGTTCAATGAAAGACAGGTGTCATCTTAAGTGGACTTTTAATAGGCTATTGTTTGAGAAATATAACACACTGCAATAGCCTCATTTATGTTACCTTCAGGTTGCAGGCTACATTTTGTCTGTCTGCCTATTCCTGTATAGCCTACTGTACAGTTCAAGAAGTGTTGGGGAAGATTTGCTTTCAATTTGTCAATCATTGGGTGAAATGTATGTCCAGATCAAAAGCTGCACATTTCAATTATGAATATCTGAATTATGCTCACCTCAAACAATTTCACAAATGTTGCAGGACAAAATAAAACTAGTTTTGATAATCATATCAAGCCTAGCCAAGGCTATTTCTCAGTGTGTAAGGCTTTTGTCATCAGATCATGCACTTTTCATATGCTTTTATTGCTCTATTCTTGTTGAGATTTGCATTTACATTTATGCATTTAGCAGACGTACAACTTGTCAACTATCAATTGTTCAGGGTCAGTCTCCCCTAGAGCAACTTAGGGTTAAGTGCCTTGCTCAAGGGCACAACAGTGGCAGCTGGGATTTGAACCCACAACTTTTTCAGACTATTTGCACGCTAGCCAGGTTCCTCAACCACTACGCCACCACCGCCCACCTAATGGCACTTTGGCATTTACCAGGCACTGTTGCATTTAGCCATATAAATAACATGAACCCTTTATAAGACTATTTCCGATTGTTGTCTTGTAATCTGTGTTGAATAGACCCATAAGTAGACTATTTGTCTTTCTATACGAAAAAAATTCTGGACCTGGGCCAAAAGTGCCAAGGGTATGCTGCTTTCATTTTAAAGTTTACCCAGAGCTGGGAGTCTGTCGATCTTTGATTAGAGCAGTCATTAGAGGTGGGGAGGTATTACATTGTGGTTTACTTTTGGGGTATGCTGTCGTCATTTTCGTCATCAAGTGTAGTGGTATAGTTGAAACTGTGGAGGGTACAGGGAGCTATTTTTCACATGTAAAATGCCACAAAATGCCATTTTTGTCTGGAAACATGATTTTTTGAAGATTAACCCTGGTATTAGTGTGTTTCACCCCATATAAATCAGCAGTATCAAAAAACATATTTTGGGGTGCAGTTACACTTTCAATCTTTTAACCTGATTCAACCAAACAGGAACTGTACTAAACCCTCACCAGTTATAACATGATATAGAACTCCAGGCCCCTACACTGAATTTAACAGAATTCTCTGACTTCCTGTCTTTACTTAATAATAAGCTTTGATTGTTACCTCAAAAATTTTGAGTTTTCCTTCACTCCGATGATACACTGAAGCCATCAAAATGCAAGTTCAAACAACTCTAATTGGTGCACTGGAAGAGGAGTTGAAATTGAATCCCATAATCCTTTGCTGAAATATATAATGCACTTTCATAATGAAGATTTTGTATTATATCTTATAGCATCATTTTGCAGTTTTGCCATGTGATAAGAGATAATTGAACAAACCATCATGGTGAGGTCTTTTAAAAAAATATAATACATATAATATATTTTATTTTATATTATATAATATATAATAATTCTTCATCAATATTTACATCTAAAATGAACTTGTTGTCAGATGTTAACTTACAGCAGACAGATGGGACAGCCATAAATCAAATCCACACAGCTTGCACATAACGTTAGCATTGTTTTGCTAACAACACGGTACTGTGACGTGTGATTCTGACTTTGGGACAAACAATTTCAGGGAGCCGTGCTGGAGCCAGCTTTCTGGCACCAGCACCAGTGATTGTTCAGTCGAAACATGCAGAACCAGATTGGGTTCTAGATTGGGCACCAGCACAGCACCAGCACTGGCACCGCGGAGCTGGAAACGAGCTAAATGTAAGATAGATTTCATATTCTAATAACATTGAGTAGCACTTGAATCACAGTTTGGGTTTAACTTCCAATTTGTTTATACATTCTGTGATGATGTCAATACAATCCACTTGCTCTAGAAAATACTCGTTGTAATAATTTTGGTCTTATTGACATAATTTTGTTAAGACATTAATTAAAATGTTTTAATAACTGACTGAACTACTGAAATCAAACAATCGTTAGCACAAATTTATTGAATGTGAAGTACTTAAGATTTTCAAAAACTTAGTTAGTTAGTGATAATCAGTTTCCACAAATATTTTGAGTTCACTGAACAGTTGAGGTTTACAGTACACACCTACACATCAAGATAACCACACCATTGACCTTGGAGTACAACTACCTCAACATCCTACACCAACTGACCACTACTTAATAACTCTAATAATTACATTTGACTATGTATCATTTAGCTCGATTTACTACTACACTCAAAGCAGAACTCCCCAAAACAACTACACAGCAAAAAAATCATTCTCTTCTCAAGTGATATACCATTAAAAAAAAGTACTCTCCTCAGATGCTACCAGCCAACCCTTTCGCTAAAAGACTTTGTATAGCACTGCACAACTGTTATAGTGTTTTGTTCCAACCCCAGATAAGCTTCTCCCTACCCCCCACACACACACCTCCCCAGTTGTTGACACCTGCCCCCCAGCGTGCAAAAATGGTAGTAAAATTCATATTTTTCACATTTTGGTGTATGTAAGTATTGTTTTTATGATTCATTTCTCTTTCATAATGAAGCATTTACACATGCTATATCTTGTTTTTTTCTGTCTAGGCTATCCAAATCTGGCAGAGTTTGATGTTTTACTACTTCCATATTCCTTACATAAGCCTTAGTATCAAGAAAAATATTTTATGTCCTATAATTTTCTATATCTCACCAAAGGAAGGCCAGTAGAAATATCTATTCATATGTGGATAGGGTGGGGTTTCTGGAATATGGCAATATAAGATGACCGTGACATACTGTTTGGCCTTACAGTTTACAAAAAAACATGTATTATTGACAGAATATTGTATTAATTTTAACATCCAATTGATATTCAAATTCATTCATGGCACAGAGAAGAATGGGGGTGCATCATAATACTCTCTATTGATGGCCAGGGTAGTGAAAATTTCTGCATGTTCCCTGGCTATATGAGAACAAAATCTGAGAACAACTTTTATTATGTAAAGGAAATAAATTATTTTGTGGTAGGAGTTGGAGACAATGCCAAAATTTGAGGTTTTCAAGACCGGATCACTCGGGCACTGCTAATCACAGCCCATTGAAATCCTGTTTATATTGATATGCCAATTCTTTGAGTTAAGAGATCATGGGATATTTCACCAAGATGGATGCAGAGCTGTATTAATACTGGTATTTTTGGTAACACTTTTGATAAGGGTACACATATTCACCATTAACTAGCAGCTAATTAACATGCAAATTAGTAACATACTATATAATATTTAGTTACATGCTAAATAATAAATAATATTTAGAAAAAATTGTCTATTCATAGGAAAACAAAACCAACAACTTGAAGTGCCTAATAGTGTCCAAATAAGTCCTAAATATGTCTTTTTGATTAAGAATAACTGCTCCTGAGAACTAGATGTGCTGCATAGCGGTACATGGTATGACCGCTGCAGTGTATTGAAATGTGGGAACCGTTGGTATGATGAGTTTGTGGTAGGTCAGTGTTGTGAGGTGAGAATTTGTGTGGAAATGACTTGCTAGAAGTGGGAATGGATGTGGGTTTTGAATGAATGACATTTTGTGTGTTTGTGTAGCGTGTAAGAGTCATTTGTGAAAGCATCATCTTTCTACAGTTGTAAAAAGTTTTTTATGGTATGTGGTGTGCTTTTAGAGGTCTTTGTGCTGATCGTGCATGACATCTTTTGTGCAGTTCCTACCTACTCAGCCCAACATATTCAATTCCAATTTTTGCATTTACACGTATCACTAGGTGGTGCTATGGTTCAAGTGATGTTTCTGGGCTGGATCGATACGCCTCTTTAACACCGGCATACTAACACAAAATTGTTGTCTTGGGCAAAATTTTTGACTAGTTATTTCACAAAAAGTTTTTAGGCAACGAGAAACATCGCCCCCTGTGACAAAATGTTACAAAATTTGGTGCATATGAAAAAGAAGTTGTTTAGAGTTTGCATGTCAACTTTAATCAAATTTGAGCAATTAGGTTGCAAAAATTTGGTTGCAAACTTTAGCTTTCCATAGATAATAGGCAAAATGACATTTTGTACAATTACAGCGCCCCCCATGGGCCAAATTTTATGCTATTTTCTGTGCTTTCAGAGGTCATTGTGCTGATCGCTCACAACATTTTTTTTTGCAGTTCCCACCTTCTCAGCCCAAGATATTGGCAATTCAAAATCCCAATTTTTGCATTTACCCATATCACTAGGTGGCGTTATGCTGCAAAGGAGTGTTTATGGGCTGAGGTGATAGGCCTCTTTAACATCGGCATACTAACACAAAATCATTGTCTTGGGCAAAATTTTCGACGAGTTATTTAACAAAAACTTTTTTTGGACACCTAGCTTCGCCACGAAACATCACCCCCTGTGACGAAATGTCACAAAATTTGGTGCACATGACAAGAAAGCTGTTTAGAGTTTGCATGTCAACTTTGACTAAATTTGAAGAATTAGAAGCCAAGATATGGACTTTTAAAGAATTTTAAGCTACGTTTTCAATTTTGATTGACATGTAACTTTGAAACTTTTTGTCAGCATTGTCTATAGATGACATATACCAAATTTCACGGAAATTGTTTTTATTGGAACTGGGCGTCGACCAATGTTTTCAATGCGTGAGATCAATGGATTTCAAGACAAAAATAATTTGGTTGCAAACTTCAGCGTTCCATAGATAATAGGCAAAATGACATTTTGTACAATTACAGCGCCTCCTATGGGCCAAATTTTATGGTACTTGCTGCGCTTACAGAGGTCATTGTGCTGATCGTACACAACAAATTTTGTGCAGTTCCCGCTTTCTCAGCCCAAGATATTGGCAATTCAAAATCTCAATTTTTGCAATTGGCGCTATGCTACAAAGGAGTGTTTATGGGCTGAGTCGATACTCCTCTATAACACCGACATATCACAAAAATTTCATGTTGTTGGGTGAAACGTTCATTGAGTTATTCAGCAAAAACTTTTGGCCATGTCGCCCTCTTTGACGGACACTGGCACAGCGGGGTGGCCCTTTGGGGCCAAAAGCTTCTAGTCGCTCACATCCTACTAGGACTACATACCTACAAAGATTCATGACCCTCAGCATTTCAGTGTCCCGGCAATCGTTGATGGAAAATCGGTGAAAAAACAAAAGTAAAAAAAAAGGGGGGAAAAACTGACAAAACCAATATGACCACTTTCGCTAGCTTCACTAGGAGTAGTCATAATAACTGTTCCTGTTGTACTACCACCTTATAAGCCCCTTACTAAGCAATGCATAGATATCATAGTTCATATACAACTAACTTACTTACTGTGAAAAAGCAATAAGTAGGAGTTTATTTTGGAGAAATTCTAGTTAATGGTTTACTATGGGTAGATTAAGATCATGTAGGCTAACTAATGTATTAATAAGTGACTTGTAATGACTAACAAATGGCTAGTATGTTATTAATCTGTAATCTAATAAATTGCTAGCTCGTGGTGAATATTTGTATCCTAATCTAAAGTGTTATCATATTTTTATATAAATTCAAAGCTTGTTTCCCGCGAACCGTTCATTACAGCAACTAGTGAGTAACACAGTCGGAAAGCTCGGGACATGCAGTTTCACGTGATATGAGCGTGGTATCTGTGTGATGAAAACTCCGCGGGTAATCTGACAGAGATGAATGGGTGTGAATTCGGGGGCAAGGTGTGGCCGTCGGTCTCAAGGGCTGTAATGTCTTGCGCGACAAAATCTAACAAATTTCCACAGTTGAAAGCCTGTTGATATAACAGTTTGCGATGGGAGGTTTGAATTGCGTGGTATAAATAACGCCAACCTGTTCTGGGCTACGACTTGGTTGTTGAAATAGCTCCGTCTTTTTTCTTTTTTGGTGGCATTGTCTAGGCTATCTACAATACAAAAAATAGGACAGCATGAGTTTAAATACAAAGATAATAGCAATGTTAAATTGCACCTGTTTCTGAGGATCTGCAGTAGGCTTTCACAGATAACTTATACTGTCAGCACAAAGCACGTAGGCCCTTCAATCTCTCCTTAGTGTCTCCTACTTGTCTCTATGAGTTTGCTTCATGAGAGGAAAACGTGAGCCTGCAGACCCTTTGTTTCAGCCAATAAAATTGCAGCACTGATAACCGTGTCGCTCTAGCTCTGAAATGTAGAGTGCTGACACGTCAAAAAAACAAAACGCGACCACTGAAATCATGCTGAGTTCGCAAAAAATATGTGAATAAATTTGTACCTTTATTATATAAAAATTAAATGCTAAATATTGGTAGGGACTATTTTGTCTTCCAAAATTATTGCTTGTGACATGTCCCTATGGTCCATATGCAAACCTACGCCCTTGATTTTGTTTACCCTATCCCAACTTCTTTTAAAATGCAAGAAGCCATTTTATTAAATAGTTTTTGTTTTTCATTTCACATGTTGACACACCTGTTTCCAAGATGCCATGTTGGCTACCGTTTCTGTTATCATTTTTGCTTGTTTGATATGGTGTAAATGTGTGCTACTTTTAATCAATAAAATAGGCCTACTTGCTGATTTTACAAAACAAAGCCATCATTTCATTGAACGACATAAATTGTGCAAACAATTTAGTTACCAAGCATACATTCTCTTAATACAAAATGGCACATCCCAACTTCTGCGACGTGTAGAGCACGCCATTTCGGAAACAGCTACTGTGTCCTTTTTGAGATCTGCAGATTACTAAACTGTGATTTTATTCACATTGCACATGGCATGTAGGCCTCCAGTTTCCATATTTACTGCATGCAACTTGTATGATAGGTGAGGCATAATACCACGCATGACTTCATTCCCCGAATGTATTTTGATCTACTTAAGACCACCGTTTCATTACAGACCAGACTCACTATACGCTCTGCGTGTTTATCGGTAATGCGCAATTTCACTTAGGGGAATGTTGTGGCAATCAGAGGAGCCGATGCTTCCTTTAAGAATAACCTAGGCCTATATCTCGCGTTTCTTATCAAAACAATGTCAAATGTAGGGGTGAGAGTTCCAACTACTACAACCTAATGCCGCTCCAAATAAACGTTCATATTTGTGTACTTACAGGTGATGAGGCCATAACTTCAGGTTTTTGCTCTTCCGTGCACTCCTGTTTCTTTCCCACGCATCCAATAATGGCACAGTCGGCGTAGACATTTTACATGTAATTTCTGACAGAATCTTCAAGAGAACTGAGTTAACGATTTAGATACAGTCGATTATGGGTTTGCCTCTGAGTTCATTCCCCGCCCCTAATCCAAAAACGCCCAGTTTGTTTTCGAGAGATAGGATTCTTCGCTGAGAAAATGTTGATTTCCCAATGTTGTTGAACAGAGGGGTCAGTAGGTGAACATTGGTAAAGTGGGACAACTGGTAAAGTGGGACAGTTAAGGTTCATCATCAATATCTTTAAGAGCCTATACTTTAACTGTTTAAAACTGGTTTTTAATTTTCCTCTGAGGTGTAAGGAGTTAATTATTAAAAGCATCATGAGTGTGATGTCATGCTAGGGAGCGTGGTCAGATTACATTCAATGGCAGGACCACGAGAAACAATAGTAAATGAAATGACATAGCAACCTGTGGTAAAAAATGTTAAGGGTCCCAAGGCTGAAATATTGATATTAACTCTAAAAAAATGTTTTCATCTGAAAAGTGACTTATTCAGCTAGCAGGAAGTTAAAAAATTATTATTTTCTGTGATGAAATATTTTAAGTAGGGGTAAATTTCCAACTGTCCCACTTTACCAGTGATAAACCCCCAAGCAGTTGCCAGCCTTACCTTTTGACAAACTGCGCCCCTGCTCATTCAGTGGTGCCTGGGGTGGCCACCAGCCATGAAAGGAGGACACTTGTGTCTAAAATAAGTACGGACACCTTTTGTGCAGTCCCCTAAATAATGCATTTATAAGTGTCAAAATTACACTTTTGGGGAGTTTTGGGGGAAATGTTGCAATTCGTATGGATAGCCTAGTAATTTGGACATGAAAATGGTTTACAACAAAGCTACATTGCACTTCACTTCAGGCAGAACACATTTTTGTAGGCGATGAAAAGCCTACAAGCCTATATTTGTTGTCCGATATCTTATAACACTTAATATACACCATCCATGCATTTGTTGTATGTGGAGATAATTTGGAGTATAATGTATTAACTTGTAGTTGATCTATGCAATGCTCCCGGCAGATTTCATCACAATTGATTGCTGTTAATACCTTGTTATCTATCCTTTCACATTCAGCATTTCCCCCTTAAAAGCAGGCGTGTTTGTGATGCAACTGCAATGTTTGTGCATGCATCTGCGCTTACTGTTGTTAGCCTTTGCATTGGGAATGCAGAAACAGTGACAGAGTTGCGTGAAGCACATGTCAAAAAGTGGGAAGAATGCTTAAAAATGAGGACACTATATGAGCTGAGGGCCAAACAGGCTCAATATAATACTGCACCCACAACACACAGACACACACACACACACACCAACGAAAACCTGCTTTGGTGCTGAATGTGAATTTCGAATGTTTGAAAATCTAGAGATAAGTCAGTGACTCCAACTCGGTGCCAACCACACGGCCTGTCCGGGCATCCAGCATCTCTCTTCCTTTATCACAATGGTGTCAGATTTGGAACACATGATGTCCAGATGTTACTGATTTTGAATTGCAAAGGAATTTATGATATGTCACAATGTATAGAAATTATGATACAATGAATATACATCTCACCAGATAAGCAGGAAATGTACCAGAAATTATGGCTTGGTTGAATGGTCTAAAACTACAAAATGTTTTTTCCAAGGTCATTCATCAGATTTCAGGTTAGGTGTATGTGAACTTATACCCAGAGTTTTGACCTCACAAATCCTCACTGGTATACACATATGCACGCGTATATATATATACACACACACACACAAACACAGTCTGAATGGCTGAAAAGCTGACTCACTCAACCTACAAACACACTTACACACACTTAAACATGCTCACAAACACACATGTACAGACAAGCCACACACACACACACACACACAGGCATACTAATACAACCTATGGCCTTACACACAGAAATTCATGTGCAGACTGTTCATTTAAGTCCTGTTTCATCACAAGATCGGACACAAAACATTAGTGCCTCGGATGCCTAAGATGACAGTGTGAGATAAGGATAGGGAGGCCACACATGTAGAGGTCTGCACATATATAAATGTACTTATTCACACCACACGCACATACACATACACAAACTTACTGTCTCTGTTTGTTTTGCTGTCACATGCACACATAGGCCTACACACACACTCACAGAGACTCACATGCAGACATATTAATCCACATGATCACTCAAAATACATCAGACTCAGTCACACAAATACACCCATAAACACACACACGGAGACACACACAAACACACACTAACATGTCACTCACAAAACAAAGACACACTGACTAACACACACATACACACACACTATTCACTCCAATCCAATCTATAGCATGGCCTGAATTTTAATTCTACAGATCACATGCTTATTGAATGGTGTTCTAGGATAACTCAACATTAATACAACTTATACTACTTTCTATACTACTCTTTACATTAGAATAGAGATTCTCAAAACCAGTTGATTGGTCAGGAAGCTAAAAGGATATTGGGTATTCTAATAAGAATGATAATGTCCAAGCCCCAAACTGCCTGCCCTGCATAGCACCACCAGCTTTGTGCGCTCTATTCAAATATCTGCTCAAAGTCCCCGGTCCAAACCCAGGAAACTAGCCAACTGAAACAAATTTCGGCAACTTGGGCAATTTTATTTTATTTTTATTTATTTTATTACTGCATTCATCAGGCAGTCATGGCATTTTAAACATACTCATCTCATTTGTACATTTGATAAATATATGACACCTGAGTGTATTGTTGGTCATCGTCATTGCTGCTAGCAGCTTTAATAAAGCTAAGTTTACATGCTGTAATTGTCATGGAGATTGCGGCAACTGGCAATGCAGCAACAAAAAGAATGAGGTCAATCACATGCATCTCGGCCTGTGGAGTCTGTTCAGGCATTAGATGTAGAAATGGTAGTGATGATGTTGAGTATGAAAAAGACATAGACAATGACTCCTAAAGCCTCTGACATTGTGACTGAGAAATAACTCAGTATAGTAGCCTATGTGAAATAAAAGAGATGGAGATGGACCTAGGAGCAAAACTGTAACATGGTCTACAGAAATCAAAATATGTTATTCTTCCTGGAAACTGCAAATTCTAGGGTATTGAAGAGAGGAACAATCAACTATCTTTGAAGGTGGGGTGTGCATTAGTGCTTTTGGGATGGGCAGTTTTTTCCATTTTGGACTTAATGAGCTTCAGTCAAGACCACTCAAACAGCCCCTCTCCATCCAATCAGACACAATGATGACACGTCTCAAAAAAATCAAGATGAATCGTACTCTTTCTGGATACAGATGTTTTGGGTCCCAGGGAATACATACAACATACTCTGTTGTATTCTGGGAAATGAGCCTACAAATGTGATATGAGAAAGGCCCTACTGTTTTATTCACATTCCATGTCTTCACATACATGTATGTGTGTGTGTGTGTGTAAGAGAGAGAGAGGAGAGAGAGTGAGAGAGAGCGAGAGAGAGACCATAACAAAGCAGTTGATGGAAGTGTCCTGGAGTGTTATGTTCCCCATCCACAATCACACAGTTTGGTCAGGGAGAGCCACGTGAGGGATTCCAGCCGCGTTGCACAAAGTGAAAAAATGTGAAAGCGTTTTGGTGCACCAAACTAGGAAGGTACCTAATTAATTTTATTGTAATTGAAAATTCTGTTAAATATTATATTTATATTGATATTATAAATATAAATAGGATTTTCTGTGTGTGTGTATGAGGGTTGGTTGCAATCTGTGTGACTGTGTCAGTATGTGTATCTGTGTGAGTGTGTGTATAGCTAGTTATTAGAGAAAATTCTAAACTTTATTATTACTCCATGGCTGACCGGTGATGTCCATCAGCTGCAGGGCCAGGGCCAACAACGCCTTCAGAGCTGGGGATGAAAATGGCCTGAGAACAGTGAGAGCCAACCTGTCCTGTGGGATCAAAAAAGCAAATCAAGAATACAAACATAAGATAAGCTGCCATTTTGAAGACAGCAGAGACACACAGAGCCTGTGGCAGAGCATTCAGACTATCACAGACACTCTCCCCATTTTTAACACCCGCAAGGCAGCAAGCCCAGACAATATCCCTGGTCATGTGCTGAAGGACTGCACAGAGAAGCTTAAGGATGTCTGGTGGGTCTCATTACCAAGAATGATGAGACCCACTACAGGAAGGAGGTCGACCTTCTGACCACATGGTGCAAAGACAACAACCTCCTGCTGAATGTCAACAAGACCAAGGAGATTGGTGATGACTTCCGGAACCCCTGACAAAACATCTACAAGGCAACATACATTACTTCTTGAAGCAACACAATGGAGTTTTTGGAGTAAACCTTGTGAACTACAAGATTTAGCAACAAGAAACTAACAACTAAAAGGTCTCTTTTTAGTTCTGCTTTAATATAGACCAATAACATACCACAAAATACAACATTTAGCAGTAGACATAGACATACAGAATACTACTGCAATGAACATAGCCTGCCAAGACATAAAGTCACAAGTATTCCTCTACATCATTACGATCTGCACCTGCATCTGCACCCTTGTCTCATATGCTACTGCATTTGGGTCTGGATTTCACTCGCATTACAGATTGAGCTGTGATATGTTCCAATAGGAGCACACACTCTGATATACACTGATACAAGATGTCCTCTCTCTCACACACATCTGCAGTTTGACAAATGTATTTCTGTTTCAGTCAGGAAACGCTGCAGCCAGTCTCATGAGTACATACATTATCACGGTGCTGGAGGAGTGGAGAACATCTGCTATCCCCAAACTCCAAACAAATAGGAGTTCTGGTCCACATTCCTTCCTGTTTCGTAATATCCAAGGGATTTTTTTCTATACTTTATATGTTTTTCTTAGGACTGTGAAGAAATTACAGGAAATGAGTGGGAAAGAGATGGGGAGTGGGTTTGCTCGTAACTCAAAAAACTTCAGTCCCTGCGAGAACTGTGTCGTAACCATCTGCATCTAGTACATTGTGAAACTCTTTTTGCCAGCTGTTGGCCTCATCCTTTCACATGCAATAAAGTCGAAGAATACAAGAAAAGAATGAGATCATGCTTCTTTTTGCAATCTTTCCACGTCTCTCACAGGCTCTTGCTTAGTGTTCGCTTTTTGTTAGAGTTAGCTTTTAGTGTTAGCTTTTGTGCTTGTGTTTTCTATGCTGTTAGGGTCAGGGGACTGAGATAAACATGGCAGAGGCTTGATTTGTGTAGCTTACTTGAGCTGAACTTCCTGCTTGATTCACTGACCGACCTGCTGGATTATCAGCACATCATAACCCACTTGTTGTCTTTTGACAAAGACAGACAGATTTTCATTGAAAATGGCTGGGTATTTCATGAATTTCATGTTACCATTCAGCCTATGAGGTTAGCATTTGCATGGCCTTTGCAATTACAAGTACAGATTTGTTGTCAGGTGACTGGTTGTTGATCTACTGTTTGTTGCTATATATAACTGTGTCGTCTTCAGCCAAGGTGGTTATGGAGATGGCATACCCATGTGAGAATGGAGACCACTGCACAGCAAAAACTGATCGGTAGACAGGGCTGCCTTCCTTCGAACGTGGTCAGCGGCACGTAGCCTTCTGCAGGCACAGTCTCCACATTTCACTGTCAACTTCACAGCCTCTGCTCCAGTTTGCCTCCACTCCACCTCCATGCCACACACAGCAAAAGAAGACGTCGCAGCTAAGCAGATGGAGGTGCCAGGTGGAGCTAGAGCATCATCTCGTTGGCAAACAGATCAGCATTATTTGAATAGAAGCGCTCTGTAAAAATGTAAAACTAATCTAAACTTTACAAACTGTTAGAGATGAACTTAAACCTAAACAAAAAGTAACAGATAATGAAAAGGCATGATTCAGCACAATGATAGAAAGGTGAATAATAGCAGAAAGGATGAAGACAAGAGTGGGAGCTGTGGTATCAGGCTGACATCGTCAATTCTCTCATCCAGCAGATCTCTTAACTTAACTTATTGTCATCAGTGACCATGCACCTGTATCTTTATCCCTGTCCTCCCAATCAGATTTCAAACCTACTAGGTGGCGCCTAAATACATCACTCCTAGAAGACAAAGGTTTCACCACAATAACCAGAAGACAGTGGGTATCCTTTCTGGAGATGAACGGCTCTCCAGAGATCTCCCCATCCACACTCTGGAGAAACAGGCAAGACCTAACTGAAAATTTAAAATTCAGCCTCAACGCCTCCCACTGAGATCGATGTAATTCCTTTGTCCACTTCCTTTACTGTCTATGAACTCACCGTAGTAGTATTTAATGTTGCCCGGCAACCACTTCCCCAAATGAACTATATTTTTTAGTGGAAGAATGGTTATTACAATATACTGTTTTGTTCTGTTTTTCACATTTGTGTGGCTGTATCAATGAAATCTTATCTTAAGATTAAGCCACTTGAGTACGTGGGTTTGAGCTGGATTTAGAACAGCTAAGGGAGTTTAATGGCAAAAACCCTTGGCCTCTCCTCTTATTGCTTAAGTGAGGGTGTCCTAGACCGCAGGTACAAACACCAAACTTTACACTCACAGCTTTTATGGGACACGTTTGCTGGGACAGATTTTTATGGGACAGGCTTGTGGGTTTTGCTGTGACTCACAAGGCAGTGTGGAGAAGTCTCCACAAGCAGCATCAGTTTCATCCAATAACGGCAAACAATGTCGAGCTTTAGCAATTAAGTTTAAAATAAGTAAATAGGCCTCTTCTCACCTTTAATTTGTTAGAATTAGAAACTGTCTACTGTCTAAAACTGTCTAACAATAGAAACTGTCATTTCTATTGAATGCATTTACTACTGCTGGTTCAAGTGTGAGGGGGTGTAGGCAAAACTGAAAGTTAAGCAGGCATAATATGATAGTCCTAATATTTTCCCTAATATTTTTGTGATCTACCTGGAAAGTAGCCTACCAAGGATCGACAGGGGTTGGCAACCCCTGCTTTTTTGATGTGTTTGATTTTGTGTTCAGTAAAATGGTTGTTGTGTTGTTGAACCTTTTTGTTGTTGAAGGGTTGTGTATGTGTTGTTCAGGAGTTGTTTGATAACCACTCAGGGGTTTTTTTGTGTGTTTTTTTTGTGTCATATGTGTTATTTAGGTTGCCTCCTTATCATTTAGGAGTTGCATATTGTTTTGGGTGTATTGTTCAAGAGTTCAAGAGGGATATTGTTCAAGAATTTAGATGTGTGTGTGTGTGTGTGTGTGTGTGTGTGTGTGTGTGTGTGTGTGAGAGAGAGAGAATATGTGTGTGTGTGTGTGTGTGTGTGTGTGTGTGTGTGTGTGTGTGTGTGTGTGTGTGTACAGGAGGTGTTTGCCTTTGCCCTGGACTTCCTGAAGTTGGAGCAGATTGAGCTGGGCAGTTCTTGCGGGAAGATTCTGAGTGAACTCATCTATAACATGAACAACAAGTTTTATGACAGTTGGTGAATACTGAGGGAGAGCAAGCATGAGGGAGACCACGCACACACACACACACACACACACACACACAAAAACACATACATCCCCAAGTTCACTGCCAAACACCACGCACTGTTATAGGATATATGTGCCCCCTGCTGGCAGTTGAAAATACAATATTATGCACATACCCCATTTGTTGTGCTGTACACAGCAGTTTGTGCGAGATTACACCCACTTCAACAGAACCAAAGACTGGGGAGATTACACCCGCTTCATGTAACAGAACCAAAGACTGGGGACTGTGCTGAACCAGGCTTTCCAGCACCCACACAGACTGGAGCCTACCTTCAAGGTAACACATGCATTCATGCAGCATGCCGTATGCATACTGTAGAAACACACTGGATGCACAATGACCCTCTCTGGCACCGCAGTCTATAAGATGACATTGAAAAAATTATAAATCAAGAATGAAAATGAAAAAACAATGTGACCAAATGTGACAAAAATATAACTGTACAGCACAAAAATATGATATAAAGGTATAGTGGTCCGTGTAATGCTTTGCAGTGCTTTGTTCCATTTGCAGACTTACATAACAACTTTGATTATCCAGTTTTTCAGACTAGTCAGCAAATTGATTTCTGTTGCTTGTTTTATTTTTGTATTGAGTATACTTGGGGTTTTCTGTTCAGAAGTTCAAAAAGTCAAACAATGTTTGTCAAATGTCTATATTCATTTTTTTTTTTTTTTTGCGCTTGAACTATGAGCGCTGGAGGTTACCGTGGACAGGTCCATTGTAGCCCAGAAGTTTTGGCTTAGCTGATGGCCGCTTTGCTTGTGAGGCTGAGGTCATTCATCACTGAGGTCATTCATCACCCTACTCATGTCATAGTAATAATTCAAAGGTATCTGCGTCTCTGTGGCAATAGCAGGCAGATCATCAGCTTTGCGAGAATTTGTTGTTGAACATGGGTAGCTTGTAGCCTATAGGCATGTTTACAGAGAGTTTTTGTTCATTTGCAGTGGGTGGTGGTTACGTACCTTTAGTAAAACCATTTATCAACCGAAGTTTCACTCTTACATAGTACCCAAATATCAGCGACATATAGCTAGACTCAACAAGCATCACTGTCTCTTTACCCCCCTTTAACACAATCCTGAGATAGAGATTGATTATGGGAGGGATTTCAACTGTGGCCTAACCTGTAGCCTATGGTTCAAAAAGCCTTTTGCAATGTTCATATCCCCAAAACATGAAAATATTACCCTGTATGACAACTATAAGAGTTGCCTAAGCCAAGCTGTTTATAAATCAATTTGCCAGAAGTGCAAGTGGCAAGTTAGACCTTGCAAAGGTCTGTAGCCTAAATATCGAGGCGGTCCCTCCTGACCTGCCAGGTTAAGTTGAACTGAGGATTTGAGCGATCCTCAATCCCCCACAGTTGGTCTGGTAGGCATATGCGCACTGTACGTCTCGAATTTACTTGGTGTACTATAAGCTGAATGGGACTTGATCCATCTATCAACTCCATCCATCTCATTTATACCTCTATGAATGGCAAGTGATGCCACCTGAACCAGGACATCTTAATGATTGGGACATCCCCTTGCAAGTATGGTTCAGTTCAACCACGATGCAGAAATTGAAAATTGGAATATTAACTTAATTTAACTTAATTTTTACATTTGTTTCAAATTCAGTATTTACCATAAAAAAAAAACCCACTTGAACAGCAGTAAAAGTAGAATATAACATAAATTATCTAATTGCTGAGTAGTCTGAAAGATGGATATTGGAAGTTTTGAGCCCATTTTTCTTTTTTTTCATGTGAATTCTGCAAATAGAACAAAGCACTGCAAAGCATTACACAGAGCTATAATGAATAATTAGTGTGTTAACTGCATAAGGTGACAGCAGCCCATGGACAAGGTGGTGTATGCAGATGTTTGGGAGTTCGGAGCCGCGCATCCATCAGCTCTTTGCTGCCAACTTCCTGCAGGGCATGTTTCAGGAGGAGATGAGCAACTGTCAGAGGATCCTAGATAAATGGAGAGAGTGTGTGTGTGTTTCTATGAATATCCCTGAACAGCTGTTAATACCGATAGTGCAACCTTGTCAGTCAGAGATTTTAGTGTAGGTATTGTTATTTGTGTGACTGTGTTGTGTTTTATGAGAAAGACTAGGATGTGTGTGGGTGTTTGTTTGCTTCTTGTATGTATGTGTCAACAATACTGTAGGTTGTATATGTTGTTGCTGGCATAATGGTGATGGTGAATGGTGGAGCAATGGTTAGGTCACTTGACTGACAATCAGTAACTCGGGCTCAATTCCCAAACCCATGTTGCCAGTTCATGTTGCTATGGATAGAATTCTGCAAAAAAGCTAAAAGTTTGCTAAATACCATTGAACTTTACTTTCATATATATATTCATATATCCAACTCCCATAGTTATCCAGTTGTTTGACCGCTCATATGTTTGTTTTGTTTGTTTAAATTCTTGTTGTTGTTGTTTGTGCAGTTGCACAGTGGGGGTGCTGAGTAAGAACATGCCTGTAGTGGCTGGCAACCTCAAATGGACTAAACCATTGGTTCTCAAACGGGGGTCCGGGAACCCCCAGGGGTCTGCAGCAGATTGCCAGGGGGTCCGTGAAAAATTTGTTATAGCATAAATATATATTTTGCTATAGCATATAATTTGCAAAGTATAAACTTGTCATATGGGGAGAAAAATACTAGAGATCAGTATAGAGCTCAGTCTCATTGTGTTCATTACTCCCACCAGCATAACATTAGTACCAAATCATGTAGGTATACTTTTAAAACTGCTCCTGTACTGTCACGTTTTGCCAAATGCAATAACATGCCTATTTAAAACTGTAGTGGTATTAGCAAAATATGTTTTTAGAATAGGAGTTCAAAAGCATCTGAAAGAGCAAATGGCGATAACCTTATATAGTTACATTTGTGTTGTGATTATGAGGGGTCCGTGAAAAAAAATTCCGTGCCATGAGGGGTCCCTGGCCCAATAAAGTTTGAGAACCCCTGGACTAAAAAGGTCAGAGAACGCATCCTTACCAACTGCAGCCACTTCTACCATCCTGCACGCACTGTGTGTGTGTGTGTATACATACTATATATGCTTTTATGCTGTGTTGCATGACAACATAGTCCAATCACCCCTCCTTAAACTCCCCTATTCCCTCAAACTCCTGTCTCCCCCTTTTGGTGATTTTCTGGAACAGTTTAGGCTCTCAATTTTCTAGAGGTTTGAAAGGACGAGCTTGTTCCACTTTGTTTTCAGTTCAGAGAAATGGTCCTGTGTATAATGACTGATGTATTCAGAAAATTAACAAAAGTTGTTGACATTTGACTTTTCCATTCTCTCAGGTGTACCAGAGACTGGAGAGTCTGGAGGAGGCAAAGAAAGGGTAAGTACAAAGTATTACAATACATTTTATAATGGGTAGTGTAACATTGCCCACTGCAACAATTTTTTAAATGTACCGTTTCTTTTTACATATTACCAAGCCATGTTTGCTGTTAATGATGTTAAAAATAACCCACTTTACACTAAATACTGTGCTAATGAGATTACATTTATTTGTTTTGCACCTTTCATTTCATACTTGGGTGATAAAAATCCTTCCATCCAGTTGTGTATTTCAACTAGTAATGGGTTTCAATAAAACACAGAGGGGTTACATGACAGTCCTTTTTAATATTTTATCACCAGCCCAAATTAAGCTATCAGATACAGAAACATGATACATCACATGATACATGCATGCCTGCAATATTCCATATACTATATTTCTGAGCAAATCAAATCATGTTCATACTGTTAAGGTGATCACATACAGGTGATCACAGTTTCACATACCAGATCCACCAAATTCTCTAACTAAAGCCCTTTTCACACTGGAACCCGACTGAAACTCACTGAGTGGCCAGTAACGTTCACTGATATGCTGACACAAAAGTCGCTGCAAACTGTATGGTTTCTAACCATGGTTTTTGACCATTCATTGTGGACCCACTTTTCTAATTCCACACACCTATATCCTAAAGTTTGAAACAATACTAATGATGGGAGTAATTGACTGATGACAACTGATAATTGATGATTTTTGTGCCAGCATTTCAGCGAACATTACTGACCACCCAGTTTAATGCGTTTTAGGAAAAATTGCAGCTGTGCACCTATGCCGCCATTCTGTCACTGAGGGGGTGCTACCGCAACAACTGAAAATTCTCAAAACAGAGGCATTCGTCAAAATTTTAATCTTAACCATTGTATTTCACCATAAACGATCAGATAACAAGGCTTTAAGTATAAAAAAACAAACTTGTCTTTTATGTCATACACTTTTCACTGACCTGCATGCAAGTTCTACATTTCACCTTTAAAGGACAAATCCTGTGTGTATTAATTAATATTCCTTTTGTTGACTGGTATTCCTGGGAGCTGTTTGTAGTTATGAATAAGAGAATTTGGTGCAATGTAGACTGAATTTGAGAAACAGCAGCCAACACTAACTGATGGGGGCATAGGAAAACAAAACTGAAACAAATTTTACTGTGTCAGTAAGTGTTGCATTTGGTCTACATTGCACCAAATTCTCTCATTCTCATACCAACTGACAGTTCTCAGATCCACAACCAGAAAGAGTCTTCATTCATTTCACTTTTTTTTAAGACAGCAGAGAGGCTAAAGCTTTCAGTCTGAATTTTCAACTGTGTCATACCACATCAATAAATCAATATTTTAAACTCATTTCTGGGAAAGAAAAAGAAATGTCTGATGGTGAGTTAAACCTTTTTGATGGAGCTATTCACATCTTTACATAATAAACAGTGTTTGTACATGTAACATGTGTCATTTTGAATTATATTGCAGTTGGCAGTACTCATTCATGAACCACAGATGTGATACAAATGGTCCATGAAAGATCCGTTAAACTACATGAAAGGTTCCAAGAGGTACTTCACAGGGTATTGTTCAGAGTCTATGCTCAATGTTTGGCAAGCAAAGAGGATCTTGTTGATGGCATCCTCTTTCCGTGCACTGAGGCATGATAGATTAAGGGTGGCAACAGGTGCAGTCTCATCCAACACATCGGTTATCATGCTGGATTTCACAAGACCTTTGTTTACCAAACTTTTCAGAATGACATCAAATGCCGGTGTCTTCTCCATGGCACGGTGGTGGTGTTTGATGGGAGTAGATATACCAACAAAGTATCCTCTTGGCTGAGGGGTCCAATTCAGAGGCTGTATGTTGCAGGCAATCAGAAAGGCCACTGTGAAAATATTAACACCATACACTTCTTTTATCCAAGTGGGAAGGAAGTTCCCCCCAGTGCGTGGATTGATTTCTATGAGTTTCGGTCCAAGATCAGTGAGTTTGAGGTCAACATTGTAGACTCCATTCTCCAGACCGCAGTATAGACAGCTCTGATAAGCAGCTGCCATTATCTGAGCCTCCTTCTCCGGGCTGACACCAGAGGGCATGAGGTGAGAGGAACTAATGAAGTATGGCAACACAGAAGGACCACAGCGGGACACAAAGGCCAAGAGCAGTCTTCCTTTGAATATTGCCAGGTCCACCACATACTTGTCACCTCCAATGTACTCCATAATCATTGGACTGGATCCAAAGCCAGCAGTAGGATCCAAGGTTTGGAGGGTCGTAATTTCTTTGATATATTCTTCACACTGTAGGGCATTTTCCACCAGTTTCACAGAAACAGAGCCAGCTCCATACTCTTGCTTCACCACAGCAGGGAATCCAAAGGCTTCTGCAATTCTTGCCAGATCAGTGAGATCCTCAAAGTTTTTAGAGCGGACAGCATACTGCCTGGGGGCAGGGAGGTGACACCAGCTCTGATCAGTGGATGCCAGATGCCTCTGGGTTTGGCTTTTCCTCTTAGCAATGGAGATGGCCTCCACTGTATCTCCAGGCAAGCCCAGTCTGGCCCTCACCAGAGCACAGAGAATTGTGTTTTTGCAGATAAATGTTAAACAACCATCTGCTTGCAGACCCCTCTTTTCCAGCATAGCCACAATGTTCTCGGCATGGACTTCATCTTGTGTGTGGTCCATGTAATTGTAGACCAAATATTCTGAAACATATTCAGATGCTGGATGGTTCTCGGTGTAGCAGATAAGGATACTCTGGTGAGAAAAAACATCAGTAAAATTTAAAATTGTTTTTTTGCACATATACATCATCAACAAATAACAATAACTTCCAACATTGTCAAGTTCACAAACAAATTCTTAAAGGTGCCAAAGAATCGATGAATGGCATATTTTTCCTTGTTCTCTGACGTTAAAATAAAACCTCTTCAACTTGAAATTGATCAAGAATAAGATTAAAGCCTATTTACAACCTTATATTTAGGCTAGGGATTGAAACGGTCTGTTTTGGCTAAACGGCGCCCTCTTTAGCAGCCACAGGCGAACTATCGTTGATTTACATACAGTAAGGCTGTCTTCAGATTCAGATTTCTAAGTTGAAGATTTACATATGAAAGAGGGAACAACTGTATTTTCTACAGCTCACCAGACAAACACAACCTCTTTTTTTTCAACAAAGCCAATGTAATAATGTCTTTTCCATTTTATGTCCCCTTGAAAAATAGTGCCATGCATATTTCACTTATGTACCTTAATGTTATGCTGTTTGGCCGAGACAAAGATTCCACGTTTTTTTGATGCCCCTGCTCCAATAAAGAGCAGAGTTTTTCCAGCCAGGATGGAACAGTGTGTGTGATGACATATGGTCTGTAGCAGGGGCTCAGTGAAAGAGGTTGAATGCTGAGGATGGAGAAGACCACTCAGAGTGTTGACCATTCCTTTTGTAACATTTTTTATGCCTAAGAGGAAAGGCTGCAACTCACCACCTTCCACCTTCCCCACAGAAAACTCAACCCCTGAAAAGAAATGTTGAAATGTGGGTAACACTTTAGATTAAGGTACACATATTCACCATTAACTAACAGCAAACAAATAACATGCTAGCCATTTGTTAGTCATTACAAATCACTTATTAATAATTTATTCTACATGAGCATGAGCAATAGACCATTAACTAAGAATTTCTCCAACATAAACTCCTAATTACTGTTTATAAGTAGTTAGTAGATTAGCTGTTGTATATGAATTATGATTTTAATATGCCTTGGTTAGTATGGGGCTTATAAGGCAGTAGTCCAACAGGAACAGTTATTCTCCCTCAGTAATACTAGAAATAATAAGAAGTAATACTTCTAGTAATACTAGAAGTAATAGAAAGGATGGTTTATTCATAGGATCAAAACCCATAACTACAATTACCTAATAGTGTCAAAATAAGTCCTAATTATGTCTTTTTGATCAAGAATAACTGTTCCTGAGAATAACTGTTCCTGTTTTACTACAATCTTATGAGCCCCTTACTGAGCAAAGTATATTCAGATTCAAAATTCATATGCTACAACTAAGTGACTTGTAATGACTAACAAATTACTTGTATGTTATTGATTAGTATGCTAAATATATGATTATTATAATTATGGGGTTAACACACTATTACTAAAAGAATAAAATAAATTTTAATATATAGTACTATTACAGGTTTTCTTAATATGAAACCCAAATGAAATTTGAAAGAAGTAGCTGTATGATTTTACATTTCATAAAGAGAGTGATGGTTGAAATAAGTAGTGATATAAATGATGATGAAAGAAATAAAACAGAAGATGAAAAGGGTATTATGTTAATTTCTGTAAACATTACATTTAATTATGTCTTTCAGTAGACTAAATACTTGTGATGTATGCACCTATCAGATCTGTCTTTGCATGAGGTCCTCCCCTGTCCCTCTCCTCTAACTCTGACTGGTGGTCCATAATAGTCTGCAAGGCTAACTTTGCCCATTTCTCAAGGGAGGAAATGATGTCATCAGGCTGAGACAAGCCCCAGTCTCTTAATGTTTCCTCCAGGCTCTGCAGTACCCTGGGGCCTGTTCTTGGATGGGTCTCTGCTTTGTCCACCCAACTCAGCATCTTGAAGACATCATGGGAGAAGACCAAAGAAAACATGGTTTTATGATAAGTTTCATTCAGAGTTCACTCAACCAAACCTGTTCAATGTCAACTGAAGTGGTTAAAGGCCGTGGTATACAACCACGTACACAGGCATACGTGGTACACCCTTGGCATATGCAACGTTCAGGCACATCGTCCTGACCTCACAAGTCCTGACCTTTAGCTCAGGGAAGATCACCTTTGGGTTGGGATTTTCACTCAGAGACCCGTGAGGAAGTAGAAGTAGTAAATAATTTTTAACACAATTACTGCTGTATATTATATATTTACATTTTATGTACAATTCAGCTAAATTTCAGAGACACACATCAGCAAACATGTCTCTGACAATTTATTTTAGCCTAACTAAACAAATATTTAGGCTAACTGTTAACAAAGAGGTTCGTGCGAGGTTGTTGTTCAGCCATATTGTTCCAAGGTAGCCTAATCTCATGAACGCACTGTGTCATGAAACCTGGAATTGTTTCATTAGTCCATTTCCAACGTGTCCGAACACAACGTTAGTGCCCAAGTACTCCGGCCTAAGGGCACAACCTATGCAAAGCAATCACTGCGACAGGCAAGCCAACAGCAATTAAAAGGCAGACTTCTTATCTGCAATAGGCATATAAGGAGAGCAAGGCCTCAGCTTAACCCTGTTTTTAGTATGCTGAATTTTTGGAGAAGTCCCTTATTATTTCTCTGTCATTTAAAAAAGAATGCACAAAATGAATACAACAGGCCTCTTAAGTTCTAACCTGTGGTTGTAACTATAACACTGCAATAACAAAACAGTTATCTGGTTATGCTGGCTAGTGTGAAGCCCTAGATGTTACAACCTTACCATTGTGAAGTATCTACAGTCTCCAAGCAATTGATGAATGTGCTAATCATAGTCCATGACTTCCTATAACATGCGGTCACCACTGTCTCTGTCTGTAACTGTGAACTCTGTCTTCCTAGCTGCAAACTTTTATGACTGCCAAACCTAGTTCAGTCAAGTTTTCAAAGTAAAGTGCTAGTTTATTAACATTGACTCCCTGTGGAGTGGTTCCATATGCGCAGTGTACGCACACCCACACAATTTGGAATGCACACAGCTCACAGACATACACACACATACATACTACATATATATATCATACAGTTATGTTCACACCTGTTTACTTGCAGCGTGTGTGTGTGTGTTCATTCAGTCATGCATTTAGCAGACGCTCTTATCCAAAGCGACTTACATTTTCTCAACTATCAATTGTTCAGGGATATTCTCCCCTAGAGCAACTTAGGGTTAAGTGCACAACTGCTCAAGGGCACAATGGTGGCAGTTGGGATTCGAACCCACAACTTTTCAGGCTACTTGCACGCTAGCCAGTGTGTGTGTGTGTGTGTGTGTGTGTGTGTGTGCATAGACACTATGCAGTATGAACGCCAGTTACTAGTGTATACCTGAATCACTTGAGTCTGGTCATCTGGTGTTCGACACACAGTAACACTGATATGAAGGAAGAGCTTCGCCCTTATCACTGTGGGATCTAAATAAGAGATAAATAATTAAAAAAAGGAACACTCCTAATTTTCACTGAAGACCTGATTTTTTTTTATTGTAGACTTGAAGAGCCTACAGTTAGCATTACCTAAGAATTAGCATTACCTTTGAATAGTGTGTTCTTAACCATAGTTCTTTGTAGAGGTTGAATGGAGGTGTAACAGGCTCTCAGCAGAATGGCCTCACCCTCCCTCATCTGTGGAACCAGAGCAGCTACAGCTTTCAGCAAACCCTCTTTGTCCTCTCGACTCATAACAGCAGCACTTTCTGGAGAGCCCCAGCCAGAGGTGGAGACCTGGACCAATACCTAAACCAGGCAACAAGTTTTGTTTCTGATTATGTACTCCAGTACAGCAGAGAGTACACATACACAGCATAAATTACTCATTCTGTTTAATAGAACTTACTTTGTCAGAACCTTGCAGCTCTGGCTGTTGCAGAAAGTCACTGATGACCTTCTCCATAGATTCCTGCAGATCCTCCTTCTCCTGTGTAGCGTGGAGCATGAGGGAAGGGTGTGAGAAGCCTAACCCCACTAGAGGGCGATAGGAGAGGGCCAGCATAGGAGGGAGAGGGGCCCCTTTTCCTGCTAAGAGCTGGTAGTTCAACAGAACATCCTCAGTGAGGGTATTGAGTTGGGGAGAACCGCAGGTTGGACAGTCTAGCCCTTCCCCTACAGAGGGGCCCACAGAGCCATCTTCTAGGAGGTAAGTCACCCGACAGGGAGAACTGAAAGTGTCCAGGTATGTGTAGCCCCCGGCCTCAAAAGTCACAGCCTTCAGGACGAACAGGGAGAACAGGTCTGGTTGGGTGTTGGAGGGGGATCTGCACACCCAGGAGGAGCACAGGCAGAGCATCATTCGACCTGAGAACAAAAGCCACCAAAGTTTACATTTTCGACCTGATACCGATGCCACAACCTTGAGTATCTGGCAGACTCAACTTGATGCCATCCCCAATAAAGGAAATAGAAATGCACGCCAGCCAATCTGAAAGCATTCTGTAAGACGTTCATGGTAATAGTACAAAGAGTAAGAGTTCAAAGGCAGTTACCTGGACATCGCTTGCCACCAGCCAACAAAAGAGGCAAGAATTTATCAGGAGCTGCCATGACACAGATCACTATGCCACACATGTCATCTGCGACAAAAAAGATGACATCTAATACATTTACTGTGGTACAGGTGCATGTTGTGTATTTCATACATTTACGAAAATTACGAAAATCTTTGTTTGTGTACATCTGTCAGAGGTTAGTAATTGACACAATTTTATAATAGTAGAAACAGTAATGAGAAATGTAGGTTGGTACTACTGCATTTTGTCTTTAAAATGCCATCTTGCCATACAAATGGCTAAACGTCATTCTTTTCAAATAGAAGAACCAGAGGTACACACAATAAATGTGATAGTATCAGTGAATGTAATGAAACGTGACACTTTTACACACATATACACATAAACTACATATGCATGTTCTTTAGTATGAGTATATAAAAGTGTTGTTACCTTTAGGATTTAAATTACGGTCCCTTGTCTTGGGAAGCGCAAGTTCATGTAATATTTGCTGTAAATCCAAGTAGCTTCCGGGCAAGAAGCCTTTGGCTTTCTTTGAACTGTCCATGATGTACACAGACTGAAAAATATATGTCGTCTGAGGCAGACAGTGCTAGAGCTTAATCTTAATCTTAAATGTCACAGCCTCCCCTTAAATCTTAAATGTCAGGCCCCATCCCTCAGCCCTTGCCCACTATTTAGCATTTTCAAGTGCTTATGGGTGGAGTTTCTATCAGAGCTGTGTCCAACGCCCACTACACCTCTGATTACAGTTACTTTACAGTTCACTTTTTATTGAAATATCTATAGCTCTGCCATGGTGTTTAAATAGCACATCTATGTATCTCAACCGCGCCTTTATCTAATGTTCATTTCCACTTGCATCTCTATGTAGAGAACACTCTACAGGTGTTTGGCTCATCTGTGATAAACCTTTGCACCTGCCAGCACACATCTGTGTGAGTTTGTGGCAGCTCCACATTCCTGAACTGAGAATTCCCACAACTTGTTCTTGCACACGGCTGTGGCAGCTCCACATTCCTGAACTGAGAATTCCCACAACTTGTTCTTGAATCTCAACCGTGCCTTTATCTAATGTTCATTTCCACTTTCATCTCCATAAAGAGAATACTCTGGTGTTTGACTCATCTGTTAAGAGCCTTCGCACCTGCAAAAACAGGTCTTTGTGAATTCCTGAACAGAGAATTCCCATAACTTGTTCTTGCATCTCAACTGTTCTTTTCGCTCATAAAAAAATAACCGCAGTTTCATAGCGGGGGGTCATAGCCTATTTTATGCGACGATTACGATTATAGTATATTATCTAATATAGTATATATATTATAACGATTGAGGTGATTGTCAAGGAGTTTAAGGCAGCTAATAGGCTAACACTTCCCTGTGCTGGTTCTGGTCATATTAAAATGTTGTTAGATGTTGTTAATGTGCCACGACCAAAATTCCCAGATAGCAAAATATTTATGGCCCACATTTGGCCCAAAACTGGCTTGCCAACTTGGCAAAGTTTTGGCATGGCACACGGCCCTATTTTGGCCCAAAATAGGAATGCCAAAATAATAACCAAAGCAGGCCAAAATCAACCCTAAACCTGCCAAAACCCCATAATGGAACTCCAAAAAAGGCTCCAAAATGGAGCTCCAAAAAAGCCATAACTGCCCCAGAAAACTCCCAAATTCCACATTCCAGCCAAAGAGTAGCCAAATGTTACCCAGAATGGAAGCATAAATATGCCAAATGATGGCTTGCTTGCTTATTTATTTATTTTATTTATATTAAATTATATTATATATATAAATTATTTATTTATCTATCTAGCTATCTAGCTATCCTAGCACTCTATGCTCATAAGGTTATGTTAAATGAACTATGTCCTAGTGTCCTATGCTAATAAGGTTTTATTGTTAAATGTATATGGCATGTGTCTATTTGTAGAAAAAAAAACAAGATTCAGTTTCACTGTAATTAATTTTTTATTAATTCATATTGATTTTTTTATGTATTCCTTTTTTAAGAAACTCACTGCCATGTGTAGAAGGCATCCGTTCCTTCCTCTCCCCTTCCCTATCCCTAGCCCCGTAAAACCAATTGCTGCTGTGATGTTTGCGCCCGTGACAGCGATACATGTGGGGTTTCTTCTCACGGCAGCTGAAAGTGACAGCACACAGACAACTGAATTACTCAATTTGTTATATAAGTAACCACAACACCCTCCAGAATTACTGGAACACTTGGTTGAATAATGATGTAGTACCCAGGGGCGGAGCTATGGGCGGGGCAATCGCCCCTGAGCCCAGGGCTTTTTCCCGTCTGCTAAGCGGCCCCATCCATCGCAGACGGGCCTTTCATATTAATGAACATTCATTCTCACGTGCAATTCCTGCGGTCAATGTACTCATTTCAAAACCATGTACAAAGAACGGCAGCGCCAAGCTTTATATACCAAGACATTGTATTGATTGTGTTGCTGACGGTGGGTATTTGGAAGCCTGTTTTTTTCCATGTATCATTCTTTGTAAACATCACTACAATGAACCTAAATATAATAACGATTGTAGTTTTAAAACTTAGCTACATTGTCCCTTTGTGATACGTATATTTCTGTTTGAGTATGTAGTTATTACAGAGTAATTTGTCTTTTAAAAGTGTAATGCATTCTGGGTCATCATCTGCAGCGCGTACTTGCCACTTGTAGCAAGCCAGCCAGCTCAAACAGTGCCGGTCCCAAGCCCGGATTAATGGGGAGGGTCGGCGTAAAAAAATGCTATCACTGACATAGCGAGTCATGGGGTGGGGGGTGTTAAGGGGGCCCGATCGTGACGTTTTGCCCCTGGGCCTTGTCTCCAATTGTTCCGCCAGTGGTAGTACCTGTTAAACTGCATACAGTTAAAACACCGTGCCCACCTCCTAAACTTTAAGTTTGGAGTTTAAATCTGAACTGTTTCCGCGCATACACATCGAAACTAAGAAAAATCGAAACTACCGTTTGAATATCCGCATGAAAACCTTGCCCTGTTTTGTGTGTAGTGGTGTAGTTACTGGTAATATTTGAAGAAAGCAAAGTGCACTTACCTTCTTCAGTGATTACGCTGGAGAAACTGAAGTAGGAGGGCGTCTTTCTCACACTAATGAGGTTGAAAATTCCCGGACATTGATCAGTCTTTTGGCTTGCCATAAAGATGCCAAAATGCAACCCGAGTAGTCACGATGCTGTCCCGCTCTTCACCCAATCTTCGGGTTGACTTGACATATGCCATAACTCAGCCATATGATGACTTACCACTGGCGCCTTTTGATGTATTATGGTAAGCCATAATCACACCACAATGAAGCCAAATGCCAGGATTTTGGCAAACCAGACATATGCCATACCTCAGCTGTGTCACTGGCGCCTTTTAGTATTTTTTGGTAAACCATAACCATGCCAAAGTTTGGCCAAAGCCTAAATGTTGTGCCAAAATAATAATAAAAAAATGCCAGATGTGTCCCAAACCACAGCCAAAATGTTTGCTATCTGGGTTCTGTGAAAATTGTTTTTTTTTCTACAAGACTATTTATTTTTAAGCGATTTGCAACAAATTACTACTGATATGCATCGAAATGTTGTACAATAATCTAGAGACTGTGTGATTATTTGATATTCACCACCACAAAATCTATAGCTGCACAATTTGCGAAATTGCGTGTCTAGGTTTCCAGTCAACTTATTCGCATTTCATATTAGCATAATAAAAATTCGGCTCAAGACTCTCCATCAACTGTTTTATGTGAGTAAAAAATGAACATTAGGCTAAAGCGGCGTCTTCCATACAGTTGTCGGATCAAAACGTAATGCTGCCAGGACGTCTATGGACAGAAACAATAAGCGAATTCGCCTGTTTCCGTCGACTTCGCATTGTCTTGTTCGCATCAAGAGTTAATCCACCCCTCTCAAGCGAATCAAATTTATATTTGCATAGGAGACTGGTGCGACTTTGCAGGTGTTTCCAACAAGGATTTCATATTCGCATAATTTAAACGCACATTAACAAGTTGGATGGAAACCCGGCTAATGCCCAAACCTGGCCTCGACCGTCCATTAGCTGACACTAGTTCCACTAGCTGAGTTGCCAAGACATACAAATGTCGCTTTTTGTTTGCTTTATCAAGAAAAAGGTGTGCCTGCTGTCAGTTGTTGTATATTTGCCGCGTTGCTTGATACAAATGGGAGTTCTGTTTTTGACCTCTCATGGGCTACAGTCTACAAATCAAGGGCATAGGTTTGCATATGGACCATAGGCACATGTCACAACCAATGTTTTGGGAAGACAAAATGGCCCCTACCAATATTTAGCATTTTATTCTTATACAACAAAGATACACATTTATTCACATTGAGGCAAAGCATCAATGAGCAAGCTACGTGTGTGTGCTGACAATGTAAGTGGTATTCAAACTCATTTTCTCCTATTTTTTGCATGGTAGATAGCCTAGACAATGTAGTGGAAAATCTTCCACAAGCTCACCCCAATGTGTGAGCAGTTGAGACCAAAGTGGTTGCTGACAAAGACTTCTCTTTATTCACAAAACCAACAGAGCATATGCATAGACAATTGTCAAGCAATAAACTGAATGCATTGGCAATGTAAAGAAGATTCACTGCAGTGAAGGCTGGCTGTTCCTTCAGGAGAGTTGCGCAGGTCTGAATTTCCTCCAGCACTCCCCCAGCTTTTATAGCAAACCAAGCCCTGGAAATCTTTCCATTATCCTTACATCATGATGGACCTCTTAGCCAATCAGAACCATGCACAGAAACAATAGGAATCATCCTCCCCCAGTGATCAATGTAAATTAACTGCTGGTACCCCTGTGGCTGGGTAGAACCTTTTGTTTGTATTTACATTGCAAAGACCTTACCTCAGATAGATTTGGAATGTATTTCTGTATGTTATGAAATGTGAATGTATTCATGTTTGGTATAATTTTTATTGTGTCAGTACAAGGAGTGTAATAATCAAAGTGTATGACTTGTCAGAACAACCTATATGTAACATTTCTGAATCTTGGTGTATACGTACAACTAGATAGCCACTTGACAATGCTAACTGCCATAGGTGTGTCCTTGGGCCATTAGACAGAGCGACGCCAGGTAAAGAACCAATCACCTTCCATTGTGCTTCCTTCAACTGTAACTAACTGTAGCTAACTGTATGCAATACAGTAACTGTTACTGTAAACTGTAACCGAGGGGGTTAAGTGTATTTAAGTGAAACACTTTCATTGTTTAGTTAGATTTAATGGTGGATGCTTTCGGGCTAAAACCCTTATGTCTCCCTTGACGTGCGCCATTGTAACGATTAAACCTGTTTCCTGAAGTTCCGAAGTCTTCCACCAGCCTGCAATTCTTCCTACAAACTGGAAGCTATTAATACATGGCCTTCAGTTTACTTTGAACCATGTAATCAGATAGCCATTAAATCTTCTTGATTCAATACATGGCCCTCAAACTACATGGCCTTCAAACTACATGGTCTTCAAAAGCTCATTTGATACACACACACACAGCTCCATGGAGCTCCAGCTCCATGTGAAATACATTTAGATCCTTAAACTAATACTCACTTTCAAAACCAAACAAGTGGAGAGTGGGTAAACACTTGTTATTAACATAAGCAATAGGAACATGCTTTCAACAATACATGTTCTATTGTAGTTACAAAAGAGGGGATCTTGAAGACATGTAAGACACACACACACACACACACATGCACATTCTCTCATCCACCTCCATGTTCTCGGAGCCATGCACTAATGAGGTACAAAGACATAAATCATGTCCTCCCTTCCAACTGTATGAGCTCAAGGCCCCTCCTCTGACTCTGTCCTTCTACCAGTCTACAACTACTGTCTTTTTAGGGGTGTAACGCAACCATATTCTACTTCACATTTACCTTAATTTATCATATTATATATGTTAACCAAGATTCACCACAACAACGCCACCAAAAAAGAAAAAAGACAGAGCTATTTCAACACCCAAGTGGTAGCCCAGAACAGGCTGACATTATTTAGCTATACCACGCAATGCAACCTATCATAGCAAAGTATTATATCAACAGTCTTTATACTGTGAAGAACTGTTAGACTTTATGGGGTGTTAACTTGGCCTACAGCAGCGTTTCTCAAACTGTGAGACGCGGACACATGACCAGATAGGCGCAAAACGTTACAACCCTTGAGACCGACAGCCACACCGTGCCCCAAATTCACATCCATTCTTCACTGTCAGATTACTTGAGGAGTTTTCATCACACAGATACCACGCTCATATCACGTGAAACTGCACAACCCAGTCTTCCAACTGTTACTCGCCAGTTGCTGTGATGAACAGTTCGTGAGAAAAATAGCTTTGAATTTCCATAAAAATAGCAATATTAATACAGCTCTGCATCCATCTCATACTCATATCTCATGATCTCTCAACTCAAACAATTGGCATAGGCAGCTGTATAATAATATAAACAGGAGAACCCACTGATTTCAATGCTCTATGATTAGCAGTGCCCAAGTAATCCGGTCTTGAAATCACATCAAATTTCTGCATTGTCTCCAACCCCCACCACAAAATAATCTATTTCCTTTCCATATTAAAAGTTGTTCTCAGATTTTGTTCTCATATAGCCAGTGCACATGTGAAAATGTGATTTCAGTACCCTGGCTAGCAATAGAGAGATTATGATGCCGCATACGTTTTATTTTCTATATATAATGTATTTATCAAACTTTGTCCTGTCTTTGAGTCAACTCCGACTGTATTTGTTTTTTTAATCCTAAATCTGGCAAATCATGAAAAACTGTATACCTGAGGGCCCCTTATACACTTACTGCTTTTGGAGGATGTAAAAATAGCACAGGTGGAATTGTAAAATTTCATTTTCTAAAATATTTTGAACAATGTTGATGTGATGTTGAATGTTGAATGATGAATGTTCATGTGTCAACACCATCATCCAATTGTAATAATCTTAATTATCAAGAAGAAATATTGGCATTTTAGCTTAGGTTATGGAGTCATCTGTCTACCGAGGAAAAGCAAGATGCCATCAGTGGTCAAGTATTGAATAAGATGAAAAAAATAACCATTTTGTCTACTCCGTCGGGCATCAATGCCATCAGATTTTAATCAAATCCATCACATAAAAATGGCAATTTCTGTCAAAATTCAAGGAATTTAAAATGACTAAGAATGCCTTTTTGGATGCTTTTTGTTGATGTCCCTACTGATTGAGTTGAAAGGTCCCTCTAAAAACAAATTTTGTAATGGATAACGAAAATGAAAAACCAAATGAATTTCCAATGCTCCAGTGTCCCCTTCTGCAGTTCTTTGTCAACAGTCATGTTTGTCAACTCAAATAAGTTTGATATATTAAACACCAGCTGAACTACATGTAACAATGTCTTATTTGCATATGGACTAAAATTATATACTGTAGGCTTATGTTTATTTCTAATATGGAATGTACAAAATCAAACAATTTCAAAATTGGGTTTTCCAAAGTCAAAAAAAATCACAACAGAAATGTACAAAATGCATTTTCACTATTTTATTCTGCTAAAGACCTCCATTTATTACATCCCTAAGGGTTTAACGCTGTTGTTGGATTGATCAAATAAGAAAAAATGAGGTTTGAAGTACCAGATGGAGTTGACACAAATCATATTATGACGTGAACAAAAGTTTAAAGTTTTAAACCTGTTCCTTTACATGGTTTGTTAGCTGAGACTTGTGTTTATACGTGTATCTATTCAAAATTCATGAATCATTACTTTAAAAAATAGTTTTGTCCTTCTCAAGAATGCCTGATAGATGTTCTTGTTGAGTCATGAGTAGGCAAGCGCCTATTCCGCAATTGTGTTCTAACATTCTCATATTAAGAGGTTAGATATATCTGAAAGACAGCAGATTTGATACAGGGATCATTAATCTCTTCAACTCTAGAAAAATACCGGGGACATGACATCGGTGTCCTCAGTGGTAGCTACGGCCATGATTGAGCCCCTGCTACAGACCATATGTCATCACACACACTGCTCCAAACCGTCTGGAAAAACACTGCTTTTTATCAGAGTTGGGCCATCAAAAAAACTTAGAGCCTTTGTTAAATCGAAACAGTATGGCATAAAGGTAGGATACTTAAATCAATTCCAAATGTTAATATTGCAGATAAAGAAACATTTTCCAATATTTTGTTCTTCACACCTTCATATTTATAATCTTACCATAAAGTGTCCTGGTCAGCTTTGAAGAGAATCATCCAGCTCAACAGTCTATCAGAAACCAAATATTTGATCTATGCCCTCTTGGATCACACAGAAGATGAAGTCCAAGCTGACAACATTGTGGCCATGCTGGAAAAGAAGGGTTTGCAAGTTGATGGCTGCTTGACAATAATTTGTGAAAGGACAATTCGCTGTGCTCTGGTGAGGACCAAACTGGGCCTGCCTGGAGATACAGTGGAGGCCAAACCCCGAGGCATTTGGCATCTATTGATCAGAGTTTGTGTCACCTCCCAGTCACTGGACAGTTTGCTGTGAAACTGGTGGAAAATTCTCAACCGTGTGAAGACTTGGTTCGTTCTTGGTACAAAAATTTTGGCCCTGTGGGAACAGATGATGTGCATGGCTTAAACGAGTGGTGCATCCCAAGTTTTTCACTGTTAACATTCAAATTCACACTCAGCATGGCCAGAGCATGCAAAAAAAGTTGGTTTCATTGAGAGGTGTGTGGGGTGCACTCTGACCCAATTTGGCCCACGGCCTCCTTCTTCCAAGTGTTCCAAGTGCATTTCCTTTCAATGTTTGACCTAGGCCTATAAAACAACAGGGTAATGTTTTTTTTCTGCATATTAATGTTTTAAGGGCCAATAAATAACATTTTATATAGTCACCATAGACGCATTTGTATTTGCATGAATACCCTCCTTACCCACCCCCTTCCATTATGCCGTTCTTCATTAGTGCGTTTTACTTAATGCCCTCTGGTGCCAGTCTGGAGAGGGAGGCCCAAATGGTAGCAGCTGCCTATCAGAGCTGCCTACACTGTGGTCTGGAGAATGAAATCTACAGTGTTGACCTCAAACTCACTGATCCACACACTGGGGGAACTTCCTTCCCACTTGAATAAAGGAAGTGTATGGTGTTTATATCGTCACAGTGACCTTTCTGATTGCCTCCTCAGCCAAGAGGATACTTTGTTAGTATATCTAGTCCCATCAAACACCACTACCACACCAAGGAGAAGACATCGGCATTTGATGTCATTCTGATGAGTTTAGTAGACAAAGGTATAGTGAGATCCAGCATGATGTTTTGGATGAGACTGCACCCATTGCCACCCTTAATCTCAAGCTTCACTACACAGAGAAAGGATGGATCAGCTTCCCAAATGCTGAGTATAAACTGAAGCTTACCCTGTGAAGTTGTCATGTAGCTTTTCATGATATTATATTACTGAGCAGAAATTATACTTCCTGTGTCGATGACAGTCTTCAAGGCTTTATGTGACATAAATTAGTTTGATATGCACTCCACAACTGAAAGCTGCAAGAGGTATACATGTAAATTATGGAATGGTGGGAATGATTCAAATCCTACAACACCTCCATGAAGAGTCTGTTACAGTCAAAGTGAGTTCTGTCACTATATGGACTGCTTAACGCAAACTTCCACAATATTTCAAGGTAGTCTAACTTTCAGTAATTTCTGGAATTTTTAATATCGTTGACGATGTGATATACGTTAAACAAGTTTACATAGTACATTACTATACACTCTAACAATGACAAACAAACAAATAAATAAACAATGTTTTAACACATTTTAAATGCCACTGGACAATAGACAACCTCTGCCACCCCATCAGCTATGGCTTGAGGTAGAGATGCATGGCTGATCTAGATTACATCTTTATGCTTCCTGCTACTAATTTGCCACATGAAGGGTAAAGTCCCAGAAGATGTCCTCCTCCTCCTCTTCAGCTTCCCCATACTCACTCCATGGTATATCATTCACCTGTCAGCCAAAAAAAACATCTTAGGTCTCTCAACAAGAAGCACATACAGACTGTGACATAGCAGATTGTGACATAGCTGTAATAAACACAATCTAGAGTCTCAAAAATTTAATTTATGTTCAACCAGAGTTATCGAGGAAAAAGAAGCTTAGGGCTGGTTTTCCAAAGCCTTCTCAATGCTAAGTTGTTCTTAACTTCTACCTTAACTTCTACCTTATGACATGATTACCGACATATTCGTAGCTTAAGTATATCAACTGTAAGTCAGACTTTCATTAGAGTGGCCTGGACCACTTCTAAGCTTTACCTTAACACACTTTTTAGCATAAACACATGTTTTACAGCTTTAAAAAATGTTACATTGGTCTCAAGACTTGTGTACTTACTACCATGGAGGATCTGATATGGTTGTGTTGCATTTTATGCTTTCTTTTATAAAAAGTAAAAAACGCCAAAATAAATAAATTTGCTTGTTTTTCAAACCCTCTAAAATGCATACATATCATCTATACACGTCACGAGAAATGACCAAGGGTGCACCTTTTTGAAACCTCTCAAGATTGGGGATCATATCAAATGTATGATGAGCAGAATCCATCGGCAAGAAAACACACAAAAAAAACAAAATAGAGAATGAAACCGGCAACACTCAAGAACAAGAGTGAACACTGGAGTGACATTTCCCAAATGGAAGGAGTTACTGAGGGAAAAGAACTTCCAACAAGTTGCTGAAGTGTTCTGCTTTCTTCTCGACAGGTTATTCAAACAAACTAAACTGAAAGTTTTTATTTCCCGAAAGCTTAGTAGGGCCAAGCATCCGCTCCGCATCAGGCTTTCATCACTCTGAAGTTATTCCACGATAATCTGGCAGAACGTTATCCCTTGCACAGTAATTACATACATTCATGAAGATGGTGCTGTGTATGATGTATCTGTAGCCGATATCATGAGATGGCAGTTCTGCAAAGTGAATAGAAAAGGTGCAGAAAGGCTAACTATCCATCTTATTAGTTGTCATTGCTTATTAGCATTACAAAACAAGCAAAACCTAATGGAACGCTAACTATGGATGAAAAATTTCAAGGTTGCATGCCCTTTACCTCGAATGAAACGATCGTATGAAATCTATGAAGAAAATAGAATACTATTTTTACCGTCTTGTAGCCTACCTGACATTGGGCTGTTCTTACAGTGTCAAGGGAAACATTGACGCAACTTGGCCCTAATTTACTAAATGAAACTAGCGCAAGTTTGAGCGCAGGAATCATCTTAACACCTTCAAAGGAAGGAATGAAAGTAGGGGTTGCTGATACAGCCCTACCGTGCAAAATTATTTCACAACAAAATTACGACTTACGATATATATTTTTATCGATATGATCTGTCCCGCAATCCTGGATGCATTATCAATCCTGGATCCTGGCTACGTTTAGGAAAGGCGGCAAATGCACAGGGGTAGTTTCCCATATAGGCTATGGCCTATTTCATGAATATAACTCAACAATTCTCTGACAGGAATGCTGCGCTGTGATCCCCTAACTTGAAATCATCTGTAGTGCAGTAAAAGAACTGTCTGCATCTAGAGTCTACAGTGTATACCATGTCCTGACTTCACGTGAATTTGAGCGCAAATAGCCTACCACTCATTCTAGCTCACGTTCAGACTAAATACCAAGTTTTGCGTGGGAATGAACATGTGCACAGTTTTTCTGTTGTACAATAGTTTCGTAAATGAGGGCCCTTATGCCCAGAGTGCAGTATACCACCTCACCACTAGATGGAAGACATTCTCAGACATAGAAGCTTTAAATCAGATGGTTCATACCTTTATGATTCCTTCAACCTTATCATCCGGGAGAATTTCATCTGGATCAGTTCTACACTCAACTGCCACTTTCCCATTGCCTTCAAACGCAGAGGGAGAAAAAATTTCAACATAACAGCATCAAAGAGTTAAATCCACTAATGTTCACACAGCTTCTGTTCCTGGCTACCTCTGACCAAGGCCAGTCTCTTGAAAAAAATGCTGTGCTAAAATTATGATAATAGGATATGAGAACTGGAACACACTCAAAGAGATATTGTTAAGCAACTGATTAACAGATATAACATCAACAGAAGCATCATACATAACACTTATCAAAAGCTATCAGTATAACATATAGCACATACTTTGAGCCATCTAAACAGTACGTGCAGACAGGACATGAATGACCCACCCAGAACAATCAGAAGGACTTTCTCAAAGGCATTCACCACCGCTTTGTCTCTGGCCCACTTCTGGAGTTTTCCCCTCTTCCGAAGGACATCCTCAGGACCTGAATGAGACAGTGGTTTAGACACAGCACCTTCCACCACAGTATTCAGAGGCTATGTCCCTCTAAAAAGTACTGTCCAACCTCACAACAATGAGATAACTTTAGAGACTCAACAAAAATAAGTCAGTATTTCTTCCCAGCTCCCATAGATTTTATATGGCCTGTCTGGAATACGGCTTGTCTGAGTTTTTTGTCAGTTTCCGCATAGAACACAGTTAATTTACATGCAAGTAGCACTACCATGACATAGTGGCTCCAGGACCTCAGTCCCATGTTATCAAATAAGACAGTTCACTTAATAAGAAATATGCTTTCCAACCATTATGAAAAAAGCATAACCCAAACTTTAAGGGGCAACCCTCGATAAATCTCTTTCACAATAAATGCAGAGACCAAATTTCCCTCAAGAGTATACACTTATGTACATAAATATATATGCTATATAAATCATAATCAAAGTAATAATCTTACTAATCATCATAATAGTCATCATTATAGTTTTGGCCATAATTTAGCAGCCAGTGTTTCCAAACACTCACGCTCATCCCCATCCAGGGACTCTTCTGTGACTCCAATGCCCCGGCAGCTTGTCCCGTACTGGTGGAAGGTCACCTCCACCATACAGCCATATTTCAGACATAGCTCATGGTTACCACCATCACCTTTCAGCAAGCCATCAATGCTAGTCCTAGCTCTGTTACAACTGGAGAAGTCCTTTATCTAATCCAAAAGACAACAGGCTTCAGTAAACAGGAGAGCATGGTAGGCAGAAAATCACTGCGAACAAGTAATGTTTAAGCAAAACTCCACCACAGTGGGATCACAAACTAAGAACATAATTTGCTCTTACTGTGAGGATCTGTGTGGACCACCCATTGAAGCCAATGTAGTGATTGGCTAGTTCCTGGCACTTGGCGTGGCTAAGAGGTTTGGGATTGAGGTGGAATGCTGAATTCACTTTGGTGCTCAGCCGGACCTGAAGCAATGTGAGGTAAAGTGATAAATATTCATATGTTAAATCCGTAAACATCTAAGGTTAGTCAAATTTTGAATTTTGAAATGTATCACATTGGCCTACACTTCAGACACACTCATCCGCAGCCATCATCTTAAAACGTAGGCCAACACTGTGGCTAGCTCTATTGTTAGATGTAGGCTACATCTAGCAGCGTTAGGCAAGGGCGATGAAACCAAATGAATTTACTTTAACAGGTGAGCGCTGGAAGAGGCAGGTCTTGTCTGTGGCCCTTTGCGCTTTAGACGCTTGCGTTGCGGAGTAAAACTTCACCACTGCATAGAACCCTGGCTCGGCTAATGCGGCGTTGGGACACACCTTCACAAGGTACAGAGCCCCGAAAGCGGAGAAGACATTCCAAATACCTTCCTATTCATTTAAAAACAGAGAACTGTAAGGTCTTCTGTCCTCCCGAGGAAGACAGTGTATGCATAAGACAACTGTCATGAGGCTAATAGGCTACTTCTACGTTCTGGTGAACACACTTACATAAACATAGGCTTCCGAATGATCCGGGAGAATATCCCATACGAAAAGTGTTTTGTTGTTCTCTGTTGGCACGCGAAATTCTGTAACATCTACCTCTAATTCCATTTTTGAACAGAGGTCTAAAACAGTTCTTTGTTAGCACACAATATTCTACCAGTTGCAAAGCATTTAAAACAATGTTCAACAAAACGCTTCGCGTTTGGCAAGCGTTTCATGTTAGCCTAATAATGAGCATAGGGGTTTACACCAATGTGAGAGAACACTTTGAATATTACTTCCGTGACGCCTCCGCGGGTGCACTTCCCGCTGCCTAAAGCAGAGCATCTGCCTACAGTCTTCGTAACAGTACGGAGCACCAGAAGGGTCATAACATTTTCCAGTTTTCTCCGTTTTTATATAGCCTGTAGTGTATATTCCTTCGTCTGCGTTTTTTGAATTCCGTCTGAACTTATTTTGTGCTGGTGAGGCATAGACAATATTTTAAAACATTTTTAAGATAGCTTGATAGTTTTGTGATACGTCTATTCCTTGGTCTGAGATAGTGGTAACATACACTAACATATGTAACATACTGACATGACAATTGTTCCTACCAATATTTTAGCGAATTCATTTGCACTATCTTTTGCACTATGGGTGAAGTCATGCTAATCACGAATAATAGGCTATCCAATTTAGACACGCTGTGTTAGCTGAAACTGAGAGGGGGTCTCTGAAAGCTGACTAGAAATGTTCAAGTGCGCGGTTAAGTTCTTTTTACTTAATGCTGTCAGAGCGTGGTCTCCTCAAGACAGGGCATTCAGAGACTGGACTACTGCTCCCGCTGATCTTCAGCATTTTGCTGGTGACTTTCTGCGTTGTAGCCTAAATATCTTGACGCTTTTCAAGTCTAACGTATTGAGTGTGAGAGAAACGCAATTGACAGATCTCACGCTCATTGAGAGATTTCACGCTCATTTTTCGTCTGCTCCATGTCCTCCCATGTAGAATTATAATGACTAAAAGAGACTGAAGCAGAAAACAATTTCTGTGATTTTTGTAATCTGCTGAAGCCTAATAGTTTACTAGCCACCTCACCACGTCTGGCATGCACCAAGCAGCGCTACTTTGCATAAATCATGCATGTCGTAAATAAAATAGCTTTTGCATCACAATATTTTCTTATGTATTAATGTTTGATGGAGAAAAACTTAACCGTGAAGAAGCCCGTGCTGTCTCTGACATTATTCAGGTAAAGTATAATATAGTAAGCCATACACAGTTGAAATAAAATAACCCTATGTGTGCGATGGAAGGTTTACACGTTTTCATGAGCTCTTGATAATAAAATATCAACAAGACTACATATATAAAATGTAGGGTTTTCCCTGCAAACTAATCTACAGTATAGGCCTATGCATGATCAGCAGCCTATGGCTGAAGCCTGTTGGTTCCTATTCAAAAAGGTGTCTTCCAGTTTTTATGTCGGCCTATTTCAAAATGTTTAAAAGACACAGGCACCTATTTTAGTGTGTTATCACAAGAGCAATGACATCTGAATTTACACACTGAATGTAAATATGAATCTCCCTTTCTCTCTCTCTCTCTCTGTGTATGTGTGTGTGTGTGTGTGTGTGTGTGTGTCTGTGTGTGTAATTGATAATCTCTCCTGTATTTTTGAATGAAATGCTTCACATTAAAGTATGTCTGTTGTTCAAATGAAAATCCATTAAAGGACAAATTTGTTTGTTTTCATTTATGCTTAAAGCCTTGTTTTCTGATCGTTTATGATGAAACACAATGGTTACGACTGAAATTTTGAAGAATGCCTTGCTTGGCTATGTCTTCCTGGCACTTACACTGATTATCATCTCCCTACAGTGCTAGTCTGGATTTGATTCCATTAAGCTCATTGTCTCAGGAGGCATTTTAATCTGTCTAATCAGTGAACAGTGGGAGGCATTGTGAATGCAGAGCTAGAGCTATCAGTCAAGGCAAGCGATCAGCCAGGGGCTGATCCTGTCTTTTTAAACTTAAACACCTCAAGCAAGCAATTGAATCTCACTAGCGATGTGGAGAGTTGGCACACAGAAGAATTCTCAATGGCACGCTAGCAGCAGCCATTGTTTTTACACTTTAGAAAAAGTTCGGCCGTCTCATCTGCTAATGAACAGCCATTGGTTGTTGTAGCGTCTTTTGTAGTGTGACAGACTGTAATGCTCCCTACTGGCTTTAAACATTTTTCCACGAGACTAGTGCAGCAGTTGTGCCAAAGATCGTTCATCAGGTTGCGCAAGTTGACCCAACGGTTTGGGCATTCGGACATATCCCTCTTGACAGAGCTCAAAATGACTGTCAAAGTTAGGAGTGATAAGAACTGGTTCAAGGAACAAAAACGAACCGAATCATTGTTCTTATGCGGTAAATGATTGCATTTCCCCTTATGCAAGTCAGCCTGTAGCACATTTTCATGCATGAAATTTAGAATGATTAATTCACTGATTGAATTATAATTTTAGATTCTTCTAAAAATGACATCAACATGTCCTAAATTGCTGCTTTGCATAGTGAATGGATTCAACATATTTTCATATTGGAAATGTGGCGCCATAAAATGTGTAGTTAAAAACAATTAACCCATTGATTGGCACACAAACGAACAAGACCATTTCTTATTGGCAGTACATGCCAGAAAGGTTGCCGACCCCTGTTGTAGGTTACGGTTAAGCTAATGTTGTCTATAGGCCTACATATTGTCTAGCTTTGTGGAAGTAGGCTACATAAAAGATGTTTAACAAAATAAAACGGAACGAAACGAAATCTCATAATTACATAAGGTGCACGGATGCAGAACAAGATATTGTGGACAACGCACTTCTGTGGGATCTCTTTTGCCTTCTGTGGGATCTCTTTTGAGAAAGAATGTTCTGCATTCCCGTCCGAGGCTGCAACATAGCCCATCATTCAAATGTTTAATGTACAACATTTGTATGTAAATGTAATGTAAAAGTTTTTGGCGAAGGCCCCAGTCTATGGCGCGGTGGGGAAGGCGCCTAAGCTTCAGTATGTTAGTCAGGTCTTTATAAAGCCGGTGAAAGCAGGTGATTGGGCAGGTAATGAATGACGCAACGTTTGAGTGTCCCTGGTAGAACTGTCGCTAAACCTTTAATTTCTTGTTAGAGATTTAATTATTTTATTTGAAATGATGAAACATCATATTTAATTTAAAAAGCCAAATTTTGTAAGAATAGTAGGCCTTCTTTTGTAGTTTTGGAATCTGGGGACGCTTTGGGGGTGGTGAAATTGAAGATTTGTACAGATGCCTACTTGCATGCCGATTGTTTTGGCTGTTCGGTGGTCTCCATTCTCACATGGGTGGGCCAAGTGATGCCATCTCCATAACCACTTTGGCTGAGGACGATAGCCTATCCCATACGCGAAGTCACTCCTCCGTCCCGACTTTCAAAGCAGCCACGGCCTCTAGAAGGTGCTGGATACAAACTGACTAACCACGTCTGGGTCCGTAGGCTACATGGAGCCTGATCCCACATGGACTAATGCCCGTTTAATTGCTTTTGTTTTAGAGGTGTCGTTCTTTTTCTCTTTTATTGAGCTAATGGCCTACTCTAATTTATACAACTTTACTACAAGTATTTCAATGAATGTGAGAAATAAACGCCTTGATCCTTGTTCCTCGAGACTGGAGGGGACCATTGGAAGGGAAGGCTATCACATGATTTTGCAAAGCTGGCACACCCTGTTTATCAAGACAATCAAGACATTTATCAAGACCATCATGCTCCTGATATCATGGAGTGACATTGTTGTGAGTTTTTTCTTGATTGCTAAGTTCTTCAAAGCAACCGAAGTCCACCCCCAGGAAATAATGCTGCAGCTGATTTTATATCAGTAACGTAACAGTACAGACTTACCGTGGAGAAGTGGGAGTCTCTTCAAGGCTAGTCATCTCAAGTTCCATGATTTTTCTCCTAATTTATGTTGCGTGCACCCACGTTTTTGTATCGTGTTCTAAATTTGCATATTACCAACTTACTCTTATCTCCTTAATTAGCATATGAACAATCAAATGAAAAAAATACAGAACATGTTTATGTATCAACCTTTTTATGCAGAATTCCATCCCATTCCCTGTAAAGTGACTCCGCCTGTAGATGGAGCTGTTTACCCACAATTGAACCTAATTCTCTCAGTTTACATTTACATTTACATTTAGGCATTTAGCAGACGCTTTTATCCAAAGCGACTTACAAAAGAGGATAACATTCAAGCTACAACACAATGAACTAACAAGGAGTGCATATTGCTAACATAGAATCTGCGCTGTTTTAAGTTGAAAGTGCAATAGTGTAACACAATGTAGAGAAATTAAATTATTAAGTGCATTCTCAAAGTTTACACCAGGAGATATTCTTGGAAGAGCTTAGTCTTCACGAGTTTCTTGAAGGTGGAGAGGGTATCAGTTGATCTGGTAGCACTTGGGAGGTCATTCCACCAGCGCGGAACCAGATATGAGAAGAGTCATGTTCCTACCACTGTCAAGAGTCTCAGTTCCTACCACTGACCTTGGCTCCTCCCTGGGCCTCTTTGGTTAGTAGTTTCTAACACATAATCATGTTGCTGTCCTCCAGAGTCTCCTAATTAGCCAAGACACTCCATTCCTTTCCCATTAGATCTGAACATCCATAGGGAGAGCCGGGTCGAAAGCCACACAAGTCTGACATGTCAAATTTCGTCAGTGTGTTCAGCGCACAAGACTTACCAATGTACCAATCCCGGGAACGCTCGTGACGTGACGTTCCCGCGAACCTTTTTTTTGAGTCCAATAGGCCTATGTAAAAATCTTACGTGCGGTAATTTTTTTGAAATCACAAATTGTGTTTCACGCAATAATAGTATGACAATCCAACAGATTAATTAATACTTAAATATGTCCTAAAGTGTGCAATGTCAAGGTTTTGAGGTTTAGAAGCAAAATAGGTTTAATGTCAGTAGTCGCTGTCAAAACCAATGACTGTATATCTACAGTCGTGCGGGACATTTGAAACAGGTGTTTCAATAATTCCGACCAATGACTGTAGCCTATATATAACTTCCCGCACGTAGGCCTACGTCTAAATGCGTAAAAGTGGTCACGTACAAAACCGAATTAATACATGTTTTGCAATGAATGCTTTGAATTAATAACATATGTTCCCTGCTGAAAAAAAACAGCCTTACCAGCTTACGATGGTTTGCTGGTTGAAGCTATGTTTTCGCGAGAGTTTTGATGGTTTAGGTGGTTGACCCAGTCTATGACGGTAGAATTATTATGGTTTATGCTCAGATGGTTGGTCAAACCATCTTAGACTGGTCATTTTAGCGGGAGATTGACTTAGCAATTCAGCATTGTTGATCACATCACAATTATTATTATTATCCATTAGGTCCGTTACATCATCTTTGCAAAAGACTGGAGACTTAACATTTAAAACAACTTGAAATCCGACATTGATTTAATGATTTAACGTTAACAGTGCAATGTTGATTCTGCATAGTTTCAATGCCCGTCTGCTATTTGGGAAGTCTTTCAATCGTCCTGGTTCTCCCCCTATTTGAAGACATTCCTAGATGAACAGAAAAGAACATATAATGAGCTGAATATGTTGTGGCCCGAAACCCGGTAGTACCAAGATATAACTAAATACAGTAGGCCTAATTCGGCGCCAGGATTTTAATTTTGGATGGGACAGACCAATCGTGGGCCCAGCGGAGTTTTAATGCAACGCAGTTAATGCATGAAAAATACTGGGGCTCTGGATTTTCTTCTGTGTCTATCCGTCTAATGTGGTTATATAAAATGTAGTTATATAAATAATGTGGTTTCACTGGTAATTAGAGGTAATATTATGAAACATATAGGCCACTTCATAACACCCCTTGAAGATTGCGAGTGAGCGCTGCAAGATTGACCTTACTTGTGCTGTTTGTCATACGCAATTGAACTCCCCTGTTGATGATTTACCCACTGATACATAAGGAATAGTGTCTGCATTATTTTATCCTGTTCGTTAGGTCCCATCACATGTTAACGTTTGTTGCGCACGAGAACCTATTTCTAACCCTTATTGTTATTATTGTCCTTGTTTTTAACACTATGTCTGACTGCTACTATACTATCCAGCCATAATTCTTGATAATCACCTATGAATTGACTACTATATAGCCTAATGTTATGGGACAATATTTTGGAACTATTATGATGGACAAATGATTGCTTTTCCTGAATGACCCCTGGCAGTCGTGGATCTGCCCAAGGTTTCTTCCTAGACTGGCTAACATGACGGAGTTTTTCCTTGCCCCTGTTGCTCTTGGGTGCTCCTTCCTGTGAAGCGCCAAGAGACAGTGCTATTGTAAAAGGCGCTGTATAAATATAATTGAATTGAATTTGATTTCTAATCAGGGGTGCTGCCGACTGCAATGGGGATCCGTGGGTTTCTTCTAGGGGATTTTTTTTTAAATACAATACAAGACGAGAGAAATTCTAAACACAAATCCACTGGGCTATACCATGTCGCCTGTTCCACGGTTGGATACATAGCTCTATACAGTACCTAACAAGGTACTCCAGCTCATCAGTGGAACTACGCACCAGCCACCTCAAAGTGTATCCAAGCGTGGGTACAATTCATTGCTCGCAACACATTTTGTAAAACCCTGATTTTCCTGATTAATCCCCAGCTTCTTTGCCATGGCAATTTAGCCAACACATAGGTCTATCTAACCAACAGCCCAGGGTGGGCCCAAGTGGCCGGCCCAAAATTACGCATGGTAATATCAAGCTATAGGCGAGACTGCTAACTAAATGGCATCGCAGGATGGCAGTATGCTATGGAGTCCACTATAAAAAGAATGTTAATATTATACGTTATCATGTCAATTTGCCTGATGTGTCACAAATGTTCTCAAATCGCTGACATGGAGCAAGAGAAAAACCTACCGTGTCGGTTGTGCTCTGGGTTTGTCATATTGTTCACTGAAATGTTATATCTTGCCTTAATGAAATTCTTGTCGAATGTACAACACTCGATGAATAACGGTGTCAGGCGCCGTATGCATCATCCACTTGTGGTTCCCATTTAAAAGGTGGGCAAATAATTGCGTTGCTGTGGAGGCTCTTTCTGATATAACTCTGCGTTATTTTAAAGGAACATTAAAAAAAACTTCACACTGTGTTCTGCTTTATTTTAGGGAGTTCCTTTCCGAGATCTTGCTTTTGTTCATTCGCGCAAGCAAAGCTAGTCAAATTAAAATAACGTGTCTGTCATGCTCCAAAACAATATCCATACTGTTTAATTGCTCTCGCACTATTTGTCACACATGCACAACTTGCATATCAAATAAAAGTTTAATCTGAATTTTGCTAGTTGCTTTGAAAAACAAGTTGTAGAGACATTAACTTTGAAATTAGGCCTACATTACATATTTACATTTGAGCATATCTCCATCTCCATCTAAAACACAAATTTTCTCTCCTTTGAATTGCTCTCACAGTACTCGTCACACATGCACTCACGCACATCGCATACAAATGCATAATCTGAGCTTTCAAATGGTAATAGTTAGCTAGTTGCTGTGATGAACGGTTCGTGAGAAAATTAACTTTGAAATTAGTTAATCAATTTAATAATTTAACCAATTGAGCATATTGCATTCCTCTCTAAAGCAACACCCTTTTCTCTGTTGAACTGTTCTTACACTCAGGGTCCATACACATAGCGTATGGTCTACCATACAGTATATAATGGGAAAGTACACAACCTGAACTTTACCGTGATAAATGGTTCGCCAGACAGGTAACGCATTACGTTGCTGATACTGTGTCTGATCTGATACTGTGGTTAGTAGCACTGGTGCGCCACAGGGAACTGTGCTCTCCCCTGTCCTCTTCACCCTGTACACAGCAGACTTCAAGCACAACTCATGAATAGGGTTTGTGTGTAAATGGTCAAGGCATATCTTGGACTGCATCTGGACAATAAACTGGTCTGCTGGGGAGACAGTGCTTAGAAGAGAGACATTGGACAACTGGACAAACTGATGAGGAAGGCCAGCTTTGTGGTTGGAGTAGAACCTTAATGGCCGGGTTTCCCAGATGCATTTAAGAAGTTCTTAGTGCTAAGAACTTCTTAACTGCATCTGGGAAACCCGGCCATTAAGACCCTTCTTAGGGCTCTGGTAAGAAGCAACCGCGTTTCCCAAAATGCTTCTTAGCCTAAGAAGACTTGTGTAGTGTTTTCATGTAAAGAATGACGGCGGGAGCACAATATACTTGGAACTTTACTAGCACATCTTCGGGGGGGGGCACATACACAGGTATCTTAGCAACATACACACTACAATAAGGTACTTCCTGCATTCAAAATGAAAGCACAGGACACAACATTTTCCCCCTTTTTAAAGAAGAACCACATACTCCAGATAGTACTTAAAGCATTTGAGATATCACTCATGTAACCTGAGGTAGTAACATTTCACTAGCTTATTCTAGGTCACATACAACAAAATGAAGCACTTTTCTGGAATAGCAACATGGGCATACAGAACTAGCCCTTTTGACTGCAACCTCACAATGTACTTATACATAAGTAGAGCACAATTGCATACAGTGAATCAACTAAATGAACACGTAATTCACTGAAAGGTAACCTAGTGAAACAACTAATGTATCACAATATGGCAGTGTAACATTCAAGTAACATAGTCCTTCAGCCAGGTAGGCTGGCGAACCTCTCGCATGGGCCTGGGTTCTGGGGAACGCTTGTCTGGATCAATGTCCTCATCTGTAGACTTTGGTGTTAGTAGTTGTAGTTGTAGTGTCAGGGAATCCGGTAAGGTGGGAGGCATTCTATTTATTACCATTACTCAGTCTGTATGTGCCCTCACCAACCTTTGCACTGATAGTAAGAGGATCGCTGAACTTCCTGTGTCCCTTAGGCACATGTAGTGGGTTTCTCACACCCTGATGACGAATTTGTCTTTCTTCTAAGAAAGCAGCAAATGCAGCAGAGGTGAACTGCACACCGTTATCCGTCACAATGCTCAGGGGGTTGCCATGGCGGCTGAACACAGATGACAGGAACGTAATGACGGTGTCCATAGTAATGCTCCGGGTAAAAGCAACCTCTGGCCATTTACTATAGTAGTCAGTTAGTGTAACTGCATACCTGCATGCTGGAGGGGCAATGTCAAATGGACCTACAGTGTCCGCAGCAACTTTCTGCCATGGGCCATCTGGCAGAGGTACTGGTTGTAGTGGAACTGGACATGGCTTTGCTGTTTTGTCATTCAACTGGCACAAATGGCAACTGGCACAAAGCGGATGGCACTGAGCACGTCAGTGTCCATCTTTGGCCACCAGTAGAGTTCACATAGTTGTTGCTTTGTCCATACCACCCCTTGATGAGACTCATGTGCAATGGAAACCAGGTCTGGTCGCAATGCAATGGGTACAATTAGCCGAGAGTCACGAAAAACAAAAGTGGTCTTTGACACATAATTCATAGCGGAGCTTGTAGTATGGCAGCAGGTCAGGGTCAAGGCCTTTAGGTGAAGGAGGCCATCCACGCATGATCTGGAACTGGAGTTTTGTGATCTCGGGGCATGAAGTGCAAGCCGAGTCCAGTTCAGTGGCAGACAGTGTATTATGAGCAGTAGAGAGCAGAGCAACGAATTCAGGATCAGCATCATCCGAGTGAGTGGACGCAACAGAGCACTCAGGTGATGTACCAGCAGGTAAGGGCAGGCAGGACATGCAGTCTGGTGGAGCATTTTCAGCACCTGGGCGGTAGATGAGCAGACCATCTTGACACACGTAAACCAACACAACCAACACCCTTTGTGGTCAGTAAGGTTGTCAACGCCTGGTGGTCAGTTCGTAGGGTAAAACGGCATCCCCACAGGTAAGTACGCCATTACTCAACAGCCCATACACATGCTAGGGCTTCCTTTTCCACCGTAGCGTATTTACGTTCAGCCACAGAGAGAGTTCAAGACGCAAACGCTACAGTCCTTTCAATTATATCAGGGCCCACTTGTGACAGTACGCCACCTAGGCCGTAGTCAGATGCATCTGTGGATACAATGGTAGGCAGTGTGGGGTCAAACAAAGCTAGGGCCTGACTATTGACCAGCATTTTCTTAACAGTGTCGAAACTAGCCTGTGCCTCATCTGTCCATTGAAAAGCACTGTTAGACACCCTCAGACATGCATGGGTTCCACTACAGTAGCATGGTTCGGCAGGAACTTTGAGTACCATGAGAGCAGTCCAAGGAAGGAGCGAAGGGTTGAGGCATCGGTAGGTGCAGACGCATCAGCAATAGCTTGTATGTGTTCACAGTCAGGTTGTAGTCCATCTGCTGATACTACATGTCCAAGGAAAGGCAGTTTAGACTGGCGGAAGCAGCACTTCTCTTCGTTGAGTTGTAGGCCAGCAGTTTTCAGACGGTGTAGTACAGCCGCCAAAGCTTTGTCATGAGCAGGCATGCCACAACCATGTATGATTATGTCATCAAGGTAGTTCTCTACCCCTGACAGGCCATCTAGGACTACGCTCATCATTTTCTGGAAAATGTGTATTAAGCTGAGTAGAACTACGCACTTAAGAGAAGTGTCCAGTCTTTTTGCAAAGCCTGCATGTTGCTGTAGTTGCTGGGCAGTTAGGTGCATTGGCTAAATGAGCATCTGATCCACAGCGGTAGCATGTCTTTTGTTTACCTTTATTGGCAGAAACGTTGGCGCCCGTAGCATTCGCCTTGTGACCTCTCCCTCTTCGTTTGGACGCTGCACGACTTGTACTGGAGCCACGCGCGTATCAGTTATCACCTTGGCATGATCTGCAGCTGATTCGATTTGAGTAGCCAAAGTTATAGCCCTTTGCAAAGTGAGTTCAGGGTCTAACATCAGTCTCTCACGTATTCTTGGGTTACACACATGTTCTATCAACTGGTCACGTATCATTTCGTCTGTACGCTCACCAAACTCGCAGGTTGAAGCAAGGTCACGTAGTACAGCAAGATACTGTAGTATCGATTTGTGGGAAGCTTGAGCACGTTTACGAAAAGCATGACGCTCCGCCACTGTGTTAGTCTTTGGGTTAAAATGCGCTGCTAATGCAGTTAAGGCAGAATCATAAGTGGCACCTGTATTAGGCAGGGAGTAAAAGATTCCCTGGCCCTCTGTGCCGAGGCAGTGTAGAAGTATTGCCCTTCTCCTGGCAACTGGCCATTCCTCTCCACTCGCATTGATAACCAGCAGATAGTTTTCAAAGATCCGTTGCCACATCTTAAATGGCATTGCAGGCTCACCCAGTCACGGTAGAAAAAAAGTCGGGAAAGATACACTTGCAGCCGTCATCGTTGCAAAAAAGAACTAGAAATCTCGGCGGGAGCACAGTATACTCGAACTTTACGAGCACATCTGCGGGGGGGGGGCACATACGCAGGTATCTTAGCAACATACACACTACAAGGTACTTCCTGCATTCAAAATAAAAGCACAGGACACAACAACCTGCAGTTAAGAAGGATCTCTAAGAAGGGTCTGGAGCGTTCTCAACACTCTTCTTAGCGAAGAAGCCGTGTAAACAGCGCCCCCTGGGGCAGGTAAAGCAATGTGACACAAAGCAAGGAGATATTAATGCAGTACGTCCGTTTGTGTCGATCGTGTTTCCCCTTTTTTTTCTATCGTTCATGCATCCCTACTACCCATCAAGGAAAACCCATCAATTTTCCTGTTTTTTGTGTTTTTTGATAATTAGTCAGTTTGTTTTCTGACCTTTTCTCTCATGTCTTCTTAACTCCTAAAGAAGGCTCTTAACTGGGAAACCCGGCCATTGTAAGTGGTGGATATAAGGACCCTTAGTAAGCTGATGTTAATCATGGACAACGACCGCCACCCAATCCCAGCACACTCACTATATGAAAGAGCATGTTTAATGTCAGTCTGTTGTCACTGCCTGGCACAACAGGCAGACTGAGGAGGTCATTTGTTTCCAAGGCGCAGCTTTTTAATGCAACACCGAAAGGGAGGGGTGTCATGGACTTGTGGCCATGAGTCTGCCTTCCTCACCCTCTGCCCCACCTCACCTTTACGTTCACCTACCTGGACTGTGTCTAGACCATTTTCTCTTTCTTTCTCCTGCTGCTGCGGCTTGAGCAGTGAGGGGTTTGATGTCTTGCTCAAGGGCAGCTCAGCCGTGGACAGGGATATGAGATATCACAATGCTCGAACACTTTACCTGTCCACATCAAACCAGCCACCATTCGCTCAAAAATCTTTAACCTCTATAACCAGTAGGCCAAAGTGAAACACTGAAACACTGAGGTACAAATAGATAATGCAAAGGGTTTATGACATGGGTTCAGAAACTTTACTGGACCAAGGACCCCTTTTGGGGCAAGAAGTAAGTAAAGTAAGTAAACAGAATTTATAAAGCACATGTAAAACAACTTTCATAGATAGAAGTGCTGTACAGCATGTGGCTAAAAGAACATAGAGATAACGCAAGCTAATGGGGAGCCAGTGTAGGGAGGCCAGGACAGGGGTAATGTGTTCTTGCTTCTTGGTACCTGTCAGCACTGTACCAGCTGCATTTTGTTCCAACTGCAGATGCATTCACTGGGACTGAGGAAGACAAAGATAGAGGACGTTGTAGTAATCCAGCCAGCATTCAAAGGCATGGACAACTTTTTCTAAGCCCTCGAAGGACAAAAAGGGTTTAAGACAGGCAATCATTTTCAACTGGTAGAAGCTATTGTTAATAACAGAGCTAATCCAAGAACATTTTCCAAGAACCCCCCATAATAATATTCGTAATAGGCCAAAAGCCATTTGTCTTTTATTGTGAAAACATTAAGCGGTAATACCACAAAAGTTTAAATTGTCATTTTATTGCATTTGGCAAAACTTAGCTATCATCATGCTTAGCTTAAACATAGCTAATAACAGCTGATTCCATTTACTGACAAGTTCAACTGCCATTTACTATGGTTGTTATAGTTCAAACAATTCAAAAGAGCATTGATATAGAACGGTAATTAGACTTTTTCACCAGATCTCTTTATAGGCGTGCATTATACAGATTTAGCACACACCCAGCCAATCAGAAATCAGTATTCCATTTCTCAGGGTTGGACTATGAAGTCAGCTAAGACTAAATTAAATCCCCACTTGTGTTGTATTTGCTGTATTCTTGGTAACACAATTTGATTGTGTTTGTACTGTGACACTAAAAGATGACTTAGACATTGGTGTGTCATAAATTGGTGCAATTATATGATTAGACAGAGGTGTGGAGACAGCTCCAGAGTTGCCAAGTGTGTGTGTGTCTGTATGTGTATTTCCCTGAATCATTTCTTGCTTGACGTGACACATTTTAGTCTACCATCTCTGCTTCCCTCCACTGTTGGCTGGATTTTCACTTCCCCTCCCCTTAAGCCTTAGTCTCACCATTATTATTTATAGGCCTAATAACTGCCAACACCAACATGATTGTATCTGTCTTTTTGTCCAGACTCTTAGTGTCACTGTCTGCTTTCAGCTGTGTTTATTCACACTGGCGTGTAATGACAAAGCTGTTCTGTGGTAGCATTCATTCATAGAAAAAATCTAAATTGTATCAAGTTTGTTTTACACAGGTGTTGAAACAGTCAAGGTACAATCCTGATTGGAAAAAGCCATTCATTAATTTTTTTTCCAGGGCAGGGGATCCCCATTTGCTACTTCTTGTGTGAGCAGAAGTCTGGGGCCAATTTCCCGAAGCCTTCTTAACGCTAAATTCTTAAGTTATACCTTAACCTCGACCGTAAGGTTATGACATCATTCCTGACAAGTTTGTTGCTAAGTATGTCTTCTGTAAGCCATACTTTCCAAAGAGTGGTCTGGATCACTCTTAAGCTTTACCTTAACACAGTTTTAGCTTTAACACATGTTTTACATCTTAAGAAATGTCATGTTGGTCTCAAGACTTGTGCATTTACTGCCACAGAAGATCTGCATATTGCTGCATTCCATTTTGTGTTTTAGTTCATAAAAAGGAAAAAAATGATTTGCTTTTTTCTGTTTTCTTAGAAGGAGTGAGCGTTATCAAGAAAAAGGAATCCTCTTTGATTTCCATGAGTAGCCATACAGTATGTCAGGTTTAACTTTGGCATTCTGTGTCAGAGCCTCCTGAGTGATGAATCTGCATAGGCCTATTTCACAACAAATGGTTTTTACCAAATAATCTAGATTTTTACTGTTCCTCTGTATCCTACCTTTTGAAAAAAATACACCTGTATGAATAACCTCTAAATGCAGTTTAGCACGCACTGTGACATGTCCCAACTTCCTCTACACCACGCATAGTTCTGTAATGTATTTTAATCAAAATAAATGTCATTGACTGTTTTTCAGTGCATCCCAAAATGATAAATGTTAACATTCAAATTCATATTCAGCATGGCAGGAGCTTTAAAAAAAAAAGTTGGTTTTATTGAGGAGGTGGTGAATCCAGCAAACACAGGGTACATAAAGGTTCTGGTAAGGTTTAACTTCAGGAAACCTTCCCAGGATGTTCTCTTAAAGCTTTTTTGTCAAACTTTCAGAAAACCTTTAGGAAAAGTTCCCTGGCGGTTCTGTAAAGGTTGCATTTTGAGAACCTTCACAGAACATTACAAGACTGTTGTCTTAGTTTTTTGACAAACTTTCAGAGAACCTTTAAGTAATGTTCTTTCAAAGCTCTGTTGTAAAACTGACCTAAAAGAAATGTTCCCTGGCAGTGCAAATAAGGTGGCATTTTGAGAACCTTCATGAAACCTCCCTAGAACGTTGTCTTGTCTGTAGTTTTTTTGGCAAACTTTCAGAGAATCTTGGGCTTGGGATGAACCAGTCCCTGTCTGAAGATTTGCTGAAGATTCTCCTTCGTTTCTCAGATAATCCAGATACATAGGGGACCATGATGTGCTTCCTTCTGTTTCTTTTCTTTGAGGTGGTTGGTGTTTTGGTTTCATTTCCATGTCTCTTCACTGTCTTGATGAATGGTTCACCCCAAGGACAAAACTCCAAGACACAACCTCAACAATATGGTTTATGCAATACAATGCAGTGAGGAATGCCGAGGGGACGGTTTCCCTCTTAAATTCTACCTTAATCTCTACCTTAAGGTTACAACATAATTCCCCGACATGTTTGTAGCTTAACTATATCTTCTGTAAATCATACGTTCATAAGAGTGGTCTGGACCAGTTTTTAGCTGAAACACAGTAACAGCTTTAAAAATGTCATGTTGGTTTCAAGACTTGTATACTTACTGCCATGGAAGCTTACCTGGATGCATTGCATTTTGTGTTTTATTTTATAAAAAGTAAAAAACTTCAAAATAAATAAATTCTCCTTGTTTTTCAATCTCTCTAAAATGCAAACATGTCACCTATATACTTCACATTGATGTATTTATTATATTTTTACTTGCATGCATACATGCACTTTAATCCCCTTAAAGCAAATTTCATGCATGCTGAAAAAGGCACAAATGACTACAATCAATGACAGAAACGTGGATTCAGCCTCTTGAGAGATACTTAGGAACAACTTAGTTAAGAAGACTCTTAAGAAATAGTATGGGGAACACGTAAAAAAGAACGTCCTGTTAGATGCTAAGAGTGAACGTTATTAGTGAATGCTATTCATAAAGAGAAATGTACTTGCATTGGAATCAGAGGGTTCTCCTGTTTATTTTGATATGGTCTTCTGTATTTGAATAAAGAGATCATGAGATATTTTGGTGAGGTGAATGGTTGTGACATGGACGCAGAGCAGTATAAATATCATTATTTTTATGTAAATTCAAAGCTAAGTTGCTCGCGAGGTATATGCAAATTAGGCTGCTTAACAGAAAGAAAATTCCTCGACGGTAATCCATTCCCTTCTTTCCCTCTTACCGATGACCGAAAAAGCACACAAAGTTGCGCTGCCCTGAAGTCAAGCAAGCATTGATGTTTCACTGTTGTTTTTTTCCCTCTTTTCACAGACGGTGGCCTTAAATGTCCCATAAAGCAACATGAGTGAAGACTCCCATTCCGAGACCAAGTATCAGTAGAATGGCATAATGTTGCATTAGACACATGTTAAATAAATGCATGTTTATTTCTGATGAGACTTATTTGCATTTATTCTGACTGTGTGTTGTTTAGGGCTATAGCCTATGTGATGACATGTTTCAGTTGAACAGCGCTATGTAGTGCTTGAGCTCCATTTCAGGACGATATCAATAAACATGATGACAATAAACATGTCATATTTTGACATGTCTGTATTGTAAATGATGAAATGCATGTTACAAGGCGTGTAGACATCACATTGCAGATATTAATATTAACCAGGAGCAGTATGGGTTAGGCTTGCTGCATAGGCCTACTGTTGGCCAGGGGTGGGGACCGTCCGGCCCGGGGCCCGGATCCGGCTCGGCAAAACCTTTGATCCGGCCTGTGGAAGCAAGGACATTTTTTTATTATTTTCAAAAAGTCCTAAAATAAAATGTTAACAGGTTACAAGTATAGGCGATTAATGGAAGTAGTAATGTTTAAATTTAGAATAAAATTTAGAAGAGAATATTCAGAATGTGACACTGAGATTGAAAATTTTAGGCCTACGACTTCCATGTTGCTCTCACATATAATGTAGCCTAATAATCAGTTAACCAGTCTTTGGAACTTCAATATGGTTCATGTTTGGTCATTCTAAAAGTGCCTGTATGTGCTCTACTCTGCGGTAAAAAGTCCGTCCCCCAAAACAGGTTATAAAAACTGATGTGGCCCTTGATGTCAAAAAGGTTCCCCACCGCTGCTGTAGGCCATAGCTACAGGCTAAAGTTCAGCTAACGTTCCCGAAACCGCACATTTCACCAAAAGTGAACGTTACCCTGACGTTCAGAAAACTTTCCAAAGTGACCTTTAGTGAACGTTCGTTTCGGCTTTCCATGAACGTTCCCGCACCCTTCAGGGATCTTGAACGTTCCCTAAACCAAAAAACGTTTGCTTGGCGGGATAAGCCTATCTAAAAAAATTCGCTTACGCTAGAAGTTTTGATGTGGTCTTTTGTGTAAATATACCATGCATATGTGTACTAATAGGGCTGGCGACTGGAGATGCGCCTTGGAGATGCTTCTCTGTTTTCTGATTTAATGTCTATTAAAGGCTATTTTATAGAGCAACTGGGCACGAAGAAATGCCTACTGGTTCAGATTACAAACAAGAGAAATCCTATAATTGATTTGTAAATGCCCGCCAATAAGCAGTGGCTCAGTTTTGTACAGTGGGTGTCTACGGTCATTCTGAAACATGCCATCAGTGCGCAGCAGAAAGCAAAGGACTTATTAAACATTGTGACAAAGACAGTCCCTTGGATAACGACTCAGATCAAATAAGCTATATCTCATCTCTATTCAGCTCTTTGGGGTTCTGATCTCATCCTTGACGATCAAATGATGTATGAACATTGCTGTTATGTATCCGCTGAATTCTGTAGCTATGTATGAAAAATGAAAAAATAAGACTGTGCAGGGACCATGCTACACGAGTGAAAGAATCCAGAATAGTCAGAGAAACCGCAGGAAGAAGTTTCAAGTTGTGCACTACCAGCCTTGTTCCCCTTTCGGTTGCTCCCACTCATCCTAGCATCCGCACTGGCTTCCGAGTCAAATGATCAAATGGAAAATATAGTGTTAGCTAACTACACTTAATTCTCAATGTACATATGATTTTAAATATCTGCATGGATACAGTCACTCATACCACATTTAGTCTATTGCAATAAAATCACAATCCCAATTTAATTCATAATTTCAGGGAAAAAAATGAGAAATTGTATAGCAGGCCTTCGGCAGCCCTATTTTGCCATCGTTTGTGCGCAAATGCACTTGCAGAAGTTCAGACCAAAAACTTATTTTGTAGCCTAAGATTTTGTTCATAAATTGTTGACAATAGTGACGTTCATGCCCAGCTGATCATGGGAAGCAGCAAAGATGTGCTAGTAGTCACCATCTACTCTACAATAGAGTCGGTCATACAAAATAATACAGGCCGGTACAAATATTTTTGTTTTGTATGATGAGTCTAATCTGGAATCTATGTGTAGCATACTCAAAATTAAATTCAGTGAGCGAAAGACTATGCTTCCAGCAGTTTAGGCTTCGCTTGGCACAGAAAACCGAAATTCCGATTTGACTCAAATGCCTTCGTCAATGTTTCACTTTTTGCCCAAATTCTTGTATAAAAGCTTCCACTATGTGGCTAGGTTGATAAGCATACTAGCAAGTTGTATCAGGCAGACTGATACTGTTGCCTCAAGCAGAAATTTGACAGGCTCCCAGATTCAGCGTTGTTGACCTACAGAGAGAATGGCATCCCACAGCTTTGCCTTGTTCAGCGTTATCATCTGCATCGCGCATGTCTATTCGGTGCCTATTACCTGCGGACCGCAAAGAACATTAGTGGACAACTCCCACAATCTCCTGGAGAGCATGGTAAAATGAGTGTATAATAACAACAAATGGTCAACAATTATATCAAAAGTCAAAACTCTAATGGTAACAGTATTATTTACACAGGGTGGTCGGTTTCCTCTGGAGTGTCTTCAGCATAATGTTGCTATTGAGTTTCCCACCAGCTCCTTTCAGACTGATGACGCCACAAAGGTAAACTGCAAATATTTAAACATTTTTGTCATTTATGTCATCTGATGTCTGTTTGAGAAATAGGCTTCACGAGTTTGATCGCGACCAGTATATTATTTGGCGCAGGCTAACTCAGCGTTCTTTCCTTTAGCAGGGCCTTGGGGCGCAAAGGGCGATTTATGAAACCCTGAAATTTGTTGACACTCTGCTTGAGAATAACTCTCTGCCAACTGCCTGGAACAGACAGAACCTGGATGTTTTCCAGAACATAATTTACCGTCAGATTGAGGAGAGCAAATGTGTGAGTGTATCGCGATTTATGGCTGTATCAGTGAGATTAAACTTCTTATATTCCAGGGTTTGACTATATATTCATTCACATTCAAATTCAAATTATTAATTATAACAGATTATGACTAAATCAGGAACATCGCAAGATGATTTCTCCCTGAGGGAATCAGCTTTGAGAACGTACTTCGGTCAAGTGACTATACTAAAGGTGATACTTCAAGTGGTCGTAGACTATGCTATTTATGATAGTTGCAACACTTTAAATGTAAGCTAACAGACTCTTTTTCTATAGGATTCCGGTGTTTGCGGCTGGGAGGTGATTCGAAAGGAGCTCTTGCACACGTTCAAGTTTATACTTCAAAACTGTTCAGGCAGCTTAATGTAATGTAATGTAATATGAAATAGGCCTAGCCATTGATATTTAGGCATATGTTCCTTTTTGTAATGTATTTATATATGCATATGTATTTTTATTTATTTTGTATTTTATTTATTTATTTATTTATTTTATTTACAAGTTTACACCACACCCTTTTTGAAGGCCTACCTAAGGAATATAGGCTACTACATTTTGTCTAAAATTATTCATTAAGCCTGTTTACTTTGTTAGCCTATACAAATATCTGTATGTTCATTCGTGCATTCAAGTATTAAAGTGATACCTAGCATGTATGTTGAATTTGAGTCAATTTAAGCTATACAAATCGAACCGAATTGAACTTTTTCATGCTCATGCTTTAGCATTATTAAGTGTCTAATAGCAATAAAACTGTTGTGCCAAGGAATGCCTTAATGAAATGGGTCCGGTTTCCCGATAACGTTCACTCTTAGCACGCTAAGAAGATTCTAAAGACATAGGCCTACCTTACCAAAGTTGTTTATTTTTCTACGTGTGTTCCCCGGACTATCTTTTCAGAGTCTTCTTAACTAAGTTGTTCTTAACTGTCTCTTAAGAGGCTGAATGCACGTTTGTGGCATTGATTGTTGTCATTTGTGCCTTTTTGAGCATGCTTTAAGGACATTAAAGTAGGCCTACATGTATCAATATGCAAGTAAAAATATAATAAGTGTGTCAATATGACATAGGTGACATGTTTGCATTTTAGAGGGATAAAAAACAGGGAAAATTCATTTATTTCAACGTTTTTTATAAAATAAAGCAGCCATGTCAGATCTTCTGTGGCAGTAAGCAGTAAGTAAGTAAGGTTGAGGCCAACATGACATTTTTTAAAGCTGTAAATCATGTGTTTAAGCTAAAAACTGTGTTTAAGGTAAAGCTTAAGAGTGGTTCAGAACACTCGTTTCGTACGACTGTATGTAAGTATGACTTAAAGAAGGTATAGGCCTACTTAGGATACCAACATGTTGGGAATCATGTCATAACCTTTAGGCGGACGTAAAGGTATAACTTAAGCGCTGCTTAGTGTTAAGGTTTCAGGAAACCTGCTCCTGCAAGGTTGGCAGCAGAGACGGCAAGTATTTTACCACTATTTCAAAGCAGACACTAACCCTTTCAGCAGCTCTCCGATCAAATTTGCTCTCTTCAACACTTAAAACACCTGTGTGGCGCAAGCATTACATTTGTAATAGTTTACAGACAACATAGGCTACGTTTAAGACCAGAAACATTGTTTTGAATTATCACCAATATTATTCCATTTATCTGTTCATAACAACGTAGCCAAGTACCCAATTAATTACCTGTGTCCTGTGTTTCTCTTGTTAAATGAATTGATAGAAGGCAGTTGATATGCAAACCTCTCTCTCTCTCTCTCTCTCTCTCTCTCACTCAGTGCTGATAACGATGAGTTATCAGTAGCAGTCTTGTTACATGTCTGGTTACTTATTTGTAGAGAGTGGCCCACTGAAATTGTCTGTTTTTTTCTTCTCCATAGTACTGACGCTTGGATATCTGGCAGCTCATAGCCCTTATCGATGTATTTCTTCCTGTACACAAGTCTGCTTTGTCCAAATTCTTCACAATGGTGAAGCGTTTAAGTATACACAAAGACATGCTTTATTATATAGACATGCTTTATTATGTAACACTTTATATCGATTTCACAATGAACAAGGTCCATAATATTGCCTAATAATATTTGGCAAATAAATAAATAAATACATAAACACATAAATGAATGGATAAATAAATAAATAAATAAATAAATAAATACTAGATAAACAAAAAAATCATTTCTGTCAGCTTCTTTTTTTGCTTTTCTTAAGCTATTTCTGTGGTCTGTTCTTCAGGAGATCACTGAATTGATTGAGGTTATACTGGATCTCATTCCTCACGATCTCCCATGCACACGAGCTAAATTCCTGAAACACAAAATGTGAAACCGATGTCAGCTAAGGGTGACATGACTAAGAATGGAGTAAGAGCATCATTTACGAATTGGTCAAAATCCGACTCTTATGGACAGCATGCCTACCTTCTCTGTCAGGATTGCATTAAGTTTCTCGAAATATGACTTAATAAAAACAGAAGTATTCGAAGGGCTCTTATTTCCCACCTGAAAACAAAAACATAGTAAAGCATCTCAATGTGTAAATGGCCTGTGATAGACCTATTTGAAATGGGGCATCAGCCTGTCAGCCTTTTGGGACTTACGCATCCTTGCAGTTTCCCGATCTGACGGTGTAAGATGTTTCTGAACAGTTCTAGTTGGTCAGGATTCCACGCAGACTCGACTTTGCTAATGTCTTTCTGGAAGATTTTGTAAGTATTTTCGAAGACCTCCAGCGCAAGTCCTGCCACATCTGAGTTCTGTAAATGCGTTAGTACATCATTAAACATAAGTAACAGTACAACAATGATTGTTTCCTATAAATTATTTCAAGAGCTCCGTCTTTACATTCCTCAACTAAATCCCAACAGGATTAAACATGTTTTCTAAATTCGAATTGCCAAAAAATTACAATTACAATACAATCGGTCCGTTTTTTTTTTGTTTTTTTTTTTTTGACATTTCTAAGTATTGCGTTATGACAGAGATGCATAATGCATAAGGCTACTTTGAGACTACTTAAGTGTACTTTGAAGTAAAGGGCCACCTAAAAGATGTTCAGGAAAAACCTACCTGAGTATCTCTGTAGGCCTCAGATGGGAAAAGACGTGCTCCCTTTTCGTTCAAGCATTCCAAAGGAAAGTGGCCGCCCTGTGTAACATGACATTTCCATCTGAAATCATTCTATGCATAAATATAAAGGACAACAAAAGAAACAAAATGGAGCATCAAAATATTCTCACCATCTTGTGGAGGAGTGACACACACTCTTCGTTCTTACTGCCCAGCTGAAATTGCATCCACCTGCACCCCTTCGACCAAACGCTGTCGCCTGTGAGCAACATTAAACAGTAAAGGAAAAACCTTGCAGAAGACATTATAGTGAGGCTACAGCAGGATCAATGACTTAAGAATTCAAACTAAGAATGTCAGACAGATATCTGTGATATGTCAAGTACAACTGAAGACTTGTTACTTGCCATGTCTTTGGCATATTTAAAGTATGCCTGTTTCTTTCGCTTTTCAGTTGTGGTTGATATGTGGTTTGTAGTCTCATTTCCTACATGTAGGTTTGCATTTTTCTTCACTATTTGAGAATATAGAAAAAACATTCAATACCCCTTCACTGCCTTAGAATACAAGAAATACCATTGGGCCTACAGGCAGGCAATTGCTTTTATGCCTACTTCACAATTTCTCCAATCACGACAAACAATAAAAACATATGAGATGCGGAACTCTGTAGGCTAAATAACAGCCCCATGGTCACTTAGTCACAGATGAAAATTTTCTCTGCAACCCTCTAGACTCTGATAGCTTTGAATAAAAGTAAAGAAAACGCAGTCAAAACGCAATTCATGTGTAGATCTTTGCACTCTGACCTGGCTGTATTTTGTAGGCTTTGAACAAGTACGGTCTAGCCATTAAACAACCGGGCGACCTTTATTCACGTCAGTATCATATGCACATTCACAGGTAACACACAAATTGTGTTTTCCACTGGGACTTAATCTTCTGAAACATTTGTTTCCCTGACTCATAGTTGAGAGACATAATTCGAACTTAAAAAGGACACATATATGAGGTGTGGAGATAAAGACACTGTAGCTACTCAGGCACAGTGAGATTCATAGCTCCTTTGCGATCCAAAATGTAGCAGGCGTACACCGTTTAATTATATTTCTATAGACTATTTATTTTTTATTTTTCCATTTCGCTGGAATATTATTTGTTAACCATCAAGTAGGCCTATAATTTTTTTTTTTTTTTTGAATGGTGGTTTTCAGCAAGGGGAAATGATGACTGCATAGGCACTTTCAGGTTTTCAATCTCAACCAGATTTCTTCCGACTATAGGGAAATCCCTAAAGAATGAAGGTAATAGCCGTTACAAGACTTCTCTGTAAGTTGTTGATGTAACTGCGGTGAGCTGATCCGTATGAAGGTCACGGCACTGATAGTAAATCAATGACTTGGGAGATTATTTATTTCTCGTTGATAGCTTGTTAAATATCTTTCAACCGATAAAAATGTCCATCTGTCTGGCTATTGCTTGTTTTACTTTGCTATAGTCGTGTGATTTGTCTCATATTTTCTCTTCAATACTCTTCACTTGTAAAAATGAAAGTGTTGAGACTTTCCCTTTTGTACTTGTCCATGGACCTCTACTGTAAGTGTGGGCAAGTCCCACTTTGAGCCAAGAAATTCATGTTTAGTGAGAATAAAAATGGAATGGTTACATCATCTAATTAATTTTGCTGTACAATTTTAGAAGTTTACCAGCATAGCTGTAGAGATCTTTCTTATGGCAGTAATCTGAGACCAAGACAGAATCAAGCAGAGATAATAAAGGAACATAAATCAGTGAAACATCTGAAAGTTGAATGTAATGTAAATGTAAATGTAGTTATTGGTGTAAATTTAGTGTGTCTTTTTTTCATGTGGTTGAGAGTACAGAATGTCTGCACTATACTATGGAATATCAATAGGCAGGGTCAGGTGCCTGATTTACCAGATGTCTGGACAGAAAGATTGGTTGAAAAGAAGATCTGCAAAAGCAACATTTTGATCAGTAAGTCTTGGTTAGGCAGAATGTACAGATTACATACATGTATGGACTCTCATGATGACATCTGATGATGATAATAGACATTCTATTCTTTGTTCAACTGATCCCAAATCCCTGTGTGATCATAAATGCACTGGGAACTGTACAGTCAGGCACTCAAAAACTGTATTTGGTATTGGCGGATGGACAGGGCTGGTTCCAGGCTTTTTACTGCCCTAGGCCAGATTTGCGTTTTCCCCCTCTTTTCTAGAAATACAAGAGAAAAACTGAAAAAAAAAAAAATGTAAGAAAATGCATTGTGATGGCCTCCCTGAAATTTGGCGCCCTAGGTGAGTGGCCTAGGAACCAGCCCTGTGTTGCTGTTAAAGCAGGCAAACTTGGCAATTTTACTGTAAATCCTACTCATGTGGAGAGCTCCAGCTCAAGCTCAAATCCAGAACAGTGGTAGGAATAACCTACAAACTAAAAACTTGCCTCAGTTTATTGTCAACTGTGTCTAAACCGTATAGGCATCAGATTTTTCCTTCAGTGTTTTTTAAGGATTCCAAATTTGACTCAAATTTGAAATAAATAGAAGGACATCACAATAATTCTGATACTTATAGGTTCAAACTTGATTATAACTTATAACTTGTTTTGATATGTGTACCTGTTCATCGTTTCAGGATGAGAAGTATGAAACTCACGTTTATTGTTTATTTTAGCATTACCTTGGTGAATTTGTGTTGTTATGTATCATAAATATCACTAACTGCAAGTCATAAATGATCCATTATATGACTAAGAGGTGTGATGAGAGTGAACAATGTCCCTGGGGGCCCACAGAGTTGGCAAGCATGCATGTATGTCATTATTAGTTTTTTCTTGCCTTCTCTCTCTCTCTCTCTCTCGCTCTCTCTCTTTCTCTCTCTCTCTCTGGTGGAGTATTCACTTCCTCAAAGCCTGCCAGTCTCAACATTATTTATAGCGCTAGTACTGGAATGACACCAAGATGAACTGTATCTATGTCTGTTCTCTAATGTGCATGTGTAAGCCTGATCTTTGAAAATTCTTTTGTGCTGAACCAAAAAAGAAATAATAATAATAATACAAATAAAAAAATTCTGTAGTCTCATATATTGTGACTTTTACTATTATTAGAATCAATGTTGTGTTTGTGAAACATGTGGTATGGACAGCAAAAATAAAGTTAAGCCATAGCCTTGTTGTACTAAGGTACAACATTGCAACATTTACCAACCAGCAGCTAACGCTAGCTGAATACGGACAAAGGAAATGAAACTGAAAGAGAGTTTCTTAACTTTATCAGTTAATGCCAGCCACCATTTTGCTATTCAGTTATTCAGTCCATTGTACCAATTTTTCTTGTTCTTCCTACCAACAGTTTTTAGTAACAGCAGGGCTATGGGTTGATTTACCTGAGAGATTTCCTTTAAAGCCCACTGGTGCTTAGCATACTTTTATCCAAAGTGACATGAACTCACAATGGTGGGTTCTGGAGTCAAGCACTCCTTAATCTTCAGCTGGTTTTAAATGCTATCCTCGTCAACTATCTGTACCCTTGGTATATAGCAGCCTAAGAGCTAATAGACTAATTCTATTGCATATAAATGCAAAAACAATAGGGCCTGTCTGTCTCTGTGGACCTGAAGGTTTTAAAATTGCTGAGGCAAGTGAAAGTGGATGTTCACAATTTTGAAAATAATGAAAAGCTGTATTTTGAATAGAAAATGTATCCACATTACCCCCACAGGTGGTGTACATGTGTGTACATTACTGTAGCTGAGATCTCCACTGAATATTATTCTCTTTTGTGTTACTTTAAGTCTACTCAGCAACTCTTCTTATGTGGTCTCTTCTTACGGTTGCATTTGTATGTATCAACTTAAAGTCTACTTAGTTACCTTATGTGTTATGTAAATAAACTTTCCTCTTCTTTGCTAAATATCTGCTTCTTTGGTCTTTGCCTAAATAATGCAGTGACCAGCATCTAAAAGGGCTGTTATCCAGTGCTGAGTGAGTGAGTGTTTCACCTGGCTGCAGTATCTCCTTGCCACTCAGTCAAGCATGTGCTTGCCCACTGCAACCCAGTAAACCAAATGTGAAAGTTCAGAATTAGGACACTATTCAGTTTTTTTTTTCCCTATCGTGTCTACACACACTCACCAGACAAAAGTCTGCATGTCTGCAGTCACTAAATGCTTCATGCAATAAATTCACCCTAAATTAACCAAATTTGAGTGACTAAGACACACACATCCAGGTATGATTCAGGAGAAAGGCATGTGTGTGACTAACACATCTCACCCCTCATCCTGTCACAAAGACCTACCAACACAAATAACTGGTTTGTCTTAATACAGAGCATTTGTATTGCCCCTGTGGGGCATAGACACTTAAGCAGGTGAGTCATTCTGTTTACACCTGGATCACTTTCGAGTGGTTACATAAGTTAGCGCCTGTGTCTAGCCATTATTGTCTATCTGTGGTCTAGATTCAAACCCACAACTTTAACTGGAGTGTGGTCACGGTCATTGTGTGGTCAGATGGTCTTGAGTTATCATTTCGAGGCAAAGCCAGTAGAAAAAAAACAAATGTTACAGAAGAAAAAAGGTGTTAAACCAAAGGTGCGAGATCTATATATTCTGAAGATTTAATGAGAATAATGAGGATATGCAGAACTTTCCTTTTATTGGTCAGATGAGATTTATAATAATAACGATAATAATTCAATGATTCAATGATTTACTGAAAACAACAACAACAGCAACAATAATAATAATAGCTTGCCTTGTGGTAGGTGTGAACTCACATAGTTCACTTGGCTTGCGGCTGAGGAGTGTGAGTATTTTGCCTATTTGAGCATGTTGGTGCTTGTGACTTTTCAGGAATCTATGCAGGCCTACATGGTGCTTATATCGTGCATTGCCATGCATCACCATTCACTGAGCATCACCGATCTATGCATTTCCCTGACACATTGTAAGCTGTGGGCCTAGTGCATTTATGATTTTTCTGTTTTCCCATTACACTGACTTCCAGTACCAAGTCCCAGCCGGGAATTATGTAACAACAGGCCCCTAGCAGGGCTGTAGCCAGGATTTTTCAAATAGAGGTCAAAAATGGCTGACAATGCTCACCCACTAGGAAAAGTCTGACATGCAAAAATCCACGTGCAAATTGGGCCATGAGAGTTTGTGGAGTATGAAACATGTGGCCTAACCTGTAGGGTTTAAAACCTATAACCTCCCCAACTGTGTGTGTCAGGCCACTGACTACCAGACACAAAATTGGTCATTTTCACAAGTCACTCAATTATAGATCATGACTTTGAGCCTGAAATCTACTTGGGGTTCACTTGGGGGTTACTTCCTGACCATTACTCATTTGTAAAGGTTTTCCCTGTAATCTCCCTCTATTCTCAACAGATTGTTTTTTCTCCTGTTTATTATTTTGTAATGGCCTCTCTTGTAGCTGTCATTTGACAAAAAAAATATATTCAATCCATCACATATTTAACAAATCAGCATAGGCTTAATATCAATAGGTGTAGGCTAGGATGGTAAATTTGCCTCACCACGACAAATGCCAGCTGCTCATTTGTTTGTGATTGAGTTTGAGTGGATTAAAGTTCATGCGTTCGATGATATACATCACGTTCAAGCGTTCTAAGCGCTCTTTCTATAAACAGCACACACAGCGAGTTTTTGCCAGCATAGATGCTCTTGTTTGGAAAAGTAGACAAGTTGTGTCAAACATTCTCGTTTTGAGAAGTCAGACAGGCTATATTTGAAAGACTTTAGATTTGATAAAGGGATTATAAATCTCTTCATCTCTTGGAAAAATATTGAGGACATGACCTCGGTGTCCTCAATAGTAGCTGTCTTAGTCCCCTACCCCAACCAAGAGTTCATGTTGAGGAACAATCGTTTGATATCACATTAAATGATGTGTATTGCAGTGTGTAGGCCTCACGGGTTTGGGGATAAATGGTTTTATTTGTAGAGCCCCTGCTCTTGCACCCTATGTTTGAGCCTGGTCGGCCGATGCGCTACTCTGGCCCTGGGTGACAGCCGAGCGCCTGGAAATTGTGGGTCCGAATCTCCACTGCCACTGTTGTGTCTCAAAAGCTTGATGTACAATGAGAAATGGTTATTGTTCTTTGCAACTGTGTTCACCATTTACGATAAGGGAACTACAATAATTAGGCTACTTTAGTACAATAAAACAATTACCCTACTTAGTGACTTTAAGCGCAAGATTATAGGCCTGAATATGTGATAAACTAAAAGTGCAAATGAAAAAAAAGACATTTTTTTCAGAAATTTATGTTCAGAACATTGGGTCGTCGTGGAAGATGGGAGCGTTGGGAGATATTCAACAGGGTGCTGTTGCCTTTGTGAATAAGGTGATCCAACGGATTTAATCTGATGAGGTCTATACGGATAATTGCCGACACAAAGCCAACAGCGATCTTGGGAGTGCAACCTGGCAACAACGTGTTTTGTCTTGTGTCGCTACATGTTTTAGTTTGACATTAGACGCCCTATCCTGAAATGACAATAAGATGCCAATGTGCTGTATAAGGTCGTGGCCTTCTTCAAGATTCAGTCTTTCACCAAAATAGCGAGGTTGCAAAGGTGGTGGAGGAGGAGTGAAAACAGAATCTTAAAGGAAATCTCATATTACGCGTCTTCGTTACAAAATAGCGTTTACTTATGAATAATTGAACACGATGGTAATAAACAAATAAATACATAAATACAATATCGTATCTACAAATAAATTAAGCATTCATTAAATAGTTTACACAGCGAGCAAATAAATAACAATAATAATACATTGTTGAATCTATCTACGATGACTTTGCCCATGTCTTTTGGTCCAGAACAGGTGATCGGCGACATTCTGCAGGATGAACCTGAGCATGCGCAAATTCTCCTTTCTCACGACCTCCCACGCGCAGACACTGAATTCCTGGAGGAACAGTAAAAAGAATTTCAAATCTCCGAAAATGAGCCACCGTGGACACACAATAGTTCACGTAGTTCCTAAATTCCACTGTTTTTATTTTTAGTCTTAGATAGTAGTAGTGTACCTTTTGTCGCAGGACGTCTGTTAGTTCTTTAAAATATGCGTCCAGTATGGGTTTTCTATCGGGAAAGTCATCGTCCTGAATCGTCAGCGATTTGTTTAAAACCTTGAATAGCAATAAGAAATTACCATTAAGTTGTCGTCGTAAATGTTGACATTACTAAGCTATAGATGAAACAAGCTCTCTTTGCCACTTACACACTGGCTCTCCTCGACCAGTCGAAAAAGTATGTTTCGGAAGTCGTCGACTTTCCTCTGATCCCAAATGCTTGGCACGGTGTCATTCTCAAACAGAGTGTCAATGTTCCTTAGAACTTCATGAATAGCTTTCTCCAAGCCAACGTTCACCTGCAGCGAAGAATAATTTTCAAATGGGTCTTCTTGTAGCCTATGCAATCTCGTCTCAAATTGAAAAAAAAGTCTCCTCACCTGCGCTGTCCTGTTCAGCATGAAAGCAGAAGCAGGGAATGGCAGCTGGACGTTGTGACCAAGGCACTCCCATGGGAAACGACCGCCCTAAAAAATGCCAGGCATGGCACACATTCAAATACATTAGTCACTGCACATGAACAGAATGGCATATGATACAGTATGTTCTGCATATCTATTTTATGGTATATCTATGAGCTTACCATGTTCTGAAGGTCGTTTACTTTCTCAATTAGAGCTCCTCGTATCAGACAAGTAACGGGCAGCGAGTGGCCATGCACAGTGCATAGGACAATACTCAGCAGAATGAATATCTGTGGTGCCATTCTGTCTGTAGGTCTACTGCGTGGAAGCTGAGGCAGAAGAGACGTTTTTAAATCACCGCCGCAGTGATTCATTGAAACAATCGTAATTCTTTCTGGATTAAGCCTTTATTATCGATAGTGTGAAGGTGGTGTTTACCTGTTTTGAGTGCCCAGTCGTGCGGGTAGGCTGGTTTTGCGGTTGTGTGTATTCGGTGGACCTGTGTTTTGCATTTTAAGTTGTCTAAGTGGGTGCGTAGGAAAAGTGAAAATAAAGAACAAGGAGCCTTCTGCGTGAATGAAAGCTTGGAAAGTTTAAGAAATCACAAGAGGAGGTGTCCGAACAGAAATGTCACCGTTCCGTTTAGGTGGCCCATTCAGCAGCTTCTGGGGTGTCAAGACCCCAAAAGCCAAATTCAAATGACTGCTGGACTACAGCAAGCAACTGGATTCAAAAAGTGATTTTGTCTTACAGCCTTCATAAATCATGACAGCAAATAGCCAAATAATGAAACGTTTGAAAGCCTGTGCAAAATTTTGCTTGGAGAGCATCATGTATGTAACAATTAGGCGGATAAATTAAACCAAGAGGTGGCCAAATTTTTCTGTTTGCGGGCCACATCCTGAAAAATCTAGGCTGCCAAGGGCCAATGAAAAATTAATAGCCTTGTTTTTAACCAGTTTCAAGTGAAAGAGCGACTGTAGGTTGTCTAATGCTGCATTGTTTAATGATATTGGGAAACATGTCACACTAGTACTGAAACCATGATGTGCGATGGATATATAACGATAGATTAATGTAACAATGGGCCACTAAATCTTATTTTTTGACTTAATGGCGGGCCGCATAAAAGAGCAGAGGGCCGCAATTGTTCCCCGAGCCTTAGTTTGCCCAACCCCTGATTTAACCTTTGCCACATTTTGACCTCCTTAACACCGCAATTTCATCGTATGCATGGCTTATGTCTATCTGGTGAATATCCCATGTCTGACTGATGTGTAATAACCATGGCATTATGCCATAAGGTAGCCCACCAAGGGGATGTAATATATAATGGCATCGCTAGGAAATCTATAGCCTACTAAAATATAAACGCACACACACAAAGTAAGAATTTAGTAAGGCACATAGTACCGTTATAAGTTACCCACGGAGAGCGAGAAAGGGAGAAAGAAAGAGAAAGATTGTCGTAAAAGTTTTGAAAAGCACTTCGAAACCATATTAAATTATAGCCTAATTTATAAATGACGTCAACTACTCTTGGGGGCTCTCTTTGACACGCTGCAAAATTGCTTCAAATGAATCGTTCACTTGCAGTTTAAGAAAAATCCCCTGATTTGATTCGTAGGGTTGATTTTGATCAAAATCTCCTCCCTTCTTTCACTTCTTTTTCCGAATCCCTGTATAAAATCACGTTGGTACAGATGGGAGACAAACGACAAAGGCTAAACGGGATCTACAACCACACAAACAGGTAGGCTAAGTCTAAAGATTATACCCTATTTAAAACAAACGAGATAATGTAACTGCTTTAATTGACCGTGCAGCATAAAGTGAAGGTATGTGGCTGTGCTTTTCACCTAAAGCATCGCAGACCTACTGAGAGAATGGCACTTCAGAGCTACTCCTGGCTGGCTATCATTCTATGCTTTGTACATATCAACGCATTACCCATCACATGCGGACTTCAGAGACGATTATTAGACCAATCCCACACCTTGCTAATGGACATGGTGAGTTGAAAACGTAGCTGTGGACAACGCTTTTATAGGGCGTGGCACGCAGTAATGATGACATTCTGCCTTGTCTCGCAGGGTGGCCGTTTTCCTCTGGAGTGCATTGATCATATGGTTCAGATTGCCTTTCCGTCCTCTGCGTTTAATACATCTGAGGCAGCAGAAGTGAGTGAAATTCGTGAAAAGTAGCCTTGTGATTTTGGGTGCGCTGGATATAGCGACTAAATAACAAGATGAATGGATGTCTTCTAATTTTTACAGAATGTTGCTGCAGAGAAGGTTGCTTATGAAACTCTCCTGTTGATTGACAATTTGTTTGCGAACGATTCTATGCCGACCAGCTGGAACAACAAATTGGAGGACTTCCAGGGCATCATATACCGTCAGATTGAAGAGAGTGAATGTGTGAGTGAAACAGATGTGCCAGTGATTATGCATACAACTAATTTAAAGTACCTTTAATTTAATTTTGCAATTTCTGTAAATTATCATCTATAACCAGATTATGAGCAAAAGCCGATCACCCCTGGATGATTTCCAGGAAAGAGACACTGCACTGAAATTGTTCTTTGACCAAATAGCAGCAATTTTAAAAGACAAGGTGAGGACACACTTAAGTAAGCTAATATTTTTTTGGTGTCATATAATATGCCATGTCTAACAGTTGTTAATAACGTCCCTTCTCAGGAATACAGTATTTGTGCATGGGAGTTGGTTCGACGTCAGATAATATACACACTCCGGTTTATTCTCCAGAACTCCAGCTACCTTATATAGTGAAAAAACAAATGACATCAAATGTTATTTATTTATTGATGTATTTATTGATGTATGTATTTATTTATTTATTTTTGTATTTATCACAGATTTATTATTATTTATTAATTAGCCTATTCTTTTTACCACATGTAAATGTCTATTACAGCTGTATGTTATGTATTCAACTGATTTTGTAAATTAAATTAATTTGCGAAACTATGCAAAATTGGTGTTAAGAGTTGCTGTAGCCTATGTCGAGTGTGATGTCAAGAGATTGGTAAATTAAAAGAATAAAACAAAGCACATAAGAAATCAAACTCCTGCAGCTGGTTAAATTAGCGTATAATAAAAAGGGCTGAAATCTAAACTTTAACTGATCTCTGATGGCAAAGAAACCCAGGTCATTGAGAAAAAAATCGTTTTGACAAATAGGACAATTGAGCTGTGTTTTTTTAAAAAAATGGCCAGGTGTAGTGTTAATGTTGTTGCCAACCTACATGTCTGCATGACAAGACAAAGGGGTAATAACCTAAGGAAACCCGGATACATCAATGCAGTTTCAGTTTCGATTTCCGCTTTCGATTTCTACTTTCCTCGTTGCGCACACTGACACACGAGTGGCGTAGTGGTGTACTGTAATCTGCCAGAAATAAGATCAGCCAATTAGTTTACATGAAGGTTTAAACCAAGTTTTTCCTCCTGTGTCCCCTCGCCAAACCAAGTGTGCCTATATTTTATGTTGTCTCTCTCTCTTTCAACTTTCTGCTACCTTAATGATCTGTATGTCTGAAATCTATTTATTAATCTTCATTGACATTTCATTGTGATGTCAGTTGCCACAGATATAAACTGGAGCTAAAACAACGTAGAGTAAGTAGGGTAAATAATTTCACAGCACCTTTACCTAAAAGCAACAGCGTTAAAATCATTTAGCTGGTACACTTAGGACGCACACCAAGTCATTTTGGAGCCTCCGGGCTGACACATATTTGGTTGGCTTTCGAAGGATCATTTACGGTGACAGTGTTACACAACTTGTGGTTAAGTACCTTGCTCAGTACAGCCGGGAATTATAAAACAGGCCCCTGGCAGGGCTGTAGCCAGGATTTTTCAAATAGAGGTCAAAAATGGCTGACAAGGCTGACATGCAAAAATCCACGTGCAAATTGGGCCATGAGAGTTTGTGGAGTATGAAACATGTGGCCTAACCTGTGGGGTTTAAAATCTATAACCCCCCCTGACCGTGTGTGTGAGTGCGTGTCAGGCCACTGACTACCAGACACAAAAATGGTCATTTTCACAAGTCACTCAATTATAGATCATGACTTTGAGCCCGAAATCTACTTGGGGTTCACTTGGGGGTTACTTCCTGACCATCACTCATATGTAAAGGTTTTCCCTGTAATCTCCCTCTATTCTCAACAGATTGTTTTTTTCTCCGGTTTATTACTTTGTAATGGCCTCTCTTGTAGCCGTTATTTGACAAAAAAGGATATTCAATCCATCACATACTTAACAAATCAGCATAGACTTAATATTGTAATAACTATCCGTTTTACGGCGACACCCAGAGGAATCAGAACACACCACCAGTATGGAATCGGATAGAATACTTCATTTCACACATTATTTAACAGCAGATAAAAATGGGGCATAGCCCGGGGTCATGGCACAAACACGCGTAAGAGGAATACCAAAGACTAGGGAAATACCCACACAGGTGCGATACAGCAAAACCAAAATAGTTAGGACAATCACCACAACATGGCAAACTGTTCATTCAGATCTCAAAACCCAACAAGATAAACAGTCATGGCATCAAAGCAACATGCTAAACAATTCGGATCACCACACACAGCCAGCAACCCACTCAAGTGCTTAACATAAGGATTACCCCAGCCCTCTTCATCCCCCTACAGTATTGCACATGCCCGGCTTTCCCCACAAGACACACACACCAGATTTAAAAGGGCAACTTTCCTGTCTCTCCCCAAGACCCAACCCTGGGGTTTGATGGTCCGTGGGCAGCAAGGAGACTCCGGAAGACTCCGGCACGAGAGCGGTCCCGGCTCGGGCAGCCAAAAGTCCAGTAGCAACCGCAATAAGCACAAGCAATAAAGAATCCCACAATAGCAGTTCGAATAGTTCCAACTGGGATCAGCGGGGTCTGTAGTTCATTCCAGCATACAGACGCTAGCGAGTATACTTGCTTCCCGAACTAAGGGCATACCAGACACAGCGGCGGACCTACCAGTCCACGCAAGTTCTACACTAAATTCCCCCCGAACAGACTATCTTCACCGGCGGCGATCCTACAAACCGCGACCGGCACAATTCAAAACCCCCTTTTTGCCCAACCGCTCGCCCCGGCGTCCTGTGTCTGCTGGCGTTTTTTCTCTCTCTGATTCCCACCTGTGAGTCCATATCAAACTTCACACACAGGTGAGCTCAATTAACTCAATCAGCAGCAGTTTACCTCAATTACTCCCACACCCGGCATCACCTATTCACCACACTATCAATCGGTGTAGGCTGGGCTGGTATCTTTGCTTCACCACGACAAATGCCAGCTGCTCATTTGTTTGTGACTGAGTTTGAGTGGATTAAAGTTCATGCTTCAAACAAAGTTCACGCGTTCGAAGCGCTCTTTCTATAAATAGCACACACACAGCGAGTTTTTGCCAGCATAGATGTTCTTGATTGGAGAAGTAGACAAGTTGTGTTAAACATTCTCGTTTTGAGAAGTCGGACAAGTTATGTTTGAAAGACTTTAGATTTGATAAAGAGATTAAAAATTTCTTCATCTCTAGAAAAAATACCGAGGACATGACCTCGGTGTCCTCAATGGTAGCTGTCTTAGTCCCCTACCCCAACCAAGAGTTAATGTTGAGGAACAATCGTTTGATATCACATTAAATGATGCGTATTGCAGTGTGTAGGCCTCACGGGTTTGGGGATAAATGGTTTTATTTGTAGAGCCCCTGCTCTTGCACCCTATGTTTGAGCTTGGTCGGCCGATGCGCTACTCTGGCCCTGGGTGACAGCCGAGCGCCTGGAAATTGTGGGTCCGAATCTCCACTGCCACTGTTGTGTCTCAAAAGCTTGATGTACAATGAGAAATGGTTATTGTTCTTTGCAACTGTGTTCACCATTTACGATAAGGGAACTACAATAATTAGGCTACTTTAGTACAATAAAACAATTACCCTACTTAGTGACTTTAAGCGCAAGATTATAGGCCTGAATATGTGATAAACTAAAAGTGCAAATGAAAAAAAAGACATTTTTTTCAGAAATTTATGTTCAGAACATTGGGTCGTCGTGGAAGATGGGAGCGTTGGGAGATATTCAACAGGGTGCTGTTGCCTTTGTGAATAAGGTGATCCAACGGATTTAATCTGATGAGGTCTATACGGATAATTGCCGACACAAAGCCAACAGCGATCTTGGGAATGCAACCTAGCAACAAAGTGTTTTGTTTTGTTGTGTTGCTACATGTTACTACATGTAGTGTGACATTAGACGCCCTATCCTGAAATGACAACAAGATGCCAATGTGCTGTATAAGGTCGTGGCCTTCTTCAAGATTCAGTCTTTCACCAAAATAGCGAGGTTGCAAAGGTGGTGGAGGAGGAGTGAAAACAGAATCTTAAAGGAAATCTCATATTACGCGTCTTCGTTACAAAATAGCGTTTACTTATGAATAATTGAACACGATGGTAATAAACAAATAAATACATAAATACAATATCGTATCTACAAATAAATTAAGCATTCATTAAATAGTTTACACAGCGAGCAAATAAATAACAATAATAATACATTGTTGAATCTATCTACGATGACTTTGCCCATGTCTTTTGGTCCAGAACAGGTGATCGGCGACATTCTGCAGGATGAACCTGAGCATGCGCAAATTCTCCTTTCTCACGACCTCCCACGCGCAGACACTGAATTCCTGGAGGAACAGTAAAAAGAATTTCAAATCTCCGAAAATGAGCCACCGTGGACACACAATAGTTCACGTAGTTCCTAAATTCCACTGTTTTTATTTTTAGTCTTAGATAGTAGTAGTGTACCTTTTGTCGCAGGACGTCTGTTAGTTCTTTAAAATATGCGTCCAGTATGGGTTTTCTATCGGGAAAGTCATCGTCCTGAATCGTCTGCGATTTGTTTAAAACCTTGAATAGCAATAAGAAATTACCATTAAGTTGTCGTCGTAAATGTTGACATTACTAAACTATAGATGAAACAAGCTCTCTTTGCCACTTACACACTGGCTCTCCTCGACCAGTCGAAAAAGTATGTTTCGGAAGTCGTCGACTTTCCTCTGATCCCAAATGCTTGGCACGGTGTCATTCTCAAACAGAGTGTCAATGTTCCTTAGAACTTCATGAATAGTTTTCTCCAAGCCAACGTTCACCTGCAGCGAAGAATAATTTTCAAATGGGTCTTCTTGTAGCCTATGTAATCTCGTCTCCTCAAATGAAAAAAAAGTCTCCTCACCTGCGCTGTCCTGTTTAGCATAAAAGCAAAAGCAGGGAATGGCAGCTGGACGTTGTGACCAAGGCACTCCCATGGAAAACGACCGCCCTAAAAAATGCCAAGCATGGCACACATTCAAATACATTAGTCATTGCACATGAACATATTGGCAAATGATACAATATGTTCTGCATATCTATTTTATGGTATATCTATGAGCTTACCATGTTCTGAAGAAGGTCGTGTACTTTCTCAATTAGAGCTCCTCGTATCAGACAAGTAACGGGCAGCGAGTGGCCATGCACAGTGCATAGGACAATACTCAGCAGAATGAATATCTGTGGTGCCATTCTGTTTGTAGGTCTACTGCGTGGAAGCTGAGGCAGAAGAGACGTTTTTAAATCACCGCCGCAGTGATTCATTGAAACAATCGTAATTCTTTCTCGATTAAGCCTTTATTATCGATAGTGTGAAGGTGGTGCTTACCTGTTTTGAGTGCCCAGTCGTGCGGGTAGGCTGGTTTTGCGGTTGTGTGTATTCGGTGGATCTGTATTTTGCATTTTAAGTTGTCTAAGTGGGTGCGTAGGAAAAGTGAAAATAAAGAACAAGGAGCCTTCTGCGTGAATGAAAGCTTGGAAAGTTTAAGAAATCACAAGAGGAGGTGTCTGAACAGAAATGTCACCATTCCGTTTAGGTGGCCCATTCAGCAGCTTCTGGGGTGTCAAGACCCCAAAAGCCAAATTCAAATGACTGCTGGACTACAGCAAGCAACTGGATTCAAAAAGTGATTTTGTCTTACAGCCTTCATAAATCATGACAGCAAATAGCCAAATAATGAAACGTTTGAAAGCCTGTCCAAGATTTTGCTTGGAGAGCATCATGTATGTAACAATTAGGCGGATAAATTAAACCAAGAGGATGTAAGATAACTATAATGGCATCGCTAGGAATTCTATACTAAACGGAGAGCGAGAAAGGGAGAAAGAAAGAGAAAGATTGTCGTAAAAGTTTTGAAAAGCACTTCGAAACCATGTTAAATTATAGCATATTTTTACAAATGACGTCAACAACTCTTGGGGGCTCTCTTTGACACGCTGCAAAATTGCTTCAAATGAATCGTTCACTTGCAGTTTAAGAAAAATCCCCTGATTTGATTCGTAGGGTTGATTTTGATCAAAATCTCCTCCCTTCTTTCACTTCTTTTTCCGAATCCCTGTATAAAATCACGTTGATACAGATGGGAGACAAACGACAAAGGCTAAACGGGATCTACAACCACACAAACAACAGGTAGGCTAAGTCTAAAGATCATAGCATATTTAAAATAAGCGAGATAATGTAACTGATTTAATTGACGTGCATAATGCAGCATAGCGCAGCATAACGTGAAGGTATGTGGCTGTGCTTTTCACCTAAAGCATCGCAGACCTACTGAGAGAATGGCACTTCAGAGCTACTCCTGGCTGGCTATCATTCTATGCTTTGTACATATCAACGCATTACCCATCACATGCGGACTTCAGAGACGATTATTAGACCAATCCCACACCTTGCTAATGGACATGGTGAGTTGAAAACGTAGCTGTGGACAACGCTTTTATAGGGCGTGGCACGCAGTAATGATGACATTCTGCCTTGTCTCGCAGGGTGGCCGTTTTCCTCTGGAGTGCATTGATCATATGGTTCAGATTGCCTTTCCGTCCACTGCGTTTAATACATCTGAGGCAGCAGAAGTGAGTGAAATTCGTGAAAAGTAGCCTTGTGATTTTGGGTGCGCTGGATATAGCGACTAAATAACAAGATGAATGGATGTCTTCTAATTTTTACAGAATGTTGCTGCAGAGAAGGTTGCTTATGAAACTCTCCTGTTGATTGACAATTTGTTTGCGAACGATTCTATGCCGACCAGCTGGAACAACAAATTGGAGGACTTCCAGGGCATCATATACCGTCAGATTGAAGAGAGTGAATGTGTGAGTGAAACAGATGTGCCAGTGATTATGCATACAACTAATTTAAAGTACCTTTAATTTAATTTTGCAATTTCTGTAAATTATTATCTATAACCAGATTATGAGCAAAAGCCGATCACCCCTGGATGATTTCCAGGAAAGAGACACTGCACTGAAATTGTTCTTTGACCAAATAGCAGCAATTTTAAAAGACAAGGTGAGGACACACTTAAGTAAGCTAATATTTTCTTTTGGTGTCATATAATATGCTATGTCTATTAACAGTTGTTAATAACGTCCCTTCTCAGGAATACAGTATTTGTGCATGGGAGTTGGTTCGACGTCAGATAATATACACACTCCGGTTTATTCTCCAGAACTCCAGCTACCTTATATAGTGAAAAAACAAATGATGTCAAATGTTATTTATTTATTGATGTATTTATTGATGTATGTATTTATTTATTTATTTTTGTATTTATCACAGATTTATTATTATTTATTAATTAGCCTTTTCATTTTCCACATGTAAATGTCTATATTACAGCTGTATGTTATGTATTCAACTGATTTTGTAAATCAAATTAATTTGTGAAACTATGCAAAATAATCGGTGTTAAGAGTTGTTTGTGCTGTAGCCTATGTCAAGAGTGATGTCAAGAGGTAAATTAAAAGAATAAAACAAAGCACAAAAGAAATCAAACTTCTGCAGCTGGTTAAATTAGCTTATAATAAAAAGGGCTGAAATGTAAACTTTAATTGATCTCTGATTGCAAAGAAACTCAGGTCACTGAGAAAAAAATCGTGTCCTCCTGTGTGTCAGGCACAGACTAGACACAACTTGATATTTCAAACAAGGGGGATTCATTTTCAAAAGGAGAAACAGAAAACAACCAAGGTCAACATCCATTACATATAGTGAAGGACAAGGAAATAACTATAACGCTCAGAAGTGTAAGGTGAGACAAAACGCAAACAGGTAACAGGGACATACAAGGTCCAAACTTAAAGCACACAATCTAAATTAGGAGTTTAACAATACCAAACACCATGGAGTTCAGGAACGCGGGGAGCTAAACACACGGGTGAATCTCAGGAGACGAAGAAACAAACGGCTGACTCAGAACATATCCTGGGGATGAATGACGAGGCCAGACATCAGGGAATCAGGGAGAAACACTTACTCAGGTGAAGGTGAGCGTGCACCAGGAAGTGGCTGTGAACAGGGAAACGAGCAGTGAGTTTGGGAGGCAGAGTGAGGGGGCGTGGTCGTGGCCAGGTCTGATGCAGACCTGACATCACCCCCCGCTTCAGGGCCGGGTATGCCGCCTGGGACGACCTCTACCTCGGGACTGTACCCCTCCCAGTCCACTAGGTACTCCAGGCGACCCCTCCGGCACCTGGAATCGAGGATGGCATCGACCGAATAAGCGGGGCCGTCGTCCAACAGGAGCGGCAAAGGCGGGTCCGGTCGTGCATCAGACTCTGGGGAAGAAGGGGCAACACGATAGGGTGAATGGTAAGGTTTGAGTAACGAGACATGGAAGGTGGGGTGAATACAGTAATGTGATGGCAAACTCAACTTAAATGTGACCGGGTTGACCTGCTGAATGATTTCAAACGGCCCGATGTACCGGGGGCTGAGCTTCCTTGAGGGCAGTCGGAGATGGATGTCCCAAGTGGAGAGCCAGACCCTCTGACCCACTTCGTAAGAGGGCATGGGTCCCCTCCGGACGTCCACATGGTGCTGGCATCGACGGACTGCCCTCTGAAGCTGGTGGTGCGCGGAGTTCCAGACCCTCCCACTTTGGCGGTACCAGTCTTCGACACTGACCACGCCAGTTGGTTCAGTGTGCCAGGGGAAGAGGGGTGGCTGGTAGCCGAGTGTGCACTGGAAGGGAGTGAGGCTGGTGGTGCAGGGAGTTCTGAGCGTACTGGGCCCATGACAGGTAATGACTCCAGGTAGCCTGATGTTGGGAGCAAAAGGTGCGTAGAAACCTTCCGATCTCCCGAACCTTCCACTCCATTTGGCCGTTGGTTTGAGGATGGTACCCCGAGGTTAGGCTCATGGCCACACCCAGGCATCCCAGGAAGGCCCGCCAGAACCTGGAGATGAATTGGGGGCCTCTATCTGAAACAATATCCTCTGGTAAACCAAAGTGACGGAACACATGTGTGAAGACTGCTTCGGCAGTCTCAGCAGCTGAGGGAACAGATCTCAAAGGAATTAATTTGCAAGACTTGGAAAAACGGTCTACTATGACTAGGATGCAGGTGATTGGAACTCGGAAGATCGGTAATAAAGTCTATTCCTAGGTGTGACTAGGGTCTCTGGGGTACTGGGAGCGGCAGGAGCTTACCTGCCGGTAACTGCCTGGGGGTCTTCGCCATCGCACACTCTGCACATCCAACCACATACCTCTGCACGTTGCGAGCCATTCCAGGCCACCAGTACTGGTCGCGGACGAGTGAGAGGGTCTGGTTAGTTCCTGGGTGCCCAGTGCCCAGGGTCTTAGGCTTTGCTCAGAGGAGATTGGTGAGGGGGGAAACTAGGACGCTATAGTTGCGGATGAATCTCCGGTAGAAATTTGTGAATCCCAAGAGTCTTTGGAGCTCCTTTACTGTAGTGGGGGTTGGCCAATTAAGGATTGCATCGACCTTCCCCTGGTCCATCTTGACACCCTGGGAGGAAATGTGATAGCCGAGGAACTGAACTTGATTGGTGTGGAACGTGCACTTCTCTGCTTTTAAGAACAGGTGGTGCTCACAAAGCTTGCAGAGAACCAGCGATACATGGTGGCGATGTTCGGCCTCAGATCAAGATGTCGTCTATGTACACCAGAACAAACTGATGTAGATACTCCCGGAACACCTCATTCATGTATGCCTGAAATACCGCGGGGGCGTTGGCTTGTCCATAGGGCATTACCCTGTATTTGTAGTGCCCACTAGGTGTAATAAAGGTGGTCTTCCACTCGTCCCCCTCACGTTTTCGAATGAGATTATAGGCGCTCCGCAGATCCAGCTTCATGAACACCACTGCTCCACAAAGCTGTTCCAGAGCGGCTGGGACCAGGGGAAGAGGGTGACGGTACTTAATCGTGATCTTGTTCAAAGCATGTCTATGCTGGGTCTGAGACGGCCATCCTTCTTAGCCACGAAGAAGAAACTGGATGCAGCTGGGGACATGGACGGACGGATATATCCTTGGCTTAGAGCCTAGGCACTGGTTCACCGGGCAGCAGGTCAATGGTACAGTCCCAGGGCCGATGTGGAGGAAGTTGTGCGGCACGTGTGGGGCTAAAAACATCGGAATGGTGCGTGTACTCGTGTGCGACTACAGTGCTGAGTGCGGACTGTGGGCTCTCTACCGAGGTGGTTCCCAACACCAGTGGGGAGTGTACATGCGGGGACCTAGGAACAGGAGGACAAGACAAACACTGGGTGAAACATTCATCTCCCCATTTTAGAATTTCCACGGTGGCCCAATTTACTGACGGGGTATGTTGTACGAGCCACGGTCGACCCAAAATGACATCAACCGTGGCTTCATGATGAGGTGACCCGTAGCGCCACAGTACAGACATAAGCCCTGCTCCATCCACCTGCGTCGTTCGGTGGGGCTTAGCCTGACGGTGTTGACACTGTGTCCCCTCGCCAAACCAAATGTGCCTTTATTTTATGTTGTCTCTCTCTCTCTCTTTTTTTTTTAACTTTAACTTTCTGCTACCATAATGATCTGTATGTCTATGTATGTTTTGGAGCCTCCGGGCAGAGACATATTTGTTTGGTTTTCGAAGGATCATTTAACCTGCAAGACTGTAGGCCTACAATAACCTTTTATGAAAACCTGTATGTTGAAACTGACGCTAGAGGTAACCTACCCAGTTTTCACATTTTGTTGTCAATGCATCTACATCTCAGCAACAACATCGACAATATATTTTTTTTTTTTACAGTATTGCAGAAAGAAAATTAAACATATTTTAAATGAATATGCAGCTATTTACTCAATTCAATGGAAGCATCCACACACAAAGACCATTATTGGTTATAAACTGCCTTATAAATCCCACTCCATGACAGGGACGGCGCCAGGATTTTAGTTTTAGATGGGCCGGATCAATCGTGGATGGGCCCAGAGGAGTTTTAATGTAACGCAGTTAGTGCATGAAAAAATACCGGGGCTCAGGACTATTCTTCCGTAAAATAATATAGTTTTAAGCGTATTTAGAGGTAACATAGGACACTTCATAACGTCTCTTGAGGATCGCGAGTGAGCACTGCAAGATTGGTCTTACTTGTTTGCCATTACTCAATTGAAGTCCCCTGCTGATGATTTACCCATTGATACATAAGTAATAGTGTCTGCATTATTTAATCCTGTTTGTTCGTTAGGCCCCAAAACATGTCAATGTTTGTTGGCACGAGAACCATTTGTAATCAGGAGTGCTGCCGACTATAATGGGGATCAGTGAGTTTCTTCCCAGGGATTAAAAAAAAAACTCGCAATAAAGACGAGAGAAATTCTAAACACAACCCAAATGCACTGGGCTAAATTTACCATGTTGTCTGTTCCACTGTTGTATACACAACTTGATAGCAACGTAGCTCCAGCTCATCAGTAAAACTACCCACGAACCTCCTACGGTATCCAAACATGTGCACAAGTCATTTGAATTAAATAGCTACATTTAGTAAAACACTAATATCCGATCCTAACCCCCAACCCCCAAGGTCTATCTAATGCTGTAATGGGCTCAACTCTTAACTGACCTGCAGAGCAAATTTAAATTCACTCAAAATAGATACATTTGGATTGACCCTATTCATTAGTCTACGATAAAATGAGCATGTGAACACGATTGCTGAAGTAAATAAAATAACAAACCACTGGAGGCATATGTTGAAAATGTATTTCACAACATAAGTTCAGTGTTGAGTGTGTACTGTAGTCTACATTTGTGTAATGTAGCCTATACTGCAGCATAAAATAATAACCACACTATCATAATTAATGCAACTAATTTCTAATCTTATTAGCGATTTGAGCTATACTCCATGTAAATAGGTTTGTGTTTGAATATCTTTTATGGATTTTTAATGACGATGACGCTGTGTGACCATGTATTTCCTTCACGTGGCTGTTTTTCAAATGGTGGTTTGAAAAAAGGAACTTCTTGCGACACTAACTTTCACTAATCACAGCTTTCGATTTTTGTCTCTACGAGATTCCACTGAAGACGGTTAAGGGAAGTTCCTGAGGTGGTTAGGGTCTGAATTCAGGGCATATTCTCTTGGGTTATATTGCAGGCATGTTTCTTGTCGCGTCACCGATGCCCGGGAAAGGTCGTTTGTCGTTACTGTTACTGCCACGCGGAATTAGGCCAAGTTATAACAAGTTCCATCACGTGTCCCTGCTATCATCCTCGGCGCTTCGTCCTCAGTTTTGATCAGAGAGTTCAGGCACATTAATGTGCTATGAATTTCATCTCTGACTATCTCCCATGCACAGATACTGTGACCCTGAAATAAACAACATGATTTGTCATGTGAACACTCAATAGTATTGCTCATCATTGTAAATAATACATAATTCTGTCTTGTGAGACAATTCTATAAACTACCTTATATTTTAGAAGATGTTTTAGTCCTTTAAAATATAGTTTCGCTTTATGAAGCAGCTCACTATGAGGGGCCTCCAGACTCGCCTGAAGATGTCTTTCCGCCAACTGTGAAGACAACAGGGAAGGGAAAACCAGGGATTATGGCGGTGGTCATGTAGGGTAAGCTGGTAAAAAGTAAAAAACGTTTAGGCTACACATGAAGGAGGAACCTTACGCATCCAGACAGGTTTGTGGTTTGCCTGAACACAATGTTGGCGAAGTTGTCCGCGTGTCCACAAGAGCGTGGCTGGTTGGGTTCGGCAAAAATCTTTTTGACTTGGTTCAGAATCACATATGATATAAGTATGATATCCCCCTGTGCTGGGAAATACTTAATTTTATTTGTCAGCATTATGGATAAAAGGATGTGTGTGACAAAATATTATCTGCTAGACCACAACTTGTCCTGTCGCTAAGGCCAGTTTGTCCTTCAAACATCGCTTGCGCTGTTGGTAAAGAAACTGCTCATATTATCGAAATACAAAAGTATGTAAAACTATACAAGCAAGTCAAACATTTTCAATGTCGAAATCTGCGGATATATGTGATTTCTCTGAACAATATGACCTGATAAAGCGTCCAGCCTACATGCCGATGCTCCCTCAGGGTTTGGTGACCATTGTGGTTGCCTGCAACGGCTGTTTGTAGGGCTATGCGTTTCTTCTGTTATGTTAATGCATTAGTGGTTGTAAACGTAACAGTGACAATTAACTATGTTTATATTGTAATCATCAAGGGGTTGTTAACGGAAAATATATTCTGCGCGTACCCAAACTCCAGTCCGGCTGCTGAGAGTAAACTACTGCTTATTATGCTCTGAGCCTAATCTGATTCCACTAAACCACCATAGTTTCGGGTGTGATCATACACTGTGTAATAGACATTCCATATAAGATTCTAGTTTAGATGCATAGTCGCACCACCACACTCACATCCAGTTGCTCGGAATTTTCAAATATAGCATTCCTGAGGACCAGATGTTGGATGGACTTCTCCGCCAAACACTGAAGAGGCAAGTGTCCCCCCTGCGGAATCATGTCTAAAGTTCATATTACAGAACTAGGAAAACAGACTTGCTTAAGCACGATATAATGTTATTTTCTATATGAATATGCACTAAATGTCAAACAGATAAGTGATCACAATTTAAAAAGATATCCCATCCATCCACTACTGTCTATAGCACAGTGTGCCGCGACAGATCTGACCATTTCCCAGAGAAGTTTGAGGCTTTGTGCGTTGAGAAATCTGAGACGACCATCCTTCCACCTGCACCCCATAGCAAAAGAAATTGTGAACCCCAAAATAAACCTCAACCCCAAATGATACATCATAATACATACATCATTCGTCTCATTTTGTTTTGCACATCCAGTCTGTTATCTCTTTTGTATGGAACAAGAGCGCATCCTGGGCCACTATTTATGGCTCCTCTCGGTTCCTCCCTGCATTCCATTCTCTTTATCTGCCATCTTTCATCTTTCGGTAATGAATCATCATTATGTGAACGTGCTCTGTAATACATTTTCAAGCGACCATCCACAAACCAGTTTTACATCATTTTAGCTCTTCAGAATGGGCAGGTCTAGATGGTTAAAGCATTGGCTGATAAAACAATTGTTCATTTTATGACTAAAGCATGAAAGCCTTCCTGTGTAATCTACACACCCTACGTTTAATTTCAAACGTGGACTTTTGTATCTGACCTCTGGTGATCTTTGGAGGTCCTTGATCTTGACATTTTTGGCAAGGTGTGCCACCTATTAGAGTTAGAATTTTTTAATGTACTTTCTCAGCCCGTTTATGTCCATAATAAGCCTATGGAGAGTTTTATTACGGATGACTAGGGTAAAGAAAATAACTAATAGATGTCCCCACAAAACTTCCTCAGCTGATTATTAATATTAAGGCATTTTTTCTGCATTGCAAGTGTTCTGAAATGTCATGTATAAATATGCAAATGAGGCATCATACACTTAAACACATGCATTAATTATCTAAATTTTGACCTGTACTGTAAGGTTAAACAAGTTAAACAGCCTAACCTATATATTTTCTAATATATTTATTCTGACTAGGGTGGTATACCATTCCAATAATCACTTTGTGCCTTACTGCCCTCAGATGGTTCCGATCAACCCTCTGTCTCAAGGACTAAAAGATGTGAATCTTTATCTAGTTCAAGAGGTTAAATCTGAAGTGCCTCCACATCTGAAAATAAACTTCAAGGTGTATAGACACATTGGACTAAAGATGTCATGCTTTAGTCATAAAATTCACTTTTTCGGTATGTGAGCTTATCCACTCCACAAAAGTTAGAACTTTATGCATCTTCGATGAAGAGGCCATATCATATAGGCCTAATGCAGTGTGAAGATTAGGAATCTTCAAGAAAAGTGGCTAACGTAGATACAAATTCTCACTATGTCGTTTTATCAGGCATGCTGACAGCACCCTCTATCCAAGATTCTCTCTCTGAGCTTTTGAATGTGTGGCCATTTGTGCATGGCATCCCGTCCCCTACAACCAGCATGTATGAGAAGAACATTAATAACATTGACGAGGATGAAAAGCTCAAACAATTCTTTCCAGGAAAGACCAAACTACAAACTGAAAGTTGGTCGCAATGGGCATGTTACACTTCACCTTAATACTTAATACATGCCTCCCTCTCTAGCCTTTTGTCTTTGGAGCCATCTGCTGGTGCAGGTGCTACTATTAGTTAAAAGAAATCTAAAAAGTATAGTTATCTCTCTTATCCCCGACCAGATGGGTGGAAGAGGAAGACAGTCCGTTGCACAGGCTAATACTAAGTTCTCATTTATATATAGCGTTATATATAGCTCTGTGGTCGTTTTTATATAGCTCTGTGGGCGTTATAGCTCTGTGGGCATTTCTATATAGCTCTGTGAGCGTTCGATATAGCCCTGTGGGCATTTCTATATAGCTCTGTGAGCGTTCTATATAGCTCTGTGGGCGTTTGTGACAACATTGTTATGCATCAATTCCTATGGAACTAATTACTTGCGAATCTCCTTTCACCTGGACAAGATTTCTTACATGTTTTTACATAGACATTACCATGTACATTAATCAGTCTCTAGAAAGCATAGCCTAATCTCAGTGATCAATCACAAAAATGGTCGGAGGGTTTGATGGTTGGAATGTAACTAACTAAAAACTAAGTAACTTGAAACATTGTTAACTAATATTTGGTGATGTCAAAGTTTTGATTGCATTGTCAAAGTGAAAGTTTCACTTAGCCTATCATTACATACTAAATTACCATACATTCATCACCAGTGCTGCATGTCTAAAGGAGATTCAAAAAATGCATTCGGAACATCCATTCACTACAGTGTGCACTAATGAGGATTTTATATATATTTGATATCATGTTGACATGATAGAGTCTTGCAGCTATTGCAGATTTCTTGGCTGCACATCAATAGCATGAACCTCCCAAAACTGGCAACAATGGAGGTTAGTTCATGACACTGATTACAGTGGAAACCAATGGGCATGGTCAACAATGGTCAGGTTGTGGTCGATGCAGAGTTGGGGCTAAAAGTTGGACCCAAAGTGTGGAACCACCAGCTACAGCCTGAACGACTGATTTACGGCTTTACAAATCCAGTTAATCTTTTTCATGTTGTTTATGCATATGGCAACTCCAAGGATTTCTGTGAGTGAAAGGTTTGGACTGGGGAATGCACAGCACCTTCCATAGTCTACTGTAAAATGTTTTCTGTCACTTTATAAAATAATGCACTTATAACACATGATCTTTTGGGACTATTTGGGAAGTATTTTATCACATAGTAGGGCCTGGCTACAGGTGTTTGAAAGAAGCTAAAGAAGGATTATGCTAGAGACTAGACGTTTATACAAACATGTTTATTGCAGTTACAAAACATTTTTGAAAGAAAGACATTTTCTCTTGGTCCCTCAAACTTCCACAGCCAAATTTATATTGCTTATTATATGCTTATAATTCACAAGTTAGGAGAACATAACCTAAACCTAGCCCAAATTATACAGCCTCTAAGAGACCTTTGTGTATGTGTGTACATGTGTGCCTGCTTGGGAACTTATAATATACTAATGCTCCCATCTTCTGTATTTGCTAAATATGAAGTGGCATATCCTTATGTATTTACATATATGTGAATAATTGTGCACAATCATCCTAAGTTATGCACATCCACTTCATAATATATTTAGGCTTTGATAAATTAAATGAAATAGATATTGTCCAATGCATCAGTTTTAGTATTTTTGCTGATTTAGGTATCATCAATAATCCATTATCTTCTTACTATCAAGTTAAATGCACAGTACAGAATCATATGGTACAAAGCATTTAATGATCCACATTAAACAAGTATTTCTCAAGTATAAAAACAAAGGCAATTTATCAATAAATACATTATAAAAAATTAAATAAATAAATACATTATAACATTAAATAAATACATTCAGTAGTTTGGGTAGCAAAAATGGGCTAATTGTCCATTGATGGCTTGAATGTTTGGAATGCAAAATGCCCATCTACAGCAGCGATGGTGAATGTTTATTGGCCACTATCATATTGTCCTCACGCAGTGACTTAAGTACCCCTGAAACCCCCAACCATATGCAAATATTAAATCCAATGTCTGCCATTGCCTCCTCAGTAGTCGGGGAGCATGGAGTTGTTTAGATGCAGCAGTCTGCGTAGATGATCTTCCACTTCTTTCCTAATAAACGCCCATGATGATTGGCTATAATTCTAAAATAAGAAGAAAAAGAAACTGTGTGTTATTCAATGTAGTGTGCGTGTGTCATGTCACGCAAAGAACCTGTTCATCAATATCAAATTAATAAATCCAAATATCACACATTTTGTAACAGAGGGATTTTTTGGCAGAGGCAAGACTATTTGCAAGCTAGTTTAAAAGTTACTAATTAAAGTCCCAATCAACAATCTTCTGATCTGTCACACCAACACTGATTCATTAAGTAGGTGAATAGTATGCCATGGCCATGCGTTCTTCACTCCACAGACTGTGAGCTTCATAACAGAGTCCTGATTTCCTCTCATTTACTGTCATCTGTTCTTGCAACAAGAACAGTAAAGAGGTATGCAAGTTAAAGCACTGCTTTACCTTTTTTACCAGGCACTTCTTCAACTGGCGGAAGTGCATCTTCACTCTCCTCTGACTTGGGAACTTCCTTGACAGCACTTGTGTGACCTGCAAATACAGAAAATAGAATTTGCTAAACTATTTCTTTGAAAAGAATTGGTCTGTGGATCATGACTGATTGTTCCTCTTTAGTAAACTTACACAAGCGTTAAGTTCTGTTGTCTGCCGGTTGAGAACGTTTAGCAGGTTGTCCAGTTTTGTCTTATCCCAAGTGTCTGTCACATTTGCACTGCTCAAAAGCCTCACTATCTGTTTTGTGGCCTCATGCAGGAATGCGATCTTATGTTCCTCCTACAAAGACAGAGAATAGACATACATAAACACTCCACACAACAATCCTGTACACGTGATACATGATGAATCAAAAAATGTTTTAACACAAGTGCTCTTTGCCATGATTAATTACACCTTGTTCTAGAGTGTATTGAACTTTTTATATTTTATAACTTTTTATCATATTTTACAAAGTTCTTGTGAGTGTGGTAATTGGTGAATAGAAAAGTTCCCTTTTTTATTTCATGGTGTGTCAGCCAGAAACCCCCACTTGAAATGTTGTGATTTTAATATATTCATAGGGCGTTCAACATGAAATATTTCTGTGTCTGAATTTGTCAGACATTTCTGAAATGATCATGTTTACCATGATTACCTAAATTATGTAAGCCTGTTTCTGCCGCTTGGGAAAAATGTCCACATACATTTTGAGATATTAAGTCAACATTTTTTAATATATACAGTCAATGTTTTGTTATTTCAAGTCAAAAATTTTAGATCATTGACTCAAAGTGAGAGTGACTCATCTAAAAATTAGTATATTTTGACTGTTGAACTTATGATATGACTAAGCTTTGACTTTTCAGTCCTGACTGAGCTCACGACTTCTCATTGACCAGGAGATCAAAGCATGCTAACTGCATACTATGCACATGAATGAGTAAACTTCTAACATTCTACATGGGGTGCACAAATTATGTCAAGATGAAAAGGGCCATACCTTTTCATGACTCAAGTTACGGTATAGATCCGAAATGGAAGTTTTGGGACATCCATCAAAGTCTTTGACATCTCCACCCTGCATGTCAGACGAAACACACTTTAACATTTGCACAAAACACATTTAGCCTATTCACTTAACGGTCAATTAATGTTCAGTAAGAAAAACACAAATGTAAGAAATACACGATTTGTCATGTAGCCTAGTGTTCTATCATATTTGTTAGATGCTTCAAAAACGTAATAAAATGTGTAAAGACACACTTTACTACTCAAAACAATGTAATTGAACACTTGGCTAATTGTATTACAGCAGTTAGAGCACCCTGCACAAAATACAAGTAAGCAAGTAAGCTGACGCCCACGTCTATTATTATAACAGCGACTGGAGTACTAACCTATGTTGAGAACTGAGCTGGTATAGACTGCACTTACCATGTCTTTTAAAAGTCTGACGCATTCTCCATTATAGCGGTCGTACATTTGGAGCCATCTACAGGTGCAATGTGCGCTTCCAATGCAGCTGAGAAGCAAAAAACAAATCCACGAATTTTGAATATACATTTTGCCGAGACGAAGTAAATCTTTATCCGCACAGTATCCAGAGAGTTCTTCAAGTTATACATCTTGCAGCTGATCTGGCCACTTTTATAAGAAGTATGGAAAGGGAAAACGACGGATCGGGGAGAGGACGTACGGGACTTCACGGGGCTCACTTTCCCTTTCGAAGCCCGACTCATTCCATTATGGTCAATCCTGTCTTTAAACTTTTTTCGTACACTTATTACACTTGGCTACATTTTTTCTACTTTGTGGTTCATATTTAATTGAAAAGTGACAACCCGTATCTTACCTTGCAGCATGCACTTCCTCCTGTAAATCCCTCGTCTTCAAAATAGGTTAGCCTTGCTGTCGAAAGCGTAACTACATTTTATTGTCTGATAGGTCTACCATTCTACTAGCGGCACACTGAAATATGAAATATGAAATCCTCACTTTAGTTATTTTGCCATCCTTGTCGATTCGAACCACTACGTAAGCCTACGAGTGTGCCTTCGCTGACGTCGAAAATGAAAAGCGCAGTCAAATTTCACTTTCTTATTGCACTTGGAGGTGACGTAACTTAAAGTGATGCAACACAAACTCAAGGCTGGAATATATATACCACAATAGACTACATTTTGAAGTCAACAAAACTCTGCTTACCACTAACATCTAAATAACAGTCAGCAGAACTTTATATGTTCAGTTATATAGTTATAACTATAAACTATGCACATATATACACATATATTTTATAACTTTTGACACTGTGATCCATCAGATGTCATTAATTTGAAAACATTTCATAACTGGAAAGAGAGGCAGTCGCAGCGAAAACTGTACTGTATATTTGCTGGTGGCTCATGCCACTCGTTTACTGCCATGTACACTGTCCTGTGCCACTCATCTTCTTACCCGTGACACTTAGGCTGCCTAACAAGCCTGACCCTGAACCTAACCAATAGGATAGTGTCAGATGACACAGTAAGTGGCACAGGACAGTGCACAGGCCAGTGGCGTGGGATAGTGCACAGGACAGCTAGCAGGTGGAACAAGACCAGTTGATCAGTGGCGTAGGACAGGTCACGGGACAGTGGGTGATTGGCGTGAGCTGGCTGTATACAGTGCAGTTATCGCTCCAACTGCTACTGCTGGCATATAAAAAACTGAGAAATAGAAACAAAATGTTGTAGTGCAGACATACAATGTGAACCTGCTGCACTCCCATATTGTAGGTATTATAACAAGAACAGCACTAGCATGGCAATGTCATCAGATGTCTAATTTCACTGGAAACTGGTTTTGTAGTTTTATGGTTTTATGATTCACAGAAACGGTTCAGGTTACTAGAGTTGTCGTCTTTTTGACTATGACCTCATTCGCATCATAGTAGCCTACATCTGGCATACATAAACAATACAAAAGGCCATTAATTAACCTACACTAAAACCAGTACAATATTCTAAAACGCAATGCCATAAATTATAGTAGATATCAAGACAATAAGCTAATAATTGGTCTTATTGAGATTGAGTTAGCTAAATGAATGAGTGTGAATATTTTTAAAGATTTTTTGAAAACACTAAACACACCACTGTAGACTACATTAGATGGGCCATTCCACCTCACCATGAATGACAAGGGTCAAGGGACAAGTATGATCTCTTTGTGCTGAGGGAAGGCCAAGACAATAATTAACAAAGAAGTGAAGTGGGTTAAGGAAGACACGAGGCCACACAAGGTGGTTTTAACGCGTACTGGCAGTTATGCTACACTGACCAATATGACTCTCAAAACGAAAGCGCCTAGTTATTCATTCTGACAGCGCGGTAGAAAAGGTGTTTTTGTTGACGTTGTGTTGTCATCATTGTTGTTGTAGCTACCCCCCTTTTCCTTTACAGCTCGAGCTTATATTATCATCCACTAACTTGTGATCCAACAACATTCCACCAGCCAGTGTACAGTCAGAAATTGTACTGCTCGGGTCCCGCGCCACTCACCCACTGTCCTGTGCACTGTCCCATGCCACTGGAGCGAGACTAAAAGCTGCTAGCCTACACGTTAAAACTCAAATGGATCTACATGCCCAGTGAGTATCACAATGCCTGGTGTTTCGGTGCCCCGGGACGAACGACCAAAAGTCGACCAAAAGAAAGGCAACTCGAGCAAAACCTACATGCCCGCTGAGCTACCACAGTACCGGCGGTCATAATAAATTCTGGGGTGGTACTCCGAGTTCTAATCCTGTACAGTCCGCAGTACTTTGATGTCCCATTTGTAAAGCCAGCCGCAAGGTCGAATCTATCATGTGATCTTGCAGAGGGATTTATTTTTGAGATTAGCTTACAATATCCATTTAAAATTTTGATATATTTCAGCTCATAGTTACAGTGAAGCAGCCCAAGTTGGAATCACCGACATAGGCTATTAATAGCCATTAGGGTATTATTCCAGTTCTTCCCTTCTTTTCCGTTAGAATATATTTGTTAATATGCAGATGGAATGTATCATGTAGACACATACTTAGTTCAAATTATTAGATAATAGCTTTGTTCAGGAAAGATGTGGCGGTATCTAGAGACCCTTGTATCTAGAAATCCCCGTGAGCGGTCCGACGTGCCAATGATCCCAGAGGGGATGGGCACGCTCTTAAAAACACAAAAGGCTGAAAATACTTAATGATGTGAATTCTAGACTATAATTTCTACGGACCGAGGAACCAAAATTAGTGACTTGGAAAGAAACTAGCAAAAGTTTTAATTCATTTATGTCATCTTAATCAGTTTATCCTCACTCAAAAAAAGTTTACCCTGCCGTAATCTTTTGGCTGGGACCCGTGGTGAAAACCAGAAACCAATTTGGTCATCCCTTCGCTGTAAGTTTCAGGACTACAATAGCATTATCCAACCACATAAGGTTGACGTCGGTAGGCTAAACCATAGTAAAATACCAGGTTGATTGACTGGTCGACATCGTTTCTATACATGGGAAGATCCCATTTGTTCATTCTTTGACACATCTGGCTGCGACATGTGCCAGACTCACGTCCTGCTGCGTCCACACGTGTCATTACTAGCGCTCATTTTAATGACTTGTTTTTACGTGCGCTCCTTATAATGGCTTGTTTTTACTAAATCATGTGCTCATTTGATGAAAGTAATCATGTGCACATTTGATGAAAATATCGCAGTGTTGTGCCTAGTGTGTTACGTTTGAAAAAGAAAAAGAATCCGACGATCCGAATCCAATGAGATCATGTCAGCCATCGCAGGTTCAGCATTTTCAGTAAGCCCTAAAATATATTTTGTAGTGCAATGAGCAATAATACGATAATAATAATAATACTTCCATGTTTTACATTTGTATAATGTACGTGCAATAAAATTGGCTATTAGTGTTTGATGGGGAGAGTTATCAGCCTGTTTGCACAGATTTCAGGTTAAATTAGAAGATGAGCACATATGAAGTCTGCTGTCTATTGCTGAGGTTATTTGCCAAATTTACTATAACAGGTGTGATCTTGCGTTGTGCATAACGACAGACGATAAATCTCAGTTGAGGGGTTTATTCTTATAATACAGAAAACAGCAAGGCTGCCACACTTGCGCGGGCATGACAAACAGAACAACATTATCAGTGACAACAAAGACAGGCTAATAGACAAAATAGTGTATTTTTGTAATGTATGTGTGTCACGTGCAAGCCATGCTTAAGGATACCAGAATTTCCTACGGGATAATACAAGTATCTATCTATCTATCTATCTATCTATCTATCTATCTATCTATCTATCTATCTATCTATCTATCTATCTAGCACACTTCACAGCATCACCCCTGCAACACTAGCATGTTGCTATCCACAGTAGGTTTCTGAAGTACACTGGCAATCAATATATGTATATATAGGCAATCAATCTTTGTGTGTCTATCTGTGAAGGTGGGATGTCACAAGCGGGGGGTGGCGCCACACCGCTTCCATTCGGCGCTTGACTGATTATTGAGATAGTGGAAGTAGCGCAGGGGAACTGCAGTTTAGTAGGCTTATTTGTAGCTCTGTTCAAGATAGATCTCAATGTTTTATCTGAAGTGAGAAGAAGTATGTGCATTTCATTTGTCTTAAGAAAATCATGCCAGTTAATTTCATCCATGATTTAAGTCTCTTTATTGACTCACAAAAAAGATACAAACTTTTCTCTTTCACAAATATTCAGCATCATTAAATCATAATAAATAATAAATATCAAGCTAACATTAATATTAAAATTAAGTGTAATAACCTAAAATAATAACAAATAATAAAATAATAATAAAAATGTCGTTGAAGAAGTTTGAATTCAAAGGGCTACATTTAAGCTATGCTTTGCGAAGTGATCAACCAAACATAGACAGAGTAAGCCAGATCTCTATTGGCTTTTGTCAGCAACGCTTAATTTTGCTGGTGTTACAAATAAAATAACAAATAAATAAAAGACATGTGTTGGCGGTAGAGTCTGTCTCCCTTCCCTCATCTTCGGCTTGAGTGTAAACGGAGACCAATGCGGAATCTGTACAGTGTGTTCATCATCTGCTTTCGCACCGTCTCCCAGGCACACATGCTGAAGTTCTGTGAGAGTTAACATTAATTTAGGCACGCAGAAATGCAGCAGTGAAGTACCTAAAGATCGTTTTCATCTTTTGATGTGATAGTTATGTCACGATCATTAACAAAACATACCTCGTGTGAGAGAAGATCCTCAAGTTGTGTAAAGTGGGTTTGGACCGGCTCAGCTATTGTTGGAATGGATCCCTTCGATTAAAAATATATTTAGGTCAAGCGTTTCAAATTCACCACCGATTAAATTGGCAGTATTCTTACATATTAAATATTGTATATCTAAAATATCTTGAATATTTGATAAGAAATGTAACACTGGTTAATTTGTTGGGATGAAACTCACAGAAGTAGGCCTATCTGAATGCAATCTGCGAAGAAGATCCTGCACCTGCTTCAGTACATTAGTGTCCCATTTGGAATAAGTGTTGTTGTTCTGGAAAAGCTTTGAAGCCAAGCGAAAGGTCATTTCTATCATGGGATCTTGTTGCTGCAGAAGGAAAATCGAACGGATTTTATTATTTCAGCTGACTACCAAAACATAGTTATTTAAATGGAAAACAAATGTGATATAGCCAAGGCCTAAAAATGAGCCCGGTTTTGCCATTAAGTGGATTTACCCCTTTGATGTGAGGAATAACTGAAATATTTTCAGCCATTAATTGGGGACATCCTTTTCCCCCCTGCAAGAAAATGTATTATGTCAGTAGGTCTGTATATCGTATAATCGGGAACTAATAATTATTAAATTATTTGGTTATTGTCGGCAATATATGGCGCTCACCTGGTATTTCGGTTTATCCAGTTCTTTCAGTTTCTCCAGAGTTTGACGAATCAAGGTCTGTGTTGACACACCATCACATACTTGCCACAAGTACAAAGCCAAAAGAAAGTAAAGTGTTTTAGTCATGACTAGGACTTTGTCAAATGTTTCCTCTGCAAGCTTACTACTATTTTGTCGGAGATGTGGCAGGTAAGCCCTGCTGTCTGCTTTAAATAGACAGATGCCCATGCCTACTTGACCATTGTTTCTGTGTCCGGATGATGTCCGGAAATTGACAACAAGAAACTGAAAGAAGATATCAGCTTTTCCCGGTGGAAACAACACAGGTGAGGTAATAACTGTGTTCAGGAGTGGCACAAGACAGGTAACTTGCAGATCAGCATTCTTCACTCAGGAATTCCTGTGTGTGACCCACGTCCGGGGATGCTTTAAGAGGAGATCAGGTTGAAAAATATCTGCTTGTGTGAATAATAGACTACGTGATAAAATGCGCTACTAAATTGAATTAATCATTGCTGTCATCTTCAATCAACCGCCACTGTATTTCAGTAGTTTTCCGATGATATGTGGTTGGTAGACTAATGCGACCGCGGTTGTGAAAATGACAGAAGATGGTTTCTTGGTTTTCACCACGGGTCGCGGCCAAAAGGTTAAGCCTATGTGTAATAACACCTTATCTTCGCTGGAAACTAACTAGCAGTATTTCAATGGCACGACCCCAGTGCCGTATTTGACGCATTAGGTAGGCTAAATGAGCTCAGGAGGTATTCCTGTAAAGAGCGTGCACTTAATTTGATACATCATGTCTTTACAAGGTTGTACTTTCACTCAAATCATCATTATGAACACAACTTGTGGGAGAAACTAATAAAAATAAAACGACTTTTGGAGGGCAAGGTCATCATAAACATTTCATTTTCTTGCCCAGTTAACATTAAGTACAGTGATGAGATCATACTCGCCCACGCGTGCTCAGCGTTTTCTGTTAAGAGCTTTTATGATGTAAAGAAAGCTTTTATCTACATTAGTGATGCTATGCAGGCTACATGTGAGTTATTTCACCGGATTTTTTTCCATTTTAAAATGTTTTGTAAATGCAATAGGCTATCTGTGTCGGTTAAAAATAAAAATAGAAGATAAAAAATCTTTCTAAAAAAATAGATAGATAGTTAGATAGATAGGTAGATAGATACTGTTCTATACACATAGGCCTATATATACAAACATACATAGCCTACACAAACACACATAGCCTACATACAAACATATACATACATACTATACTATCAATTAACAGTGGTATTTAAACGGCAAACCTACAACATGGGGAAATGTAGCTATAAACAATATTACCTAAAAATAGCCTACCCTACACCCTATATTAGCTAAAGCTTAATGTGATAGGCCCTATAGCTTAAACTAGGCCTGCATTAATATGGAGCCTGTAAAATAAGGCATCGGAATCCCATCTCTCCAGTGCACCTCATTCTTGGTTGCAGACAGTTCCTTTCATGTATTGCGGCTGCACCGAAACAAGACTGTGATGGATGAGCGCACTATAGACTCATGAGGGCGCTGTGCAGCAACAAATGATCAATTGGAGGCTGCGTACCTGTAGAATGCAGAATGTTTTTTTATCCACTAGATAGGCTATTATATAGTCCAAATTAGTACAATTACTGAGGTTTGATAACAGTTTACAGTTTTTACCAATCATTTTCACACTTGTCTCAATACAATGACAATCAATGTGATGTGAACACAAAAACAGAAACAAATTGAAAGAAAACACATAAAATATAGATTTTATCATAAAGTTTGGCATAGATCAACTTTGTTACATGTGTTATGTACAGTAAATGTTATGTTATATATATATTTCGAGTGAATATTGCAATACCAAACTAAATGACATTGTTATGTATTGGTGTGCCTCTGGCAGTAGATAAAAAATGGCACATACAGTGATTTAATGAATATTTCTCTGTATCTGTGTAAAATGAAGGAATGTGCAGACGCAAATGTGTCTGTTTCCTAAATGGCATACTGCTTTACTACTAACTGAAATACGTGGATAGCACCACTGCAAGACTTCTTTGTATCAAGAAAATCTGTGTGTTTGACTTGTTACCTCACTTTATCACGTGGTTTACTTTAATGATGGCTCGGTTTTGTGAAACCAGTACAGTTCACACATTTCTTGGACTTTTTATAAGTTGTATGCTGTAGTCTAAGAGTACAGCCGTATGTCATTTCAGTGGATTTACTATATTTTGTAATTTACAGTATTCTTTATTGTAGTATATTTCGGAACAGAAAATACAATGTGTATACTAGTGTACCATGTTACCTTGTCTCCTGATCCGGCATGTTACACTGCAAAAAGGTCAGTGGTCATTACCTGGGTATTAAATCACTTGAAGTTCTCATATAATGTCAACTACAAAAAGTAATACATGTAAATAGGTCTCCAATACAGTAAATTGGGCAAACATGTAAATAGAGTTGAATGTTGATTGAATATATTGTATTTTATGTCTTTTAGGTTTTGACTTCACTGTTAATTGTTTTGATAAGAGTATCTAAATATCTACAAAACCTGCTGTAGTTGTACATAATTTTGTTGGAGGGGAATATTGACTTATATAAGAAGTATCCATAATTTTGGATGAAGTGGTGACTGGATACATTTCATTCTAAAGCAATGCAAAAGAGAACAATGTTTGGCTCCTATAATCTATGGTTGTTGTGAAAGTGTAGCAGAAACTGTAAAGCAGGTGTTTAATTACTGTAATACATTATTTACTGTAATTACTGTAATACGTTATTTACTGTAATTACTGTAATACATTATTTCACATTTGTCATTCTGTTGGAATTGAGATGAAATATAACAGTGTGAGCAGGCCACAATTTTAATGGCATTCCCAGATAGTGTGCATTGTTGGCACATAATCCAGTTCTGCGAAAGCTTCTGTGATTACTTGAAAGTATGCACACAGGTAGCAACAGGCATGGACACACACACACACACACACACACACACACACACACACACACACACACACACACACACACACAAGCAAAATATGTTTCTCCCCCAACAAACATGTGGCTACACGTTTTGATCATGTGATGTGCACCTCTGTTATGTCAGTCATATGATTGCATCCAATAAGGGACAGAGAAAGTGCAATGTGCAACCTACCAAAAGAGCACAAAAGAGCTCCCTTGCTTTTACTAATTGCTTTCTGTGCTTCATACTTTGCAGAAACATTTATTTTTTTCTGATTCCTAATAGAGGCAGACATTTCAGGTCTTGTATGCTCTAGCAGTGCAGTTAAAAAAAACGTGAACTTTGGGAACTTGGCATGACAAACACTTTTAAAGCACTCTAATGATAGTGTCCATGTCCAGTGCTGTGTTATGCAGGCGTTATGTGTGTTCTCTCTGCAGCATTTCACCATGTCATCCTCACTGATCACAGACTCGCATTTTGCAGTTCTGCAATGGCTAAAGCGACCTCACGGAAAACGTTAAAAGCTGCGACCACAGATGGTATAGCTTTTGTCAGCGGTAACTATGTTGACGTTTGAGTTTATGCACAGCTTTTGTGTGCCTTTGACAGTGAGTATCTTTCTGCTCCAGCTTCAAGAATTTTAGCTTTGTGGCAATTAGCTGCCCCTCGACGGCAATATGCACACATAAGGACACAAAGACTGGAAGATCAGGAGCTGGTTGTGTGTTTTAAAAATGTGTGTGTGTGAGAGTGTCTGTGTGTGTGCGTGCATGCATGCGTATGTGTGTGTGTGTGTGTGTGTGTTGCCTGACTGTGTTTTATGACGCCTTTGTCAGGGAGAATAACTCACTTACTCCCTGCCCTGACCTAAAATTGTCTTGAGGATCATTAACCTGATCTTGAAATTCTTGCCCTGCAACTTCCATCAGCCTCACATAGCACTGACTGCCTTAGGCAGTGCAGATGACCTAGCTGATACTACTGCTATAGCGACAATCCTATAAAGCGAGCGAAAGTTAGCTGTTTTCATCAGTAAATCAGTTTCGACAGGACACAAAGTGAATAAGTTACTAGTTTATTTCCCATTCACAAATATATATATATATATATATATATATATATTGGATGGAAATTATTGCCTAAATACAACCTCATACTCAAATATCTTTCAAATATTTAGATTATGGTTTGAATCGTTCAGAGTGTTCTTCTGTGTAATGCTAATTCTTGTATATTCCCTAGAAGAATTCCACTGTAAATCAATCAATAGCCCTGTTGTTCAAGTTGACTAGCCCTTGTTGTTCAAGGGCTGTCTGTAGGAAAAAGAAGCCAGAAAAACAGAAACAGGCCAAATAGAGAATTGGCAGTTAATGTTAACGAATGAGGCATAGGAAAAAGAAGCAGAAAGTGAGTCTCTGTGCTCCATTCGTTTAGTGTTAGCAATTCGCTCTATGTTGTATTGAATTTTCTCTACTTCCTATCGACAGCACTTGGCGAACACGAACAACAGGGCTATGGATTGAGTCACACTGGATTTCTCCTTTAAGACAAGTTATGACTGTTATTTGATAAACATAATTTATTTTGCCATGTGAGACTAACTTCTCGGAGCTGGGGAGCTCATGACAGTCTTATCCTACTCCTAGTCTACAACACAGCTGTCTCTCTCCCTGTGAAGCTGGGAGTCTCTCCACATTATTTAGATAAGGAGACTCTAATAAAACTTTAGTATCAATTGAAGTGAATTAGGAAGCGTGGTTCTGTCTGATCATGGACACAGCCCAACTTCTCAGCCAGGAGGTCTACCTCCTCCAGGTTGTGTTCAAAACTGGGGAGAACCCTGACTGAGTACAGTCAAGTACAGTCAAGTAGGTTGTCTTTGTGCTATCTGGTTTGGGCTATACTTTGTTCTTGTTCTTGCATGCCACAGATATTGTGGTATGGCAGTCCGAGGAAAACCACATTTTTCCTCTTCTTTATCTGTCTGTCTTTCTGTCATTATCCATCCATCCATCCATCCATCCATCCCACCTTCTTCTGACCTCTTTTTGGTATCCTCCACTCATCTCTTCTCAGCTCCTATCCTCCTATCCTAGAGATTGTCTCTGCTCCTCTCGTTTCCTCTGCTACTCTTCCTGTCTAGTCTGCTCTGGTCTCTGTGCTGTTTATTTCTCAGTGTGTGTTTCCTTCTGCAGTGTGCCAATCTTTCACACCACACACAGCCCTCATCTTTTCTTCTCTTCTCTTTTCTTCTTTCAAGTTGCTTTCTCCTCTCTTCTCTTCCTTTCTGTCTTGTTCTCACAGCATTTACCCCTTTTTTTTGGTCAGTTTCTCCCCTCCCTTTGCTCTATTTCCATACTGTCCTCTACCCCCCTCCCTCTTTCTTCTCCTCTACCCTCACCTCTCTTGCTCTTCTCCTCTACTCTCCCTGAGTCTCCTCTCCTTCCTTGTTATCTCTTCTCTTCTCCTGTCCTTTTCTGTCTTCTGTTCTGTCCTCCTCTTTCTACTCTCTACTCTCCTCCTCTTCCGTTATTCTCCGGTGCCGAGGGCCGGGCGGAGGTTGTACGCTTCCTCCACAGGAAATGAGCTCGCCAGAGCAGGGGAAGCTGAGTGCAGCTGCCCCCGCTCAACAGGAAGCAGGGAGCTTCCTTCCAGGCGATGGGAGAAAGAGAGAAAGAGAGACATGAGCAGATAGAGATTAAGACATTTTTTAAAGTAGGAAAAAACACAAAGAGTGGAATTGTTCAGTGGTGGAGGAAATGAAAGAGATGGCTGAGGTTTGAGCATGACGGAGAGGTTGTAAAACAAACATGCAAAGCATTGTACATGTGTATGATTGTGTATGTGTGTGTAGTCATATATATTTAACACCTGCTGAAGAGGAAACCCGGCATTATATCAAGCGACACAATGCATGGAAGATGACATATCCTTTTGTGCATGTGTTTCTGGAGAAAGCTGTCAGCTGTCTGAGAGGAGCAAAGAGCATTGGAAGGAAAGAGAGAGAGAGAGAAGAGTGGCTTATTCAATCTAGAGTTCTGTTGCTAGAGGGTTTCACGTCTTTTCATTGAAAATGACAAAAATTATGTTTAGAAATGAGCAAGCTGGCCGGCTAACAGGGCAGAATTAGGCTTTTGATTTTTATGTATAGAATCTGCCCTGATAGCTATGTTTTGTTGGTCCTTAATATATCAGCAGTAGCCCTCATTCATCTCTGTACTGATTTTCATAATTTTTGCTGAATGAAAGTACATGCCCTCTAACATTAGAACAATAGATTGAATGTGTTAGAGTTCACCTATAAAAGGCGGGGGCAGATTACAGGATTACATCAGAATAAATGCTTTCAGGCCAATAAATAAGTTAGCTCATCTATCAAATCTGGCTGACATCTTAATGCCAGCCTTTTACCACTACCACCACGCCCCCCTCCAGACAACCCAATGATGATTCTAAAAGCAGCCCCCACCCCCTACAAATTATAGAGTGGGGAGTATTTTTAACTTTAAATCTGTGCTTTCAGGCCATTGCTGGTTGAGGATGACCTATATGAAGTGGCCTAATATAATGGCCTATAAAGCAGTATGATGAAACTCTGAAGCCAGATTAAGCACACATGTCTCCTCTTTGTCACTTTCACATATCTAAGGACATACAGATGTGATGTTGACTCTGTCATGATCTTGCACACATCTATTCCACAGCAGGACCTGACATGGTTAAAAGTCTTTTAGGTATTTAAGTGCATACCAGAAACCTTGGCTCTCAGATGTGATGGTCAACCACACTATCCTCACACTTTGTGCAAGGGCTTGTTGGGCATTGTTTGCACACTAGTTAGCAAATGACCACAATCCGGTCAGTCCAGGCCTATAAAAGTCTGACACACAAACCTCTGGCTCCCACTGATGCCTTAGGTTTAAAAGTGTTGATTTTTAGTTGTGCGTACGTCTGTCTCTCAATTTATTTCTCCTCCTCCCTTGCCTTCTCTCTCTCTCTCTCTCTCTCTCTCTCTCTCTCTCTCTCTCTCTCTCTACACTTGCTGTGTTACTAGATAGCTGGCTGCTCAAATGCAAGCTAAAACAGACAAGCTCTTTGCTCCACACACATGCAGTGGGAAATATTTTGATTCACTCCACCCAGGCTACACAGAGCAAACACACACAATCACTGAAGACACACACATTCACACAAACAGACAGTCACATGCATACTCAAACACACGGGCACACAGAAACACAAACATGTCCACACATAAACACACACACACATTTAGCGGGAGAGCGGGAAAGATCCATAGAAAGAGAGAGAGGGAAAATAGGATGAGAGCAAGAGAAAGAAGGAGAGAGAGAGAGAGAGAGAGAGAGAGACTAACACAGCCTAGAGGGGTGGGGCATTTTTTTCTGTTACTGGCAGCAGTGGCTTTGGTGGTCATGATAAACCCCACCTCTTCTCTCAGTTCCTCCCCAGGAGCCACGGGCGGGGGCCCCTCACATCCCTGTTTTCCAGGAGTCCACGCCCCTCATTTGTACCCAGCCCCCACTGTGAGATCAGCACTGCCTGTGAAACTGGCCCAGCATCAAAGAGACATTCAGAGCCCAAATGGACATGGATCTGTGATCCACGTGTGGGTGTGTGTAAGTTTGTGTGTGTGTGTGTGTATGAGCTGTTATTTATAGAGTTGGGACTGTCGTCCTTGGCAACAGTTAATGTTTTTAGTTTTTTTGCATGACACATTTTAAGAGGATTCGATACTCTGCACAGCACAGTTCTCTCAGCACCAGATACTCACTATAAATGCCAGGTCATGGCCCACTAGATGTTCAGCCACACCTTTGTGCCTGTGTTGACCAGAACAAAGAGTTGACCTGCATGCTGGTTTCAGGTGGGTGTCAGGTGGAACACCATAGTGCACCTCAGTCAGGAGTGAGTTGCTTTCAGGGACGGACAGGTGGTTTTAGTCATGAAACTGCAAACCAACTTTACTTTTGGTACTGTTTTTTTCCCTTATATAAGAAGTTTACTTTTGTAGCCTCTGTCTGGATAGGACAGCATGAAATGAATGAGATTGGGAGACAGACTCAGACCTTGGTCTCCATGCTCAATTGGAACACTTGCCTCTGGGGCAATATGGCTAACATGGCTGTGACCACTTACGCCACAGCACCCCCACCCCCACCCCACCACCTCCCCCCACCACTCACTTCTGCCTGTCTTGGTTAAGTTCTCTGTCACGCTTTATGTCAGAGGATGTCTATGGTGTGGCATGTCACTGAAGTCAGCACAATGACTGTCATGTGTCATACTCCAACCAGCCACATTTATATAATGTAACTGACTTGCTCTATATGATCTGATAGCAACCATAGCAGAATCCCAAACGAGTCATCTGGCATGTGATGACAGAGAGTGGCTTTGTCACTGTATCCTTAGGTGAGGGTAAGTGCTGTGCATTCTTTTAAGGGCACTGTGAATGGCTTGGTGTTTGCTCAGGCACATACCTGCTGGTGTCAGGTGAAGGGTGTGTGAAGCAGGGTGTTGCCATATTAACACTGTTCATGTGTTGAACTTGCGCTGTACTACGAGCATGCTGAGCTGTCTTTAGATAACCTGTTTTACACAGGATGTGTGTGTGTGTGTGTGTGTGTGTGTGTGTGTGTGTGTGTGTGTGCGTGGGGGGGGGGTAGGCGAGTCATCTTTCTGCATACCTTCAAGTTAATGTTTAATTTCATCTATCCATGTCGAGGAGGCTGCTCTTCTCCAGTTACGTTTCCATCATGTTTCTCTCTCATTTATTCACTCTGTAACTATTTTTGCATTTGTCTCTCTTCACATCTCTTTTTTCTTTTCTCCTTTACCTCTCTCTCTCTCTCTCTCTCTCTCTTTGTGTTTTTCTCTGTCTTCCTGTTGCTCAAGCCTGCACTCCTCTAAAGCCATGGTGTGTGTGCGCTGGAACAGGAAATGAGTGCAGACAGAGTAGGCAAGCGAGCTGAAACCGGCACAAAGACTTGCGCTCTCTCTTTCTGTCTCACACACACACACACACACACACACACACACATACACATACACATACACACTCACTCATGCTCCTGCGCTCTGTCTGGCTCTCATGCATGCTTACTCGCTCACTCACTCACACATTCACACTCTGTCCCTCACTCACTCTCAGACAAGAAAGTCTTCAGTCGCCTCTCCCATGCTGGGGATCTAAGCTCCAGGTGGAGAGGGAGTGGAGAGAGAGAGAGAGAGAGAGAGAGAGGCAGCAGGAGGTGGAGAAAAGGAGAAGGAGGAAGGGAGCCAGTGGTCAAAGTGAGAGAGGGGAGTGAGTGAGTAAGTGGGCGAGTGGAGAAATTAGAAGGAGAAGAAAAGAAAAAAGAAAGAGAAGAAAAGAAAAAAGAAAGGGGAGAAAAGGAAAAAGGAGAAAAAAAGAAAAGCAGGAGGACCCAAAGGAACCTGTCAGTAGCGAGTGCTGGGAGTTTGCTGAAGTAGGAGTGATCAGAGGACAAGAAGTGGAGGATGGTGCCGCAGCTCTCTCCTGGATTCAGGTAAGTAAGCAGCAAACGAGCACAGATTTCTGACGCCCTGCTCAGCGTATGTCGCTCGCAGGAGGGAGTGTCTCCATTTCTTCTTGTGGAGACTGTGCTTTGCTTTAAACTTGTTTTGACTTTGAGGTGTTTTGCCATGGCTCTTAGATGGAAAGACATTAATCTGAGACAGGATGGCTTCAGTCAAATACTTCTCCCTCCCAGTGCAAAGTTCAGAGTGTGTTGTTAATTCTGTGAAAGAGACAAGAGACAAGAGTGTTTTCTCACTGATATATATATATATATATATATATATATATACTGTTCCGTTGGAGAGTAGGCTTGTTTGTTCTATGGGAAAGTTTGATCATTGGAGACAGCCTGTTTTGGAAGGGAGTAGCTCGGGACTAGGGCTTGGCTTGGCTCCTGCAGGGCTTTCTATTGTGGTTCCATTTTTACAAGCACCTCAGTGAGCGAGCGCATGGTGGTGAAAGTTCAATGCTGTTTTTCACACAGAGTCTCTCATGTGCTAACCATGGAGCTCTTTGCAGTTCAACACTCTTTCTCGCTGTCTCTGTCTCTCTCTGTCTCTCTCTCTCTCTCTCTCAGTTTGAAAAGAACTGCTTGAAAGGTTGAAGCTGTTGGGAAGTCTAAATGGGAAAACCACCTGCATGAACTCAAAGGTGATCTGTGGGGGCGGCAGTAGGGGGCTAGTGTTCTCCCGCTTTCTCATTCATAACATCTGGAGCCATGAAGCTGCCCAGATTGTACCTGATATCTGAAGGGGACATGGATCAGGGCCAGGTCGTTTACAGTCACAGGCTTTTTTCCAGACTGGTCATTAGAACACATGAGAACTTGGTGAAAGTGCCATAGCATTTGTTTTGATAGAACTTGGATGAATCAATTTATTTTTCATTGATACTTCCCTCCCTTTCATGTCCAACTGTTTGTTTGTGTGTGTGTGTGTGTGTGTGTGGAGTGAAAGAAAGAGAAAATAGAGAAAGACACACACACACAAACACAGACAGTCAGACAGACAGATATGGAGAAAGAGAGAGGCCAGTGTTGTCTCACATGCTGCTAAGAGGTATTGGGTTTCCTGGCTCTGTATCAGTATGGGCCATTATTGGAGAGGAGGAGAATCTGATCCCAAATCAAAAAGGTGTTGACATCATTCAAACATTGGGTGGGAGGGTTTATTGGGAGAGGGGGATCCAAGATCGGCAAAAAGAATAGTTGTAATACAGCAACATAAATTAAAGCTTAGATTGGTTTAAAAAGAGGGAGTGACAGGCAGTTTGGATCATATAAAAGATGGCATTTTACTTCATGATATAACTCAGTAGTTTACCATTCATAAACAGTAGAATGTACAAATGTAAACAGCAAAGCATGTTTTTTCCTATAGAGGCTGTGTTTGCACAATTTTGTTTGCAACTATGTGCCTGTGAATGAGGGAATCAGAGAAGGAGAAAAATATAAAGCAAAGGAGCGATTTAAAAAACGAGTGCAGTGTGCATTCCTGAGGCAGTCGGGTTTAGGTGGGTGTGTAGGGTGGAGAGAGAGAGAGAAAGAGAGAGAGAGAGCTGCAACTGCAAACTCTTCAGGCCTGGGCCGACTCACCCAGCCTGCATTCCAAAAAGGTCTCACACTCCTGATCTTGCTCTCTCGCTCCTTCCTGTCTTTCTGACTTTCTTTCTCTTGCTTTCACTCACATATCCTCCTTCTCTGTTGGGGGGAAGCTGCAAACATCCACCACTCATCCTCGAGAATATACCTCTTCTTCCAGAACTGTTCCATGCTCTAGAATCTAGGCTGTTACCTCACTGACTGACGTTTTCAGTGGGATACAGCCCAACGCTAAGAATTTGGAACAACTAACGCACAGTTATATTTGGAACCAGGTGGCAACAGGTCAGGGGGTCGGTGAGGAATGCAGCTGGTGCCCAGGGCAGCCTCTTCTTACAGTGGTGGCAAAGGAGAATGCGTGTGGTGGGACTTCTTTTTTTTTCCTGTCCCTGTCTGGACATCCTGCCGCAGCAGAGCGAGGTCAGAGGGATCTAGATCTGGGGCGAGAGGAAAGAGAGAGGTTTCCGTGTTTAAACAGGGCCTGAATGGGACCAGCCTCCTCCAATTGTTCTCAGTGATTTCAGTCGTTTGCAGCTACAGGGTGCACACGCACTCACATGCACGCACGCGCACGCACGCGCACACACACACACACACACACACACACACACACACACACACACACACACACACACAGACAACACAGAGGATTTTTTCCCTATCATCTTCTCCTCCTTCTTCTTCTTTTTAGGACTGACTTGCTCCGACACGATGAATCACAGCTTGAGGCAGCATGTCTATCATTCTTGTGTTCTTGTGTTGTGTTGAAAGAGAGAGAGAGAGAGAGAGAGAGAGAGAAAGAGAGAGAGAGATGTGTTTTTCTTGTTTTGTTTAGTTTCCAAAGCTGAAGAAGTTTGTGACTGTTGTCGAACAGGTTGCTGCTCCCTACTGACCTTAGTAAATGGGAGAGGCAAGTTAAACTCACACAGTCCTAAACATCATGTACTCACAGGCGGGTCTGCAGCATAACATGTACACAAGCTAAAGCCTATCAGCAGCACTGGATGTCTTCTCTCTCTCTCTCTTTCTCTCTCTCTCTGTGTGTCTGTGTTCAACCACAAATACTATATGTGAGTATGTGTCTCTTTGCATCTATAAATACTATGTGTGTCTCTGTGTGTGTGTTTACTTTTGTTTGTGTACGTGTGTGTGTTTGTGTGTGTGTGTGTGTTTGTGTGAGTGGGTCACACAAAGTGGCTGTAGACTTTTGGGCACTCCCTCTTTGGTTTTCCACGCTGCTCCCCTGGTAAACCACAGGATGACTGCTCAGCCGAGTCCCTATCCACCCTCCTCTGCGTAGGGTGGGCGTGGAGTCCCCATTCCACACAGCTGTCACCTCCCTCCACTGGGCCGATTTCTACATGGACTGATTCAATTTCTCTCCCAAGTCAACCTCCTATTTCCCTCCTTGCCTGAAAACATCAGTTATCTCCCCCCCCACCCCTCTCTTTCTCCATCTTGCACTAACTCACAATGCTCAGACATGTAAAGGCAGGTCGTGGAAGCCACAGTGCGGTTTCTATTTGCTCAACACTGTTCAGTTAGAGGGCTGGTCTGTAGGGTCCAGAGTTGGCTGTCCTTTTGGCCCGAGCGTCAGGAAAACAACACATGGCAGTGCTTATGCGTCTATTTTTAAGAAACACTATCGCCCTCCCTCATGCATGAAGTGCTCACAGAGTTTTTACACTTGAGCCCCGAGGAGACGGAGAAGAAGCCACAGGCCTCTGTGGAGGCAGAGAAGAATAGACGGCCATGTCTTCAGCATGTCTGTCAAATAGAGTGTTTATTTTCTTATTTCCTGGTCAGATCAGTCCCAGTCAGTGAGGCCTGTCTGGTCTATTTATTACTGACAGATTCAGGCATATTATGTTGCAGTGACTGGGCCCTCGGCCTATAGGGGCAGAGCTAGGAGTGGTGTTATATGTACTATGTATGTATACTGAAAATAAATAAAAGAAAGAATTCCATACTGCGAGTAATAGAAAGACTGAAAAGTACTACGAGGATCCTTAAATGGAATTGAAAGCAATTTTTCCCTTAGCTTCGATTAATGCAATTCTTAAGAAAATCTTGAAGTTAGAAATAACCACTAAAACATGGGTGAATAAAAACAAAGCCTACATGTGATGTCAAAAATAAAAAAACAAAAAAACAAATTGAATTGAAAATTGAAAAACAATTGAAGTTCAATTGTGGTTACCAAAGAAGGTTCCATTTAGCCAAAAGAACAACTTCAATACCCAGCTTAAATGTAAGGCTTTAATTGGGCTTGTAAAATTGCACTTGAGCTTATTTTTGCTAAATTAAAGTTGAATATGTTCTATTTTACCTTCAGGGAACAAGGTACAATAGTCCTTTCATCCATGTATATTCACCCATCTATGTACCCTTTATGCTCTTCCACTAAAGTAGAGGTGCTCTTTTTTAGCCATGGTTATCAGAGACATGAAAGATTAAAAGAAGGAAACATCAGCGTGCCTTGGTTTGTTCTTTTTTTTAATTTTTTCTTCTTTTGTGTTTGAATTGTCTACTCATTCAGTATGGTAGCTTTAAATTAATTGCTACAGGCACACATTATGTAACACTCCAAATCAGGTCTAACAGGACTGGCTAGAGGTGCAAACGTAACATAAGACACATTCTCTGTCTGGCTTTGGATGTTTGCCAAAATTATATGTCATTTATATGTTTATTATTTGTTATTTTCACACAGTTGTTTGAACAAAGTGAAATCTCCTATTGAGTATATTGATCAGTCATCGGTTCTGTAAATTTGGTTGATTGGTCTGAAAGTGTTTTATGTCTGTATCTATATTACTAACACAACCGATGCCCAACATCTAATCCTTATAGACATAGATAAATAAAATATGTATTTGCAATGTATATTGACCATGTTTGATGCATGATGTTTGCCAATAATGTTAGCAATTTCTGCTGTTCCCCTTTCACTGGTTCTAGTGTGGTTTCCCCCTTGGCACTGATGCAGGACATGTGGCGATGGTGCCGCTCTGTGATCTGTGATGAAAGAGGCTAGATTGAAGACAGCCTTTTGGGTGGTAGGGGGGTTGGGAAAGGCGGGGGGCAGTATGAGATGAATGGAGGGACCAGCTTTGATTTCCTCAAACAGTCAGTGTGCACCGGATGTTTTGGGAATGCAAGGCATAGCCTGGCCGGGGGTGAAAAGGGCAAGTGTAACAGAGGTGTGTGTGTGTGTGTGGGTGTGTGTCTGGGTGTTTATATGTGTGTCCTATGTGTGTACCAGGACCTCCCTTTGCTCAATCCTAGTTTGCAGAGAGTGAAACACTCCTCTATTCAACAAGAAGATGATCAAAGAAATCTTTCTTCTCTTCTCGTCATCTCCTTTCTGCTCCTGTGCTATCCCTCCATTCTCCTTCTCTATTTAGTGTCAAGTGCATTCGGACTTCCCTTCACAACTTTTAATTCTGTGTTACCCCAGAACAGTGCATTGTGGGACATGGCGGTGCACTGCCAGACATGTTGCTGAGTTCTGCACTCGCAACTTCCTGTTGTGAGCAGGAACGTCTGTGCCGTGCGTGTGGGTGCAGAGTGCTGTGAGACCGCAAAATCTCTTTGTCTCACATATCAGACAGCAAAGACCTTCATTACGTTATACGTAATGAAAGGGAAGGGGCTTGTCTGATGGTGTGGAAGGTGGGTGTTTGCCAAAGCGATTGACCAAAACAAACAAGGAGGTCTGATGCTATACACTCTTATATGGACATGGGTGCACAGACAAGTTCTTTCTAAGCTGTAGAGGCATTGGCACAGGATTTGAACAATCCACCATCAGCCTAGCCTGACAAGCTACTGCAAGAGTGTGTCTAGATTTCTAGGCTACCATCAACCCCCTTCTCCCTCAAAAACATACCTACTTTGATGTAAAGTTGCACTTCATTTGAATTTCCAGAATTGCAAGATTTTTAAAACCAGTGTGGTGTAGACTCCTTTGGTGTACCTATTGTATTTGCTTGTTAAATAGGTCTGCTCATGCTATCATGCTACTTGGGCCTCTGAGGCCTATTTGTTGTGAATTGACCAGTCATTGTGTTGAGTGTTGAGATATACATGATGACTTGTTTGTATCCTAGAAAGAGTCTTGAGAAACATTGCTAGGCGGATCCGTGTGCAAGGTTTGGGTTTCCGTTTCAGAGAGGCAGGGCCCCTGATGAGGTGTACTAACATTTTAAAGTTGAGAATCACCACAGTAACCACCAATGTTAATCACGGTAACCACCAATGTTAAACACGTCACAGCACAACTGTAGCCAAACGGGGGTGGGGGTGGGGGTGGGGGTGGGGGGGGATCAGCTGGAACACTGGATGAGTGCAGTCTGGTCGGCAGAAAGAATGTGAAGTTGATCTATACAAGCGTCTGCAGGTCTACTACACTGAAGTAATACTTGTGCAACTTTATCTAACCTTTATCTCGGGTCCTGTGAAACATTCACTGGTGCACATATGGTGCAGCGCACACATATCTGATAAATAGTTTGTTGTGAAGAGAACACAAATATTTTATTCTTGTTTGCTCTATACTTCACTGCTGCTATTATATTTTATATACTTCTTGTAACAAAGTCCACTTATCAGTATAGTTATAAGCATGCTGGCCCGGGTTGCACAGACACAGGGATCCTCATCACTTGTTTTAGTTGACCCACAACAGCACATTTATAGTCACAGTATGTTACCAAAACACAGTGCAAAATGTCCACCAAGTTTGATGGGTAAATAATTAAATCAAGATGTATATAATACTCACACACTGCATTTCACTTTTAATAATTTTAAGTATACACTAGTGTTGATTTGAGGTATGACCTGTTTGTATAGATGTGCCCCAATTTTAATCAACTCTAAGTATACTAGTGTTGATATATACAGTGTGCAAAACAGCTGTGTTCTAGAGGTGGTATAAGCCAGAGATGGCCAATGACAGGATATCATTAAACTTACATAACTGTCATAAGTCATGCACAATTAACTGCCATCTGTTAAATGGCAGGGAAGGTCTTAGCCAATGGGATAACACTAGTTCTGAGGTCTTTTGAAATTCTGCTGGCCTGGCTGTCTTTGAAGTTAAACAGCATGTGTTGACAGTGGGCGTGTGTTAGATCTGCTCAGCGATCCTGTGTTTACACAAGTGATCAAGAAATAACTCACTGAAGGTGTGGGGAGTGTGGAGACTTTGTTCACCTGAACTGTTTTTGAAGGGACAATACAGAAAGAAACTACATTTCTAGAGAGGTATGGCTCTCTAAACTTCTAAGATGTTTTTTCTCTCCACAATTTTTTCTTCTTTCTTCTCTTTCTGCACAGTCCTAAAAACTAACTTGAGTCGAGACTTCCTGTGGTTAACTTGTGGTAGCACTTTCCTCTTGACTTTTTCATACATCCTTGTCAACAATCTTCCAAATATACTAGTGTGTGCAAGTTAGGATGTATTTCATGTCAGGCTCATGCCAGCTTATGATCTGAGAATACAGTACATGATCAAATGAAGTCAGATCATGGTTCCTCTTTCTCTCTCTTGTTCCATCTCCATAGCCATGTTTAGATCTCTGGAGTAGCAGTACATTGTGTCAATGGAAGACCAGTTTTGCTTGGTTGGAGGCAATTGTATACTGGGGAGGTGGGGGGCAGTAATTAATAAATGTCTTTGAGTGGCTTGTGTTTCACTACTAATGCAGTAGACAATCACAAGCAGACATGTACACACACACACACACACACACACACATATATATATATATATATATATATAAACAGTAACAGTCTTGACGGCTTCTTGTACATATCAAGAGCAGTCAGCCACAGTTATCACGACCGGTGACCGCTTTCAGAACCGCTATGGCAGCACAGCAACAGGACAGACATTTTCCAAGTATATACCCATTTCCATACCAGGGCCTGGTTTGCGGGGTTTTATTGTTGAGGCCTGATAGATTGGAAGTGAGGGTAACCTGTAGATTGATTCATTTTATAGGGGTTTGATGACTTAAATAATGATTTGAAAGTCTCTCTCTCTCCCACTCTCTCTTTCTATCTGGCAGGATGGCCAGGGTCAAGTCTTGAGCGATCCTGTCTCAGGGACACACAGACGTTTAGGAGGTGCCAGGTGTGACCATGGCGACGCTGAGAAGCGTCGCTGGCTTAGGGCTGGTCCTGGTGGAGTTCGAGTATGAGTACAAAGGCCGCGATGGCTCCATGGTGTCCATTAAGCCCAATGAGCGCTACATGCTCTTGGCCAAGACCAACGATCACTGGTGGCAGGTGCGCCGCGACGAGCGATCCAAGCCCTTCTACATCCCCGCCAAGTACGTCAAGGAGTTGCCCAATACCTTTCCCTCACCACTGGACTTCACTGTCACTGATGTTTCGCCGCCCAGCCCCGAGCACAAACAGGCCCCCCCACTGGACCTGGCAGAGGAGAAGAGGGCAGGCGATGAGGTGACCATCCGCGTGCGCTCCTCCGCTGGTTACCGCAAGACAGAGAACCGCATGTCCACGTTCGGTGTTCCGCTGGAGATCCATGACCCACCTGCGGGGTTCAAAAGAGGAGGACACACAGAGCCACCTTTCTCCATGCTCAGCGGGATGGGAGGGGGTGGCACTCAGGAGCTCTCTTCCTCCACATCCTCCTCTTCATCATCTCAGAAGAGGAGGCTCAGTTTGAACCCTAGCAGTCTGTTTGGTGGGTCGCGAGGGTCCAACACAGCTCCTACCCCTGCTGCTCCTTCTGGTCTGTCATTGGAGGACCTATCCCAGAAGCCCCGGGTGCCGAGCTTCAGCCCAGCTGACCCTGTCCATCGGCCCGTCCAGGGGAAGCCTGTGGACCTCCCCATTATCAAAGTCATCGCCAGCGAAACCCCATTGCGGGAGGAGTCGCCAGAACCAGCCTCACCCTTGGTGCCGGACTCAGAGTCCGCCTCGAGCACAGAACCAGACCGTTCGCCAGACTCAGAGAACATCTACGAGTCAATTCTGGACCTGAACCTGGACCTGAACCTGGACGGATCACCTGTGACGGAGACAGCACCAGCACTGATCCCTGCTCCTGTCATGCCGGAGTCTTCCTCTACCCACACCTGCCATGTCTCCCCAGTACCTCAACACACAAAGGTGAGTGCAAAGAAAACTTATAATGTACACAGTTACTGCACTGGACACCACTGTTTGCAATGCATAACAGGGAAAACACATGTTCTGGCATGCCTCTCCAGTGGAATGCTCTGCCATCAGCAGGACATTCCAAGCATCAGGCTTATGACCTAAAAGTGATTTGTATTTGCTATGCTGGTTGGATTTTTGTGTGTTGAGCACCAATGAAGGAGCGTGTAACTTTAAATAACTGAGCACACCTGAGGGTCTGTACCATGAAGAACTGAAATGTGTCAGTGAGAGCTTTTGGTGACACCAGAAAAAAAGGAACAGGGGGGTGTTTTTTCTCTTCCGCATCCTCTTTATGTTCCTGGTTCTTCTTTTGGCAAAATTCCAGGACGGATCTTGAGATCTCAAGAAGCGGCTTTGTCAAACCTGGAGTAGAAATGAGTCCTTAGTATGAGTTCACGGTCATATTTTTTCTTCATCGTTCTTTTCTTGGTACAATGACAGTTTCATGTAACAGGATGGTCCAGAGAGAGTTTTTTCTCCCAAAGTCTGTCTGGGAAAATGATCTGTTGTTGGAATTCAAGCTATGGGAAATTGTGGTTTGTTTAAGGCTTACTTTCAGAATGAACATGTCATATCAGCTGTGTTTTGTTTTCAGCGGACCCCTGTGTTGCAGTTGGGGCCTGGCGATATTACTCTGGGTGTTTTGGTTTCCTGGAGATTACGAGGCCTCGTCTCTTAGCCTCGACTTTAGTGTCTGTAGGGTGGCTGTAGCACATCCTGCCCTCCTCACCACCAGACAAACAGAGTCTGGATGAGTCAGAGGTGACTACACCAACAGGTTGTTTTGGAGAGGGACAGCTGCACTGGCAGCCACGGGGTGGCGCTGCCGCTCTCATCTCCTTCAACTCTATTGTTTTGCTGTTGACTGCTGGCTGGGGAAAAAAACTGTAAGATTCCTGCAGTCATTCCATTTTATTGGGTTCTGTCCTTGCAGACTCCCCCAGTTCCCAGTCACAGTGTTGCCTTTCGTGACAAAAACAGATGATTTCTTTTGAATATGAAATCAAACAGACAGAGAGATGCTCACATCAGCTCACGCTGTGACAGCTCACGTCGAAACAGCTTTAATGTTTTAGTCCCAGGATTTTCTATGACATCAATGCTGAATTCTGACACAGACTGCCAAGGCACTAGATTCATGTCAGCAGTGAAACAATAGGGAACAAAGGCCATGTTGAGTTTGTGACGTCGCCAAGATGTAAATGACAGGATGTTGAGTTAAGGACTCATGGATAGAGTGAGCCACTCATGAAGTTATACTGCTCACAAAGTTGACAGTGATACCAAATGAAATCTCAAAATGTTCCAGTTGTAGTATAATATTTCCACATGCCCTGTTAGAAAACTATTCTTGCCATGCAGTTAATGAAGTTGATACATCCACTCACTACACTGCCCTAATATAAATTCTCAGAAAAGTTTTGGTAGGACAGGCTGAAAATTTTTGGTGCAAAGAGGGATTACACAGCAGAAATTGCTTGAGCACTGAAAACCAGTGAGACCATAAAAGGTTTGTCAGATGCATCTTTAATACAGAGTACTGTTTTATGGTGGAGCTTTTGGTGCTGTTGAAACCAAAGTGCTGAAACAGAGATGCATTGTGCCTGTGACTGTAAGCTGGAAAATGATGATGTGGGAAGCAGTTTATGAGGATTCTGCAAGTACAGGACTATGAGTTTCAGTGTTCCCCAGGTAATGCTTTGACATAGTGTGTGTGAGGGGATGGGGGTAAGGGGACAGGTTTACAGGGGCCTCAAGAAGAGGCTCACCCAGGTGACAGAGGTTTGGCTTCAGCACTGAAAATCCATGGAGAATGTTAAACTGAAGTCTTGGCCCACAGCAATCCGTCAGTAGTTACCAGAGTCCAAAAATGAGAGAGTGCACAATATTTACCTGACAGACAACTCCTGGTGAGCCAGACATGTTCAGACAAATCATATATGTGCTGCATGTGGCTATGCTGAGATTCAGAGGTGGATTCCAGAATCAGAATTATGCAAAGCTTTCAAAAATAAAACAGGCATGTGAATTTTGCCATTGTAAAACACAAGCCTTTGCCTGTGAGGTGAATTTCCTTGCGAATTTAATGAGCCATCGCGACATCGCTTTCAGGAAATACTTGTTTTGGTTCAAGTTTCATGTTCTCTCTAGCGCCAATTATGGAGATGCCTTTATACACATGCACACACACACACACGCATACACATACAAACACACACACACAAAAATTATCATTTTTATTTTTCTAAATGCTTAAAGCACTGATATATTCATTACACAGTACCCACACTACATTACAAGTATAATACACCTACATTTCTGTTTGAGGCTTTTGAAATGTAATCTGTTTAGCTCTCATGTTTTAAACAGACAAACACACACACATACTCCCGCGAGGTCTGTATCTTCTTCATAGATCATGACATAGAATGCAAACTGGGCAGTGAACCCCTGCAGAAGCTTGATTCATCCATGCAGGACCAGGCATCCAGAAGTGCTTTTAAAAGGCCAGATCAGCGGTAGATGAGGACAGGTCTGAGGTCTCTGTGGTATTGTTAGTGTCAGTAACTGCTTTAGCATCTGGACCCTGTGTGCCTCGGTGGGCCTGCGGGTCTGAACTGTTTGGATTTTACATTACGGTGAGCGAGCCATGGGAAATGAGTCGGCGTCGGGTAAGTACAGAGAAATGTGCTCGGAGGGTCGCTTTTACAGGCGGACTGAGTTTCTTTGGCACAGGTGAGGCTGTGCTTCACGTCTCTGTTATGTTCGTAGTGAATGGAGAGGGTGAATCATATCCAAGGTGAAACACTTATATCTGAGCCTTTTCACTTTTTTACCTGGCTTTAGTGTCTACAGTATTTATACCTTCGCTTCACTTTATCTAATCTAACATGAGACCTAGCAAGCCACCACATGGCTTTTAGTTAAGAATCCTGGTGGGTATAGCAGACTTCACGCCCCCCCTTATTACAACCACAGGTTGGATTTTTTTCAAGAGAAGGATGCAAAACTCTTTACCATTAGAATCACATGGTCATAGTATTCCTAAAAGCCCAGAAGAAAAATGTATATATACCAAGTAATAATTCACTTTACATTTCACATTGATGTCTGCTTTATGATTTAGCTCCATCCCACCATATGGTCATTCAAAGCCAGCTTAAAGAAAGCCTCAGGCACAGGGAGACTTTCACAACCGGTCCTACTGCCTCTGTGCAGCCAGTTTAAAGTTACATAGGCATTGTCTGTCCCTGGGAGTCGCACTCATATCTGTCACAGTCATCACCTGGGTCAACCATGCATAAGGATTGTGTTTCTTGGACGTCTCCTATTTTGATTTCACATAGTACCTTTGTAAGGAGGACACCAAGTGAGTCAGACCACTGACAGTATGGAATGGTTTGTTCACCTGTGGCAGTGGCAGTGCCTGACAGTGTGGATTTAGCCCATACAAGACATGTATGTACCATGTGCTGTGGCTAAAAGAGGATGTTTACGCGAGTTAAGGTAGTAGTGTAAAACAGACATACATGTAACTTTTTAACCAACTTTTAGTTTTGTTAAGTTAGTGTTTGTAGTGTAGCTGTGAGTAAATGTGTCCGTACTCGCAGCTTCTTTAGCTTGAGTTTTTTGTAGCCTTGGACAGATGTGGGGATTGACCGAGACAAATGAATGGGAATAATGGAGCTTATATTTAACTACAATGTCAATGAAGAGAGCAGTTTTACCTTTACCGATTTATTCTCCCTTATTACCTGCACTAGAGGAACTTTCAATTAATTTGCGTAACACTGAAGTTTGGAGGAAGGGAGTGGTGAATCTGTATCGTTGCTGTAAGGGTTGTCATCTTGTATTCTCTCAATCTGGACGGGTGAACGTGTCCTCCCAGGTCCTGTTTCCTTTCCGTCGTTAGAAGTGAGACCCGCCCGGCTGCCCCTGGGCCACGGCTCTTGTGTTTACCAAATAAAGGAGGAGCTCTTTTCCTGTGGGATTCCATGCTTCGCCCGGGTACTTTCATCCCGAATAATCGAGAGATCCTACGCACACAGTCGGGCACACCCACATGATGCAGGTGCCTCAAAAAAAGATTTTTGTGTTTCAGAATAACCACAATTGAACCAGGATTTTTCATTCTTACCTACCGACTGTGGCATGAAACAGCATTTTATTACTTACTATTTTACTATTACAATTAAAATTGTGGCCATAATAGGTTACCTGCCATCGCCTCTCTGTTTTCCATGTCTGTCCACCTAAGCTATCCAGTCGTTTTGGAGTCTGTTAATGCACACTTGCACTGGCTGACTAAATAGCAAACTGGCATGCCATTCTCAGGCGCAAGTCAAATGTAGCGTACCCCGTAGTCAAGTACAGCATGGTGTCAGCTGAAAGGAAAGAGTTAAATCCAGCGGGACTAAATAACCACTCCCTAAGGATTTGCTGCTGCAGAAGCCTCCTCACCTGTTCTTCCCACCTATACCTGGGGCGTCGAGATCTACACCAGTGAAGGAGTCTTTTGAAAGGGGCTGCTGTGGATTATAGTACCAGCCTCCCCACCCCCCAAAAAAGTATTCAGTTTGTACAGGACCAAAGGAGGTTGACTGTTGATAGATCCAACGCGCGTCTGCGTCGTGGATTGTAGGCTACACCTGGAAAAGGTAAGGGATAGTAGGCTCCGGCTATGACGTGGTTGGTGTGTGGCTTAATTTAACTATTTGACTACAGTTGTTGTTAGGATTTATTTGGGCAAGTCAGTTTCAGGGGTAAACTAATCGCAAGTTGTCATTCACTTTATATGATTTTAAACATTCGATTCGATTCCAAAAGTTGTGCCCGTTCCCCCCTTGGCTCGTATGTTGCTCTTTTTTAGAAAATGAACCCCAAAGTTTCGAGTGTTTGTATGAACATACTTATTACGCCAACGCACCTGACGCAGATTTTTGATCTCCTCCTTTGACATTTGATCATCTGCCACTCGATCAACTTATTTAGAAAAAGCCGTCAAAAAGCTTTCAATAGCACTTGTAGGGCTGTGTTTACAAAAAGGAACTGCATTTGCAAGGTCGGCCTGCCAGTAAAATCATAAAATAATTCAGCAGTGATTCAGTTTCCTGTTAAAACCATAAACAGCCTACGATTTTGGACTCTTTTGATTACTTTTCTATCGCCAACAATGAGGAAGACTGCATATGCCCTAATTACCGTTGGACCTTTCAAGCTAGTTAGCCTTCAGAAACGATCAAAACAATTTGGTGCACTGTAATCCGTGGCTGAGCCAGAGAAGACACTGTTTGGGAGAGCTCTTGTGGCAAGTGGCTTATTTTTAAAGACTGCAGAACTATTATTGCATTAACTGTGTGTGTGTGTGTGTGTGTCCATGTGCTTGTACATGCAATGTGGTATGCATATGTAGAATTTTTAATTTGGTTCAGCAAAAATCTCTTTGAAGTTACTGATTACAATTGAGTGTCATGTCAGGGATCTCTGTTCTTTGTCTTTCATGGGATGCATATGGGCTGGCTTTAGCACCAGTTAATATTTGGTGATGTTTTGCCACATGACTGTGAATAATCTACCTCTTTTCTTACAGCTGAATTTTTGTCAAAAGGTATAAGGAATTCAATTCACAGACACTTTACCCTTCTCTATTTTAATTCTCTATACATTCCATGACAGTTGAGTCATAGTTTCTGTAACTGACTCATCATATAACTCATAATATCAAACTCATGAAACTCAGTGCTATAAATAGATACCACCCTATAAGTGATGGTCGTAGTTACACTCATCTTTGCAGGGGTCAAACTACAAGGAAGAGCTATGACACGAGACCTCTCCTGCATGAATGCATGAATTATTGATGCAGTCACACTTGACTGCACTGCACACCCCATGTTCATGCCTCATTGCTGCTACTACAGCTTATTAGGAGAGAACCCATCAAGGTTTTACTTTAAATGAGCCTTTGCCATTTTGTTATTTATTGTCTTATCATTTAAATATTTATTATTTATTGACTTTTTTGAAGGCATCATCTAGAACACTTTAATATAACTTTGGCATCCAGAGCATCCTTGAATAGTCTATCTTGCATGCATCTCAACTGGAGTTAGTTTGAAGGCTGTAGTATGAATTTCTTGCCTTAGCTTGTAGATTAGCAGGTCTAGACCTGCTTGGGAAAAATAGCAAAAAGCCTAATAGACTGAACTTGACCATGTTCAGGGCTATGGGCGTAAACATTTTTTTGTAAATATCGGCAAGGACATGCCATACTTTGCACACATAGGATGGTTTTGTGTGCATGACCAACCAGACTAGGGGCTGTAGTCATAGAGGTCATGTTGCATGCGTGCTCACCGGCTTTCTTACCACACTGTTCACATCTGAGACGACACTCTCTCAGCTTCTGTGTTCAGAAAACATTGGGGTTAAAGAGGAAGGGAGTTTTTGTGTTTTTTTTTTAATTCTGTTGAAATGCCTCCTTTGCTTTCACATGTGCAAAGCCATCCAAATGAACTCAGCAGAGCCAGGGTCAACTTAAGGGTGTCATTGGCATGTTAATAATTGTGTATTTAGTGGTATTCAGTCACAGTGACAGGGCACTAAACTATTAATAAGTACAGTACAATGTGCAAAGGTTATTGATTCGAGTTTTTTTTCTGAAACTGTAAATTTATCGGAGGTGCTTTGCAAGCAGGCCACTGGAGCTGGATACCACCCCCTACCCCTCCAGCGTGTCTCTGCTGAAAGCATCTGTCAGGAGGGCCAGGTGCTCTGGAGGCCATGGTGGTGAAACACCCTGTTTAGTAGAACTAATCTTTCACAGTACAGTCAGCACGGTCACTCTCTCTCTCTCTCTCTCTCTCTCTCTCTCTCTCTCTCTCTGTGTGTGTGTGTGTGTGTGTGTGTGTGTGTGTGTGTGTGCATAAGTGTGTTTTACCACACCAATTTGCAAGGCAATGCAGCCATTACTAAACCACATCATGGTATAGGATGTGATGAGGCAGTGAATAGAAGATTGTTCAGATTAGTAAGTGTAGACTGTAGGCCTAGACTGTTGAGTGTAGACTTAGTAGGACACACAGTCTGCACCAGGATCTGACCAAGTCAAGTTCCTAATACCAGAGCTACCTGTGGGTGTAGCTTTGTGAGTCTGTAGTTGATGCCCAGATGGCAGACAGTTACAGTGAGTCCATAAACAGAAGGGTCTTTCCAGACCTTGTGTTCTTGCATGTCTGATTTACCCAAAAAGGGAACAAAGACAGACAGACTTATTATCATGAGTGTGAAAGGACTGCTTCCCCCAGAGTATCTGAAGTGCGTGTGCGTGTGTGTGTGTGTGTGTGTGTGTGTGTGTGTGTGTGTGTGTGTGTGTGTGTGTGTGTGTGTGTGTGTGCGTGCGTGCGCGCGCGCTTGTGTGGGTGTATAGCTTTGTGTGCATTTGTCTATGTGTGAAAGTGATGAGTAACCCCTTATACCAGACCGGGCTTGCTGTCTTGCGGGACTTTGTGTTTCTACATGTGTCTTGCTGCTGCATCTAAACCAGTTGTTGCTCCTCTGCTGTTCTAAACAAACAGGCCCATTGCAAAGTTTGCTTACATTCAAATGCCCAATGTCCTTTTCCTACAGGAAACGGATAATGGAGAATCCACCCCCCACCCAATAATGGCGTCAAACACACTCCCCTGTGTGCCTATGGGTGTGTGCGTACTTTAGGGCTTGTGCGTGTGTGTGTGTGGTGGGCATGTTCTGGGGCATGGTGTGCCGCTGTTCACCATTGAGAGAGTGCGCATACTACTGCACCTGTACTACTATAGATGTGAATGAAGTAGGTGTGTGTGTTTGTGTGTGTGTGTGTGTGTGAGAGAGAGAGTTACAGAGAAAGCAATACCGAGTGGGTGTGTATGTTGTTATATCTGTGTGTGTGCGTATTTCCACTTTACTATGCTCAAGGGAGTCCTGATAAGTCTCTGCTTTGATGCCCGAGGACCCCACTAAGTGCCATGCCACTTCTATGCTCACTCTCCCTCCCTCTCTCTCATAATGAGCTTTTTTTCCCCCTTTCTCCTTGTTGGAGTGGTAGAGGCTGTAGTTGTGGTCAGCTGGAGAGTTCCTGCACTCGCTCTGAAATCCCCCCACTCTTCTTCTGCTTCTTCTCCCCAGACTGACGTGTTCACGTCTGGGTCAATGTGGAAGTGGGGCCACAGGCGTCCGGTGCATGTTTTTACTTTCGTTTCCCACGCGTGGGAGTCGGACCTAGTTGTAGTCGGTCCTCGCTCTCACCCTCTCCTGTCAGTCTGCCTCTGGTCAGTTGACTGGTGGTCAGTTAACTTGTAGTCTGTTGGTTGGCGGGTGTTTGGTTGTAAGGTGTGCTGCTACTGCTGCGGCTGCTGTTGTTGTTGTTCCTGCGACATGATGCCGGTGCCCAAACTGCTGCGTAAGGCCTCTCTCAGCCTCAGACCACGCTTGGATTCGCTCCTGCGAATCATGAAGGTAAAGTAGCCACTCATGGGTCAGATGGCGAGGTCACTTTACTGACCATACACTGATCAAAAGTCCAAATTGGGTTGTTTTTAATCCCAAAGCTGGTTAAATATTGGACATTGGGTTGACTTAACCCATCAGAATAGAACATTATGAGTCAGTGATTTGTTGCATGACTTTCACATTCCAGTTGACAATGTGCAGAGCTTGAAAGGTTATTCTTTGAATGAAGATCTGTTTGTCTGACAGCAGATAGAATCTCTCCTTGATCTTTTATCTCCTGACTTTGTTCCCATTGACACTTTGTTTGCTTGTTTGCTTTAACTCACATTTTGAAATTCTACAGGTTCTGACGAGTATGGAGTTACACATTAATATCAATGAGATATTCAATAGGTAACTCCATGCTTGTCAAAATGTTAGTCAAAGCAAAAAAAAAAAAATGTCAATGGGAACAAAGTCAGGAAATAAAAGATCAGAGATTCTATCTGCTGACTAAAGGCATAGCTGTTACTACTCACTCCATTGCTTGGATATTTTCTGTTATTCAGGTATGCTTGTTGTTGACATACTCCTCTGTCTACCTCTTAATCTGGATAAGACCTATTAGGATTATCTCTGTTTAGTTACACACTCTTTTAACATTTAATAGTGACACACTATTATAAGTTTTATGCTTTTAACTTTACTGTGATGATAAATAAGATTATATACCCAGTTTCCTATACTCAGTTTGTTTTCTTTAATTAGAATATTATGGATTTAGTCTTTGATTTAGTTATTGAATAGATTTTTAGAATCCATAACATCCAGAATATCTGTCTTTTGCTTAATTTTAAACCACCTGCTTTTGTGTTCCCACTCTTGTTCTGCATCCTGGTCTTTATGCTGTTAGAATATAAAGTGGTGCTTCTTTGCTTGTATAATGGATGGAATTGCAGTTGTTCTCCATTCTTGTACTCTCTGTATAGATAAGCTTTTCCTCATGTTTGTAGTGGCGTCTGTTTCCAGCCCATTTCCTGTTGCTCAGGGAGCGTTCTGTTCTGGAGGGAACAGACCCCAGCTAGGCACTTCTGCTTCTGTGGTCAAGTTTGAGAGGCTTTTTTTCCAAGACTTTTTCCAATAATGCTGTGCTTTTCTGATAAATGCCAAGAGCCAGTTTGCAGCTACATGGATTATGCCTAGCCATTGGCTAAAAGCTATTGTTTTTCAATTTGGATGTTTGATGTAGCCGTGATGCACGACTGGGAAATTGACCTCGTATGCTCTAGCAGAAAAAGTTGTTGTATGCACACAGTACAGAGACACAGACATCCAGGTCTGCACAGGGCCACAGTATTAACTGGCTGACTTGAGTTGCTTTGGTGCTGCCCACTTTCACAGGTGTTTCTCCAGTGCAGGCAGGTTCACATACTGAGAGAGTGGGATCCATATGTGAGGGTAGAAGGCGGTGCAGTCAGGGGCTCCTGTTACTGCGCTCGCGGGTCATTTGACTTCAAAGCCCTCTGTAATTATGCAACAGTGACAGTTCGAGCCAGTGGGGCAGTGAAGACACTACCTGTTGTTATGCTTCTCAGTTTTCACCAGGAATGAAGGCGTGGAAGAAAACCACTGCAGTCAGGTTGCACTGCAGTAGAAGAGCAGGGATCCTCAAACACTTTAAATGATATTGTTTTCATTTTTCATGTTCTTCAAAATGACACCAATCACACCAACATGCCTGCAGGAAACAGAGTTTATGAAAAGGTCTTGATGCACAAGTAAGAAGAGAAAGTAGGACTTGGAGAGGGGGAGAGGGAAGGAGAATGAGTGGGCTGGTTGTTTGACTGTTACCCTAGCCCTCAAACTGTGCTTTGTTTAGTGTGGGTGAGAGGCACAGAGGCCTGGTGGTCCCCCCCAGGGCAGTTTGTCCTGCTCTGATTCCCATGACTGCTAACACTAAAGATCTCTCGTAGGCACTGTGGTAGACCTGATAGGGTCCAAATAATGTAACATAGTGTATAAAAGAAAATGTTAACTGTATTCATTTTGTGTTGTGCAACTCTTTGTTTTAATCAAGTGTTTATGATATGTGTGTCTTTAATGTGTTTTAATTTGTTTATTTAGTGAATCCACATCAGTATTTCAGTCTAGTATTCTTCTGAATTTGTTGAATGTGTTCACATCTGGATGTTATTAATTACTGACTTATAGTTTCCTTTTAGTTTCCCCACAACTCAGGCTCTCAGAACCATTCATATTTATCATAATCTATTTCATATGATATTGATAAACAACAAAGATGGAAGTAATTATGGCAAGATATCAGAAAATGTTGTGTACCATACAAAATGATGGAACAGGATAGATACACATCTATTAGGACCTGTGTCCTTTCAGTGTGTTTCAGAGCCCTGGACTGTCTTTTAATGAAGGGAACACATACGCAGTCACCCCCTTTTTTTTTTGTTTTTTTTTTGTCGAAAATCTTTAGTACGCCACTATTTGAGAAAATATACTAATTTTCCACCTCACCTCGTGACCTCGTTTTACCTCTCTCCAGTTCATCCAGCCATTCTCTGAGTATGACAGTAGCACTTTTAGCTCCAGCCTAGCATAGATCATTGAATCAGATTAGATCATCAGCATGTCACCTGCTCACCTCCTCACCTTGCACAAAAGTGACTAAGAATTCGAATATTTTTTCCTAATTAAAACTTGACTCCTCTGTAATTGCAAAGTGTACTAAGAAAAGTGGAAAATTAAACATGGTGAGTTATCTAGGCTTTTATGACATGAACCTATACCCTCATTCCAGCATAGTAATTAGGAAATCTGATCCATCTGAAAATAGTCCAAATAGTCCAAGCCACTGATTGCAAAGTTTCTTGATCATTATGCCAAAATGAGACTATAGTTCCATGTCATATCAGACTAGAAAATCACCACGTTTCATTTACCATTGGCCTTAGTACACTGTGCAACTACAGAACAGTCTAAACTTTTGGAGGTTTTCAGAAAGGTGCTGGAGTCGGGTGATGCTAGTTTGTTATAACAGAAAAAAAAGATCATGACACTGGATAGTGTTACATGACTGATTTTGACACGTCTATTCCACAGGCAGAAAATGACAACCCGACCACGGCTGTGTACGCCAACGTGACCGACCTAAAGAGGAACACCCCCCGTGCCCCACCTTCGGCCTCCTCCTCTTGCTCTTCCCCCGGTGCTCCGCCACATCTCTCACTGTCTGTGGAGGGATGGGAAGTACATACTGATAAGGACAGTGGCAAAGAATTCTTCTACCAGCCATCGACGGGGCAGAGTACGTGGGAGGATCCCCGGAGCCCGCTGCCTGGACCAGGCATGGATTCGCTGGCCTCACCTCTGTCCACTGCCTCCTCCACCTCCTCCAGAGGCTCAGACTGGGAGCAACTCCTGGATGAAGCCAGTGGCCGACATTATTACTACAACACTGCCTCCAAGGAGACTACCTGGGAAGCCCCCAGTGCCATCTCCCCAACCACCCCTGCTTCACCGCCTGTGGAGAACCAGAATCTGCAAAGACAGCACAGTGATGGACCGGTAGGAGTCATTGTGCAAGAACTATGGGGAGTGTAGATCTCATGTGTTATGTGTGAACAGTTTTGAGTATATTTTTGTGTGTTGCACTTCAGATTTAGGGTTTGGTGTCAGGAACTGAGTTACATTTGAGCATCATTCCAGTTAGCTGGTCTGAGATGGATAGGTAGGCTACATTTGAAGGCTAGTCGACAGAACCTCCATATCCATGTTCTTCTGTGTGGACAAATTGGACAAGCCTTATTAGGTCAATAGGATCTAACGTCTAACACTTCATTTAATATATCTGATAGCCCAAGATTCTCTGCAAAGATATCCTCATCAAATTTCAGCATCTTATAGTTCTTTGTTTAGTTTTATTTCCAGGTTCAGGAAAAAGTATCAGCTCTTCATGAACAATGTGCAAATAAAAAGAGTGTCAGTTCACTGAAAGCTGAAGATGAAGGATTGTTTCTGTTGTAACGACAATTTGATAGAATTTACTTGACCCCCATTGCATTTGTTGTCTCTATCCTCTAATGTGAGCAGCCCCCCTTGCCTGAGGAGGACTACCCCACTGATGACCTGGAGGAGCCCCATAGCCCACCAGTCTTCAGCAGGGACATGGGCGTCCCCCCCATCAAGCGCACAGTCATACCCAGGCCCAGCTTGGAGCCCAGCATCCCTGTAGGCTGGACCCGCAGCCAGCAGCCAGATGGAAAAACTGTGTTTACCAGCGACCGCACACATGAGCTGGTAGGAATTCTGTTCAGGAATCCTGTTGGGAAATTCTGCAAGGGGATTTTCTGGAAATTGTATTACATGTCATTAGGAAATTCTGACAGAGAACATTAGAAAGATCCATGCAAGGAATGCGTGAAATGTTTGTCCTGAAAATATTTCTAGGCATCAAATCAAAGTTTATTTGTTTAGTGGCTTTTGTGCAGTGTGGCAATGTAAGGTATTTTCTAACGTCGAGCATGAGAAAAAGAGGAAGGGCCATAGGGACTGTACTGATGTTGTATGATGGTGTATGTGGGCTTTTCAATTTGTTAAACAGTGGTTCCAATCGAAAGATAAAAATGGGAGAACCTACTACTACCGGAAAGATGGATCAAAGTCGCAATGGACCCTTCCTGAGGTATGTGTGTGGGTGTGTGTTTGTGAGAGAGAGAAAGACAGAGAGAGAGTATACTGTATGTGCTATTTAGTATAATGCAGTGTTAAAATGACTGTATGGCATATTGAGAGCAACATAACTCAACAGCAGATACAAACACGTGACATGTAAATTAAAAACAGACTAGCTATTTAGCATATTTAGCAACAATGTAGTTTTAATTAGTTCCAGTGATTATTAAAACTAAAGGACTCCAAAGGATGGAATGTCTCACAGCATTACTGTCAGTGTCTTACTCTGGCAAGTAGTTCATAACACACCACAGTAACGAGACCATGCTGTGTTTTTAAGTTGAATTTGTAGTCTGCATAGACAAAAAAAATGTGTCTTTGTATTGTAAAATGTCTTTAAGTTGAATAGAATACATTTTCACCCCAAAGTAATTAGATTATAGACTACACCGCATGGTCTTGATATATTTTAAGTTGATGTTGTAGTCTTTGTGGAGAGAAGTGAACATTTTGTTTATGAGAAGACATTGTAAATCCTTGAATTGAACATAGTAAGTGTTTACCTCCACAGCTGCCTGCTCCCACTAGCCAACCAGCTGTGGGCAATGGAGTGGACCAGGAAGGACAAGTGGTTCTCAAGAACTGGAGGCACACCATGGGCCCAGCCCAGATGTCCCCACCTGCAGAGGACTTAGTGAGTGGCGGACTCCAGTTCCATTTCATGAGCACATGGACCTGCTTCCAATCAGTACTATCTAACTAGCAGTGTTTTAGCTTTCTTAGCTTAGCTGAAACAAGGAGGGGAGAAAGCAACACTCCTTTAGGCATGCCTGTCCAGTTGTATTTTAGCTGTCTCTGGATGAGACATAACAATGGAGATTAGCACCAGACAGCAGTTAAATGCTGGTGAAATTGTGTCAAGCAGATTTTGGACATGAAACGAAATAAATTGTGATGGTAGTATTTCAGCACTAACCATTATCTTTTAGTGATTGGTAGATGTCAGTGGCTGAACAGTAACATTTTATTGGTGAAGTGGTATCTGAGGACATATGAGTGGGTAGGAGTTCCAACATAACCCTGGAGCCCCTCTTCTCCGGATGTGGAGCACTGTGTTTGGGCATCCGTCCTTTAGCCATGAGTAATGCTCTTTTCCATGCTGTGGCGGAGTGGAGTGGAGTGGCATGGCTGCTTCCCTTCCTCTGCTACGGCTTATGGTTTTTATTTGTGGTGAGAGCCCTGACCGCATGCTGACCTCATTACAAGAGAGGGAAACACCTGCGATCATTCCATCCCCCCCCACCCCAAACACACACATAAACACACACACACACACACACACACACACACACACACACACACACACCCTGCCAAAGGGCCTTCACACAGAATGATCTAGTGGAACTATTAGAGTTAAGTGTCTGTGGGTTATGAAATGGCAAGGAGCAGCACTGACATGCTGGTGTGTGAAATAGGACAAAAGCTTAAATTGGTCCAGATTCAGGAAATTCTTTCACTTCAGGAAGTTCAAATAATTGATTGTATTTATATTATGAAGGCATTAGTACATTACATTACATTAGTTCTATTTTAAGAGTTTATAATGCGCTACTTTGAGCCAGGTCCAGCAAATATCCACCAATATTCTTACTAGAAAGGCCATGATTATGAATTATGATTATTCAAAACACTTTGGATTGCTAACTGTAAGAGAATAGTAAGAGAACAGTAGCCTTGGTACATGCTGTGTATTAGCTTTAAGTCTGACCTAGTCTTAATGTCTGACCAGGAGTCTGTGTGTGTGTGTGTGTGTGTGTGTGTGTGTGTGTGTGTGTGTGTGTGTGTGTGTGTGTGTGTGTGTGTGTGTGTGTGTGTTTGTCCTGTTCAGAAGTTCCTCCCATCCCACCGGAGACACGTTTCTGACAATTTCAGCGATGCCTCCAGCTCAGGGAATTCTCCAGAGACGCATCATCATGTATGTTATATTCTACTTAGACACACACACAACACACACACCCACACACACGGCATGTCCAACCCTACGGCATGTCATCAACCCTACCTGCCATGTGGTTCATGTGGCATCTCCGCACCATTTTAGTGTTGATGCTGAGCTTCTGCTTGCTTCCTATGTGTCCTGAAGGATGGTAGGGTCAGACTGCAGAGGAAATTGTCCTGTACAAGCACAGACTCACAGAGTTATCAAGTGGGTGTTCACTGAAGCCTATGATTTTGGGGCAGAGTATGTTTTCTATCTCACGCTCATGGTGTAGGGACTTTTGGGTGCTTGGTTTTTCCAGTTGAGTTTAGTCATTTTATATATGTTTTTTTGATGAGGACTGTGCATGTCTATGCTGGTTATACAGTCTCCATGCCACACTGATCGTTCCCTTATTAGTAAAGGGCTTTCTGTGCTGGACTACTGGCATAAATCTACACAGCCCTTTGGGCAAGCAACATACTGATGAACATTGTGACTGACTTTGGAGTGGTAACACAGCAATAACATGGCAATTAACATTAGAGTGGTAACATTGTAATTTGGTCACTAACATTAGGGTGTACTACTGTATTGGATGGCGGTCCAGTGGTAACAACATCAATCAATCAATCTTTTTCCATCGTTCCTCTTCTGTGTCTTTCTGTGTGTGGATTTCTGCAGCATAGACGAGTTAAATTATGGAATCAGTAGTTACGTTCTCTGTGGTTCGCCAGAGGAAGTCTGAACTAAAGTACTTATTTAGTAAAAGGGCTCAAAGCTGGTGGTGAAAGTCTGATGTATACAGATAAATCTGGATTTTTGTCCTTACTAACCTTGGTTCTGTTCAGAGGCGCAATTCTTCCTTTCTTTCTCTGTTTCACCTTGATAAAATCTTCTTGAGGATTTCCTCTATCCTGAGTTGAAATTTGGTCAGCCTTACATGCTTATTGTTTGATCTGTCTAATACACCAACTCTTCTGGTCCTGCGTCTTACAGGGCCACCTGCTGGAGAAAGCTGGAATTCTCAACAAAACCAAAGTGGTTGACAATGGAAAGAAACTCAGGTAATCTTGTAATTTTAGGCAACACTCCCTTTTAGACTTGCATTTGAAGTAGCAGAGATAAGAGAGTTGTGTAATACTTAATGGATTTTTAAGCATGATGTATGAATGATATAAGAAGTACAGTATGTTATATGATGAATGATATAAAAGTGGTACAGTATGTTGTGAGGATTTAGTTGAGGTGTAGGTATGAGAGTGATAATGTGTAGTACACAAACATGCATAAAATGTACCTAAATGTAATGTAGATAGTATAACATAACTGAGTAACTGTGATGACACTGTGAGGACAGTGTTGTATCATTCTATTAGCCCTGTTTTATACCTGGTTCTTTGGACTTGTTCACTATTCAAGGAAAAACTGGTCCCAGTCCTGGACGGTTCTCCATGGTGGCATCCTGACATTCCACAAAGATCCCAAATCAGCTCCATCAGGACCCTCTGTAAGCAAACCCATGCACAAACAATATTCCCATTTAATTCATATGTTCAGGTGCTTGGTTATTTTTGAACCTTTAAGGTTCTCCTGCTAGGGGTTCTCCCTGAATAAGGGTCTCTGCTTTGGGTCCGTTTTAATTGCTTTGGAAGCCCTTTCATCCTTGACTAATCAAGAGAGACCTCTTGCTAAAGGCCTTCCCCCATGCGACACCCAAAGACTTTGAAACAACTAAGAAAATCCTAAAATAAGGCTAAGATTAAGTGTGTCATTACTGTTCTTACCCTCACAGAGCAAATCAAACCAGATCATCCCTGAGTACACAGTTGAACTGAGAGGGGCTATGATCTCTTGGGCAACTAAAGACAAATCCAGCAAGAAGAATGTTCTGGAGGTTTGTTTTCTCAACTAAGTTCCAGTCAGACGTTTCAATGCAGGGTTTATTGTTTCTCATAAGTGGCTAATGCATACAGTTATAAACATGCTGCATGACAGCGTTGCATTACATATTTGGAGTGATAGACTTTGATCTGATTGCAAATGAACTTTCATCAAAACATACCATGCTTACTTGGCTTTTAAAACATGCAGGGCCATAAATACCTAAACTGCATGGCCTAATAGTGTCAGACACAGATAGCAATGTCTGTCATTCTCCACATAATTCCCTTTTAGTCAAAGTAATCTCAGGGACTACATTTTAGCAGCGGCAAGGTTCTCTAGTAATTGAACCTAGTAATAGTACATTGACTAACTGGAGCCCAGTGTCAAACTAGTGTAATTAAACTGGACTGAATTGAGGTTTGACATGGCATTAACATGGTATTGTGTTCTGGTCAGCTGAAGACTCGCAATGGGTCGGAGTACCTCATCCAGTACGACACTGACAGCATCATCAACGACTGGCAAAAGATCATTAACGACGCCATCAGACAGCTGGTGAGTCCTATGCAGGCAGCGCACTCTGCTGTAAGTTATCGGTACTGCACCTAGAGACTGTACTCTGTTACTGCGCCAGTGGACTGTACTTACCGCACTGAGATTGCTGCCATTACTCTGTATGTCGAAAACATGGTAAGGTCAGGCCACAGACAGATTGCAAATTATAAGTAAATGTAATATTAATAAAGTAATGATTTAGACTGCAAGGTGTAGTGTAAACTGCAGCAAATATGTAGTGCAGATTGCTGCCATTACTCTGTATGTCAAAACCAAGCTGCTGTTTGTGTGCACCTGTAAATTTTTTTGTTGTGTGTGTGTTTTATGTTTTCCAGGAACAAGATCACTTCTCAGAGGAGGAGGAGGAGGATGTAGAGAACGGCAAAGACAGAAATAGATGTGAGTATGAAAGGGAGAAGTTCAGTTTACTGTCACACAGATACAAATAACTCTCTCCAAAGGGAACTGTAGCAGTGATAGTCCCACACACACACACACACACACACACACAAATACACACATCACTACCCAATACAAACAAATATATTATGGTTCACCTTGTCATCTTGAATGACACCATTATGTCTGGTATGATAACAGCCCTTCGGACCACCGGGGATTCAGAGCAGGGCAGGGTCAGAACCAAGCTGCGGAAGTTCCTGCAGAGACGACCCACATTGCAGGCAGTCAAGGAGAAGGGCTACATCAAGGGTGAGTTAGTGACACACTACTGCTGTGGTCATCCTCTGGCAGTGGACACAGTCTACACCAGCCCAGCAGCTCTAGTCATACCTGTCACCAGCTGTTGGGAATTAATCGTCAGTGTTTGTACAGTTTGTCTTTTACATGCAGTCATAAGTCCCATGTCCTTAGTGAGTTTGGTCTTTTACATGCAGTCGTAAGTCTCATGTCCTTAGTGAGTTTGGTCTTTTACATGCAGTCGTAAGTCTCATGTCCTTAGTGAGTTTGGTCTTTTACTAAAGTCGTAAGTCTCATGTCCTTAGTGAGTTTGGTCTTTTACATGCAGTCGTAAGTCTCATGTCCTTAGTGAGTTTGGTCTTTTACATGCAGTCATGAGTCCTGTGTCCTTAGTGAGTTTGGTCTTTTACATGCAGTCGTAAGTCTCATGTCCTTAGTGAGTTTGGTCTTTTACATGCAGTCGTACGTCTCATGTCCTTATTGAGTTTTGACTTTTATCAAAATCCTCATCCTCAAATCCTCATTTTATCAAAAAGCTCAGGTGTAGGCCACTCTAATATCTCTTAGTATGGTTTCACTGTGAAAAACTCTTTGACCTGTCAGCATTATTAGAATCAGATATTAGAAAAAAAAGTTAGACACAAACATCAGTGGGTTTTTATTTAGCCTACTTAAACCTTTTAAAAGCCTGATCATCACCTGACCTTCTCTAAAGTATTTATGCTTTTAATTTTACCTAAATGTTTATATGATATTTTTAAATTTTAGCCAAGTTGTATTGTGTGTCACTTTGGATAAAAGCATCGGCCAAGTAATTGTAAGCATAAACCAGAAACTGCTCAGAGGGTTTGTCGTAACTGTGTATCATAAGAACCTATCATAAAGGTTCTTAAATTATTAAGTCACCTTGACCACACTGTTACTGTGTAACTGGTTAGGTATGCAAACACTCCTTTTGTTAACTTCCCCCTGTGTCTGCAATTTCATTTTCACTTTTGTCTTTGTGTGGGGTTTTACTGAGTGAGTGTTATAACAGCGAGGGAGAAACTCCTTTTACCAGTAATACGGGGGATATTCCCACTCATCCTCACTTGCATTACACGTAGTAAAGAGAAAGTTATTAAGGGTATTTAAAGTACCGTGCAATCCCTTGTTAACTTGAAATATGCTGATGTGGATTGTAAAGTCATCGGTCCTGATATGTCAGCAGAGGATTTTCCAAAGTATAAGAGAAAAACAAAACTGTACCAGCAGTCTGATTTATGCTAGGCTATGCTATGTCTGCACTATCATGATATAGTAGGACTGTCCACCCTATCTACAAAAATAACCATAACCATAAGAAAAGAAAAACTCTAATACATAAAGTAAGAGCCTTAATTCCCCTTACCCTGTCTTTTTTCTTTCCGACGTCCAGTGTGGATGATAGATATGTGTCATTTCTCTCTCTGTGCTCCATTCCTCTAGCCTAAGATGTTTAAAGACAGGTTGGATCATGTTTTAAATGCGTTATCACACATCCCCCTTGCCCTCTACACACAGATGCTGTGTTTGGGTGTCACCTGGATACCCTGTGCCACAGGGAGAACACCACTGTCCCACATTTCTTGGAGAAGTGCATAAAGGCTGTGGAGAGGAGAGGTGAGCGCGTGGTGTGGAATAGGTTATTCCAGACAGCAGTGTCTCCAAAACCAAGATTCAGTTAACCAATTTCTAACAGATCAACTGTGACTGGTCTAGCAATCCATTTCATGCCCACTTTGATTATGCTGGTACATAGAAGCAAACTTTGCAATGTAACAGATCCACATTAGAGCTAACTATCCTCTAGGAGGTGGCCAGTAGGAATGAGTGATAAAAATATTAGGACATGCAGCCATTGAAATCTGTGCACAGGTGTAATTTTGTAGTATATGAAGGCTATCTAAACGTAGGATGTCTAGAAGAACTTTTTTCCAAAGTTTGTGATCAGATATTTGTTGTTACCACATGATGTATTTAGACACTGAGAAATTGGTTACTCTCTGTGATTGAAAGAACCATGTCTGAATGTCTGGTGCTGCTCTCTAGGTCTTGATGTAGATGGCATTTACAGAGTCAGTGGCAACCTCGCCGTCATTCAGAGATTACGACACAAAGCGGACCATGGTGAGATTAACAAATATGTGCCCTCATAAATCAGTTATTATTTCACCATTAAAGACAAAGCTATAGGTCACCATGCTCCTATATTGATGGGCATACATTAACCAAAATATACATGTATTAATCTAAAGAACGGACTTCATCTTAAAATAACTGTATAGTCACACTGCTCTAAAATATCCAATCAGGATTTGTACAGACGTAGTTAGAACATTCTTTCTTTTCTCATTTCTGCCTATTTCACTGTAATGCACTATTTCTTTACTATCATAATTTTATAAGATGTGTACAAGCTATAACGTCATCATTGTACTTGGATTCTGAACGAATTCTGCCATAACGATATAGAATTCAAAATACTGGACCTAATTCAACACCGTGTCCATTTTTAACGTGTGTGTTGCTTGGGCAGACGAGAATCTGGACCTGGAGGATGGGCAGTGGGAGGAGATCCATGTCATCACAGGGGCACTGAAGCTCTTCCTGAGAGAACTACCAGAACCCCTCTTCCCTTACAGCTTCTTCGACAAGTTCATTGCTGCCATAAGTTAGTATACATGTATATGTATGAGGAGCCCTTCAAGACATTATTCATTCTGGCCCTCTCACATACATATGTTTTCACTCACACATACAAACTTTCTCCTCTCATGTACATATATATTTTCACTCTCACATACATACATATTTTGCACTCACATACATACATTTTTCACATTCACATACATACATTCTCTTCGCACATACATACATTCTCCTTTCACATACATACATTTTTAGCACACATACATACATTCTCCTCTCACTACCTTTCACATACATACATTCTACTTGTACATACATACATTCTCCTCTCACATACATACATTCTCCTCTCCTTTAGTAAGGTAAGGTAAATCAAGAGGCAATCAATAATGACTTTTTTTTACAATTCACTTGAAGCAAAAGTGGACTAAAAACTGTATGCACTTTATTGTTAGTGTCTTGGTAATTGTAATGTATTGCAATTTGTATAGCTATACAATACAGGTAAAGCATGGTAAAGAAATATCTGATGTCTGAAAAATATTTCTGCTCCTGTACTACGTACGGATATAAGATTTACAGGCGGTACGTAGTACCGTAAGAGAAGAGGATTTATGCTGGGTAAAAACCCCACATTTAAAATTAGTAGCGTGCGTTGTTTAAGTAGAAAACACATCTACATACAATATGTCATTTGAGACAAGTGTCTGATTAAGAGAATAGCGATATTGATCTGTGGTGCGTGTTTGCTGCAGACAGCTCTTTTATTTGAGGTCTGTCGGATTTGGGGCGTTTGGTGCGAAGATTCTCCTCGATAAAAATGTGTACCTCTTTTGTGAAAATTTGTGTTTATTCCGACATCACAGAGTGCTGCACAGGTGTTGTCAGGCGACGATTGTCATGACATAAATGTTCCCTATGCGCATATTAGGCTGTGAAGGAGTACGCTGCGGGTCCATGTCCTGTGAACGACTCGCACCCGACCGATGTTTTTAACTAACCCGCCCGCAACTCGGACCACAAAAAATATTTATGAAAATATTTTACCCGACCCACTTATTTTCAAAAGTAGCCTAGTCTATGCTCTTTATTAACTTATAGCATCCTCGTCTGTAGAACAGTAGTATTGGTTCCTCTTCTTATCTGCTCAGCAGACGAGGATATGTTGCTAAATGTGGGGAGGCCAAGATCCCCCTCAGGACCGCGATGGCTTCGTTTAGTGCACCTGCCTCGAGTTCCTCCATAATACCGTATGAGTTACGTTACCTTCGTCCCATTAGGATCAGGACCGGACATTTTTACACATCACAGCTTGATAAACGCCTCGCCTTCCGTTTCCACTATACTGCTTCCGTTTCAACTATACTTTCTCTCACACACATATATTCTTCTCACACATACATACATTCTTCTTTCACATGCACATATTCTCTTTAGAGATGAAAAATATGAATGTATATGAAAGGAAAATGTACGTATGTGAGAGTAATATATATGTATGTAAGAATAAAAATACATGTATGTGAGAATAAAACATATGTGTGTGAAAGGTGTAAAATGAATGTATATAAGAGTAAAAGTACACATATGTGAGAGGAGAATGCATGTATGTGAGTGCAAAAAATGTATGTATGTGAAAAGAGAATGTATGTATGTTTAAGAAGAATGTATGTATGTGAAAGGAGAATGTATGCATGTGAAAGGAGAATGTATGTATGTGAGAGTGAGAATGTATGTATGTGAGAGTGAGAATGTATGTATGTGAGAGGGCCAGAATGAATAATGTCTTGAGTGGCTCCTCATATATATTTAAGAGGACACGCACCCACCGAACATATGTCCCTATACTATTATATTCTTATATACACTTTATGTATAAGCTTATAAACTTTCATACATCACTGATCCTTCTGATAATCAATGCCAATGTGAAGTGTCTCTGTGCGTCTGTCTCTATGTGTCTGTGTGTAGGTAGTCTGATATATATATATATATTTTATTTTTATTTTTTTTGTTAGAAATCAGTGATTACAGTCAGAAGGTGTCCTATATGCAGGATCTGGTGCGCTCTCTGCCTCTACCCAATCACAACACCATGGAGGTCCTCTTCAGACACCTGCGCAGGTGAGTGCCCCCCGCTGGTATCAGCATCTCCCTGCCCGTGTCATATGTTGGGACAGGGTTTGATTTCTGTGGCCTAAATTGTCTTTTGAATTTGGTCATGCTTAACATCTAATGGTTAAATGCATCAAAGATGTATAGTAGCATGGTGAAGAAGATAAAGAGAGTCAGAGAGTGGCTCTTTTTTGGTGTGGTAGAGCAGTGGTAACTTCACCTAATGACAATGTGGCGGATCGGCTTTGAATGCATGGTACATGTCCATGTCACTTTGAATGGAAGCACCTGCAACATATTAGTCAGGTTTTAACTTTAATTTCACAGATTTGTAAGAAAATGTCATCTGTAAGTGCACTCTTAAAAACATGTTTTTTCCATCAAACTGTATGGACTAAACGTATAGCCGTTATATTATAAAATCACACTTTCTCTTTCTCTCCTTCCTCCAGGGTGATAGACCATGGTGAGTCAAACCGAATGTCAGTCCAGAGCACAGCAATTGTGTTTGGTCCCACGTTACTGCGACCCCAGACGGAGTCGGCCAACATCACAGTGCACATGGTCTTCCAGAACCAGATTGTGGAGCTCATCCTTAATGAGTTTGAGGAGGTGTTCAAGCCCAGATGAGGCCTGCCTGACCCTGCTCCCTTTGGCTCACCAATATACCCTCCTACGACCCCTTGAAAGCCCTTGCTGTCTACTGTGGACTCACAGACACATGCACACACAAATACACACACACAGTCACACTGGGTCTCTATCCATCTCTCCCTCTGTCTTTTTCTCACTCTATCGATCTCTCTCTCTTCCTTTTGTCCTTTGTCCCCCTCTCTCGTAAGACCAGTGTGCCATAGTGAGGAGGGAGAGAGAGACAAACTGGATAAACTGTCTCTCTGTCTGTGGTAGAGTTGGGGTCAGTGGAAACTGTGATGAAGGCCCTTGCAATGTGGACAGTGCCTCCTTGGCCAGAGGGATGCTGGAACCCCCTAACACCTCTGTCAATGTGTTGTTGTGTGTGTTAATTTTACATGCCTCGAATTCTCCACCACCCCTTTGGGCCTGCAGTGGATACCTGTGACTGTGGTGTCAGAGGTGATGTGGTTCATGCACATCCGGGTGGCAGCTGACTATTGGGTTGGATTTGGCCTTGATCTGACCTTGGGTCATCTGCTCTCTAGACATGCCTCTCATGTTGGTACTGCAGATATATATATTTTTTAAGCTGTCAAGACCAAAGGGTTGCATCTGCTTCCTGCAAGAAATCTAGTCATTGTTATCAATAAGTCATCATCTTTCCCTGTCTTTGTGATGTGAGTGATTTCACAGTGCAGCAGTAGAATTGTGCTAGTGTGGGTGCGGCTGCAGCTGTGACGGTATAATACTTAGCCAAAATACAGTAGGCCTAAGTAGCCTATACGTACAAAAGGGATAGCACTGCTCACTTTGTCCCTGCAGATGTTCAGAGTGTAACCTGTGAAGCCTACCGCAGAGCCAAACAGAAAGCAATATTCAACTGTCTTAAGATTTGTCCATTTGATTGTTATTTTCAAGGGAATGGGAATCTTATAGTGACCAGTTTTCAAAACAATGGTGGTGAAATCTAAGTAAAGTTTATAAAGCAATGTTAATCCGCAAGCTATGGACTGTAAGATATGGAGACATCTAATATATAACTGTAGCTGTACAGGCTGGCTGTTATGTCAGTGTTAGTGTTTATATGCAAAGCAGTATGAAATCGGAACAAACTTGCTCAACAAAGGTTTTGTTTAAATATTGTTTAACTGTGTACATAAAAAAGGAAATACGTTATCTGTGAAGGTTCTTTAAATAAAGGAACAATTTGTATAAATTATGTTTTTAACTTTCATTTGTCAGTAGCCTAGAGGCCTGTGCTCTGTTGTTGTAGAACATCACTATTTTTCAGTAGCATAACAGCATTGAAAAGAAAACATGTTCCTTCTGCACAGCTGAAGATGTGACCAAAAGCACTACACATACGGTGACCATCAGCCAGACTAAAAAAAGGTGGACACTTGTGTCTAAAAGTGAGGACACTCCTAGGCTTATCTTTGTGTGTTTCCCCCTACAACACTTACAGAAATTAACTGCAGCATTTGAAGTGTTCAAATAGCAGTTTTTTAGTACAAAATTGCCATTTTGGAGAAAACCCTGCAGTTTGCATGAATAGCCAGTCGCCTAATTTGGAGATTATAGGTTAGCCTAACAGTTCACCTTGCAGAAATACAAAAAAAATGTAGACCAAGAAAAGACGAGGCTATTTGCATATGTGTTGTCTGACATCTGATAACAGGCCTACCATTATCAACTAATATGGTGCTCGTGTGTAGGTGATTTGGTCGCCTAATTTAATCTTGCCAGTGTTCCTGACAGATTTTATCGCTGTAATGTGAGAATATAGCACTTTGCAGTTTCAGCATTCCCCCACTCCGAGAGATAAAACAAAACACACACTTTAGAGCTTGCGTCTGCGCCGGCTGATATTTTTGCGCTCAGAATGCAGAAGCACTGACAGCGGAGAACGCACTGTTTTCAACAGGCCTATCGCAGAAAACCTAACAGTCCGGACGAAATCCGGACAAATGGCCACCCTAGTTACACACACGGCTACATATCACACAGAGCCGTACGACGGCAGAGCGGAGGCAGTGGCACCTACAGGTGAAATCGCGTAAATGGCCAATTTACGTCACTATTTCATGGCGGCCAACAACATGAGTACGGAAGACACGTCTAGAATAGCGGCAAAGAAGGCTCGTGCAGAGAGTAAGAAGATGCAATATGAGAAAAGACTTGAACTGGAACAAAAGCAAGAACTAATAAGACAACGTGGTCGCAGAACAATTAAAGCAGGATTCAGTTTTATGGCCTTGGGCCTCTGCACACGTATCCTTGAGAACAACACCCCAGCTAGCCTAGCCAATGTTACTACATGTCCTACTGTAAAGTCATTTAAGTGGCAGTGCGTCTGTTCTATTTGTCGACTGGGAAAGTTGTGAGCTTTTTTCTGAGTCTATCTTATACTCAATATTAACATTAGACCAAAGCTAACGTATATGCGCATTGTTGCTATAACTGCACATAATGGGTAACGTTAGGCTAGCTTGACCTGACTTGACCGATGAAGTGTAAATTAATTTCAGGTTATAGTAATTTGGCCCACTTAAAGTTGTGAGTTGTTGCAGTCTTTAACAGTGCTCAGGAAACAACGTCTAGTTCCAGAGTGTAGCGTTAGTTGAAACGACTGACTGACCGACCGTTTTTTAGTCGAACAAAACAAAATCTATCCAACATTTGCAGACTGTTGGCCCACACTGACTGTCAGTCGTTGTTTGTTGGCCTTTTTGAGGAACCAGAGACTTGAGCATTTAAAAAAAAAATCCTCACACTACACTAGGGATGTAGGCGTATAGTATACTTTTGTGTGCTTTTTGTTGTGTTTTGCATTTATACCCAATTGATTACAAGCCTACTTGTTCAGTTACATGTTTTTGTGCCTCTGATATCTGATAGACATGGGTCTGCTTTTCACCTTTTCGTTCATTGTGATCCTGTAAAACGTTCAAATCACAACAAGTGGACACTGGACTGAAGTGTAACACATTTTAAAAGGAAAATCCAGTGTGAATCATTCAATAGCCCTGTTCTTCAAGGTCACTGACTGCTGTCTGTAGTAACAACAACTAGAAAATTTGATGCAACATAGACCGAATAACAAACCGATAACTAATGTTAACTGAATGGGACGTAGCAAAATAAAACAGAAAGTTTCTGTGCCCCATTCACTAGTGTTAGTTGTGTTCACTATTCGGTCTGTTGTATCACATTTTCTCGTTCTATTTCCAACAGGCAGCACTTGGTGACCATGAACAACAGGGCTATGGATCGATTACCACCAGATTTCTCCTTAACTGTTTTAAATTGCACTTTAGCAACTAGTGCTTGCTCCTCTCTTCACTTATCCAATGCCTCCCTTCTGTCGCTGTCTGTGCATAATTTAAGTTGGCTATAAGACTATTAAGTACTACGATTACAGCCTTGGTTGGGCCTATGGTCCTTGACTGTTTTTCCTAGTCGCCTACACCTACTACACTAAGCCATTGCTTGTCCAGAATGAGATCGAAAACTTCAAGAAAGTCATCGCGTGGCGGCCTACATCAGGGCCCAGTTCATAGCACTACCACCACGGCCTACCCACCATGGTTTCAGCCACAGAGTTTCATCTCTGTTGTTGATGGAACGCAGGTTTCATTGTCTTGGAAGCACAGACCCACTTCTCATATTGTGTTTCAAATGAATTTTGAATCATTGAAAATTAGATGATTCAATGATGCATGCTTCCTTGGAATCCTGTTGTATAGACCATTCTAAACTGTGATTTATGGTAAATATGGAGTGATGGTATAAAATATTGGTGAATATATGGTTGACATTGCTGTATCCAGTAATAAATGTAAAATATATGTATAATTTTGTTTTCATTCTTTTCAACAATTCACATGTACAGAATTTGGCTGCTTGCTTGTTAATGTGCACCAAATGAAAATTGGCAAATGTTTGGCAACACATTGGTCAACTGCTACATCTCTCCGAATCTGTGGCTTTAGGATCCCACATACCAAGACGTTTAATACAGTGATCATCCACAATTTTTCACTGCACACTCCTGTTTGACATCTGCCTTTATAAGGCAGAGAACCAGATCATATTAATTACAGTAGAAAATCATATTTGGTGTGTATGGGCATGTAACATGATATTTGAAAGGTGGAGCTTGACTATTTCTCAGTGTCTTCAAGTCATTTGAAATGTAGCCTGTTCTGACTGCAAAATGCTGTATGCTATTCACATATTGCATATGCATATTTTCTACTCCTGCCCAGAAAGAACGGAGAAGTGCCTCTGTCCCCTGATTGTGTTCTCCCAAAATAACAGATACCCGTTACAGCAACGCACACTGCGCGCCCTGCTGGTCTAACCATGCAAATTCAGGTACTTGACAAAACGTTACGACACAACGCGACACAAACACTCAAAATCATGGCGGACAAGGGTACGGAAGATATGGAAGAACCCGCAAAGCCTCTCTCTCAAGCACAGAGAAAATTGATTAAAAGACAACAGGAGCTTCAACAATGGCGGAATAACTCACAGAAGCTAAGAAACCGTAATGTTATCACCGGACTCGCGATCGGAGCGTTCGTCCTCGGCATGTGTATCCTTGGTGTTTCAGAACAGCAAGTCCTAATAGCAAGGTCTATTCAGTTGGCAAACATTAACGGTCACCTAGGCCTATTTATCGGCGTAAACCTGGTGTCTGAAGTTGTGAATTTACTCAACTGTGCACATCAGATACTGTGTGATGCATGAACTGATCGTGCCCACTTCAGCCTTTGATTAGGCTTAACTTTGGTCGGGAAAGGCACGCTAGCGTGCAAAGGTGCATCGCGGTCACTGCTGCGTTAATAATGTTATGCCTGACCCGGTCTGAGTTTGTAGCATCGAACAAGCACCTGTAGGCCTATTACGTTTAAGCGGAAACAATTAAATACGTACAGTGAAATGTAATTTCTGGAAATGCACTCAGTAGTCTAGTTATCATTTGTGGGAGCTGTATGTTTTAACTGTCCCAGGCTAACCTGTTCAGTTTTGTTCAGTTCAGTCTAGGAATTCATTATTCTGATCGACGGTGGGCCTACGTGATCCTTGACTTATTTTCCAGTCTCCTACACGATTTATTCCGTAAAGCAGGAGAAGGTCATGGAGGAGATTGATGAGGAGGCCAAGATCTTCATCATGAGAGGCCCTAGAACAGGGGCCAACTCATAACATCACAGTATCCAACCTACTCCAGTTTCAGCCAGACTTTAATCTTAAAGTTGTTGATGTCATGCAAGTTTCAACTGCTTGGTTTGGACAACAGAAAAACCCTTTGGTCTGGAAAATAATAGACACATTGCTTCTTTGGATATTTTGGAAAATGAATGCTACAAATTTCATGACACTCTAAAATAAAAGAAATGGGCCTATTTATGATATAAGGTTTTAATGTATATATTGACAACTTAGTGTAATAAAATATTGGTCCTTTTCCCTGTGTGGCTATATGATATTATTACAGTGCATGAAAAGCGATTATTTTATCCTGGTGTTGTGACTAGTCCTCTGAAGGAATCATGGGCTATTTGTGTGAATGAGAAAACAAAGAACACTCATGGTTATTGATCCCAGTGTCCTCTCACGAGGAGGGGAATATGGAATATGTCCGAATGAGTCTAAATGGCAGTCATTGATGTCAATCTGGATGTGGTGTCTGACAGTTATGTTCATGTGTCTCAGTATCTACACCTATGGTTGGGATTGGGAAAACAGATGCATGTAAAACATTTTCATTGTTAGTCAAACCACTGTTTACCGTCGATTAAAAAAAAAATACTGGTCCTAATGTAGACAAATTTCAAATAGAGAACAATATATTTGGTTTGGCTTGTCAATCCAAATTCTAGAATTGACATTGAAAGAAATGCATTAGCAAATCTGCTCACTAGCAGATCTGCTCATGACGCGCTCGATATGTATCAAAACAAAAAAGCTTAAAAATGAAATTGAAAAGTGGGAAATGAAAATGCAATTTGAAAAATGGAAAGTAGCCTAAATCGCTGACAGGTGTAATTTTCTTCAGCTTTTTTATTTTGACACATATAGAGCATGTCATGAGGAAAACACAAAGCCGAAGTGAAATGACAAAATTAAATGACAAATAGACGTTTTTTTGATTGCGGTCACAAATGACTTGTGCTTATCAAGAAAATGAAAAGCCAGGTGTAAATATTTCATTTAATTACAGTCAAGTTACATTTGAGACCAGTAGGTGGCGGCATTGCAGTGTTTTTCTTTGTCTAGTCATCACAGAACAGCAGTCCAGAACCATTCATTCTTTTCTGAGAAATGCTGGCCTCGCTGTTCCTGGAATTATAACCTTGAGTTTCTTTTAAAAATGATATTGATCACTTCAAAGAATACATTAAGAGATAACATTACTATTAAACATATCTGAAAATGCATTAGACTTTAATGTTTTCTGAGTGCAAATATGAAGGACATTTAGAAATGACCTTCATGTACAAATTGCATGTTATGTCTGCAATACTGTTATCTAGTTTTATCAACCCCTAAAGTGGTTCTGAAAGTGTGGGCCGGGCTCCACTAGAGGGGATCAGAGGGATCACAGGTGGGAGCAGCAAGCATGAGGGAAATTGTGTTTTATATGCCTATCTGTAGTGATATCCTTTTCCATTGGCATGGCATTAAACATCATACACTGAAATCAAACCAGCCAAACACCAGCAAAGTCATTAAAAGTAAAACAGTCAGATCCAGGGGAGAGGGTGAAAGATATTGTGCAGATTCAGTGCAGAAAATCATTGTTGTCATTTTCCTGGGGCGATGGAGGACAGGTGGGGCTTCAAAAATTCCAAATTATGTAATGGGAATGACAGAAAATGTTTGAGAACACAGCCCTAAAGCAATCTTTTCATAGAAACATGAACGTACGCTCACCTATCTGTGCTTATGTCCTGAGACAACTAAAATGTCTCTGTCCTCTGTTTACTTTAACTTTTACCAAAATATCATAGATGCATAGTTTCAGATTATAAGCATATGATGTCCTGTGCCAGATTTGTAGTTGAATTAGCTTTATGGTTTCAGTGACATAACTTTAAGACCAGGTACATTGACAACATTTCAAAGCCAGTGTTAAGAAATCTTCCACCCCCATAGATTTACATTTCAACTGTATAACTGCAAACATAGGCAGAGCAGATCTCTTGTTTACAGACAGACAGACAGCAAACATTGCACCTTTAAGGGTTTCTTTTACAGAATGTCTTCATGACGAAGAGCTCTGTGTATCCTGGTCATGGACATTCTCCAAAGGCACAGGGGTAATCATCACCCTTCATGTACATGACTTCTCATTAGGACTTGGGAAGACACCTTTGACCCTGAGTCTGGTCCAAGCCCCACCCTGGTCCTTGCCTCGACCTGTCTTTTTATGATCTTATAGTTGCTGTTTATACATGTTTATATCTTTACAATGACTGTAACAGGCATTTCTAGAGCAGATGCATATGTGTTTGTTTACAGTTTCTTCTGATTGATTAGGCACAATTTTGAAATTTGACTATTTTTGCAAAACTCACAGATCAGGAAACGTTTACCCAACTAGCAAAACATCTTAAATTACTTGTAAAAGCACTTTTTGCACGCTTTGCAAAACAGCTTTTGCTAAGATGGTAACACTCTTCAAAAATGGTATTTTTGTACAAAACAGTACACACAACAAATAAAATGAATACACACAAACCACATGCACACTGACAGTAAAAATGGAAAACACATTTGGCTTTTGCTTACTCTGTGTGCAGGACATGTCAGTTTTCAGCTTAAAACTTAGCTTAAAACTTTGTAATTCTGGTGGCTTAGTATCATGTAAATGCATTGGTATCCAAATGTATGTATATATGTTTTTCAGTATGGGCCTAGAGTATGTACAGTTTTTTTGACTGCTTATACACAAAATCTTTACCTCACACAACTTCTGAAACCTGCCACTACACACCATAACTACAAAATACATCACACACACACATGCACACATACATACACACACACACACACACAGACAAACTCTATTTGGAAAAGTCAGCTTTTTCTGACCTGCATGCTGTAGTAAATTAGTTTTCATGTTTTTTTCTCATGTGGAAATATGTTTGGGGAAATATACTATATGCATGTTTCAATATTGCTTGCATGCTTACTACTTTCAGCTTTTCCCTTTAGATTATACAAACTGATTAAATAAAGCTCTTTAAGTTTAGAGCATTAGTGTGTACAAGTTTTGTACATGCAAGAGCATATAAACATGTTGAACAGCATAAACTACATACTTTCTGAAAGTCTGTGATCTCTAGATGTGATTTACTGTAACTGTGATTTACTTGTCCCAACGTCCTCCATCCCATGGGCTATCCATAGTTTTCTGTGTATTTCAGTGGAATTTCTGTAAATGGCTTTAAAAATAATGGTTTTCAATGGGCATGACTGAAACAGGTAGTGCATCCCAACATTTCCACGGTTACAGTAACATTCAAATTCACATTCAGCATGGCCTCCAGGATCTACATGTATATCCCTGAACACTGTGTCTTCTATTGTTTGATGTATTGTTTAATCACTGCTGTGCAGGATTTTCATTTTACCTGCTGTGTGAATGATCTGAAACCAAAAGTTGGTTTTGAGCACAGTTAAAAGTGTTTTGAGGTGATTGTTCAGTTTTGTAACAAGATTAAAGGATTTTGAGAATCTAGTTTGAAAAATGTTTTGAGCAAAAGGTAAATAGTGTCAAAAATGTGTTTTAGGAATTGTGAAAAACTGTAATGGTTTTGGGAAAAAGAGTTTGGAAAATGTGTTTAAGAAGTAAAAAAAAAAAAAGAGATGAGAGAGGGGGTGAGAAGTGCAGTATAACTTTTTCTTTTTTCTTTTTTTACAGTTTTCGTAGAGGTTTTAATATTAGATTGAACCTTTTCTCCACTTTTTCACTTCACAGTCCTTGTCCCTTTCCTCCTTACTTCTTCACCTTTTCTGCTCCTCGAATTCTTACACTTCTTTCACTTTCTGTCCAATATTGTCCAAAATTGTAGTCCAGACAAATCCTTGCCTGTCTCTTTCACAGTGCTAAAGGTCTGAATGTTGAGTGGAGTAATTATCACAAAGTGCTTTGGTATGTGTCAGTGTAGGAAGGCAATTTTCAGAATAGTGTGAGTAGAAAACACAGAAGTTTATGTTTATTCTGCAAGTGTGCTATAATACTCGCAATCTCAGTTTCATGCAGTAAGTCGTGTTTACAGTTTTGCAAAAGTGTGCTGTGCAGTCCAGCGCTGACTGGGCTTTTGGTTTGTCAGACTTTGTGAATAGATTGGCTACAAGTGTTAGTAATTAATATGTTAATATTAAAGTTAATAATTTCAGCAATTGCGCCAAAAGAATCACTGTTAGTGCTGAAGCATTCAGAAAAAACTGTGAAAAGGGATTAGTCCAGATTATGGTCAGATCATACATTTCCATAATTCCTGATTCAGATGCTAATAAGATACAGTTCTCTTTGATTTTAATTTTTTTCCAGGAACAGAGTGGAAATACACCCAGTGTAACTCAGTTGTATGTTCCTGATTTGCACTGATTTAAATTCCCTTTTGTTTTTCTTTCTATAGTGTCTGCACAGACCTCATTTTACTGAAGACAAATGCACGCTATACACAACACAGATAGAACAGCTATAGTGTCCTCACACAGGTCTAAGCTTTCACCTCACCAGACTGTTTGCATAACAAGATAACATATCTGGTGAATGTGTGCGACAGATTGTGCTGGTTTACATATTGTGTGGCATCATAGAAAATGCACAGTTGGCATAGTAGATGTAATCTGAGCAAGAAAGCAAAGTAATGTATTTTCAGAATAGGTTTTGTGCAAAACAACAGAATTGAACTAGACATAGTGAGCAAAGCATATGAAGTGTTTTACAGTAATTAACCACCATCTCCCCTCACTCAGTGATCAGTTATAATTATTAAAGCATCTAGCAGTAACTACCCATGCACCTGTTTCTGAAGAAAACAGGTTTTCTGAAAACAACCCCCCCCCCCTTTTTTTTTTGTTGTTGATCAACAACTCTTGCCTTTTCAATTAGTATTTGTGTGTTTGTCCTCTGTGAAAATCCTACATGACAGGGGATCACTCAGGTTCTGTGCCCTGGCATGGGGCTCTGTGTGTATCTTACAATGCTTTAAACTGAGGAAAAAAATGCTTCATTTTACAGTCGGGTGAGCTTAAAGGGGTTGCCACAAAGATTGTGCATTATCGTTGCATTCAATACATCTTCCATGTAACATCTATGACACAGACACTCGTGTTCATGGTTTTTAGTATTTACGCTTTATTTGTATATATTTCTTCATGTTGAGGCCAAGCAGGACACTCTGTCCATCAGGCTGCAAGAGATAAGTAAGAGCTCGCTTGCAAGAAGACACCGTTCTCTGGAAACCCTGATTAACACCTCTTCTTAGTGACCCAGTTCAGCTCTCTTGCTCTCTCTCTCTTTCTCTCTCTCTCTCTCTCTCACGCACACACACACACACAACACACACACACACACACACACACACACATTACCTCTCCCTCTCTTTTTCTCTTTGCGTCTTAAAGCTCCTCTCTCTCTCTCTTTCTGTGAAAAGATGACTCTGCAGGGGATAGGGACTGATTAGGACTCTGTGCTTGTCCTCTCGCTCATGAGGTACTGGGACTTGCGGAGAGGCAATGTGTTCACACTGATAAGCCACACACACACACACACACACATATACACACACATACTCGCTCAGTCTTCATAAACACTCACTAACTGACTAATGCACTACGCCTACATTATGTTGTAACAGGTGGGGCCTCTCGACCATATGCACTCTCTTTCACACACACACACACACACACACACACACACACACACACCACACACACACATACATACGCCCATCTCCTTTTAGGCTCATCTATAAAGTCTCTGATACACAGATGAGCCCACATAAAGACAGTGTTTATTTCCTAAACTGTGCTATTTATCCTGTAGCAGACTGAACACTGGAGAGAGTAGCTAGTCTGCGTTTTTGCCAACAAACAAGAACATAAACAAGCCCTTTGTCCTCATTGTTTAACCAATGTCAGAAGTCTGTATGTTTTCTAGACCTGGTTGTAGGTCTGGTTTTGTGGTTCAGGTGTGTGGGGTGACCTCTCTGACCAATAACACACTGCTTAGGGTCACTAAGGCTGGGCTCTTTGGCAGCTTCCGTGGAGGTCAGTGTCATGGCGACTGAGAGGGATTGCCTCTGTAAACCCATGACTGGCATCAGTCCCTGAAGGTGGGGAGATTAATCCACATTCTCTCTCACTCTGTCAAGAGTTAATCCCAATTTCATCAGGTCCTGCAGAAGTTTCAGGGCTGTCCAGTCAGCCAGGTCACTGAGCATTGTTTATGCTGTTATAAGATGTGTTTGCTTCTGAACAAATCCACACTTTTGTGGATTGTATGTGTATGTACAATTAACTGTATCAAAAATGAAACTGCTACTGTGACCTGACTGTATGAGGCATATTTCTGACCTTTTTTCCTTCAGAAGTACAATTCAATAGGAATGGTCGACAGAGACGCTATGAATTCTGCACAGTAGGTGGCAGCATGCCAATCAGGGCTAAGCACATTACAGGGAGCGTCAGACACAAAGCTCTCGACAGTTTTCTTTCTGGGGAAACTAACAGAGATCAAACATCATAGCCAAATCAATAAAATGAGCCTCCCTGCCTCCTCGATCAGAGAAATGCTTACCGTACCGTATGCTTACCTATGAGTATGCAACACGTGATATTTGCAGAGTCGCGTTAAAAAGAAAAGTTTTGTTTTGAATTAGGCTTATTTATATGCCCATTCGTTGACTAAAAACGAGTTCAAGCAATGTTGCCCAGTTGCCCTCAAATCTATTTTCACTGTTATTTTACACTGACCATGTTTATATAGCCTACTTAAAAAACGACCGGCTGTTACTGGTTATAAGCACCTAGGTAAAAGCAGGGGTAACAGGTAGGACTGTACCGTGCTTCATGACACATTACTGAGAAGGTGATTCTAGGGGCGGAGCAAGAGGAACACGCACAGTGAGAGCTGCGCTCCGTCTGCACAGTAAGCATACTGAATCTGTGAGCGGTCGTCCACATCTAGCTGTGGGCTCTGGAGAGCCACTATCACATTTACATTTACGTTTAGGCATTTAGCAGACGCACTATCAACTGCACTATCAACTACAGACAACTGTGGCGTAAGTGGACAGTACGTATTTAAATGTTGCCGAGTATTGTCGAAGGAAGACTAAACATAGTGGATACTCTGAAGAAATTGGCGAGACCTTCAAAGATCATTTAATCGTTTTTTTGCGTTGCGCTGTGGTGCAAGCCATTGACAAATATTGTAACATGTAGTCTGCCTTTATTCAGCTTTTCTATGGCAACGTTCAATATTAGTCTCTCCTTTTGGTTTTAGACTACGGAGTCATTGTTGGTAACCTCGTACCGACAGTAGGTTATTAATTAGGTATTTTCGACGTGGGTTATTTATTTCTTTGTCGCGGCTTAATTGTAGTTTTGCGCACACTTGGCATTTATTTGCACACTTTGGGAATTTAAGATGACTTCATAGACTGCTTCTTAGTGGTATCGAAAACATCTTAACCGACGAGAAAAGACCCAGGGACACCTGTTGTCAACGCCAGACTGACCATGTCTCAAGCCGATGTAGACATGGCAGGACTTGGTTTCCCCAAATTACCTTCGAGTTTCGATGCCGATACATGCTTTCCAGCAAGAATGCCACCAAGACGACGAAGACATTCTGCAAATTCTAGGCGAAACGCTTACAGATTAAACAAAATCCACACAATGGATCTGGAAGCTCCGGATTATGTCGCCCCTCTTTCAAAGACACTCTCCTGGTCTGCAGACAACATCTTGTCAGAAAGTACGACAGAGGACAAGAAGGCTGAATCCTCGGCTACGGAGTCCCCTGCATCGAGCACGGAGTCACCGTCGGCCACCCAAGCCCCTGACCCGCTGCCCTCACCGGGGGACTGGAAAGTCCCGGACCCCATCTCCAACGCGCTCGATGCCAGCTCGGACTCCGAGGAAGAGAATGCTCAGAAGAAGGTCGTTCTGTCTAACGCTCAGTTGGAGAGTAAGTGGGAACAAGAGGAGAAGGATGAAGTGGAGACCAAAGCTGTAGCCACTTCACCTGATGGCAGGTACCTCAAATTCAACATTGAAATCGGGAGAGGGTCTTTCAAGACTGTATACAAAGGATTGGACACAGAGACAACTGTGGAGGTGGCTTGGTGCGAGTTACAGGTGAGATTTAAACCATACTCATACTTTTACATCAAGGCTCACTGTATACTTGAAACTTAGAACAGTACCGACAGTGGCAATCAATTAAAAGATCTAATGGGACTGGGTATTTGGGCGAATCATTGAAATATTTTCCTTTTAGGATGAAATAAGCACAGGTTTACAGAAGAGTAGATTAAAACATAGGGTACTTTTGGGTTAACAAACACTTATCAGCTCGTCTTTTTTGTTTCACTAATGAACACTGATAAACTGCAAGGCTAGGTTAAGGTTATGGCAAAAGATTATGTCATTTGTGTTGGGAAGCAGAGGACAACAGGCCCACAGCATCATTCTTAAAAAAATGTAGTTAATGCAATAGAAACAGAATGTGAAGCAGAATGACAGGCACCACAGCTGCATATGTTACAGGATCATGCAGAAATTAGTATTGCAGCAGGAAATGAGCATGCATTAAATCAGTCCTTTACCTCTCACCTGTGAAAGCCGTTAAAACAGGTGATATGTCACCACCGGTGCTATTAGCTCTTTTACCAATGTTCTAACAACTGTACGTGGCAGGTAAGATCATACAGACAAATGTGTTTACAGATGGTGTCTACAAGCCACTTGTCTGAAATAGACTACTCTGTTTTTGTTTTCTATCCTTGTTAATTGCTGAAATCCCCATAGCAGCTGGTCTACATAGCATCAGAAAAGTGTGACTGGGACAGCGGTAATAGCAGGGCTGGACAGGGCAGACATGAACAGAGCTAAGCCATTTAAAACACTGTTCACTGTCCCACTGGTGTGGTGCACTTGAATAGGTTATTGTAGCTGTATAGCTTGTTGTGACCTGAACACCTGTAGTCCTCCAGTGATCTCCCAACACCCCCCAAACACCTTCCCAATGGAACTCTCTAGTTCCCACAGGAAGCACTGTGCCATAGAACATCTAGAGTGCTCTCCTTCCTAGTAATCTGTGATTGCATCTTTGCTCTCTACGAATGACACTGCTTGTGATTGGGCCAGAGAAGAGACATACCAAACACATGCTATGCCATAGTTTTAAATATGCTATTAGACTGCTATCATGTGACTAAAGTACCGGTGAATTGATTTATCTGCCTCGTCCTCATGAGTTTGTGGCTGTTTGCGCCTGAGTACAACAATTTATCCGTATAGCGCTGCCAGTAAAACACTGATGCTGTCGAGGTCAGGAAGGGTAAGAGAAAAAAAATGTGTGTCGAGCCTCGACCAGCCTCTCAGGAGAGTTTAGGCTGGACTGAAGTGCCTCTAAAGAAAGGAAACTTTCTCACTGCCAGTAAGGCTTTTCCTGCATGCGTTTGACCATTTATAAACCAGGAAAATCAAACTATTACCATAGAAGTTGAGCATTGTTAATGACTTTGACTGCATTTATAATTGATTTCAGACTTCTGGTTTGACAGCAACAGCAAAATCAAATGTGTTAATTGCAAACGACCAACAGAATTCCCTTGTTAACAACCCATATGGTGGTTTGTACCTCTCTCCCTTTTTGCCCAAAAGGGTTTGCACGAAAGTGACCTTGTCCTCCTCAGCCTGTCCCTGATAGTGGAGGTCGGTAGGGAGAGAGGCAGGCGGGGGTTGGTTTTGCTAGCAGCCTAATCCCACACAGCCTGAGCTGTGGTCAGCTGGGCCCTGGCCAGCACCCCCCACCCCCACCCCAAAACACTCACACACACCACACACACACACACGCGCCTTCCCTCTCTCACTCTTATCCTCTCTAATCTCTGTTTTCATTGACAAGCGGCCATGCCAGCGAGCGTGCACCACACCACATGGTGCCTCTAGATACTAAGTACCATTCCCTCTTCCCCCTCCTCACACGCTGTGGAGACACACACAGCGCGTGATTCGCACATCCAGCCCACACCTGGCCCAGATCTGGTTGAGTGTGTCCACTGTTATCTTGGAGGCGGAGCTGTGAAATGTTTGCATAGTTCTTTTTGGCTCTCGGCAGGCCAGCCAGTGGGAGCGCAGGGGCTGCACACAACATGCTGCTTGAGTTTCCACTAAGTGTCAGCGTCAGTGAAGGACGCAGTGAACAGAATGGCTGACCGCCTGCCTGTCGTCAGCATCTGTGTCTGCAGCCTGGGAGCTGTGGTGGTGGTGGGGTGCATTTGTGCCTTATTTGCTTGTGTGTCCTCAGGATTGGACTGCGCCTATGTTAAAACCTCACAGGTATTTTTTTTGTTGTTTGTGTAACTGGATCTTTATCAATATCCATACACCTTTCCCTCTCCGTCTTTCTCTTTCCTTCTCTCTCTCTTTTTCTCTCTCTCTCACTCGCTCTCTCTGATGGTTTTTGACCCCCTTGCCTCCTGAGTCCTTCTTTTCAATTATCCCCTGGCTGGCTGAACTGTGCTGATGGCACCCGATAAGGTACAACAAGCTGGTTGCGGGTGGGTGGGTAACGCGACCCAGCACTGCTAAAGCCGCCACCCTCTCCTTGGTGAGTGTTTCATCGCATGGCATGTGGGGGGTGGTGAGGGGGAAAGCCAGGAGGTGGGGAGGGGTTGGGGCTCTGAGGTGCTGATGGGAAGAGCAGGAGGAGAGGAGGACAGCAGCTCTAAAAGGGGGTCTTGTGAATGAGAACCCTGGAGGTCAAGGGTCAGGGATGTGAATATTTGTGGCAGGAGCTGGGGAACATGTGGGCGTGAGCACACGAGTGGCCCAGACTTCTTCAGTCGTTACTGACAGACTGCCGGAGTCTGCCTGATCACGTCTTTCCCTGCTGTTGTCATAAACATATTCTGGACTTTTCCTTTCTTCTACCTCTTAGATAGACCCTGACTTTGGAAAAAATTGGCCCTGATCATATACAAATAAACCAGTAGACTAGGGTTAACTAGTAAACTGATAGAGCAGGACCGTTGTCACTGTGTTGGGTCAGAGGATGTTTAAATAAAATTGAATGCCATCTCAGAAAATGAGGCACTGACATAAATCTACCTAAAAGCATAAAAGGGTCTGCTCTCTCCAGTTACTATGAGAGAGAAGAGCACAAAGACAGCCTGAAGACAAGTGAACACAAACCTAACCTCAGTCAGTGACACTGGCGCCAAGAGTGGCTGCTCCTCTCTTGACTTCCTGGAGACAGGTTTTGGCCCCGAGTAGACAGCAATGTAAGCACCTTATCATCACCCCCCAACCCCCCCCCCCAGCACTCTCGCCTGTTCTTTCACCTCCACCCACCCTCCAGCTGCCCCTACCACCAAACTGTTTTACCCACATGGTTTTACCAGAGCAACACATTCCACAAGCGTTCATTTTGCTGGTGGGTCATTTTTCCATCAGCCTTTTCCACCATGGGTCGTGCCCTCTGGCATCGGCTGAGAGCCACGGGGAGTTAATCCTCTTCAGAACAGGAACATTTATTTTACCACGACAATGCCCTCGCCGTTTAATTAGCCCCGATAAATCACCTGGGGATCTAGAAGAAAGAGCTGCCATGACAACACTGGCCAGCTAATATCCCTCTACTACAACCACCACAACGTGGAAAAGGCTTACGTCCACGTGTAAGCGAGACAAATGCACCTCAAAGGGGTTCACAGAGGGTGAGATGGGATTGACGCAGGGGGGAGTCCGGCTCCTTGACACCTTTGTTTGATTTCTCTGACGTGGTCAATGGGATCAGAGCTAAGGCTGATTCAGTCTCCAGATCGAGTAACATCCCAACGTTATCTGATTTTCATACACAAGACTTTCCTGGGGAGCCTCTGTGCAGGGGGCAGATGGTCACTGTGAGTCTGAGGAAGCCTCTGTGGAACTCGGGCTCGTTTAAGATGGCTAACTGGCTGGCTTACCTAAAACAATGCATACTGACTCAGTGGGATATTTTCATTGGGCAAAAGTCTGGTCTCTGATGCAAGACCAGAATAGCAAAAGCAGGATAGGCACGGTGTGCCTGAAGTTGCCTCTCTGTGAGACTGCCTTGAGTGAGAGGTTTCATTGAGTGAGAATGTTACATTGAGACTGATATGAGCAAGATGGGTCTCTCTGAGATGGTCGCTGTAAGACTAGTATCAATGTGAGAGAGTGAGACTGTGTCTGTGAAAGAGAAATGAGTTTGAGAGTACCATGACCTCTATGAGAATGTCCAGGCCTCTCACAATAACCTGAACCTGAGCATTTACTCACTCACAACTCTCAAGGTCCTCTCTTCAAATCACCTCGTATGGGAAAACATTGCATAAAAGATTTAATTACTTTATTGTGTAGGTTAGATAGTCACTGAAGAATAAGCCCAAAGTATATTCTTATCTGTTTTCATCTGAATTCTGAGAATGACATCCTTTGATGGTATAAAGTTAGACTCCTGGCCTGTCCTCATATGCTTCTCTCCCATATTGGCTTTCTGCCTGTAAGAAGAGTGTGAGTGTGTGTGTGTGTGTGTGTGTCTGAGAGAGAGAGAGAGAGAGAGACCTTGAGCAAGAGAGTAAAAGAGTATGTGGGTGAGAGAGATGTATTTTATGTGAGTGTTTTTCGCTAGTGTTTGTGTGTGTGTGTGTTTTGTCTTACTGTCTCAGACAGTATGTGTTTGCAAAAGTGTGTCTCTCTCGCTTTGTGTATTTGTTAGGGTGAAAATGCCACTGTGAGCTAGCATGCATGTGTCATGCGTTGTCGTGCTGGGTAATTTATGAGGCCACGTGGAGAATGACAAAGAGAACAGGTGGGAGTGCGGACGGGCGGACGGACGGACGAACTCTTTACACCTTACCCCTTGCAGGGGGTTGGGGTAAAGTTGGATAGGGTGGGGTGAGGGGTCATAGTCTAGGTGGTGAGTGGATTCATGGGTGGCACTCTGGTCACATGTCCGTCAGGGGGCAGCCATGGACACAGTAGGAGAGCTGGCCTCACAAGCCCCGGCCTTAGGTAGGAGAGAAATGGATTAGGTTACAGTTACCAATAGAGATGAATCCAGTGTGCAATCCTGTGTGTGAGAGAGAGAGCAATAGAGTGTGTGTTTACATGCAAGCCCTACTGTGGTTGCTCACAACAGATATTATTGGATGTAGAACCAATGTCCAGTATTGCCCTTGAGCAAGCGCTATTTTAGGAATGGAGAGTATAACATTTCCTGTTGATGGGAGCTAAACACTTATCTCTGTTGTGTTTTGCTTCTGTCTGCTGGTTCCTTGCAAACAAGTGCATACTGGGAATTTGACCCTGAGAGGGTTCAGTGAAAGAGCTGTGGCTTTTCTAGATAACTTGGTCTGTTCCCATGTTGTAAATTCACTGAGGGGTTTGCCCCATTGCCTGTGTTGTGTAATGGCACCAGCAAAGGTTTTAGTCTTTAAAAAATGGCCGTTAACACAAACAAACTGACAAAAGATGGATGTATGATGCAGTGTCTTCTCTGTGAAATCTTTACACAACATATACCGCAGCAAATCCTTGGAAAGTTACAGCTGCTTGTCCTGCCGCCATCTTAAATGTCAGGCACCCACAGGGCACATTCTGAATTTATGGGTGCATATGCGATGCCCGCCCCGTAGCAATGAAGTTGTAAAGTGTCAGCAATGCACGTCATTCCCATCGTTGATGGATTGCATTGTATGTGAGCTTGTTAGACAAAGCTTCTCCTTTTTGTACTGCAAGCTTTGGAGAAGGTAGCTTTCATGTCGGTACTGAGGGCATACATCAGCACATGAAATGGACCACTACATGCACGTGACGCTATCCTGAAGAATAGAACAACCAAAACCAAGGGAGAGGAGCATTTTGTTTTCATTTAACACATACATGCTCAGTCTGTGTAGCCTGTGTCTTTGTGTCAGTGTTGATTGGATCTTATCATCAGATCATCTCATCAAGCAGATGTGAATACACACACGCCTAAACACCCACAGCATTAAAACCTACTGTGAAAACAGTGACATCTCGTGCATTGCCTTGACGCGCATAATGGGCCTAAAAGGGTGTCTTCCCCACTTCACTGCACACCAGAGTTTTTTAAATGCACAACGTTCAGCCTTTGGGCAAACTTCCCGTTGAGTTTTTCACACCACAGACCTAGATCTGGGAAGAGGGATTAGTTGGAGTTTCACATCTTTAACTTTTGTTTCTTGTCCAATAGGTGTTATTAAAAAAAGAAAGGAAAAAACCTTACTGAATGAACTAGCCTGCTAAAAAGGACTGTGAAACCGTGACAATACCCCAGCAATGGAGGAAAAGTTCTCTTAGCTAATAGGTACAGTAGGATGATTGACACCTCTCTCTGGTTGACATGTTTTCTTGTACTTCACATGAGATTGTTTTTGAGGGCACTCCAGGACACTGGATGAAATACCCACCAACTGGTGTAAAGTGAGAAAGAGCTGGACTCACTCACTGCGAGTCTTAAAATGAAGAGAAGGTTTCACAGTGACAGGTCTTACGTCACATTTATTTTTGTTTTCTGTTGGCAGTTAAGCTGTTTTTTCTCTAATGGTAGAGTAACAGGCTTGGTATTCAGCACCTAGTAGACTGCCCTGTAGTATGAGTGATTGCTATGACCATTTGCAGACGTGGTGCAATGAGTATTGCGGACATGAGTACAATGCTGTCAGTCTGGCCAACCGAAGCCCTTTCTAAACATTTACATCCTTTCATTTGAAGTGGTGCTGCAGTGAAGTAAGGGAAATTGTGATCCTGCATAGAGTCATTATATAAGGCATATGGAAAAAAAAACGTTTCCAGACATTCAAGCTTTGTGAGCAATCCCTAAGAAGAAAGGACCAAGGGAGTTATGCTAACAATGCTAGCACTGGACTTAAGCACTCTAGCTGATTGGCAGCCACCTGTTAGGCAATGCTCATCTGCCTGATACAGACTTCTGGGCCACAGCCAGGCTGAGGCCATTCCAGTGTCAGCTGCTAGGATATGGCTGCCTGGGATATGGCCCCTGTTGTGGCCCTGACTTGCAACTCTGCAACTTTCCCTAAGAGACTTGCCCCCACTCATGGTGCAACAACTCCTCTTTATTACTCTCTGATACTTTTGCCATCATACGTGAGAATTGTTTATATTCCCTGTCTTTTTGGTTGTGTGTGTGTGTGTGTGTGTGTGTGTGTGTGTGTGTGTGTTTTTGTGGGGGTGGGGCATTACATCGGGATGCGTGTTGCAAATCATCACAATCACACACATATTCCACCTTCAATGCAGTGTGTCCCAGTCAAACCATATTTTGCAGTGGAACCCGAGGATACCCCCCAACCCACTCCCACACCCCCCACCCAACCTTGTTGTCTGCCCTTTAAACATGACATCTCTATGATGTGTGAGTAAAGCCATCAGAGAGTGTGAACACCACACCAGTGTGCACACCAGAGGATGTGAAAGCCAAGCAAACGTGATCAGTCAGATCTGTTGCATAACGTCACGGGGATGTGTATTCTAAGGCACTTCAACTGTGCAACCATCCATTTGGTTTCTGTAGGTCTGTGTTTGTTTGTGTAAGCCAACACCTTATCACCTGAACGTTCAGCATTGTTTTGACCATGCATAAGTGATTGTGCTGAAAACAATGATACATGCTTGAGAAACAAATGTTGCCAGTCGTAGCCAGTTTTGTTACCAGCTCAACCCTATACATTTCAACTCATTGTAACTCAAATGAGTGGCTATGCCTCATGCACATGTTTAAAACTGCAAACTCAGTGTGCTTGTCTGTATGTCAGGGCCATCCTAGTGATATCATGTTAATGAGGCATGTCAGGTTCATGCATCACACTAATAATTTAGCAGCATTAGAGTCAGGGTCATAGCCTTTACTATCTACACCCTATACTGTATGTCTCCTGAACAAAGGCCCATGGTCTTTTGTATGTGTATCGCTAGCTGCTTCAGACTGGGGGAAATTCTCTCAGAGTAACTGCACAGAGAGCTAAAGTATACCTGTTTAAGTTCAGTAGAATGCAATGTCAGATGAACCCCACAGGGTTCCTGTTTGGAATTCTGTCATAAGGAGTGATTTTATCTTGGTTCTGTAGATGTGACAACAACCTTTCATAAATTATTGTCCAGAAAATGCTCTGGAAATAACCTTTGACCTTTTGAAAAGAACACCGCTTCCAAGAGTGTAATTAAATACAAACACAAAAGTTCTTAGTGGGGTTTTAAATGGCAAAATGTCTTTTGGTCATTTACAAGGAGATTCAGCTGTTTGTTTTTTAAATATTTAAACAACTGGTGTCCACCCACAGCCTCCATTTCACCTCAGATGCCGTGGCAACACCTAAACTGGCAGAACCAGACCTCAGCCATTAAAACAACATACTGTCCTAACATGTACGGTAGTTCCTTGGGTTCTCCACAAAGACAGAGTAATTACAGGCTGCAGATCACTCCTCTAGAAAACAAAAACACATGTAGTTGGAGGCTTATCATGTATAAAGGTTTGTTTTGGGAGGTAGATGTGTCCACAAAGCCAAATCCATTTCATAACAATTCACAAATTCACAAATTGATTACAAATTACTGAGAATCCCTATAATCCTATCCTTTTGGTATATGAAGTCATTTTAGTTTGTAGAACATGTTGTGACAGATATACTGTTCTAAATCATACATCTGAAAGGGAAAACAACAATTTAGCAAGGCCTGTATCTTTATCTAATATAAAGTCCATGGAGTTATGTGTGTATTTTCAAATGCCTTTGCAATTGTAATAATGGATTTATTATTATAGTTAGTTACATAATCCACATTTTTAGTGAGGATAAAATGTGTTGGGGCCAAGACCACCTTTAAACAGATGACTGTGCAGAGTGTTGGAGCAAACCTGAGCCATTACAGGGAGTCTTGCTCAACGTTCTGTGAACGCTCTGTGGTCAGAAGTGCTCAAGTCTCCTCTTGGGTAACCTTAGGGTGCTCAGAGGCCAAATGAGTCCACTTTCCTGAATCATTAGTCAAATATGTGAGGTATTGTTCTGTGATAATTGTGACAAGCTGAAAAGCAACTCTCAGGCATCCATAACATAATCACATCAGGTCACACGTCTGCATTCGAGAATGATTTGTTCCATTCTGGAATGTTTTGAGCTGAGGTGAGGTGTTTTCAGGAATGCTTATAGTCTGCGCACTTCACATTATTAGATGCTGTTGTTGACTGGTAGTCTGGTGGCCAAACACAAGAGATGTACTGGACAAAGGTGGTAGAGGTCATATGGGCACCTTGGAACATTCAGTGTCCACCTTAGCTGAATTATTCAATTCAGACTGATATCCATCTACAGTTATTAGATTCAAGTGCCCTCACAAACATTTCTTTTTCGAGCGTTTCCCATTTCATGTTTTAATATGAAGGTTTTCTTATTAGAGATAGCATTCTAAATGAAACAATAAATGAAAGCACTTAAACAAATGTTAAACAAGTTGAGCAAGCATTATAGAATTTTTTAAAAGAGGTAATGCAGGCATTTTGGAAAGCACTGTCTTCAAATCAGAATTTTAACTCATTGGAGAGGATGAGCACATTTTTCATGTGAATTTGAATTGATTAGTCATAAGTCAGTCCCATGATAAGACCTCATAACACTTCAGATGTCATATTCCATGGTAACCAAATGATTAAGTTCCATGAAAAATCATTATTCTAATACCTCTCAGACATAATCACACTTTGAAGTGTAAAATGCATGTCTCCACAAGTCTCTTTTGAGGGTTCTGTCAGAGGTGTGGTATAGTGTTTCACTGAGTTCTGATGGGTGGATGTCCACATGTATTGTCTGCAGCCAGTCAGGCAGACAAAACTATAGGTTAGCAGTAGACATCAGACTCCAGGCATCCGGGCTCCGCCTCAGGGCATTCTGGTTTGTGCTCTGTGTGTGTGTGTGTGTGTGTGCATGTGTGTGTGTGTGTGTGTGTGTCTGTGTGTGTATGGGGTATGTCTGTGTAGAAGATGGGCACATTTTCAATTTTCAGCATTGCTTTCCCTCCCTGCAAAAGCCACCATCAGCACTCTGTGGTGGGACTGAATGCTATTTGCTGTCAATCATCCAACAATCCAAAACATCTCAGTTAGCGCTATGGGTGGGTGTGGCTGTCATATTCAAAAAAGGCATGTCATTATGTCCCTTTTTCCTTTACATCGTTACTACTTACTTTGTTTTAAACATGTTTATCTGCCTGTTCAATGTACATCTCTCTCTTTTCCTTCTTTTCTGTTTTCTCATTCAGACCTTAATTCAGACACCATGCTCATTTTTCTAGTTAGTTCTTTGCTTTTGTCCCGTCTCTGTAATGGGGCTTTCCTATGGTCGTTCATTTTCCCCAGCAGAGGAGGTCAAAGTGGATGAATGTGTCTGCAGCGAGGTGGGGCACAGGTGATGTTTGTTCACTGTTGCATTCACTTCAGACAGACAGTTTAGTGAGGTTCACCAGCTTCAACAAGCCAGGGCTGGGATGTGTTATTTGTGAGAATTCATGTTCCAGACATCTGTCCAGACATAGATTTTTCCATTTGAGTGCAATCATAAACAGTCATAGTCAATATTTTATGTTTTTTCAAGTCTACTAGAACTTTTTTCATATACAGACAGGTGCATTCTACTGACATATGCCTTTTTTGATCTTGTTAGATGGGAGCAGACAAATTACTATTTTCAGTGCTTCAAAAGCACATTTGATCAAACCTGACTGAAAAATGTGAACCTGACAAGGGACAAAATGGCCCACAGCTACATCTTGTTGCAAGATGTCTTGTGTTGTTTTTAAACCAGTCTCCACTTTATCTAAGTGAAGGAGAGGTTGGAAAGAGAGAGGGAGAGAGAGAAAAAGATGGGCAGGAAGAGAAGGAGAGAGAGAGAGAGGGAGGGAGAGAGACCTTCATAACCCAACACACTGTTCTTGCCCAATAATGCCTGCACTATGATGCATGGGCTCAGATGAGACCTGGGTTGACCTTGTCCTTGGCCTGACTGCAGAGACCAGTGTGCTATGCTGCCATTGCTCACTGCTGGGATGGCTGAGGTTCAGTGGCCCCTGAGCAGATCACTTACTGCAGCTATCTGAACATGCCTGGCATTCAGAACTCTGGCGTAGGCTGTCAGCATGTCAGATCCCAAATGTCAAATAATAGAGCAATGCCAACAAGATTCCCAGTGGACAGAGTTTACAAATTACAATCAAAATGTTTTTGGACAGGTCATTCACAACACTGTTTTACTACTGAATGTTTAGCTATGTCCAGGTAGTGTTTGGTAACCTTAGGTTGTGAAGATTTATGTATTTTTCCTGTAGATTAATTTTCCTCTGAACTGTACAATATGGGTTCAAGTTCCAAGTGCGATGTTCTGTGAGAGTTCTGTCTGGCAATATTCTGTCTGTTTCTATGGCAACATCCATGTGTTTTTTCTGGATGATTGGCTGTCTTTCTGTCTCCATGTGTACAGACTTTCTGCTCTCATTTCATTGACACCATTAGGAAAGCGGAGAGAATTGTAGCCCAGACTGTGCATTCCTCCATTTAATCATCCATTTTACATTTTGTGCTTATCATTTGTCATCATCAGTATGAGTACACAGCACTCAAGGCAAGAGTGTATAAGGCGCTGTATAAATAAAACTGAATTGAATTGAGTGTGGCGAGATGGGTTCGTTTTTAGCCAGTAGGTGACCTATTTGCATTTCAGTCTTTCAACTTTGTGCAAGCTTGTTGTCTCACAGATTGTAAATCCTGACATGTCATGAAAAAAGAAAGGCCAGTAAATGTTTCTCTACTTTGGCTGGACTTACAACCCAGGTGTAAGTGTGTGAGTGAACTCTCACAGTCTCAAACAGCTTTTTAAAAAAGAGAATATTTCAGCTTCCTCTGTGAATGTGCTGAATTAAAGGAAATGTCCAGTCAGTTCAACATGATTGAATGTACTGTGATTTACATTTCTTGTCAGTGATATCGTCAAGGGGCAACAATGACTCGGAAGTCAGGCGAGAAGTGTTAAGGACTTCCAAAAAAACATCACATTTCAGTTTTACAGTGTTGTTGTGTAATGACTTTTCAAAATATAACTGAAGAATTCTCACGTATTTCTGGTAGCGAGACTACGGGGCAATGGCGCAATACATCACTTCTTGAAACGTCTCCAGCGGAGTAGGAAATGCCCCTGATACAGGGTTATGATACAGGGTTCTCTCACAGGAGTAGCTAGACCCACACTACCATTACCAAGCCTCACTAGAGACAATGGCTCAATTCATCAACTCTCATAAGTCAAGTGTGAAATGTTTACTCGCATACAACTGGCCACCGCCTCTAAAATCTGCTTTATTGTACTGCTCAACAGCAGAACAGTAAATCTTAACTGAGGTAAAATACACCCCTCCTGGATAAAAGTACAGGCACAGACATGCTTGTCAGGTGGATATCTTCATCTCTTCCTTTATTCAGGCTTAACTTTCATTACAACACTATTGTTCCTCCTACAGTGTGCCTAGTTAATGCTGTTTCAGTTGCCATCCACAATTTCCATGGTAATTCACCAGCGGGTTCCACGGAAGCACCATCATCACTATGAGTCAAGATAAGGGCAGCAATACAACTGTAATCTGCATCTGCCATTAGGCTGCAGTTTGAGACATGTCCATGAAGGACACATCTGTTGCCTTGCCACCTGTACACAAGTTTATTGCGTAAGTCATGCTTTAGTGATACCCCTCTGTCTGGCTGTTCAGCCACCCCATTGAGCAGAGAACAAAGCCTGAGAACTGCTGTCACTGTGCTCTTTGCTTCAGTGGCTTTCGAGCACAGCTGCAGATGGGTGCCAAATGGGAGGCGGTCATTTTGCATGAAACCCATGCTAGCTGCTACCAGCTGAAGCTCTTTAGGGTAACTAACTAACACATCTGACTCATCCCCAGGGTGTATGTCGAGGCTCTGACCAGCATTTTTGGCCTGTCTGATGAGATTATGACGATTGAGTTTCTGTGTTGGCTCTAAATGGTACAGAGTCTGTCTGCCTTGTTGTTTATCCAGTAGCTTGTACTTATCCAGAAGTTGCTCTTTCTGTAAACCATATTTGATCAACATGCTGCATACAAGTAAGAGATGAGTGATTTAGTCATTACTGGATTACCATTTATGAGCACGTCAGGATGAATGCTATCAAATTGTTATTTTTGTGGCAGTCTGCACTTCCAAGCAGTCGTGAATGGACAGTAAATAGCTCTTCTGGAGGGAATGATGCCAAAGTAAAAGGCTCAACAAAAGCACAGCCTCATTGAAGCTTCATACCCATTTGCCTTTTGGCATGAACACTGTCCATTAGTCTCAGATGCTTTCCCTCAAGTCTGTCGCAGGGAAACCCTAGAATCAAAGGAGATTATCGTCAAAGAGATCCCTGAATGCATTTGTTACACTGAGGTTTTACATTGGGATGCTCTCTCCTGCTTGGGTTTATAATCCAGAGTCACTTATGTGCGTTTTTACTTATGTATTTAAATATTTTTAAGTTAGGCACTTTAGATTTTCTTGGAATTTATTTATGTCTGCGAGTCTTTTCATTTGAGATAAGATAAGATAAGGATAAGATTTTTCTCCACCTCTGTTATTTTCTGTGTCTGTATATCGTTATCATTTCACATTTCATGAAAACAAAGAGTTGACCTTCTTCTTCTTCTTCTTTATCTTCTTCTCCTCCTCCTTCTTCTTCCCTTTCTTTTTAATATCTTCCTCTTCCTTTTCCTCTTCCTCCACATCCTACTTGCTAGGCTGGTACAACAGTTGGATTCTCTAAACAGCATGAGTCTGATCTCTTCCACTTACACCTTTTGCAAACATCTCTCCTGTGAACACAGCCAGGCTTCACCTTGATTTGAGCCAGCCACCACAGATCTGATTTCATGTTTACCAATGAGCTCATGCTGGCTTTGTGTTTGGCTCATCGCAGCAGTCATTATGTAATTTCATCTGATTACCTTTTTTTTACACGGCCGTGGTAGTGGTAACGACCACATATTAATCACGTTAGCTCAGCGAATAAACCCAGCTGAGACTCGGCAGAAAGACAGAGCTCCACATCTGGCTCGCTCCTCCTCGACTCCAGCTCATTAACGGTAAACCTGTAGGGCCCCTGAGACACTCCTCGCTCTCGCTCTCTTTAATCATCAGCTGGTCGACTCCAAAAACCGCAGGTCTCTGATCTCAGTCTGGGCTGAATAAAACATAACATTGCTGACAGAACTGAGCTCATCAGATAATACTGTAAGGTCCACAGTAAGTTTTATTTGGATAGCTTTATGAGTACAAAAAGTGTTGTTGGGTACGTCAGACATTAAATTGATCACTTTAATGAAAATGATCACTTTCAAGTAGTATTGTGTGATTGATAATGTGTTATTCAGTACGTCCTCATGCTTAGTGACTTGCGTTTTGCTCATTGTATTTCCTGAACACTTAGACAGCACAGCTTTATGGCATGTGTTGTGGATTGTTGATTAGTTTCGCCACGTCTCAGCATATATTCAACGTTATGTATTGCACTGTGTCAGTGTACAGAACTGGGGTGCTGAATGCTGGTTTTGGTCTTGCTTGTCTACAGTGCCTCTTGTGAGACACAGTTACGGTAAAATCTCCCTATGTGATATGACCCAATCCTAGTTATAAAACAGCTCAGCACATATACACACCACACACACACACACACACACACACACAACCAAATATCCACAACCCCCCCACCCAACTCTTCCCAGCTGCAATGGTGTATAGTTGTCTGTGCTTTGTGTGTGTGTGTGTGTGTGCTTGTGGGGTTGTGTGGTTGCCTCTCTCTCTGTGTGGTTCTCTCTGATGTCACAGCTCAGAGGAGGGTGGAAGCACTATCCCCCTCTCCCCATAAGGCCTCTGGAATCAACACAGTGACCACACATGGGGCGAGTGCTCCTGGGTGTGCATCTGCATCCGTTTACAGATATTAAACCCTCGCAGCAGACAGCCAGATTCAACTCAAGTACCCCAGGGGGACAACAGATCTAGGCTGTGTCACCAAGTTCACTCTAGAGATCTTTCATAGGTGGTCCTCAGAGTTACTGCGGGGGGTGCGGGGGTGGGGGGCAGATTATTTGACGCAAAATTGTGTTGCTTACTAAAGCCTGCAAAGTGTCACAGTTTTTTTTCATACCAAGTATACTAAAAGACTGCAACAGGCCTCTGTGGGCACTTAGTTAGTGAATATCATCTGGGTAACTATACTCAAACACTTTGTACAAATTGTAGTGTGCATCAGAAAGTATGCTTTACAGTAAAAGAAAGCTTTACAATATTTTTGCATGTATGTGGTTCTCCAATGATACCGTAGCTGTGTGGCAAATCGAGATCAGATCCACAGAGGAGTGTGGTGAGCATGAACAGATCTAGCAGGTTTCTACAGATGTTGAACAGATCTAGCCGTGCTCTACTGGATGCTTGGGCCCAGCAGTACTCCTGTGTGTGTGTGCATGTGTGTGTGTGTGTGTGTGTGTTTCTGTTAAGAGGGGGTCTGTGTCTAGTGTCCCTTTGACAGACTTCCGTTGTTGTTTTGTATATGTGTGTGTGTGTGTGTGTGTTTTTTGTCAAATGATTATGCTGTGACTCATTCCGCTGTGCATGTACCTTTTTCATGTGTCACATCCTGTCTTTGTCATCAAGGGAGATGATTGGGAGCTGGCAGGCGAGCAGTTGAAGTGATGATGATGACGTTGAACTCTTAGCCTGGTGCAGTCACACAGCAACCTTCGCACGTGCTCACTTTCAGCCCCCCACAGCATGCCATTAACCAGACACACGCCACAGAATTTATGTAGTCTCTCACTGGGCACCGCATCCAGGATAGGATAAACTCTGAACAAAGAACAATAGCCTTTGCTGTTGTCTAATGATGAGTGTTGTCCTTGCCTCAAATACTGCATGTTGATTATATGGAGGATTTAACACATAGTCTAAATTCATACCAGCGTGGTAGCTCTGTTGTTTATCTGTTTATTTTAATGAGCCATGACATGACACCTTGCAATGACATTCTGCAAGCTCTGTGAGATGTCTTTCAATGCAGAGGATGACATAAGCAGCCAATCATATGTGTTGTTCCTGGTCTCACCAGCCAATCAGAAGAGCTGAGATTCCTTCGGGGACAAAGTAGATAGATATGACGCTGCAGGGAATGGCAACCGTAGTAACAGTCTCTCACACCGCTTGCCTCATAGCAGTCATAAAACTTTATGGTTTCTGTGCTGTGTGACTTACCTGCTGTAAAAACATGCCCAGTCTCTTTATTCTTAGTGACTTAGAGAATGACAGAACTTGAACCTAAATTCCTCATGCACCGGTAGTGATCTGGCATTGAACTTTATATGATTGTCAAGCCATTTTTAGATTACAAATAGAAATGTCATGTTGAAGGATCAAAAGCAGTTATCAGCTCTGCCAACATGTGCATGTACAAAAGCCAGCATCCACAGCTATCAAAGTGATAGACTTTTGGCACTTGCCATAACTAGTGATCCATTAAACTCTCATTAAAAGACCCAGCTCTTCCAAGAATATCTCCTGGCGTACATTTTGAGAATGCACTTAACATCTTATACTTAATTTCTCTTTTATACTGCACTTTTTATTACTCTATTGCACTTTCAACTTAGTCATTTAGCAATATGCACTCTTTGTTAGTTTTTTTCATTGTGTTGTAGCTTGAATGTTATCCTCTTTTGTAAGTCGTTTTGGATAAAAGTGTCTGCTAAATGCATAAATGTAATTTAATGCATTATAAGCAGTGGAATAAGAACGCTGGTCCAAAGCTCAATTAATCTCGGAGCCCTTAAGGGCATTTGAAGAGTTATTTGTTTCACAGATGCAAGCTTATTTGCGTAAATTCGCCGCTTTGCGTGTGTTGTTACCGGTGGACATGGCAATGCTGCAGTGTTTCCTCTGCCCACTGCAACTCTACAGACCTTGCTTAAAGGTTATAACAGGGAACATCTGTAAGAGCCGAGACTTGCAAGCGTTTCCAGGGATCTGGAGGCTTTACGACCCAAAGGGCCTTTTTTAACAAGACATTCCCCACAGCCCTGGTTCTGGTTGCAGGGTAACCCTCATCCACATGGCCCACATTCATCTGAAAACACCCTCGCTGAATGTCTGTTAGCTGGCTTTTACAAGTGTCTTTACACCTCGTTTAACTTGGGCTGGACATTGGACAGTGGACAACTGCACAACCAGAACCCAATTGCTCTTTTTTTTTAGGGTTTTTTTTTTTCAGAAGTGGAGTATTAGTGGCTAAGCTGCTTTTGCTTCAGTCAAATAAGACATTTATTTGTGTTCATTTCCTCTAAATTTTTTGACTAGAGGTTCCATGAAAGCCGCCGTAGGCAAACCACTCCTGCACAATTCACAGCATTGCCTTTCCATCCGCTTTCTCATTGGCTGCTGTCGCAGCTGTTTCCTGTAACTTCACACTGTAAATGGGTAGGGTATGGGTAATTGCAGTAAATTCTACTGGGAGTATGCCAAGACAGGATTTCCTTTACTTGTGGTCTTAAGATCGGCTTGAAGGGCTTGTATTCAGGTTTATAACAGGGCTTTGGCTTGAGCTTATCGTGCTGATATTACCTCTCTGTAATATAGAGGCACACACCCCTTGACATTTTTGCTGACGTCACCAGCATGGCCACTGTTTTCATGGAAACCAGAAGATCCATATGTTAAGGCCTGTTTGATCTGAGGTCAAACATGCGGAAATCCCTGACAAAAGGACAGCGGCAGGAATGTGAATTTGTTCGATTGATGCACAGGCGCGAGACAGAGGGAGAAGCACATCCTTCCCTCGTCTCCCGCAGAGAGATAGAGCTTCCTGCCTCAATAGGAGGGCCCAAGTGCAAAGCATTCTGGGTGTCTGACCGCCACTTGCCAAAGTTGATGGATGAAGTGACAGCGGCAGTGAATCACTCAGCATTCTAGATTCTTCTTTTTTCCCCTTTCCTGCTGTGTAACGCGTGTCAAATGGAAGCTGTCGGGTTGGGGGTGAGTGGTGAGGTGGGGGATAGCACACGGGGGTTGACCTTCGCTACTATGAAATGACTAATGCGCTGATGTAAGTCCTCCTCGTCATGTTCCTGTCAGGGTCTCCACTGCAGAGTAGGCCCTTCCATAGAGCAGAAATGACTAGAAACAGTAGACTACCTTACCTTCCTCCTCTTTGACTGTACCAGACAGACCTTTCAAGAAATCACAGCCATCGGTGTGTTTAAATTATACATAGTCTGTCGGCTTTGTGGCTCTGAGTTAAATATAGAGCCTAAATGGAATGGAGTTGTCCTGTTAAAGCCATGAGATTACATCTCAGAGTGCGGATATCAAGGAAGCCTCCTCAGACTCAAGAGCCGCATAGGAATTTAGGTCACTTTAACTGGAGGTAACAGAGATGAAGCTGTTGCCATTACAAACTATCTGCTGCAGCAGGAAGATTCATGACCTGGATGGCTCTGGTGCTGGAGTCTGGCAGCGAGGGGGATTCTCATATTCATCTCATGTGGCAGGGCCCAATTGGGTCTGTGTGATTATATCATTTAGAGCTCTCAGCATGGAGACTCACCTGGAGATGAACCTGTTGACCTGCCAGTGCTGGGATGAGACGACACCCTAGCAGGGTACTGCCCAGCCTGAGAGGGCAAGAAGTCCACAGGGTAGCGGGGCCTCTTACTTACCTCCTATAACCGTAGTGATCCCAGCAAGGGGACCTGAAGACAAGGACTGCTGACTGTATTTCTTCCTTTTAAATAGTGGTTACTAGTGTATGTCAGGAACCAGGTCACTTACGTGTTGTTCTAAGAAAACTGGCCATTTTTACCTGTGTACTGTTTGATATAATACGTACATTAATATATTATAATAATATAATAATAATATATTAATAATCTTTATATTGTTATGTGTGATATAGTAGGTTAACAGTCTGTATCCATTAATAATACAGCTTTATGTCACAGTTATTGGATATTTTGGTATTTGTCATAGTTGTTTACACAGTATAGTAGGTCAAGTGTCTACATTGTGTTGCTGTATACACTGCACAGTGTAGATGAGGTAGGTGAGATAAATATAAACTGTAAAACATCACTCATATAGAACATTTCGGGATCATGTTGATCTGTGATCTTACTTAAAATAATCTTTTAACACTGTGGTAGATCAAATGACTGTTTGTCCTCTTATTCCTACAACCGATGATTGATATATTGAATTTTCATTTTGGCCCTGGGGACCTTCACTAGCCTATGTAAGTTGCAGACCCTGACTGACATTTTGCTTTAGTGGTTTTGTAACTGGGCCTCTCTGGCAGCTGACCCTGAGGTCTGTCACCCTTCAGTTCACTGAATGGACAGGAATTTCTCCCCCCTTGTGAATGTGACACCTTTTTTAACACACTGTGTAACATAGTATACACTGAACACAAACTTTAATCCAGTAATTCCACGGCACTTTAAACAGAAATGTGTTTTTTGCTGTGTTAGTCCATGTTATGTTTAGTATGCTTTTGGAAAGCAAGTGAATGCCTAAATTTCTAGTTGTTATCTGAAAATCTGGAAGTGTATCTGTATTACCAATTAAATTAAAATAATGCAAAAAAGCTTTTAATTAGGAATTTCCGTCGCAACATTAACTAGTAGCTTGAGAGACTAGATGCCAAATGCATTGTCTGAGCAGCAAAAGCTACTTACCACAAAATATCCATTTGTTTTTTATGCTATTAATTGGATGCTAATTAGTTAGCTGTTAGCATAAGCACTAGCTCTCTCAATGAGCAATTACCTCATAACGAGCAGCGAAATAAGTCTGTCATGATTCCAGGCATCTTATCTTCCCCAGTCAAACTAGGAAATCTGTGTGGCGCTAGCCAATCAAATGCCTTAGTCACAATGTTTTCCCGGCATGTTGCCATGCTTACACCCCATAAACGTGGCTTATGTAATACTGGCATCTGCCTGCTCAGATATCCCCAGCTCCAAGGTGCATGTGGAAGCCTAGAATACACCCACCAAAACCAGAAAGGAGAGCGACGTGTCCGACCCCCGCCACAAACACACATTAGATTACGCTACCCCCCCAACCCTCCACCCCAACCCAACTCACTGCCCCCGTCATGTCTGGCCTGCAAGCTGATGCCCCATGTGATGTGAGGACAGCTAATTTTGACTTCAGAGACTAATGTTAGCGGCAGCAGCCTTAAAGGGTACTAGCAGGACACAGAAATTACCAAGTTAGTGCTGAAAATTTTAAGTATGTCTCTGCAGAAGTTGATGGTATTGACAGGACCTGATGATTTTATCCAAAGTGACATGGACTTGACCTTGTAGTAGCAGGTTCAGGAATTGAACCTGGGTGAATCTTTTACAGCGACATGCAGTAATTGCTGTCATGTTAGTTTCTAATCTCAAGGGATTTTTGGCTAGGTAAAATGCATTTTGTATATTTAGAAAAGTAGTTACAGGGACAATGTAAGTTACAATATCAGTTAACATGAGTCAAATATCCATGCAGAAATTTTATTCCAGTTCCTTAATCCTGATAATTTTTCTTGTGAAGGCTGTGGTTTGGTAGAGATTGGTAGAGCACATGTTGTGGTGACAAGTCAGTGTTGGCAGCATTGTTTTTTTTCCCAATGAGTAGATTTGCTCCCAGTCCCAGTGAATAAACAAACCAAAAGCAGGATTTAAGCAGACGTCCACCACTTCTCACTCAATCTCTTCCTGCATGGAGTCTGTTTCAGGAAATAGCTGAGGTTTCGCCGACCGCATAGCTAACTGACGTCACCCACTGCCACAGATTTGATTGGAGATGTGCCCTTGGACAGAAGAAACCGTCAAACTGTAAAGAACGTGTCACCAGTGCATTTTAAATCATTTCTTATGGGCTTGTAGATTGCCATTACTTGTTAAGAGCGTTGTCACGCACAGTCAAAACATTAGATAGGAAGACTACCATCCTGAGTATTTATTTCCAAGACATTTCAGAGTGCTAGTTTTTGTTTGCTTTATACAGCTGTTGATATGGTGATATTCTGATATTTTTGTGTTATGCTATTTGCAAGAAGAATGTGTTGCATGGTATTGTTGATGTATTGAAGAGTTAGATAGCTGTCAAATTTTGAACAGGGGCCATTTGTAACTGTAGTGAGGAAAAAGGGTTGCGATGTCTCATTTCCTATGTGTGATAGAATCCATGAGATTAAGCTCGGCCTGGAGAAAGAACTGTCTGTCCATGATAAGAAACAGGCAACACATTCTATCCTTTTGTCTTTGCTTGATCTGTCATTTATTCCTCCCACTTAATCTCTTTTTTATACACTCTGTCTCTTTCTCTCTCCTTCTCTCTCCCTCACACACACACTTACGGAGATGCAGTGAGAAAGTACATGAAGCCCTAAATAGCATGTTTAAATACTCTTACAGTAATGATGTGTTGGATACACACACACACACACACACATATACACATACACTCTCCTTCCACACATCCTTATGCATAGTCAAACATCCACTCACTTACATAGACAAATCACATATTCCAACTATAACCCTCACATAAACACCCCCATAAACTGTAATGTCACAGCAATCTATCCTGAAGCTATTTTTTATTTCAGAACATGTAGTTAGAGTCCTGGCTTTGTGTCTGTTTGTGTGCGTGTGCTTGGGTGCGTGTGTGTGTGTGTGTGTGTGTGTGTGTGTGTGTGTGTGTGTGTGTGTGTGAGTGTCTGTGTTTGACTTTGCTACCACATTAACACACAGCAAGAAAGAATGTGTGTTTTTCCACAGACCTCAGCCATGAGGTGACCATGAAGATTCCTGCTTGGCACACTGGCTACCCAGCTCTGGGCAGCGGGCAGTTGGGCAACACTCCAGGGCTCAGTCCTGTTCAGTGTTCCATGACATGAAGTCATGTAATGCAACAGTGACATCCCCTTCGTATAGGAGCAGGGTGGGGGAGGAGGGGAGGGAGGTGAGGAATGGGAGAAGGAAGTGAGGGTAGTGGGTTGTCTGGCCTCCACTCAGGCCTGCCATAAAAACATGCTTCAGGGTTTAGCCTGGCCCAGCACTGGCCAGCACTGACGCACTACAGCTGCTGCTGAAGCCAGTGTGCGCAAATGATGTTTGTGGGTGGTGTGTGCCGGGGACTGTAAAGTGTGTGTGTGTTGGGGGTGGGGGAGTGGAGCATACGTGTGTATTCGTGCAGGGTATTGAAGTGTACTTGTTTTTCTGTTTGGTATGGTATTTAGACTATGTAGAATGGGTGTGTGTGTCCTTGTTTGTGTTAGTGTGTGTATTTGTATGTACACACACCCATGATTCTCGATTTCTCTACTCTTCAAAGTCTAAGCTTGTGTTGGGCCTTTTTGGCACCAGGGAGAAGCGATATTAAACTCCAGAGAGAAAACACAGGAGGGAATGAAAGGGTAACTTTCTTCTATTTAAGGCCTAGTGAAACTCTCTCTCCATCAAAACAACCGTCCATGCCAGGGGGCATTACTCTCTACAGGAGACCCATCCAAAGCCTCTCGCACTTGCAACAAAATTGCATAGAAATTTTACTTGTTGAAAGGTCATCACGTGACACATGACAAGGACACTGTAGGTATTACTACCATAGAACAAGAATTTCTTTTTTTATTTTTGTGGTAGCATTTAGCAAATGTCTTAGTGTTTATTATTATTTTCAAAAGCAGCATGTCATTTTTGCTGGCAAAGGCTAAAATCCTGAAAGATATTAGGTCTTTTATCCATCAGTGTTCTGTGGCCCCAAGCTGTTTGATGTTGTGAAAGTCAATAAAAGTCCCATTCCCCATCTCCTCTCTGGGGCGTTGCAGCTGGGGGAAGTTCAAAGAGATGGGACTTTCATAAAAGTCTTTGAGAGCCACAGTGCTTCAGGTAGTGAGCTTTCCTCTGCTGACTGTAATATCACTATTTGATCACTTGGCAGAGTGTTTACTGCTCTTTTCATTGTGTGTGTGTGTGTGTGTGTGTGTCTGCGTTTGTGTATGTGTGTGTGTGTGTGAGAGAGAGAGAGTAAGAGAGTAGGAGGGCTGGAAAATGTGTAAAGATACAGAGTGGTAAAGAGGAAGAAGAGAATAGTAAAGATGGCGAGGGAGATGAAAAAAAAGAGTAATCAGTCAGTTTGTTTCCAAATCCAAAAATTCCCTCCAGGGAGCCAGTTTGGGAAATAGATGCGTAAGTTTATCAAAAGTGCAACTTGTCCTTCTCTTCTCTTTCTGCCCAGTATCCTTTAAACCCATGCAGTCTTCATTACACACACACCTCCCCATCTCTCCTTTCAACTGGTCAGGAGGACTCACTCAGGCCACTGACCATAGTTATGTAACCCAAGCTATTGAGGGGGTCTGTGCTTGTCTGTCATCATAGTGTCACTGATCAGTACCCTCATCTGAAGGGGACTCATCTGAATGACTGGAACTGGCAGCTCTTTCAAAACAGCCTCTGTGTGTCCGACGCCCAGACGCATCATCACACTGGACGTGGTTGACAGATGGGCTTGCTTGTGCCTCGTCATGGAAAAATTGAAAGCTAAGCACCCAAGAGTGAGGGAATTGCACTCGTCGGTCCGTCTGCTGCAGAGGACGCAGGGAAGTGTTTGATCCTAAGAGTCAAGTGGTGTCCGAAACCAAAGAAGGACTTAGAAGGAGAGGGAGAGCAAGAACGACTCTGAGCATAAAGCCCTTTCTAAATAAACAGAGATCAGTAACCATAAACTATGGAAGTGGGAAGAGAAAAGGAGGGGGAAGAATAACAGACAGAGAGAAATAGAGATAACAAAAGAGAGATTATGGTAGCCAAGAGGTGGAGAGAGTGAGGAAGGTGGAGAGAGAAACCATAGGTCGTAGGAAATGGAAGAGAGAGATGCATGGCAAAGAGAGGTGGTGTTGTTTTTGCTGATGTTTGCTCCGCAGACTAGCATGTTGTTATTGTTGCTGTCAGGTAGAGCCAGGGAGGTTGTTGCATGCAGAAGGTTCTGGGTGGGAGGGTGGGGCCTGCAGCACACATAAACATCTGTGTGTGCAGGGCTATGAGGCCACAATGCCCTCTCTGTCACATTATTGATGCTTTTCATTTCAGCTCCTTTTTTTCTCTCAAAATCTGTTCCAGGGAACATTGCCTGTACCAGACATTATTCTAGTTCTAAAACATTCTATTAAAAAAAATCAAAAGAAAAATTTGTTTTACCCAGAAAGTCCTGAAAATATCTATATTTCACAGTATAGGTGTGCTGAGATCCAAGCCTAGGCAGAATAACCCAAGTTTTATGTTTCTGAAGATTTCTGTACTCCCTTATTTCTGCTGTATTTCTACCATCCACATGACAGTTTCTTTCATCCACATAACATTTATTCTATTTTTTTCTCTGCACTTACGTATGTTTATACGCAGTAGTGATGTGCTCTGTCTTGCCATAATATCAGAAGTGTCTTAATTAACCCTAACATCACTCACCATCTGAAAATGTCAGTGAATGTGCATGAGTTTGAAAATAGCATCGCCACTTAAATAAGTTGATGAGGAAAAGCTGATGCTGAACAACTGTAGGAGAATGTAATACTTAAGGAATGTTATGATGAACATGGTTATTGTTGTTGTTGTTGATGATGATGATGATGATGATGAGTCCTCTGCTCTCCTCTGTTCAGACACGTAGGCTGACGAAGGCCGAGCGCCAGCGCTTCAGTGAGGAGGTGGAGATGCTGAAAGGACTCCAGCACCCCAATATCGTCCGCTTCTATGACTCCTGGAAGTCTACGGTCAAAGGTCACAAGTGTATCATTCTGGTGACAGAGCTCATGACCTCTGGCACCCTCAAGACGTGAGTGTGACAGACCAAACACACAGATAAATAAATACACTGACACTCACACTACTGACACATATTTGGAGCAGGAGCAGTCTGCAGATTTACTGATGAAACGTTTATTTAATGGATTTTCCACTCTGTTCTATTTGAGGACAGGAAATCATTATTAGATATGTAATATTAACCAAATAGGAAGAATAGCATAGAGAATAATTTTACTTGGTTGCACTTTGTACTTTGTCACTTTGACTTAATTTTTATAACACACCTAGCAGTCTATTACTTCTGTCAAGCACTTTAGCCTCACCTGCTCAGCAGTCTCATGCCTTGTGTTATTTCAGTTTCTGACCTCTTTCACCTGCCCTGTCTCTACTGTTTTGTGTCTCCTGCCCTGGGTCACCTTTCTCTCCTCTGCCTTGTCACCTGTCTTCGTTCACCTGTGACCATGTCTTTGTCACATGTCGTCTCTTTCACCTGTGTGCTTCACCTGTCTGTGTGCCGCACCTGTCCCAGGTATCTGAAGCGCTTTAAGGAGATGAAGCTGAAGCTGCTTCAGCGCTGGAGCCATCAGATCCTGAAGGGCCTTCACTTCCTGCACACGCGGACGCCACCCATCATTCACCGCGACCTCAAGTGCGACAACATCTTCATCACCGGCCCCACCGGCTCCGTCAAGATCGGAGACCTTGGCCTCGCCACTCTCAAGAGTGCCTCCTTCGCCAAAAGTGTCATTGGTCAGTAGCTCGCTCATGGCCCCTTGCAGTTCTGTTATCACCAACCAGTCAATCAGAATCAAAGCCAGCCTATCAGGGGGAGGGGAGGGCACAAGGGACTGCATCATCCACGCCACATTCAGGCTGATGTTTATATCCGACCCGTGGTCATTTCTAAAAACCATCCCGTTCCTCTCTCCTTCACTTCCGCACTCTCTCATCTGAACAACAGGGCAAAAGCCTAAAAATGGCACATGCCGTACAATGAATTTGCTATGGTCATGAGTGACATTCAGAGACAATGTAAATAGAGTCTACAGGTCAAGACACATAAGAGGAACTGCATAGAGAATAGATACTGTAAAACACAGTACTGAGAGACACCCATCGCATGTACTGTGCATTGCATATATCTTTCAAAGAACATATAGAAACGCCTAAAGACTGGCTTACTGAGTTACATACAATACAGGATGTACAGGGTGTAAGTATGTACGGAATGTGCCACAGTCCAAAATACAGTATCAAGATTGTAACATAAAATGAAGTGAGTAACTGTCTCAGTTGAGTTCATAGGCAGAGCTTGCTCTTTGACTGTTGTGCTTTCAGAAGGGAACGTCTTGCTACTGTAAACATGCCCTCAGCCACATGCCTTGTTTCTGGATGGCCTCTGTATTTGTTTGTTTAGGGATCAAGTCGTGTTTATGCCCACATGGAGCGTGACAGACATTCCTCTAAAGAACGTCAGAGTGACCGCCAGGCAGACCTCGACCCCTGGGTTTTAATTGAGAGAAAGATTAGGGTCAATATGGCCACGCCAAACTGGCACAGTAACTCTCACAGTATTCCTGGCCAAGACCGACCAAGGGCCACTGACTGTCAGCCAAACCTCTACCTGAGACATTAAGGAGTTCAGTTAGCTCATGTGCTGGGGATGTTATAGAGAAGGCAGTCTGTTAAGATTCTCTCACATGACAGATTCTCTCACATTAAGCACGACTCGCACAAATGGCTCATATTAAATCTGTTGGTGAATTTGACCTGTGAACTCTTTTTCTCACCCTGTGTTTGCGTTTATGAAAAGAACCACTATATATCACACAGTATATGTGTTCAAGGACTCCTGTGCTCAGAGATAGATTTGTGAACTGTGTCTGTAGCTTTATGTCAGTGTTGAAAACCCTCAGAGGAGATTCTACAGGCTTGACTACTCAGTCGGCTATCTACGGTAAAGTTGTTGTGTAGACACCTGTTTCAGTCTTCTTAGCCAGTGTTTACTGTAAAGAACCTTTAAACGCATTGGACGTTTAAAGACCCTTTCCTTCAAGAAGAATCTGCTTTTTGTGTGGGAATGATTGTGTGTAGAAGCAGCAAAGAACTATGAGAGCCTAAAAAGTTCCTCTTCCAAACAGGAACCCCTGAGTTCATGGCTCCAGAGATGTATGAAGAGAAGTATGATGAGGCCGTGGACGTCTACGCCTTTGGCATGTGCATCCTGGAGATGACCACGTCTGAGTACCCCTATTCAGAGTGTCAGAATGCCGCTCAGATCTACCGCAAGGTCACCAGTGTAAGTACCCTTTCTATTCTCTCTCTCTCTCTCTCTCTCTCTCACACACACACAAACACACACACACACACACACACACACACATATATACATGAACACACACACACACACACACACTTGACCTCCGATCAATACTTACCACACAATGACACAAAGACGCTGAATTATTGAAAGAGCTCAACTAAGAATTAGCAAGATCTATTTGACAAACCCACAAATAGGATTTGTTTTGTATCAGATAATATAAAGTATTGTGCAAAATAAAAAAAATGTCAAAAGTGCACTTAATTAATTTAACTAAATTAACTTAATTTTTGGTGACATGTGACCTTGCATTGCTCATTCAAATCATTTAGAGAGTGAACATGTGCAGGGTCAAGAACAGAGACTTTCATTTGTTAGAAAAAAAAAACACCTGACACCCAAGGAGGAAAAGGCTTCTAAAATATTTAGAACAGTAGCATCACTGAGGGTATTTTGTGCGTCATACAATTCCAGTGCAGTTTAAATATATCTTAAAACTATGGCAACAGATGGATAAAAAAAGCTAATGAGAATGATAGAATTTGGTACGGCGTAGGCCCGATAGCGAAAAGGCAGGCAGTGCTAACTGATGAGGGCAGGGACATTTTGCTTCAGTTACATTTTCCTGTGCCCTCATCAGCTACCATTAGCTGCCATTTCACAAATTGCTTTGTAGCAAATTATCTCATTCTCAGACCCACCAAAAGCTCTGAGCTGAGTTGATTCATACCAGACAGTCCCTTAGGGTTGTATAGGGTTGTGCTTATTTCATTAGTCTGTCACTGGACCACCTATGCTAGTTATTGTCTCTCTGTCACATACAATATGGTCTTGTGTTTGTTCTGGTTTCCTGCTGGCTGATTGAATGTGACCCCACCCAGTGAATGCTGTGTTATGGGCTTGGTTATGGGCTTGTTGAACAACTCATTGCCATTATCCTCTCTTTTGGTCTGGTCTTCCTCTCCTCTAGTGTGGCCACTTCCACACCGCCGCTCTCTTTGTCTTGGCCTCTCTTGGCCTCTTCCTCTGTGATTCTCTGCCCCAACACTTATTTGTCTTTGTGCATCTCCTTTGTTTCCCTCTCTGGCTCACACAACACACACAGACACACACATGCACACACGCACACATGTGCACACAAACACACACGCACGCACACGCACACACACACACACAACATAGACACACAACAAACACACACACACACACACACACTCAACACACATACTTGCTTTACCAACCTTCCCCTCTGTCAGTTTACAAGGCCACTAATGGCATTCTGAGTGTCTATCTGACGTCCCTCCATAGCTTCCGGCCCCTGGCTAGCCGGGCCCCCTGCCAGCTGGCATGTAATTTGGCTGCAGGAGCTCTGCAGCCCTTCAGACCCGTCATTATCCCGCTGGCTTCTCCACAAAGCTCGCGCCCGATTGGCCACTTACACAATCCCCAATCTGGTATTGATTTCTGTGATGAGGGCCTTGTACGCAATGGAGGCTAACCGCAACGCCAGTGCGGTGAACACTGGTTTTCTTTTCCCTCACTCATACAGACAGACACCACACACACACACACACACACACACACACACACATACACACACGCACATGCACACAGAAATATATATACAGTATACACACATCCAGCCATTAATCCATAGATACTACCACATGTGCACACACACACAAACACAGATGTATGGATACACAGTATACAAGTGCACACACACACACACACCAACATTGTCATAACACAGGCAGCATTGTTTCAAGACTCACGCAAAATGTAAATAATAGTCCTTGGAAAAAGACTGACCTCCATCTTTCCTAAGACATAGCAGAAAGGGGGTTTTGTGTGTTGTGCTGCAGTCACTAAGTGAATACTCCCAGACAGCTGCTAGCAATCTCAACAGTTAATCCTGGGTCTTCACTCAGGCGACGGATTCATGTAAGTGACCATAATTCTGCTCCATCTAGCATGTTAGCCTTTCCACAGATTGCATAAGTAGTAGTGTGATGCATGGCAGCAGTTATGCATATCACAATCATTGTTTTCCTATTTTACCTAATAGCCAACATACAGTGTTAACTTGACTACACTTTGGTTTTCAAAACCTTTAAAGGAGAAATACGAATCGAATCTATAGCCATGTTGTTAGAGGTCACCAAGTCCTGTCTGTAGAAAAAAGAACGAGAACATTTGATACAGCATAGACAGAGTAGTGAACAGGCAACTAACACTGAGTGAATGGAGCACAGTAACTTACTTTCAGTTTAATTTCGCTATGCCCCATTCAGTTACCATTAGTTATCGGTTCATGGTTTGGCCTATTTTGCATCATATTTTCTGGTTCTTTTTCCTATAGACAGCATTCAGTGACCTTGAACAATAGGGCTATCGAATGATTCACACCCAGATTTCTCCTTTAAGCAAATTGACACACAAAGTTTGCTGCAAAAAAAAAACATGTTAAAGCAAATCAAACAACAGCAGCCATTCACAGGTTGCTGAACTCTTCAGATTCCAACTATGATACTCATTATCAGTGGCGGTGTTTCCTGGGAAACGAACCTGTGACATCCACAGGGTTTCAGTGACAGTTCCCTGTCCGTTTCCTGGTCCTGGTGTGATGATGTGTTTGTGTGGTGACAGCAGCTGCGCACATTGATCTCATTTGCCTGAAAGTAGAAGAGGAAGGAACTGGTTTATTGGATGACTGCTTATCATCAGGCCATGCCGCTTGTTATTCCTGTGAGACGCACGGTCAGGGGCAAACAGCAGAGTGCCTTGTTTCATCTTGTGGTCCAGGGAGATTGGCAAAGTGGCGTGTGTGCATGTGTGTGTCTGTGTGTGTGTGTGTGTGTGTGTGTGTGTGTGTCTGCGCGTATGTATCAGACTGAGTGAATGAGTTAGTGAGTGAGAGTAGCTATGACAGTGAGGTGAAACAGAACATTATGTTTGTTTGTGTCAGAGAGAGAGAGAGAAAGTAAAAGAGAAAAAGATAGCATGTATATGCCATCAGGCGTTATTTTGAAGTGGACCCAAGTGACAATTAGAGAAAGATAGACAAATTGAGTGTGTTGGTAACTGTTAGTGTGTGTGTGTGTGTGTGTGTGTGTCTTCATCCTCAAGTTTCTCTGTCCTCCATCAGTTCTGTCTCCAGACAGCATCTGCCTTGAGGGCACAAGCTTATTGGTTGGTTTTGTGTGCCCTCAAACACCATGAGACCAGCCCTCCCCATCCACCTATCATGAGCATGACAGTACGTCAACCATTTTGAAGACAACACACACACTCACAAACACATACATGCACACACATACACACATGCATAATACGGACAGTATAGAGACACATAGATGGACGATGCACATGGGATCCATAGTCAGGGCTGTGTCACCACTATCAAAGTATCAGTGTCAGTTGGGGGGTATTTCTGTGTATGTACGTGCGTGTGTGTGGTGTGTGTGTGTGTGTGTGTGTGTGTGTGTGTGTGTGTTTTTGTGTGTCTGTATGTACTGCATGTAATTGGGAGCAAGAGCACCCCAGATCTATTGGCTGTTCTATCTATTGTTCCTGATGGTTTGGGCAACTGATTGTGTAACGCCCTCCAAACGCCCCCCCTCCACACACACACACACACACACACACACCATCCCTCTCCTGCTAATCAGCAGCACTATAATTAGCAGCCATTGCTTTTTTATTTTTTTTTAGCCTTCCTGAAAGTTCACAGTGCACAATCCTAGTCATTACTGGCCATAATAGAGTCTGTGCTCCATTATGATAGAGGGTTCTACGACTTTGAGCAGAAGATAATGAACACAAGGCAGGAGAAAAGAAATGCATCAACTGGAAATCATACAGAGAATCAGAGAAGAAATTGTGTGTGTGTGAGTGTGTGTGTTTGTTGTGTGTGTGTGTGTGTGTGTGTGTGTGTGTGTGTGTGTGGTGTGTGTGTGTGTGTGTGTATGTGTGTGTTCATTATTGAGTGTATTTTGTGTAGGTTTTGTTGGGGTGACTGTAGTGGGGACAGGTTAGTGAGTGTATTTGAGGCCATTGCTGTTAGTGCGTAAGGAGCCTGTTCTGTTCTAGGCTGATAAGAGATGTCTGTGTGTGTGTGTGTGTGTGTTTCTCAACTCCACGCGTGTATGAGAAACACGTTCATAATCTCTCTTATCGTCAGTACACAACTTGCCACTCTAGAACACACAGAGAAAAACAAAACTTGATTATTTCCAGACTGACATCATGACAAATTACTGACGTCATCACTGCTACAAACTCTAAATGCTAAAATGGTTCACTGAAATACCCACACTAGTTTTTGATTAATCTCCAACACAGTATGACAGTAAAGAACAGAAATTCTCAGAATTGTGTTTAATGCTTCTATTAACATACAGGATCATAGGGAAATGGTGGGTGTCTTTTTCAAGGGTTTGGCAGACACTTGGCATCTGAAATTTTCATCAGTATCAATGTGCCAGATGTTTCTCTCACTACTGTCAATCCCCCCTTTCCTGCCATTTAGAAAATTCTAAGAATTCTTTATTATATCCTCTTAGACAGTGTACAGTGTGTGTGTGTGTGTGTGTGTGTGTGTGTGTGTGTGTGTGTGTGTGTGTGTGTGTGTGTGTGTGTGTGTAGGTGATGCTACAGTTGCTGATTGTGGCTTACTGTTATGCTCCTTATTGGCACTAATACAGAGCGCTAACAAGCACACAGGTACCCATAATGCACTCCCACTGTAGACTGAACACCAGTGTTCTCCATTCACACGAATCCACTTTCCGCACGTCTGGTTGAAGCAGAGGCGGGGAAATAAAACGTTTTTGTCTCTCCTGCCTCACATGCCTGCCTGTTTCCATCCACTGATTGGCCAACAGGTGAAAAAAGCATGAGTGGACCGTGGACTTGTGAAAGTCATTTTCTGCCATTAGCTGTGAAGGCCGCCAGTCCACCCCCTCCACCTGATTAAAGCTGGTCTGAACACTCCAATGGACAGGAAGAGACACACACAAAACACACACACACAAACCTCTGTGCTCACAGGCAAGGCAGTTTGTTTTTTTTTGTGTACAGCAGTAAATGGCTGTCACTTCTCTGGTTGGTGCTAACTGAAAGCTTTCCTGTGTGTGTTTGTGGGTTGGAGTGTGTCGTCGTCGTCTGAAAGCATTAAAAGCAGAAAAAAAGACTAAAATTGAAGGCCAAACATCTCTGCCACTCTCCACGACCACTAAACCCCCACCACCACCGCCAGCTATTACTGTCTTTCTCACTAGGTTCATTTGCCTCAGCATAATATGCTTGAAAGGTAATATATTGTTTTTTTTCCAATTTACTTCCATTTTGTACACTGGAAGTAATGGCAGTCTGTGGCTTGTATGTACAATGCAAGTGGATGACTGTTCATCATCATCTAATTCTTGTTTTGTTGACATTTAAGAGCATTTTCATAAATTGATCCTAGCAGGGTCCTGCATGGCAGGGACTATATCTGGGCTAGTAGTCTACAACCAGCCGAGCCCCCAGGTCTTAAGAAAGTCAAACAGCCTCTTTCTTTCTCTCAGAACTACAGTAGCCTCCTTTATTCCCCCTCTTCCCCTCTCATCTTGTTTACTGTGGCGCTCTTGTCCTGAAAAGAATCATCTCCCACACACTTCACACACACACTTTCTCTCTCATATATTCTCTTTCACACACTTTCTTTCTCATATATTCTCTCACACACTGTCTTTTACACGTTCTCTGACCCACTCTCTCTGTCGTGGTGTAGTTAGCGTTAGCGCATCATGAAGCAGGCTCTCATTGACTCTGGGGAACCAAACAAAGGTGCAGCTCTTCTCCAGGCCTTAGGTGGGTAACTATGGGAGGGAGTGAAAGACCAAGGGAGGCTGAGAACCCTGCTGACATCTGTATCTCACACACTCACTTATACACCCACACACACTTTTTCACACATGCCTACATACTCTCTCTCTCTCTCTCTCTCTCACCCACACACACACGCACACACACACATACACACACTAGGGAATAGGTAAGGACTGGAGCTCTGAGGTCACTGCTCTGGATGAAAAGAAAGCATCCACAGAGCAGCCTCTGTTCCTCCTCCTCCACCACTGGCTCAGCTCAAGGGGCTCACCAGGAGCACTGGTGCCCCAGGGGCTTCACAGAGCGCTGAGACCAAGGCTGACACTGGCTGCTGCCAACAGAAAATGCTTACACATGCCGTGTGTATGTGTGTGTGTGTGTGTGTGTGTGTGTGTGTGTGTGTGTGTGTCTCTGTGTGTGTGGGGGGGGTGTGTGTGTGTCTCTGTGTGTGTGTATTTGTGTTTGTGTTTCCTGTCTCCCTTTCTTTGTCTTTGTAACATTTTCCATCTGTTAATTGAGGCGATTATCTGGTTGGGTAACAAAGCAGCATTCAAGGAGTCGTGTTACGTCATTTGATCCCAAAGCTTCCCCTCGGCCCACCTGAAGATACCATATCTCTCTCTTACACACACACACACACACACACACACACATACACACATTTCTCCTTTCTTTCTTTCTTTCTTTCTTTCTTTCTTTCTTTCTTTCTTTCACACACACTCTTTTGCCTCCTCCTAAGCCTTGACAAAACCATAGGATCATCACTAAGGCCTGCTGTATGCCCAGAAACAATATCACACTGCTCTAGGCCAACAGGTCGAACCCATTAGAGTTTTACTGTAAAAGCCAGAGCTTTGATGCCTCTGAGTACTCATAGAAAGCATCGGGAGAGCCTACAGTAGCATCCAGGCCATGTTCCTCTGATTTGAAAAGTCAGTATAACTGCTGTTGGTTTTCACATCAATGGAAACCTTCATAAGAGATGAGTGATGTAATGACTTTATTTTGAGGTTGCATCATTTGCTGCAGTGGTCCTTTTATCAAGGATCTTATTGTAAGGAGAATTTACATGTGTGTGTGAGTGTGCGTGTGTGTCCTGTCCTTGTCTATGAGCTTAAGTGCCTAACAACTCTGCTGGAGTCCCACCACACTTTTCAGGATGATGTATTTGTGTTGGTGTACGTTTTGTACCTGTGTGTACGTGCGTGTGTTTGTGTGTGTGTGTGTGTGTGTGCGTGTGTCTGTGTTTGTGTCAACGTGTCTAGCTTTGACACCTGCTTAGCTGCTTCTCATGAATTTTACATCAAGCTTTATATCAACTTTCTGCTAAGAGAAACCCCCCCCAGGCCCTCTTTGCAGTCTGTTTTCTGTTGCTCTGTCCCCATCTTCCTACACGCCACCTTTTGACCTTCACTGTTTTGTGTAAATCTATATCTTTTCCCTTAATGTTTATGTATACAATGTATTTGGATTTATGATATCCTGGATATGTGTAGATGTTTCCTTTTGTACATAGATCATCGATCAGATGTCATCGGAATAGAATGTCAACTGGCTAGCTTAGACAGACTCACGCCCATTTTGTCAGACTAGAAAGAAGTGTGGCCATATGCAACCATCCTGGTTAGCTCTTTTGCTAGTAGGCTAGCAGTCAACTAAGAATACACATAGCTTCAAGGGAAGTCACCTTCACATGTGTGTGTGTGTGTGTGTGTGTGTGTGTGTGTGTGTGTGTGTGTGTGTGTGTTGATGTGGGTGTGTGTATATGTGTATCTTTTGTGCGTGCATACCAACTCAGGTGGGTGGGTGTGTGATGTATGCTGTAGACTGTGCTGGCACAAGGTTGCTGGGGAGTTGCATAACATCTGTTTATCTAGGCTTTATTGACTGAGAGCCTAGAAGCGGTTAAAGGATTTCTGCCATTGTCTCTGGGAATGGGACTTGAAACTGTAAATGGATTTTGTCTCATCTCGTCTTACCTTTGAATTCTCTCTCTCTTTCTCTCTCCTCTCTCTCTCTCTCTTTGTCTCTGTCTCCCAATTTTTCTCTCTGTTTTTGGCTCAGTTGTCGCTGTTACATCACCCATACCACCTTCTTCTGCCCTCAAAAACTTCCCAGCGCACCCAACACTCCACTCTGTGGTTGTGTGTGTGCAGTGTACAGTATTACCTCATTAACTCAGCTCACATAACCCCTACTGCAATTGTGCTCACATTGGTTTGAGTTCAGGTTGGCTTTGGATGGTGTTCATGGTATGTGTGTTGGTACACTGAGTGTGTGTGTGTATGTATGTCTGTATGTGTGTGTGTGTGTGCAGTACGTGGTATGTTTGTGTACAGAAGACACGCCACATTAGGGCACCACCATGCAGGATGTTTCCATCTTAGCCATCAAGTGTTCTACACTGAAAGCTCAGCCATAGGCTGCAAACACACAGGAACAGACCGTTGGTTTGCATAGAGTCCCCAGGTCACATACACTATGCAAACTCATAACACCAGTACAACACATGAGGAAAATGAGTCCTATACTGTTCATGCATACTGCACACTGTTAGAGGCAAGAAAATTATTTTGGATAATGCAAACCTGGCAACATGACAAGCATATCTGACAATGAACAAGGTCAGCGTACACTTAGTAGAAATGTGATTTTTAAAATAATGAACCAAATATCACCATCTTGTTTTAATATTGAAATTAGTTTTATTAATAAAACAATATCATTGTTTTGTGCCAAATCATTTTACAGTATTTTAAATTATTTAATACCAAAGAAATCTAACTGCCATGGTATTTTAAAATTAGTTGATGCAATAAACTCAAATGTCTTGATAAGCCTTATAGGTCTCAGTGTTTCTCAGCTGACACAATGCAGACTGGACTCCTAGCCTCCAGTCCTGTGACCAGTAGAGGATTCTGCTGGTCTTATGATCTCTGCCTCTGTTTACCCCCAGGCCGCTTTATTGGCCGCTTCACTTCCTTGATCTTTTGTTTGAACAGAGGTTTTGCAGTGACCTGACTTTAAACCTATGACTCATAGCATGAACTCTGACCTGGCTGCATGTAAACTTAGTTAGTTATACCCTTTAGCCAAAACACTAAACTGTGACCTGAGGTTAAACCTGTAACTCAGAAACTAATCTACAAGTTGCCTTTGAAATGTATCATTTGACGATTGGCCTGCACTACTGTCATGTTATGTAGTAAGTGAGATTGTAATGATTTATAAAGTGCTTTTGTGTGTGAGCTCTTCACAAGTTGAAAAAGGTAAGGTTGAATGAAGTACAGTTCTCCTAAAACCCTCTAAAAAGTCTCCTGAAAAGAAAAGCGAGACGTGTTATTGTGTTTGAGAAGCACTGCATATTGCTTGACATGGTGTAGGCCTTCAATTTGTGCATTCTCACCTCTGATGATAGCTTCTTCTTGCCTAGGTATCTGGATTGTTGTTGGATGTTGTTGAATGTTGTCTCTGAAAGTGCCTCATCCATGGAATTTGCTTTAAACTAGAATAAGTGTTTAATTCTATGGTTTCTTCTTTCCTTGTCTGACAGGGCATAAAACCTGACAGCTTTTTCAAAGTGAAGGTGCCGGAGCTGAAGGAGATTATCGAGGGCTGCATCCGCATGAACAAAGATGAAAGGTAACCTAGTAACACTAAACACCTCCAGCGTACACACTGAGCCACACAGTGGTCTAGCATGGTGTTAGTAAATGCATGAAAGGGTGTGTTGATGCATACACACAGACACACACACACTGATAAACTCTCATAGGCCAGTTCTAAAGTTCAAGCACCAGTCTGGCGTGTTTCTCCACCCTCTATATGTGAGCGAGTGCTGTTTTATTATTCTGGTTGTTTCCATTGGCTAGCAAATGATAATATGCCCCAAGCCACACTGGGGACCATAACCAGCTGTGATCTGTATTAAGAGAACCAGCGCCCGCCGGACAGCACCACCTCGGTTCTCTCTCACCACTCCATTTAGCGACACCCATGCCTAAAAATAACCCCCAAGAATGGTGACGGACAAACAATCCCTCAGTGTTGCCCTGTTACCAGGCCACAGGCATAGCAACTGCACCTCCTCTCAGTTACTCTTCCTGGTTCACCCTCACTGGCACCCGGCCAATCAAAGGGAGCCATGGGGTGCACCACTCAATGTGCCTGTGTAGGAAGTGGGTCAACACAAGGACCCCCTCCAAGTACTGCAATATGAGGCCTCCAAATGCACCAGATGTGACCTACTCCTGCTATCCTTGAGAAGTACATGGTGATTTTCCATCTCACCTGCCTCCCATCAGATACATTCTCATGGTGTCTCGTCTGTCCTCAGCAATACACCCATAATGTCAGTGGATGACCTAGTCACTCTCTTTATGACCTTGTCGATAATGATGATGATCATCATCACCATAGTTAATGTTATTATCAGATTTAGTAGAGGTAGTATAGTCATAATGGTCAAACAATATCAACGTATCAGCATCACTGGGTCAGGCAAATGCTATTTAATTGTGCTACTCTGCCCAAGATTTATAAGAGTTCTGGGAAAAATGAAGACACGGATTTCAGACAGATTTCAGGCAGATTTCAGGCAGATTTCAGACAGATTTCAGACAGATTTCAGGGAGATTTCAGGCAGATTTCACAGGTTTTGTGTGATATAAAAATCCATAAGACATACAGTTTCTAATCAGTCCATGTGCTTGTTTTGGTGTGTGTTAATTTTGCATATCGATATACAAGGTCCATCTATCCTTATGTAAGTAATGCACCATGAGCATGGAAAGCCAAGATAAGTTCTCAGCTTAACATTACAAAACATTAAGCATTGGACATTAATATCAATATGGTGTGGAAATTCAGCTCTTTGGTCCAACCACATCAAGTGTCTGATGTAACTCAGAAACACAGCACTTTTCTTGATTTCTGCTAAACACCATTTCCTCTTCTTGACTTGCTAATGTGCTCATATCCACTTTCTTGGAGTGATTTGGGCCAGTCCATGCCACGAATATGACTGAAAGTCATTAAAACACTGTGGATTATTCTGTCTGCATACAAAAACTTGAAGTTTAGGGGAAAAAAACCCCTGTGTTACCAGGCGGCATTGGATTTACAAGATAAAGACATTTTTTGAGGCACTATTTTTAGAGAATAGGTGACTGTGTGTGGAATCCTTTTTATACCTAAGAACCTGTTTTTCAGGCTCTCTAAAGTAGCATGCTTCCTGTCTCTGATGCAGTACTCACGACTCACTGACACTTCTTCTTCAGGCGTCACTCCTGCAATCTCTTTCTGTGTGTGTGTGTGTGTGTGTGTGTGTGTGTGTGTGTGTACCCGCATGTCTGTGTGTGGCGCAACGGTGATAAACCAAAGACTTATTCGGCTATGCAGTCAAAGCCATTAGTCTCAGATAACACCAGGCCCTAGAACCAGTCCAACCCATTTATGATTCTGCTCTGTGCCATTGTGTCTCAGTCTGTCTTCCAGTGTTGATTAGGAACAGAGGATCTGCATGTTCTGAAACATTAGCATCATCTTCAGTGGAATAAGTTTCTATGGATCACATTTCAAGCTGCACCTGTCACCTCATTTCTGCCTCAAATTCATGCATGCATGCTGTTTTCACTCTGCCACCAGTGTGTGTGAAGCCGAGCCGACACATTTTTCTGTCTGATGTGTGTTACTACTCTCCCATACTCCCATATGTAAAAATGTTAGATCATCTTACACTCATCCTTCTCACTTCATCTTTCTTGACACACACACTCACACACACACACACACACACACACAGACAGATGAGATAGGTTTCAGTGAGTAGATACACTCAGACATTTTCTCTGACCTGCACTAAGTCAGGTATATCACCCACACTCGTATCACACACTTCCACTTCCGCCTTTGCACCTCTCTTTAACAGATAAATGAGCAGAGCTTTCTCTCTCTCTCTCTCTCTCTCTTTCTCTCCCCCCTCTCACCTTAGCAGTGCCGTGCTTCAAGCATCTAACATGTTTTAATAAAAATGTCTCTAATGAAACTATTCACAGGCAGGTCTGCATGTCCCCGTATGTCTCTGCATTATCTGGCTTTATTTCAGTTTCTCTTTGTCCAGGCCCCTTACTCTATCTATTACACCCTCCATCTACCAACATGTCTACCTCACTTCCCTCCAACAAGCACATGTAGATTTGAGTCATTGCCATCCTGTAGCCTCTTATATGCGTCTTTTCCTCTCTGCCTGTCCTGTGGCAGCTAACCAACCAACCACCATCATGCTTGTTTGCCACTACATTCATAACTTTTCATCTCTGACAAGTGGACACAGAAGTTTTTGGGTGTGGTCAGGCACCGGCAATGTTGCATACAGGCAATCCGATGGGACGTTGTGTATTGTTCTGGATAAAAACATCTGCTAAATACCAGTTAACTTCAGAAGTTTGAATGCCTTAGGCCTTTCCTAAAGTCTTATATTTTCTGCCCCCCCCATATCTGGCCATCCTCAGGTACACCATTCAGGACCTGCTGGAGCACACATTCTTCCAGGAGAACAATGGCATGCATGTAGAGTTGGCCGAGGAAGACGACATGCACAAGTCAGGCCTCAAGCTCTGGCTGCGTATGGATGACACCAAGAAGCTCCACGGCAAGTACAAGGACAACAACGCCATCGAGTTCCTGTTCGAGCTCTACAAGGATGTGCCCGAGGAGGTCGCTCAGGAGATGGTAAGTTTGGAGTCAGGTTCACCCAAAATACAAAATACTACCCTTCACAGGTTCTCCTGTCAGAAAAAAAAAAGTTTCTCTGCGTAAGTTGACTCGGTCAAAATGGCCAACATTAGGGAAGACCTGACTTTTCAGTTTGTGGGCCACATATTAAAAAATCTGAGTTGCCAAGGGCCAATGCAAAATGAAGAGCACCAGTTTTTAACCAGTTTCAAGTGCAAGACCAACTACATTTTAGATCAGAAAACCCGCAGGCCATCTAATGCTGCACTGTTTATGAGACTATTGACAAACATGTCACACCAGTACTGAAACTCTGATGTATGGTGGACATATAATGTAACAAATGGGCCACATCACCTTGTATTTTTTTATTATACTTCATAGCAGGCTGCATAAAAGACAGCAGAGGTCAGCAATTGACCCCGGGGCCGTAGTTTGTCCACCCCTGCCCTACATGGAGGGGATTCTCAGGATTCTGTGACTTGATCTCAAAAGAGAATACCTCCAGATAGCCTTTAACATGCTATATGAAGATTATACTTTAACATCTGTGCACTTTATCTCACACTAAAGTTCATTTAATTGCCTTTCATTCACAGGATTAATTGAGTCGGCCAAATTAAATCAAATGCCTGTAACTGCAAGTTTCATTTGCAGAGTTAATTTTGGGTGAATTTCTTGAGGGATTGGATGTGCACAGCACTGAGTCATTTCTTAAAAGGATATTGAGTTTTAGAGCGCCATTGCCTAGCACTTACCGAGAAGCTGATTACGTAGATGCATGATGAGATCAGGCAGTAAAAGGAAAAGTAGGCTTACATTAGCATTTTAGCTCTCAGAACGAACAGCACCGTGGCGAACTATGTATGGGCCTGGAAGTAATTAACCAGAGTGCAGTTTCATTGTCTTTCATTATGCATTGTTTTCAAAATAATGTGTGAGTCATTCCCATGAGTTTTACCTCTAATCTGACGCATTGCTCTGAAATTGAACTGGAGCAGTTAATTTGCTCAAGGACGTATTCTGATGAAGACAGACGCTGTTGAACAAGCAAAAAATATTGGTTTAAGATTTTCCTTTACAACATCCGGCAATGGCCGAGGCTTTATTCTAACTTGCTGATGCACTGTTGTGTAAACAGAAGGGCATGTTTGTCTAGAAGGTGGTGCTGTTTATGTGGAGCTTGTTACTGCTGCATGTAAGATGGAACTCCCAGTGGAGGTCAAACATCACTAAATGGAGCCCCTACCTCAAAGGCAAACATACATCTGATCACACAAATAAAGAATGAGTTTGTGTATCATTCCTTCAATGGACACTATTTTTCTCTATCTCTCTATCTACCTCTATCATTCTATCTGCCTCTCTCATTCTGTCTGCCCCCTCCCTTCTTTCGCTTTCTCTGTTTCTGTTTCTCTCTCTCCCTCTCTCTCTTTCTCTATCTTTCCTTCCACACTTTTGTTGTGTTTTGTCACTGTAAGTCTCTGACTCTTTTTTCTGGTACTGTGACTTTCATTTTTGGTTTTCTCTTCATCTTAGCTCCTGGTTCTCACTCACTCACTGACGCTCTCGCTTCCTGTGGTTTTACATTTTCTATTTATGACTCTCTGTCCGTTTGTCTCCTCGTCATCCTCTCAACTCTTTCTCTCAACTCTTTCTGTACTCTTTCTCTCTCAGTGTAACCCCACTTCCCTCATTATTTCCTGCCACAGGTGGTTCTGGGCTTCGTCTGCGAGGCTGACTACAAGCTGGTCGCCAAGGCAATCCGCGACCGCGTGACGGCCATCAAGCGTCAGCGGGAGAAGCGGCGGCGGCAGGCGGAGGAGGTGCAGCGGCGGCAGCAGGAAGGGGTCATCGAGGAGGAGCCCGAGCCTCCGCCCGAATTCGAGCCCCCCTCCATTACCTCCACCTCTGTCCCATCCCCAGCCCAAGTCCCAGTCCCTGTCATCCCCCCCATCTCCCCTCTACCCAGAACTCCCCCCTCCACCTCTTCCTCTTCCTCCCAGCTGTCCACAGACATACCCTCGCCTTCTAACACCATCTCGGCTGCCGCACCAACCCCCACACCCCCCACACTCACCGTCTCTGGTCCACTACCATCACCCACTCCATCTCCCGCCAGTGGCTCCATCGACTCAGGCATCAATGCCAGCTTCGCCACGGAGCCCGACGAGCAGGAGGCCGACCAGCAACCTCATTACAACCTCCGTCACTCCAGTTACTCTTCCGCTACATGTGAGTGACAGAATCACACATCAGTACACTCACACACACACACACACACACACACATATACTCATATATACTCATACACACACACACACATACACACACATATATATACATACATATACTCATATACAGGCATACACACTTATACAAAAAAAATCACCACACCAGTTCTTAGGGTTAGAGAACTCACACAAACACACACACGCACTCTTTCGCACATATCCCATGATTGCCCCTCTTGTTGAGTTCTAAATGCCCCCACCATGCCACCTAATCACAGTATGTGCTTCCCATAAAACATCCAAATCAGCCGTCTCTCCATCGCTCCCAATTATTTATGAGAGGCTGCTGGCTCACCCACCTGGTCGGGCTCCAAGACTGGGCTTGGCCGCACCAGCTTTTCATGGTTACCTGAGACAGACCCTGCTCCGGAACATCCAGTACAGCTTGTAAACACTATCCCCTGGATTGGCTTCGCTTAGGACTCCTCTTAATTACTTATCCTGTGAGGCAGGGCAGCATGAGCCCAAACAAGAACGCGAGCAAAACAAGGCCGTTCAGCCATTCACTGAACAATTAACACTTCCAATAACCAAAGAGGCAGCTTAGGATGTTTACACCAGAGCCATACCACAGGGGAGCCGTGTTTATTGGATGTGTGTTTTTGTTTATTGTTACTAATGTCACAGCCGTCGTAACTCATGATGGCATCTTAACTCGCTTTTGATTGAAGCGCTGAAACTCTGGACAGGAAGCAAGCAGGGCGCAAATGGCTCCAGTCATAATGAAATAAATTTAGAGTTTATTGTCTTGTTGTTTCTAAGACCCATTAGACACGTAATTAGGGAACATATTGCGTTGTGGTGTGGTGTGACTGTGACTGTTTAATGTACCCTCTGAGGCAGGCATTCACTAAGAGGGGGAGGAGCGTCACTGTGGTGCTGATGTTGCCTCTGTTTGTTTATTTCTGTGGCTGTCAGCCCTCCGTCACAGGGGCTGGATGCCAGCCCAGAGCATGCCACAGGCTAGCTTTACACCACAGCCATGTATAGACAGAGAGCAGTTCAAGCAGTTGTGCTACCCTTTAAAGTGCTTGTTGTGTTTGGGCTACATGTTATATAAATATCTTGAGCCCATTGTTCTGATTGTGTGAATGTTATCGCATGTTGAAGGGGACATTCTTCTCTCTTTTACTCTCTTCCTCATTTTGTCTCTGACTCTGTTTCATCTTTCTCCACCCCACCCCCGGCCTCCTTACCCATCTCTCTCTTTGTCCAGCTCAACATTCGTTTATTTATTTGCCAGCACGTTTGTAATTATTCTCTCTGTCTGTTACCATGGCAGCCGACTGCGAGACGGACGGCTACCTCAGCTCCTCCGGGCTCCAGGAACCCTCCGAGGGCCCTCCCCCAGAGCTGACCCCTGCACCCATCGCCCCAACAACCACCACCACCGTGGAAACGCCTCACCCTGAGAGTCCGTCCCCTGTGGTCGAGCTGGAGGCGCCAGTCCCAGCCCTTCGCTTCCCCTCGGTAGGTAGGCTGTGTGCAAGGGGTGAGGTGAGGTATCCCAACCCCCAGTTTCACGTTGTCAACGTTCCAGAATGTTCTAGAAACAACAAAGATGACCAAGATGACCTCGAAGACTAAGGAGCTTTCTCAACAGAGTGCAGTGTTTGTGATGGACAGTTGTGTAGTTCCAATCTGAAACACATTTGAATGCACTGTTTGACAAGCGCAACAATGCAGTTCAGCCTTTGCAAATTTCTCTTTCTGTCAAGCAGGTGAAACAGGTGCATTCACAACATTGCCCTTGATGAGCCAAACGTGTAATTTCTGGTCAGCTACACACTTCTCACTTCTGTGTGTAGCATTATCACATGTTTCTGTTCTGTCTCAACTCAAACACAGCAGTGTCAGCCTGCCAGTTTGGTCCATAAAGCAGTATGTGATGAGAAGGCTAGTTCACAGTTGATCTAATCGTTTAGGTGGTGAGACGAAGAAACATTGTCTTCTTTGACTTAAGCTTTCTTTTAGTGTGTCTGGGACATCCAGAATGTACAGATCATGATGATCTTTTTGCCCTCTACCTTTTCTTTACACAATATCACTTAGGTTACTGAAAACCTGATGGGTTAAGCCTGTGTGTGAACACACACATGGACAGACATTGCGAGATAATGTGATGTGATGGCTTCCCTGTTATTGGAGATTTGTTGCCTTCTGGGATTAGATAATTAGTTTTTGTGTTTACCAAACACGGAGCTCTGACAGGTGTGTGTGTGTGTGTGTGTGTGTGGAGGTGTGTGTGTGTGTGTGTGTGGGGGGGGTGTTGTTAGTAGCACCCTGTCTGTGACTCACATTAGCAGCTCTCCAAATGCAGTGGCTGCAGTCCTCCAACACAGCCCTTCTGCTTGAATTTACAGAGCCTTTGTGGGTGACAAGGATAATACAGTCATTGATCACTTATTCAGAGTCCTGTGCCCAGCGTCTTTCAGACTTGATTCATGTGAGGTGGATATGGGGCTGGCAGGGGCCGGGGGGACTTGGCAGTGTGGCTAAGTGTTAGCACATTTTCTATTAAATCCCAGGGTTTTTTTCCTTCCATCATATTTTCCAGTGAGTTTTTTTTTTTTTTTTCTGCTCAGTCGTATTTGAATTGTGTTTTTGGCGGGCTGGCTGTTTGGCTTCAGGCTGTGTTGAGATCTCTTCCATCCCCTGCAAATGGGTCCAGCCTCAGCAAACACACTGCTCCCATTGTTAGATCCCTGAGCGCAGTGGCCCACAGGAGATGCATCCAAACTGTTCCCCTGCTTTGAGTGGTAAACATAAAAGCCTGGTACCAAATAACTAAGATGTCATTTTTCATTTTGGCACTCTGCTAAACTGGACTGAGGTGGGAGTTTGGATTATAGAACTGACTAATGGCCCTAAACCAAACCAGTGGCATTCAGTTATCCAAATGTGTCTGGGGGTTTATGCCTCGAGCTTTTGCACAGTGATCATTGTTAATACTGCTATAGAAATGAAATAAAAGCGAAATAGGAATGAAATAAAATTGAATATAATGCATTCTGACCTCCATCTTGTTTCCCACAGAGCATTGCTGTTTCCCATGCTGAGAAGCCTCAGTCAGGGTTTGGCAGTGGTTTCTCCTCACCTGCCGACAGGTAAGCTATTGTAACCTCTGCCTCCTCCTGCTCTTGTGTTCAGTGCTGAGACACACTTGGTGTGGGTTAGTGTGTCAGTGTGTGTCATTACTGATTGCTTAGTGTGTATGTGTACAGGTGTGTTTGTGTGTCTGCGTGCGCACCTGGACTTGGCCCTGAATCAGAGTCTGTTACTCACACTTTAATGGGAAAAATGGCTTTGACGTCAACCTGTTGCTTCAGCGCACACTTACCCCCTTACCTGAATGCCGTCATGTGTGCATCTGCTGAACAACACTTCCTGGCAGTGATTTACACACTTTCATTTATTCACACTCTGTCTTTACCTCTCTCTCTCTCTCTTTCTCTCTCTCTGTCTCTCTCTCTCTCTCTCTCTCTCTCTCTTTCTGTGTCTCTCTCTCACTCTCTTTCTCGCAAGGGCAAAATTTCCTGTGTGCTTGAGAGCTGACAATACAGTGCCTCTAATGGAGCAGGAAACATCCATCAGGATGGCTCTAATGGAGCCCTAATGGACTCCCACAGTTGAGCTCGCCTGTTGAGCAGGCTGGTAGTGGCTCCTACGCACCCTGCTCTCATGGTGTCTGTACTGGAGACAGCTCTTGTCTCTCTCATAGCACGCCAGAGAGAGCGAGAGAGAGAGAGAGGGGACAGTGACACATGAATGCCACCGGCTGACTGATTGACAGGCAGTCACCATTTCATTTCCTTCTGTTCATGAAGATGTGATGATACACAGGGCAACTTTTTGGGCAATGTTTGGTTTTGTTTCTTTGGTATGTTATCAAGCAACAATTTTCCTGATCTGTTTGCGGTCAAGAACTTTATTCATCGGTATGCAGAATACCAAGAGTGTGGTTGGCCAGCAAAATTGCTTTAAATGTCTATCACCAATAGACTAGTGTGTGCATCAGTATCACACATTGGTATGATATTTATCTGCGTCAGTGCATGGCATGTTTATAGCAAAGGAGTGTATGGTTTCCTCCAGTGGAACAACTTTAATGTCAGGAGTGTGAAGGATAAGGAGGATGTCTGCTTCCAGTAAAAAGGGCTCAGTTATTCAACCCATGAATACTTCAACCCACATGATGAACAAGAACCTGCATTGAGAGGGGAGCCGAAGAGGAAGAGGAGCAAGAAGAAGAAAAGGGCCATGTTTGCTGCTCTTAGGGCCAGTATCATGTGTTGGGTCTCTCTGCATGTGATCTCATTTCCTGTCATGCAGACGGATGACTCGAGATCAGACCTCGCCTGGAGCATCTAATGATGTAATGGTGTGAATGCAAAAAAAGGTCCAAACACTTAGGTGTTAAAAGCGCAGGTTTCTCTGTTGTGGGGTTTTTAAAGGAATCAAAAGTTTGGATCTACCTCAGTAGAACTTTGCATATGAGTCCAGAAGACAGAAGTCATCTCTAACCCATTCATCTTTTAATACCTACACTAATTATTTCCTCCGCCAAGGAGGTAATAATACACATGTGCATGCACATAATGCACTTGTTTTATGTTTGTGTCTGTTTATGTCTGTTTGTGTGCAAAGTAACTCAAAAAGTACTCTATGGATTTGCATGAAATTTTCAGACAATGTTGGTATTAGGACAAGGAAGAGATGATTACATTCTGGTGGTGATTGCGTCTGTTGTTGTGGCGGAGGTCTGCGCTCTCCGAGTGCTTTTCTAGTGTTTGCAATTGAACACTATATCATGGAATTCCAATATCATGGAAGAACACGTATCGCAGTAGTTCTGGGTTTTCCCATCCTCCTTATGCATATATGGTGCTTTGGATAAAGCGTCTGCTTTAAATGCATGAAATATTTCAGGTTGGGTTTATGTTCTACCATGTGGCCTCCAGTCCCTCATTAGCTCCTTCTGTCTCTTTCTTTCTCTCTCTCTCTCTCTCTCTCTCTCTCTCTGTCTCTCTCTCTCTGCTCTCAGCTATGCCTCTGATGTTACCTCTGGTTTGAGTGATGGCTATGAAGGCCTATCAGAGAAAAGCGCAGAGGGGCCCAATAAACGTACAGGCGGCAAGCTCTTCAGGAGACGGACCCGCTCTCGTCTGCGCATCACCGGTGTAAGTGTCTCAATCAGTCAAAGAATTTAAGAGAATTATTAATAGCATTAACATTCTTACAGTTGAATTGAAATAAACAGAGAGAAATCTCTGGCGCTGAGCTGGGCGCTCAGAAACCTTTAGATCATTTAGATCAACACACTGAAATAAATTGTCAATCAATTACAAAAATAATTTAATTAATTGCAGTAGAAAATTTAAGTTAATCACAATTAATCACATAGATAAAGTTCCACAATTCTCCGTTATTTTTTCTAAAGAATGTCACACATGCCCCTGGTTAGTGCAGACTTCAGCAAAGTGGCGCTCCTCCACACCAAGCGTGAAAGACTGTAGTTGCCACAGGTTGTCTATGACAGGGGTGCCCAGGGGTTGCCCATGAATTTTTAATCACATGTGTCAGCATGTTAACATTGACAGCACTACTAAACAGAGACTTTTCATTCTTCGCTGTCATAATACAATCCCTTATTTCATAGTTTATGATCTAGTGGTGGGTAGTTATCATAAATCAGACAAGGAAGTCTTGTGGTGGGTGTGTAGTCTCTGACACTCTCTGATAAGGTGTCATATGTTCTTTTGTGGCCGACTGAGAAATTAGATCATTTATGTGTGATTTCCTGTAGTAGAACGCAGAATACCGGTATTTCATATTGGGTGCATTTTTACTGTGGTTAAATCAGCTTACACCTGTTGAGTGTGTGTGTGTGTGTTTAATGTGTGTGTTTTGTGTAGTTGTCTGATAAAGTGGACCGTGTAGTGGAGTGTCAACTGCAAACACACAACAGCAAAATGGTGACCTTCAAGTTTGACCTGGATGGAGACAACCCTGAGGACATTGCTGCTGTGATGGTAAGATACATACACACACACACACACACACACACATATACACACACACACATATACACACACACACACATCATGCACGTGCAAGACAAACACAGGCAAAATGGGGGTAATTTGGTGCAACTTGTACAAAATATGGTGTCAGTATGTAAACCACTAGATCATATCTCTCATATCCCAGATATTTGCACAATATCTCTCATGTCTCTGATTCACATGACATTAGCAGTTTAAGCCCATGGCCAAAACAGTCACATAACATACAAAGACACACACACACACACACACACACACACTTACACAGACATTTTGTAACTCCATATTGCTGACAACAGCCTAAAAGGCTGAGATAATAGCAGAGTCTGCAAGATGATCTCATACTGGACCCACATACATGTACATGACATGTAATTCAGAGATAGTGTGTACCAGAGGTGTTGTAAAACACTGCCAAAGATCTAGGTCAAGTTTAATATAGCAAGGTTTCTTAGGATGAGTTTCACACGCACACATACACACACACAAACACTCACACACACGCACACACATACACACACACACACATGGGAATGGGGGGTGGGGGGGTGGGGGGGGGGGGGTATTACACGATGTCTTGAAAATAGAACAGGTTCTAGTAGAACACATGGTGTTGAAAATGACAACTTAGCAGTCTATCATAAGAGTAACAGGATCCAGTCACAGTCATGTGTTACGTGTGGCGGCTTTGCTTCAGCAGCACCCTAGTAGCCTCTTAGACAAAGCCACATAGAGTACGGTGCATACACACACATCCTCATCGGTCTATAGACTCTCTGGGAATGGGCTCGCACCTGCCTGCAGGGGCACAGATAGCAGCAGCCTGTTGCATGATCTGACCCGAGTCTGGCGTGGGACTTGGCTAGATCCGTTGGAAAGTCTGTGGCTTTCTGAAAGAACGGTTCCCACATAAAAATATTGGCTGTGATTATACAAGTCATGTAGAGGCACTTACATACTGGTGCTTACATGATTCCATTAGGTCAGACAAGACTCATACAGTATGGGTTTTTTAAAAGGGCTTTTTCCATATGGGAGTCAGCCCGTATAGTTTTCATTGATCACAGTGCCTTAGAGCATAATGACATTTGAACAGCAATCACTCAGAACATAGATTATTTCTTACTTGGTTACTGTAAATAGATGCAAATAGAGTGCATCATGAGCCAGATGTGAAGGAAGTGAGTGTGAAGGTCTGGTCCTGGTCTTTCCCTTAGCCAGCCCCTTTCTGCCTGGTGGCCACTTGACTGCATCAGAAGTGGAAAATGATGAATTTCCATGTTCCATTGACATGCAATGCTGTGTCAGTGTGCACTTTGCTATGCATCAAGCATTGGGAACACAAGCTTAGGCCTGGGCTATTTGATGATGACTCATTTTCCATTTTGATTCACTTCCATTCTTTTCCCCCTCACTGTTTACTTGTGTTTGTGTGTGTGTGTGTGTGTGTGTGTGTGTGTGTGTGTGTGCGCGCGCACACATGTGTTTGTGTTTGCTGTTACAGGTCCACCGAGAGTTCATTCTTCCATCCGAGCAGGAGAGCTTCATCCACCGAATGCGTGACATCATTAAGCGAGCCGAGGCCCTGATGAGGAGAGAGCCAATCGGGTTCCTGCAGGGGGAGGGCTCTCGACTGCCTTACCTGAGTGGAGCGGGAACTCTTTCTGGCTCACAGGTGATTTGGGAGATATAGGAGATTAACTATCAAAAAAAAAAATGTTTTAAGTTGGAAAAAAAAAGAAAAAATGTGACATCGCCTTTATTGACCTACACACACTTACACACACATTTACTCACACACAGTCACACACACACACACACACTCACACACACACTTCTTTGACTGTGCTCCTGTCAGAATGATTACACTCCCACACAGACTAATAATATTCATGACCCCATCATTATCCTAATGATTTCACTGCACTCATTTAATGCCAGAGACATGAGAGCTGTCCACTTTCGTTATCAGTACAGATGACACAACAATTACAAGAACTATCTATTGATGACTGTAACAATGTGTTTCTCACCCTGATATTAAAAGTATGACACTTGGTTGCAGCATGCCTTTGTAATACACACATGACCTTCTTCATGGGTCTTATCTTATCCAGAATACAGAGGTGCGATGGAGCTTGATGTAGCAGGTCTCTGTCAGGTCTCTCTATCTTCAGATCAATGTTTTACAGCCGGCTCTGTGGTTAGCCTGTTAGTTGTGTCAGTCCTGTATCTTCCTTGTGATCTTTCAACCCCGTGTCTCAGAGCCTGGCATTGGCCCAAGGCAGCGGCCATTAGATGAGATTAAACGCTTACCTATTGCCTGAGATTAGCATGTCATCTCATTACAAGAATAGATGAAAGAAGGAGTCACATGACATGGCACATATACTTGCCTTCACCCACACACTAACATGAAGTCACACACACAAACACACATACACACACACACACACACACACACAAACACACACAGACACATGTGCATGAGCAGTAGCCCTTATGAGTAAAATTGCATGCACTCGTACTTTAGACTTAATTTATCTGTGTGTGTGTGTGTGTGTGAGTGTGTGTTTAAATGAGTTCATTACATAGGTTTCTAAAAATGGCACACTCCCAGGAATGGTATATTAATAGTGTTCGGAGTAGTTTAATTGCGACAGCAGTGGTATATTTAGATGTGTGTATGTGATAGGTGTGAGTCAGCAGTCAGTATCTAAGATGGCCGCAATCTGCTGACTATCCCATCCAGCTGGTGATGCTAAGGGAGACTGTTGTATCCATGAAGTTAATAAGCGCACAGTGGTTGGCGTCAGAAGGACACTGAGTGTGTCTGTGTGTGTGTCACGTGTGTGTGTGTGTGTGTGTGTGTGTGTGTGTGTGTGCTGTCTCTCATTGAGTTCATTTTTCCGTGTCAGATTAGCCCCATTTTCTCCTCTGTCTGTTACTTTCTGGCTCTTTCTCTTTATCTCTCTCTCTCTCTGCTACACACACACACAGACACACAGACACACACACACACACACACACACACACATTCTCCTTTGGTGTCCCATTTGTCTTTTCAGCTCAGATGAACAGATATTGATTTTCTTTGTCCTTGTTTTGCTATCAGTTTTCATCTCACTTTCTTGCTTTGTTATTCTTTCTCTCTCTCTCTCTCTCTCTCACTCTCACTCTCTCTTTCTCTCTTGTAGCCAAACCTGCATACACAAGGGCTGGCACGGACACACTCCTCCTCTTCTCTGCCAGGTAAACTTTAGTATTGACTTCAGCCTCTGACCTCTTACCTGTACCTCACCTGTGGACCTTAATGTGTACCAACAACATGTGGCTGTACACTTGAGAGAGAGAATACATAGTCGCTTCACTAATTATCTCTGTGTCTGTGTGTGTGTGTGTGCATGTATTGTTTCTTAGACTATGCAGCAGCCAGTGCAGGCCAGGTGGCTCAAGGCTCTTCCCAGCTCCTCCTGGATGCTGATGGAGCTCCCCTCACACGACCTCTTCGCTCACAGTCCTTCCACACATCCTCAGGTAGAACACCCCACACGCCCCACCCCACCCCACCCTAGCCCTCTGCTTTCCTCTGCCGCCCCCTTGACCTTCATAACAGAGACCTTTCGAAATAATCCCAGTTTGACCATTGCAGAGCAGCAGCCATCTTGACTGAAACCTGTGGTGTCATGGCCTGTTTTACTGAACAACACCAGTCCATCTGATTTCTGCCTCTTCAACACCAACTGTAGAGCAAAGATGGAGGCACTAAGTGGTGCTTTAGTCTGATTTAGCAAAGTGATTATGAACAAGAGCAGTAGGTAGGTCTGATAGGGGACAGAGACAACATCCTCTTTAGACCTGAGTGAGTGTGTGTGTGTGTGTGTGTGTGTGTGGGGGTGGGTGTGTGTGTTTCCTTACATAAGTATGTAGGCAATGAGTTTTAGTGGAGGTTTTCGGATGCAAGTGGGAGCAGTGAAGTGTGATGTAATCCCCCTGGTGGCTTTAATATCTTTGTAGTTTTGTGCCCATTTAGTAGCACCACTAAAGGCTCCTTAACACTCAATGTGGTGCTTGTTCACTTATCTGTCCCTCTATCAGTCTCTCTTCTCAGTCTCTTCTTTTCTTTGTTTCTCCCTTTTCTTTTTTCCTTTCTTTCTCTTTCAGTCTGTCTTTCTTTCCTTCTTTCTTTCTTTCTTTCTTTCTTTCTTTCTTTCTTTCTTTCTTTCTTCCTATGCCTTTCCCCATTCTTTCTCATTCTTCTCTTTCTTTCATTTGCTTCCCTCTTTCTCTCTCTCTCTCTCTCTCTCTGTCACTCTCTCTCTCTCGCTCTCTCATTGTCTTTTTGTCTGCCACTTTCTTAACTCCATTATTTTCCCCTTTCAGTTTGAGCTCTTTGCCCCTGTGTACCCACTCTCTCTGCCTGGTCTCAGATCAGTTTGTCTCTATTGCCATTGTGTGGACAGATTCTTCTTTTCCTTTTCCCATTATGTATGGTCCATAAGCTCCGGGGTGAGCTGTGAATGCACCAGCACGTTTGCCAGGATGCCATTTTGTCTCTTCCTCTTTCCTCTTTCTTTGTTGTGTTTGCTCTATGACACACTGCCCCTTGGTAAAGTCGGGGCACCATGGCAACAGTCCGGTGACATCAGCAGTGGCGGGTGTTTATGTGACGTCACCTTCAATCCCCAGTGTGTTTTATCACCTGGTGCGCCGGTTACGGGAAGGGGATGGGTGGTCGTCGTGGAGACGGAAAAATGACTAGCGTTGTCACAGTTGGTTAGTGATCGATGTGCTTCCAGATGGGTCGTTTCGGGTGGCCCTGACAGGGACACAAGTGCATGCAAACCCCTCAGAGGAACACACGGTGGGTGACAGAGAGAGAGAGGCTCAATCTGGTGCAAATCGCAGGCACATGTGTTAAGTCTCAAGATGTTCTACTGTGAGGCTTGTTTTTCACCCTTGGGAATGGAAAGACAGTTTTGCTGATTACTCGTCAAGCCACACATGGAACAAACACCGGGCCTCTGTAGTAACAGAGTAACAGTAGTTATTTTACCAGACTATATTGATGTCTTCGTAGTCTGTGTTGCGTGTAGACAAGATGTAACACATAGACTATCTTCTGTCTTTCTTTTCTCTCTTTTTCTATTTTTCATTCTCTTTCTTATTCACTCTCTTTCTCCTTGTATTCCCTTCAGGCACCTCTCAGTCTTACTACCCAGGGGCCTCTCACTACCACCCTCACTACTCCCATCCAGACTCAGTGCCTGTGCTGGTGCCACCCCTGGCACAGTACCCCAAGCCGCCTGCACAGCAGTCTCCCTACATGCCAAACGCCCTCTACCCCCACCACTACCTCCAACCCCAGCAACAACAGCAGCAGCAGCAACAGCACAACCCCAACAAGCCACCCCTGTCCCCAGCCACACTAGTCAGGGTGCCCAGCACCACAAGTCTGGCTGCCCCCTCTTCTCCCTCCTCCTCGGCTGGCGGAACAGGGAAGCAGGTGGGGTCCGAGGGCATGATGGCGGGTGGCGAGGGAGCCCGCCTGTCCCCTCCGACAGTTGGGTCGCTGGGCTCTGCTGCCGGCATGTGGGCCGCGGACACGCAGCCTCTTTTCTCCCTGGCCAACGTGCTCTCGCTGGCCATGAGCGTTGCACAGTCCTTCATGCCCCCCACCTCCATGCCGAGCGGGCTCAACCCAGGCTTTCACCCCCACCTGGGCACCACGCAGGCCGGGTACCCGCCCGTCTCTCCCCCCCAACACCAGTACTTGGACATGCATCAGTACCAGGATGCCAGCCTCCCTCACATGCCCTACCAGATGCCAATGCACGACAGCCTGGATGGGGCTTACAACACTAGCCGGCCCAGGGCGAGTTCCATGGGAGGCTTGAACTTGAACGCTCCACACGGGGTTCACCCTTTGACAGGCTCCATGGAGGACCTCCGGACCGCCGTGTTGAGGTCCAGACAGGCTGGGCACACAGACTTCTCTTCCCCCTTGGCCCACGCTGCAGCCCCCACTGCAGCTCCTCCTGCTGCTCCTCTTGCCGCTGCTCCTGCTGCTGGTGTTTTGGCCGCTGCCCCTGGAGCTCCAGTGGGGGCCAAGCCAGGGCCCCAGGCAGAGACTTTCGCCTCCATCCCCAGAGAGGAGAGCAGACAGCGGGCAGGCAGCTTAGCTTCCACCTCCCCTTCTCCAATCACCACTTCCTCCTCACCAGCATCATCAGGGCCCTCCAGTCCGCAGAACACGGTGAGACACACATATGTGTCCCCACACACACACACACACACACACACACACACACACACACACAAATGTACACAAATGTACACAAGCACACATATTCATAAGCAGAGAGAATTCAGAAGAGAATTCAGAAGAGAAACTCTGTCTCTCCTTCTCTTTCTTTGTCTCTCTCTCTCTCTCTCTCTCTCCCTCTCTCATTCTCTCTCTCTCTCTCTCTCTCTCTCCCTCTCCCTCTGTCATTCTCTCTCTCTGTTGGTTTATAACCAAATAACCAAAAATAAACATGTGCTTTCTCTAATGTCCTCTTCTATTTATTTATGTATTTGGTGTTTATGTGCTTGTGGTTTCATTTTCCTCCTGCTCCAGGTGACTGGCTCCAGTCAGGCTCCCCCTGCTCCTCTCACTGTGTGTGAATCCAGCAGCAGCAGCAATACCGCTGCCACGGGCAGACTCACGCCCATCTCTGAGGGTGAGTTCACTGCTGTCACTGTCCTGTTGTAGCCTGCTTCACGCTTGCCATGCTGGTTTATGGAACCTCAGATAAGGGTTTGATCATGGTTGAAAATGATTTAATTGGTGTCATGACCTACTAGAGTGGTCTATTATGTCAAGTTATGCCATGAATGCATGTATGCACTTTATCAATATGACACCAGGGATCAGACATATAACCTTAGTCATTGTCCACTCAATCTAACACAGTGGGTCTGGTTAATGACTGATGCAATGGAAAGAAAAGACAATGACCTGTCTGATATTTACCATTCTTGACAGTAAGGCAAGATAAGGCAAAATGAATTTCTATGTAGCGCATCTCATACTCAAAAGCAGTTCAGTGTGCCTTACAGAAATAATAGGAATAATAGCAGAAATAAACACCAAAATAATAAAAAAACAACATTTAAAGATAACAGTTAAAAAGATTTTAGAAGGAGGAGACATGAAGATAAATACTATTCATATATTTAACATTTTTAAAATTTTTAACATTTTAAAAAGAAAAAAGAGGTACAGTACTTCGAATTTTATGTGTAAGCGTTCAAAATAGTTTCGTTTTCTATACCGGTATGTAATTACAGATTTACAGAGATGCAGTATTTCATTTGTTTTGGAATCAGTACCGTCTGCTGATGGTTCTGATCAATGTTATTCTCAGGGAAAGATTCAGATAGATGAATGTATATGTGTACTTGCTGTCTGTAACTTGCATTATAACAGCTATGATTCTGGACTGCTGAAATCTAGTGTATTCCAGGTAACTGTGGGCAAAGAAGTTGTGTGTAGACGGTTTTGTGTGATGTCGCTGTGGAATGCTTGTGTGGTGGCATTCCACAGGGAATTGTGTTTGTGCTCACAAATATTTCATCAGTAACTGCACAGAGAGACGTGCAGAAGGAACAAGCCACCACAGCAAGTTCACAGAGTCACATAGAGTTCAATGAGGCAGAGAGAGGAAATGTGCTGGAATTACAGAGGAAGGCAAACAGAGATCACGTCTGGGCCTCACAATCCTACTGGCACTGTTGTGGTTAAGATGTTATAGAAGAGGTCCCAGCAGGTGCAACTCTGCAGAGTGTGTGTGTGTGTGTGTGTGTGTGTGTGTGTGTGTGTGTGTGTGTGTGTATGCATTTGTGTGTACATTTTTGAGCTTGCTACTTTAAAGCAATGCAGAACCTTGCAAACATTCCCTCAGTGCCTGACTGACATTGCTAGATGCTTGCTGACTCACTTATTGGTGTCTGTTGACAATATAGTCAGCAGTGCTGTGCTGTCATAGGTTTCCTTTCGATTTTGCTGTTTGTTTCCCCCCATGGGTGCTGGGGGTGGTGTGACAGCTTAGTGGTCCACTTGGTGACAGTTTAATCGTCTGTTCCTAGTGATTTGTACCACTATAAATACAGTTATCCAGATTTAAGGTTTTATTATTATTTATTATTATTTAATAGTTGTTATTGTTATTATTGTTGTAAATGTTGTTTTACAGAGGGGGAAGTTTCCCAGGAGCATTTGGTCACATCAGACTTTAATGGTTTGTAGACATTATTAGACAGCAGTCAAGTGTGCCACCTAGTGTATAAGATGAATTAACCTGATAATTTATCATTTATCATTCATCCACATAATTTACCCAATTTTTGATTTGGTGGATTTCTCTCATACAAAGAAAAGATTTTGAAAGACTTTCTGATCTGAAACCACATTTTTTCCACAAACTCAAATAAATGTTCATTGCAAATGAAATGGAAAATCAAATGAAAATCAAATTTTATTATCTTAGAAAAAAAAAGTAAGAGATCTGCCCGTTGCAAATTGTTGGTTAAGTAATATTAATCCTACTTTATATCTCTCTCTCACAGAGAAAAAGCCTGTGACGGTAGGGCGCTTCCAAGTGACGCCAAGTGTGCAGATCTCACCTGCTCCTCAAACCCCAGTCCGTCCCCCAACCCCTCCCCCAGCCACACCCACACCTGCCAGCAGCGAATCAGACAGCAGCACCGAGGACCAGGGAGAATCCGAGACCAGCCTCAGCACGGTCACAATCTCGCCTCCAAATAAACAGCCCGCAGCGCACCCCCCCCACGGCGATGAGAAAGAAGGAAAGGAGGAGGAGGAGGAGGACACTGAAGAGAAGGAGGAGCAAGAAGACCAGGTGGAGGTAGAGGAGAGGCAGGGCGAGGGGGAAGAGAGGGGGGAGCAAGAGAGAGAACAAGGGGAAGGAGAGGAGGATGACGGGAGGCGGGGAGGCCGCCGCATCAGCCTGACCATGTGGGAGGGCACGGCGGGCAGCCCCCAGATGACCAGCGCCCTGAACCAGCCTTGGATGAGCTGCACAAGAAGTACCTCCTACGTCAGCAGCGACGAGACAGAGAGTGATGACGATGACATGTGGGAGGAGCTACATCAGCTGCAGCTCAGGTGGGTGGAGAGTGTGGATGAGAGTGGGAGGGGTTAACCACATTTATCCAGTTAGGGTTTTAAAGGCACACCAGGCAAATTTTTAAGGTTAATTTACCAGCTTTGTAGTCACTTCGATAACTAAATGGATCATTACGAGGTGAATGAAGGCTGTCTTGGGCACCTCTAGTGTAGATTCCACGGTTATTACGCTTGCAGACTCTTAAATGGCAAGGTGGTGTTAAACAGAACTGAAAGTGAATGAAACCGAAATCGCGTTTATTCTTTGTCAGTCAACGTAACACTACGAAAATGATCATCTTTGGTTCCTATTCTTTGGTTTGCAAACAAATCCACATGAATTGGTGAGAATGGTAAAATGAATTCATCAGTTCAATTTTTTCAATTTTATTTATACAGGACCTTTTACAATAGTATTGTCTCATGGCGTTTTACAGCAAGGAGCACCCAAAAGCAACAGGGGCAAGGAAAAACTCCCTTGTAGTAGTTATTTTAGGAAGAAACCTTGGGCATGTCCACAGCTCAAGGGCCAACCCAACTGCCAGGGGTCATGCAGGAAAAGTGCAATCAGTAGTTATCGTACAATTTGTCCATGGTTTTAGACGAGCATCATAATAATTCCAAAATATTGTTCCACAACATTATATGATAGTCAAGCCATAGGTGACTGTCAGAAGTTATGACTGGTCAGAGTACTAGCAGCCAGACACAATGTTAAAGTCAAGGAGTGAGATCAAGGAAAGTCAGTCCTGGCATGGGCCTCTAGGAATGACCAGGAGTAGGAATAGAAATTACCTGCATCTCTTCAGGTAAATTTGACCATAATTGCTAATGATATCTAATCATAGACTGACATATCATTACGCTTTGTGATTCAGGGTGTCATTCTGGATTTGACTGCATCAGGGTTTTTACTGTCATTTTTACACCTTGACGTAATTTAGTTCCCATTCCTGTCTAACAGCTGTATTCCGGTATGCCTGCAGCCTCTCATCATTGCACAGGCTGGGAGGTGCAGAAGCTAAGCAAATTAGAGGGGGGTGAGGTAAATCAGTGTGTGGAGGTCCCTGGTTAGGATATAGGCTTGTGAGTGGGTGTATGAGGAGGTGTGTTATGTAACCCTATGGGCCGCTCTCACTCTTTTTTTCTATCTTTCCATCCACCGTCCCTTCCTCCCTCCCTCACTCTTTCAGGCACCTCTCTGAGGTGCAGACGCTGCAGGCGACCCAGAAGCGGGAGATTGAGGAGCTGTACGAGAGGATGGGCAAAGTGCCTCCGCCCGGCATTGTCTCCCCGGCCGCCATGCTCAACAGCCGACAGCGCCGTCTGTCCAAGAGCGGAGGCTACCCCTCCTCCCGCAGAAACAGTCTGCAGAGGCTGGAGATAATGCCCCCTGCTGGTAAACATACAAACACACACACACACACACACAGGCACAGGCATATACACGTACACACACGTGTGCGTGTGCACAGGCATACACACATACACACACACACGCACAGGCATATACACACACGCGCGCACAAGCACTCACCCACCCACCCACACACTCATGCACACGCACGCACAGGCATATACACACACATACACACGCGCACGTGCCCACAGGCATACACACACATACACACACATGCACAGGCATATACACATACATACACACACATGCACAGGCATATACACACACATACACACACGCAAAAGCGTGTGCACAGGCATACACACACACACACATACACACACAGGCACATACAGAACATGCATCCTGCACACAAAAAAATATATATTTGACATCCACACACAATCAAAACAAACACAGATGTAAGAAACAGTCTGTGGCTGGAGGTCAGCTTTTGACTGACGCTATGTATGTCCTAGGCATCATGCGGAAAAACTCAGTCAGTGGCAGCAGCAGTGGCTCACAGGAGAGGACCACCAAGGCCGTGACCTTCGCCTCGGACTTCAACCGCATGGTGAGCTCTGCGCCCCTGATTCACAACGTGCCAAACCAGCTTTCCGAACCGTGAAATATAAAAAGACAAAACAATACTCTGAGAAAACTATAGTCTGTATTTATCCAGCCTAAGTAGAAACCCAGGGTTGACCATACAATGATCCATATTCATATCTTTCCTGTTAGTAAGCTGCCAGCAAGGAAGATGAACTGCCAGCCCTCCACACCAACAAGAGGAAGTGATGTCGCAGGAGGGCTTCCTGCTTCCTTTCAAACGGAAGACACAGGAAGGCAGGACAAAGCAGGACACGCACACTAGTGTTGCGAAAATAGCCTTTGGAGGCTTTTGACAAGAAGCCATTGTTGGTGCACAATCACAGACACTGCTGCTGAATGTCCCAGCAGCACAGTGCAGTTCCGTATGAGTGTGTTTATTTCCTATTTCATCTGTATGCAGTGCAATCAATGGATCCCTCCCCCCCTCAAAAATCCTCTTTTTCATGTGATCTCAGAAACTCTTAATTTCTCTCTTTGCACTTTCCTGTTTTACTTTGATCCTCTGCCTGTCTGTTTAATGTTGCCACTAGGACACCTAGTGGCCCGGAGCATGTAAATGCACCTTTCACTCGCTGCCTATTTCAATTGCTGTGTGGAGGCAATCAGAAGCCAGTCTCCCTGTTCGATCAGCTTTTCTCACTTTCTCAATGCAGTAATGTTTTAGTGTTTAAGAGCTTTGGAAACTACAAATGATGTGTAGTCATGTCATTTTCTTTAATTTTTTAATCAAGACTTTTGTTTTCGAAACCTGCACAAGTATGTAAAAAATGTCAGAATGTATACAAAATGTCTCTCACTGGACAAACATTTAATGATAATAGATGAACTAACTGATAATATTTCATGACATAGTGATGCAAAGGAAAAAGCCTGACATAAACAATGAAGAAATATTTAGAAAGAAATGCTTTAGAACTTCTTTTGAGAGATTTCTTTTTTTATGGTATTTGCCTTTTTTTGGCTTTGCACAGACAGAGCACAGCAGTATTATATTGCATACTGTCAAATATTGTCTGTAGTTTCCGTAAATGTTCCCTGTCACAGCTTGCCCCAGAGCCCTACATGGGTTAACTCAAACTCAGCGGTTTAGCAACACTTTGGGATTGTCATGAATTCCAAATAACTTTTCGCTCTAAAAACCCTGGTCATCAGATCCCCCACAAGACTGTAGGTGGTCGATGGGCCTTGACAGATTTATATACACACCCCACAACCCACCAGAAAACCCAGCAGCCCAGAGAGATGCTAATCCTGGCCCTGATCCAGCTCCAGTCTTGCCCTGATCTGGCGCAGATGTGTCTCGGACCCAGTGGGGCTCTCTAAATCAGTACCAAAGACCAATATCAGCTAAAGAAGTACCCAGATTCCAGGAATCTCACACTGCCATTTTGTGGGTGCAGCTAATCCAACACTAAGCATTCTGCACAACCACAAGAGATCAGTATAGCCTCCCTCAATAACGCATCACAATTCTGACAGTGACAATCTGATGTCATGAACGTATCACATTAATTTAATCTCCTAAGAGAAATTGTTTGATTTATGTCCAATATGTGCTTTACTCCACTGTCTTAATATCTCTCCCTTCAGCAGGGCAGCCATGTCAGACAAAGAGAGCTGCTGCTTGGGAATGGGTTACACCACCATGTGACCGAGACCCGGCTAGGATCCTTCCAAGACATGCTCAAGGTTCAGAATAGGCAGCAGCCTCTTAACACTGCTCTTTCCTCTTTTTTTATATTTGAGCTGACACAATGCACTTTCCTCCTGAGGGATCTCCCAGTATGAGTCAATGTCATGCAGGCTTTGTAAATGAAATTGGGTGGGTTACAAAAGATGCACACAGAACCCCCCTGTACTTTCAAAATACATTTTCTTGTGCACTTCTTCGGCCATTCTGCCATTATGTCTAAGAAAATACTGATCCTCTAATCAACACGAAAAGGTAAAATGAAGCTGTGAAGACTGTTGCCTCAGAGTCAGTATATGAGAAGGTTGCCATGACGCAGATTGTATTCTTCTAAGACAAAAATAAACAAGATTTATATATTTAGATAAAGAGATGATAGGTTGTATTATATGTTACAAAATGATGTCCTACTGCCATGCAGTGCATGCATGTGCCTTTTCATTTTTTTTTTACCCCTTGCTTGATTGTTTTAAAAAAAATCATGTTTGTAAATAATGATAATATATGACATTTTTAAAAGTGTCTCATGTGGAGTGTTCATTCTTTTTCATTTTCCATTTTTCATCCTTCACACACACTCTCTCTCTCACACACACACCCACTCATACATACACACACACACTTAGGTGGAAGACACATTTTTGAAGCAAACATTCAGTTAGACTTCAGGCTCTGAGCAAACATAATGTAGGGCCACGCTTGGAAACTGTCACTGCATAACATTTGAAAAGAAAAGGAAAAATCTGGAGTCCTTCAGCTCATACCCCTGTTCTTTTAGGCTGCTGAGTGCTGTCGGCAGGTATAAGAATGACAGCATTTGGTACAATGTAGACCACATCTGCCAACTGGCAGCTAAAGCTAATTGATGGGGAAAAACAAAGGAAAACAAAATTTCCTTACCCTCATCAGTTAGCATTGGCTGTTGTTTCGCTATTTGGTCTGCATTGTACCAAACTCTGTCATTCTCATAGCACTTAAGAACATCAAACAACAGGGCTATGGGTTGATTCACTCCGGAAAATTCCTTTAAAGGGCCTTATCATGGTTTAAAGACATTCACATATGCTGCCACCAGGTGCTTATTTCTGTAGTGACAAAGAACACACTACAAATCATCTACAAACTGTATCATTTCTAGAGGGGTGAACAAAAAGCTTTTATATCAGAAGTAAAAACACACACATAGCCTACCTATTGGACATATGTCCATGCACTGTAAACAATCAGGGATATTGTCAGTTATATATTATCAACAGAATGTTTGATCATAAAAACTGAAACTGTGAAACTTAGAGGAAGATAGTTCACCTGGTTCCTTCCAGGGAAGAGAGCTGGTACTTCATGTTCACTTGTAGCTTAAGATGCAGTGAATTGATTCAGTCGTGTCCTCTGTAACTGCTAATTATTCTATTGAAGTGTGGGGAGCTGACTGGCTATTGGAACATATCTCAGAACATTGTGTGTGTGTGTGTGTGTGTGTGTGTGTGTGTGTGTGTGTGTATGTGTGCGTGCGTGTGTATGCATTTGTGTGTACATTTGTGTGTCCGTGAGTCTGTGGAGAGAACTGTGAACTGGATTCACCCCTGAAGGCAGCTGACAGTTCATGCTGACATACTTTCACACAAAAAAAAACTGTAAACCAACAAGTATGATGTGCCCAGACCTCCAGACCTAACCACTGGAATGTGCAGAAAGAGACTGGTTCATTACAAACATATGTAGCCAAGAGAATAAATTGTATTGCTACACTTAAAAATGTCAGAGAATAGACGAGAACAGCTTCACAGTAAGACTACCCTTACCATGTACCAATGTTCTAATAACCCATGGGCACACTGGGTCCAAATTTAGTATATATACTCTTCTGATCCCGTGAGAGAAAGTTGGTCTCTGCATTTATCCCAATCTTGAATTAGTGAAGCACACAGCACACAGTGAACACACGGTGAGGTGAAGCAGATACTAACCCAGAGCAGTTGGGGTTAGCCTGGTGGTAGCCTGGAAAGCAGTGAGGGGTTAGGTGCCTTGCTCAAGGGCACTTCAGCCATGAATGTGGGCATGTGAGAGCAGAGAGTAGGCACAGCTGCCCCTTAGCAATTAATGAAACTGTACTATTTCACTAATGTAATATAGTAGTGTGTGATTTAGGCCTACAGCAAGGAGAGTACAATGATCCATAGCAAGACTCAAGTATCTGACAGAGAGGTGAGAGAGGCTACTGGCCCTTAACACTAAGGCAAGCTACCTTTGCCTTTTACCTTTGCTCAATATTGCATTTAGCTTCAGTACTAGTCAGGGTACTGGCTAAAGTCTTCAGTTTCCCCAACTACATTTTCAAAAATTGAATGCACAACATTATCTGTACATACAGGACATGTCATGAAAGTATGCAGGCCTATATTAGATTCCTGAACTTTTTCTCAAAATCTCACGCAATTCCCATAGCTTGCCATAGCCGAGTGTTGTGTATGTTGCCATCCAAGGTTTACTATATGAGTTAGCCAGAGTGTTCAGCCTGTCCAGAAAGTCTTCGGTCAATGGGTAATGGTATGAGCACAGAACATAAATGTACACATAGGCACTGTACAGCCTGACTTTAAACTCCATAACTTTGAGTATCCAGTCAGGTCATGTAACATTTATAACGAGTAACTATACAGTGATGAAGGATTAGCCCTGATGAAGATTCATCAACCAATTTGACCTGACGAAGAGAAAGAGACAGAAAAAGAGAACAGAAAACAGTCAACCTGCTACCCGCCTGCACAGGTGGCAAACATAACAGTTACAGCTAATAAAACCTAATGGTGATAGACCCATAACGCCATGTGGTCTACCGAGCCCTTATCTGAGTGATTCTCTTTGCCATTGTAAAACCTAACTCTTGCTCTGCAATACACGTATTAGTTGCTAATTTAGGTCTTTTTAGGCTGCACTTGCCCAACAGTCATTCACAGGAAAAAGCCATGCTCTAGCAGAAGTGCTCTTTTCTGTCTAATGGCTTTTTTTTTTGCCTAACAAACTCAGAGCAAACTCGATTCTCAGCGTGAACAAAATGAAAGAAGAGCTTGTTTACCTCAGCTCAAACACTGGGTCCCATATTGCACTTCCACTGGGGAAACACCTCTTTGAACCCGGCAGGAGCTGAATGCTCCGTTAAATCCAAAATGCTCTTGCAAAGAGGCTTTCTCTTAATGACCCGCAGCCATGCTCCTCTACAAGAGTACACAAATTCTAGTGTGCATGCAAAAATGTAGCCTACACACAGCAACAGGATCATTGTCTTATTGTATAGTTGTAGACCCTGTGGTTCCTATTCATGCTATTTTTTTAATTATTATTTTCAGGCTGCTCAATGAGACTTTTAAATTTATATTAAGTTAGCAATAGTTTACAGAGGCATTACATAGCCTACAACTACTGTATTCTTTCATGGATTTGCCTGTATTCTTTTAGCCTGGTTCTCACACACACTGATCTGCTATGCCTCTCAGTCTGGCCAATAGGTCTATCTCCACTTCTGCCTGAGATAGGGAACCAATACAAAACTGGCTTTTACCCAAACACAATGGAGGCAGGTTTAGCACGTGTTTTGCTTTAAATTGTGATGCATCCCACTATCTTTTCTCTGCAATCACTGGTCTGATTGGTTGTAAGCATATCCAATGCCTGCAGAGGCATTTTGGTCTATGTCTGTTAATCCCACCTTATGGAAGCTAGAGATGACATGAAATTGACCAGACTGAGATGCATAGCAGATCAGTATGTGTGAGAACCAGGCCAGTATTCTTTTATTGTTCCTTCAAGAAGAGATGCTTTCTCACTCTTTTCTCATGTGATTCAGAGCACAGACCCTCTATCAAAATCCCCTACTGGACCTTGACAGGAGGCTTGTTGGCAGTATGTCTGCATGCCATGTGAGGCATTCTAGCTGACACTGAAAATATTCATCTTAAGGCATGGTTTTCTCATTATAATTTCTTGGATTCTTCTACTAGATGCATTATTACTGTCAAAGTTATAGCTTACTGTCACATGATTCAGAATAGGCCTCTGTCATTCTATCCTACATACCGATACTGCCACATGAAAAAAAAAAACTGTTCAAACAGTAAACTAAGCTAGCATGAAATGTGTTCCATCTGTATTTAGCTTTGAGGAGAGCTGATATATGTGAGAAGTCAGTAGGCTAAGTGCCGTGAAGACTGCAGTTATTCAGCCCATGTTATTGAGATGCTCAGTCAAATGTACACACATCATTTAGATTCTTGCACACTTTCCGTGCCTGGAAAACATTCCCCTTTAGTTATCGTTCTTTAGCGTCTTTTTCTTTTCTTATGTTCACGTTGTAGCTTTTTATAGGTCTGGAATGTTCTGTTTTGCATCAAGTAGCACCTATTTTTAACTGCGTACATGCCCCAGATACCAGCAGTTTGCACGTTGTGTGTGAGCGTGTTTGTGAGTCAGAGTGATCATCTTTAGGCCTACATCTCGGAAAAAGACTTGGCATCGACTCGCTGCGACTGTGCCGGATGGACAATGACGTGTTTAGGCCTGCATCCAGCGCACATTGTACTGGGGTCAGCTAAGGGCATCCTCTTGAGCGCAGCCTCATTGTCTCTCCCTCTCATTTAATGAGAGCGAAGAAATAGTCTGTTACTGACAAGCCCCTTGTCCAAAGGCAACATTCCTCTCACAAAAGGCAATCATCTCATATTTACTTTCTGTTTAACGACCAAGTTGTCCGAAACAAATCAGTACTTTCTGTTACATAACAGACCTAACATAACTCCTTGTTTGGAGGTGCAGTGTGCAGATATTTAAACTCAAGCCATGGTTGTTTTTTCTCCAAACATTTAACTCAATACCATTTTATGGCAAATGAATAATGAAGTTATGCAGCTCTTACAGACTGCATTGTGGGTTAGACACAGGTTGAACTACATGGAGAAAGAGACATGTTGGGAATGCTTCTGTGGTGGTGGGATGATAAAAGTGTCATCATGGTCACCATGTCAGAAGCTGTCATTTTGTTCTGTCATGCTGATTTTGGCCATTAGAGGTCAGTACAGTACAGTACTCTTCTTCTGTCAAATCATGGCCACTGTACATATTAGCCTACTGATAGATGATTCATGTCTGAGGTGTTACTCTTACACTGGATCGGAACCACACATTGACAGTATGACTAAAACAATACACAAATATACAGGTGGATGTACAGTAAAAGTCCCCCCACTCAGCACACACACACACACAAACACACACACACACACACACAGAGAGAGAGAAAGAGAGAGAGAGGTGTACAGATGTACAGATCTTTAAGCCTGAGCTACAAATTAAGATTGGACTGACACTTGGATAAACATAACCACATTCTTGTTTGCTCTGTCCCAACTAATTCACAAAAGCAAGAATCATACTTGGCAGCAAAACCTACCCACCTGCCCCTTTCTTTGTCTGACAAGCCCCCACATTCTAGTACATCTGTGCCATGCCATTGCTATGGCAACCAGGATGTAGCATATAATTGCATGGTTGCAGGGGTAATTTCTTGTTTTGGCATATCAGGGGGGCTCGCCTATACCACCCCTACCAACTGGGTTGCCATTACATTTTGTTGCTATGGTGAATTGTCTGGTATTTGATCATTCTCATAATCATCATTATGAGATAATCCAGCCCCACCCCAACAAACACACACACACACACACACACACACACACACGCACACACACACACACACACATGCACACACACACACACACACAGCTGAGTGCTATTGATGCTATGCTGAGTGCTATCAGTAAGTCTCTTTGCACCTTTTGTTCATAGCTCACAGAGCTGAATGTGTGATAGAAGTTATTATAAGACTCAGAGAAGGGGGTTTGACAGAAGGTCGGTCTGACATAGAATAAAGAATAATATAATATAGAATAAAGTTCAGTACAGATATGATTTTGCCTTCCAAAGACCACTTTGCCTTGCTATTCTCTAAGTCTTTCAAAAAGCAAGAATCTCAACTTGACATCTGCTGGACAATCAGCATTAGGCCCCATTCAGATGCAGAGGCCACAGTTTTCTACTGCCTTCATTTCTGCATACATGGTCACAGGTTGGAGCATGCTCACTGCCCGCATGTGTTTGTGTGACGCCGCACCATGACCATGAGGCGCACTCAAAAAGAAGGGACGCTAATTTTTCAGACGAGTGGCAAGTGGTTGGAAGCACTCTTATAGACTTAAAATGGAGGTTGGCAGCTACAGCTTCGCAGTGGGGATGTTTCTGAATACAAGAGCGCAACCGCACAGCAATGCTACGCATCGCTTCCGCACAGCTTGCTGTGTGAATGGGGCCTTAGCACTCCCTGTGTCTCATCTCACAGCTCTCTTCCTTCTCAACCAGTCACTGCGCCAGTAGGACATAGGAGATAAACGACTGATGTTTACTCTGGACAACGCTACAGTAATACTAAGGCTTACTCTAGAGAGTAATCAAATATGTACACTTGTGGTTGGATAGATAATGTTCTGCTTCTTTCGCTGAAGACCTGAACATCAACTCTATATGTCAATAGGGCTCAGGAGACAATATCCATTCTGTAGCTATAGCTAGTGACCTCTTTCTGCACCACAGTCTGTCCTGTGTTAGCCTGGCCATGCCTTCCTAGCACTTCTGCTTGATTATCATCTCACTACAGTGCTAGTCTGGATTTGATCCCATTGAGCTAATTGTCTCAGGAGGCATTTTAACCTGTCCAATCAGCGAACAGAGGGAGGTGTTGTGAATGCAGAGCTAGAATACTATCAGTCAAGGCAAGCTATCAGTCAGGGGCTGATCCAATCTTTTTTAAACTTAAACACCTCAAGCAAGCAATCGAATCTCAGTACCAAATGTCCAGACCCTGTGTACAAAACAAAAGTGTGGAACGAGGGTCTGGTTTTATTACCAGGCTAGTGTATATCCATCACATACTGGTTCAGAGCAGCCCAAAAACATGATTGGCACAGACTGCAGAGAACAGCAAAAAGAACATTGGTGCTCATCCAACAGCCCTTTGGTGCATGTGTTCTTCAAGAACCAGAAACAGACCAGGGAAATTCCTGAAGGTTCTTCACACCCTGGGCAACCTCTTTTTCGACTCCTCTCCTCCAGCAGATACTACAAAACCCTGCTGAATGTAGAAATAGATTGCTTATTCCCAATTCAATTTATGGTGCTTATGGTAAGCATATATTATATGCTACTATTGTGTACATTGCCTATTATTTGTATTGCTTGAGAGTCTTCAACAGCCAGAACCTATTTCTTTGTGTGTGTGAACACACTATGACATAATTGTTATCAAATATCAGTGATGGCTCTGTAGTCATTAGAATATGTACTGGAGGAGCAGTGTTACACTGTTGACCTTTCTTATACTAACACCACTCAGGGGTTGTATTTAAGGTAATTTAGTGCACTTTTAGTGTCCTAAGTGCTTACATACAGCATAGCACAAATGTGAACAACTGGAAGAAGACTGAGGATGATGCAGTGTTGCATGTAGTTGTGTTGGTGTTTTCATTCCAGCTAATGTCCTTCACAAAAGAACAGGGAAACTTCCAGTAGAATGCATAAGTCTTTTCAGCATAAGGCTTTTCTGTAGATAAATGAATGATTCAGCGTGTTTCCATTTTTTTCACCAAGTTCATCACTGGCTTTTTATTTGGTTTTGTTTTGCACTGATAGACAGTTCAGTGATGTGCCCCCGAGACTGGAGGGGGAGAATACGGATGAGGCGTTCCTAACACTATCAGGATCATGAGAGAGGAGCGGGGCAGAGAGGAGCAGGGGAGAGGGGAGAGGGGATGGGATCACTCTTGTGTTTGTTCTGCGATCACGAAGGCTGCTGGTGCTCCGCTACACAAGAACTGACAGGCAAGATCCTACCCTGAGTGCCGAATAAGCCGCCTATCTCCCGCTCCCACAAAGAGCGCCAACCCAACACAATCCGCATCTCGCTGTAGCTCTGACGCCCCCGCATAGCGCGCACACACACACAAACACGCACACAAACACACTTATGCAAAGACACACACACAGAAAAACACACACATGCATGCATAGACACAAACACACTAACACCAACATGCGGAAGCACACACACACATAAAGAAGAACAACACACGCATGCCAGCAGAGTCAAAACACACACACACACACACACACACACGCTAAAGCTTCAGTAATCCTCCTTCACTGCTCCTCCTCCTTATATGGTCAAAATGAGGAGGGGGGTTTGAAGGATAGCGGAGAGTCATAAAGATGCATTAGTCTGTGCTGGTATTTTCATAGGATGCACTCAAAGTTACACCCATCAGGTATTTACAATAAGATGTAACTCAAGCTTGTAACAATGTGTGCAAACATTTCCCCCACAGACACGCGCAATTGCAAAGATCGGGGGTCAAAAGCTCTTATTGGGCTTCTGAGTTACATAAACCTATAGAGATTGTTTCACTTATGCTATACAAAGCTATAACATGGACTGTGAAGAAAGTCAGTCCCATCTGGGATTGACTCGAGCACATTAGACACACACATGCCTCTCAACCCAGGCATGACTCTAATCGTTATCTTAATTAATTCAATTAATTTCTTCAGGGAGGAGTAAAGGAGAGGAGATTATTGTGGACAGAAAACAAGCTTGCTGTGCAAAAGGTGAACACTCCGCCCAAGTCCTTGTCACATAGAGTGCACACAAACAATGTCTGATTGCATGACACCATGGGTGACTGCATTTGGCGCTGTGAGAATCAATACACATGTTGACAGAATCTATGAAGATTCAAAGCACATGCACAATAATGACAGGTAGTGGTGGCTGAAGCCATATACACAGTTACTATATATATCTATGGCTGGAGGCATGGTGTGTGGAATACAGAACGGGCCCGAGATTCCATTGCCATCACCATTGGAACAAATCAGTCAACAAACCACAGTGTTTGGGGCAAGACCTGTACAGAATGGCCAGGGGTAGGTGTGGGGTTAAGACACGCACTCTGTAATCTCTGAGCTCATGTATCCAGACCCAAGATGAAGTAGATCTTCTCAGGGTGTGTTTGCAAACAATGAAGGATTTAAGTGAATCAATATATTGTACTTGGTGACTGGCTTTTTCCCTCATATGACATCTCCAATATGTTAGCTTCAATAGAAGGTTCCCACCACTTCTTAAATGAGTAACTGTTAGATGCTACAACATGAAAATGATGTGTTTTGTTTTTACAGCTATTGAATGTTTGCTGATTTTCAAATGATCTTTGTTTTTCTTTAGACTCTACGAGCCATAGTTATACACTACATATGGATTTCATTAAGTACTTGCAATATTGAGATTTTTGTTCAATTTGTGCAAACATGACTTGGACAGACACACTGATTCGAACACACTCTTTCCAGTGATAGCACTGCTATTTTTACATGACTAAGCTGTTCATGGATAGAGGTGTCACGTCTAAGGATCCTGACATCAGCCTCAATTCTAAATAAAAAAACAGATACAAAACCTACCAGAATATGAGAAGCCAAACTAGCATTTTCTCCCATGTCCCCCAACAGTGTCTTGTGTGGTGGGGTTAGAAACAAACAATCTGGGCGGAAAGGGAGATGAACAGATAGGCAGGGATGGGGATGGGGGGTTGGAGGGGGTGCGCAGACTAGACGAGGGGAGGCAGCGGGCAGCCTTGCGTAAAAGAAATCCAATTTAGATTATTGCACTTGTCCATGTTCCGCACCCCTGAGACCTAAGCCTTGCTAAAAATTGAATCCCCCCCCCAAAATCATGGCCCTGGAGAGGTTAATGCCATCAGTGTATAATAGCAGTGTGCTCCAGTGCATGGGTAATCTACCTCATGATCAAAGCAGCGCTAACAATAACAGCACCCCCAACAACTATAAAGGCAACAAACAAACAAACGGGCTGGTGCCCCGTGCTTCCTCCATTTCTGGTCGTCTGTCCTCTGATGTGTGGTGGCGAAGTGGTAGCACCCATGGAGTGTTGATGAGCTGCCTTCGTACAATCTACCCTCAGGTTTGTCTGCATTGACCTGATATGGTTCATGGATTTCTCCTGCAACTGATTCCATTTTGTTCTCTCCTTCTGGGTATGTGTATGTTGGTGTGTGGGAATGAGTTCATTTAGAGTAGCCTATGTATGTGTGTTTGTGTGTGTTTGTGTGTGTGTGTGTGTGTGTATCCTCCAGCACACTTTCACCTGCTCCAGTAGTGTTGCAGCTCACAAGAGAAAGTGGCCACTCCTGACCGCTGCACAGTCAGAAATCTATTAACAGTACAGGGGTTAAACGCTAACTCAATGTCTAAAGCCTCAGACTTTGACAGAGCGCCTGTCTGCTGGAGGTTGTCAGATAATGCCTAGTAAGAGCATGATACCTCCAGGGGGGCTTCCATTCCAACCCCCATGGTTCCAAATCACAGGAAGTCAGATCCACAGTAGCATAGAGCCGATAGTGCTACAAGACATCTGTGTTCACAGTTCCCACCAAATGTGAGCCTACCTTGATATATTGCATCTGTGTAAACCTGTAACTTATAATTGTCCAGGTCTTGCCAGATGTCTCTCCCCTGCTCTGTCAGACAACGTCCATTTGAAGATACATTTATGGCAGCTGTTTGTTGCTTCAGCCTAGTTTCAGATTGCAAGCTGTGTGCTTTACTGTACAAAATTTCTGTTCCTGTTGGCTTTTGGCTATACAGTGCTTAAACATATATGGCCTTAGGGTACAGATGTCATGTACTACAGATCTAAAGGGGCCCTGCACTGAAATAGTTTCATTGCAGTAACACGTCATAAAAAACAGAAGTACAGAGAGGAACTTGACATTTAATGGTCCTCTCGGAATCGGAATGTAAAGTAATCTGCAGGTCTTTTAAAACAAATCCAATTTTCCTTCTATTGAATCCCATTTCCAGTCTGCTTCCTCCAACTCTGTACTTCTTGATTCGGAGTAAGTAGGTCATATTCAAACATCACAACATTTGTTTTAGTGCCTCTGTATGGTAACAGACATACCACTAAAATGTTGCATCAGATTATACAACCAATTGCCTCCAATTGCGTTCGTTGACTCAGAATTTAATCACACCTGACACTCAGAATTTGATGATAGCCTGCAAGAGGTGTTGCTGTAGCAGTCTAATATTGGAGGTGATTAACACTGCACACAGAATTTCGAAACACATTTGGATAGATTCATTAGGCACTTTGATGTGAAATTTACTCTTCTTATGTGGTTATGGCATCACGTTTGCCTCCTGTGTCTTGTGGCATTTATCGATTATAAAAAGTTACAGGGTTGTTTCTGATGAATCTGGAGAGCAGGAGTCTGGTCTGGGTGTGAGAGGAGTGTTACCGTTTGCTGTCTAAAGACAGGAAACGGACGGGAAAGGAGACGTTGTGTTTGGAGCGTCAAAATCCCATCCGTTCACAGCAGGGTCCTTTGTATGCATTGTCTCCAAGCCTACGGCAGAACACTCGTCCACCACATGACAGCAAAGTAATCCCATTCTTAAGTCAAATCACCACCGCTTAACCAGCATTTGATTATAGCTGGACACAATAGAACTACAAATTGAGGTATTTAACTTTTTTTTTTTGCTTTGCTGTGTAATGCACTAACTGGCATGCCTGACCTTCTGTTTCCACCAGAAGATATTTTCTATTAGCTGAACTACCAAAAAACAGTCCTTCTTCATCTTTGTGTTGTTTGTTTTATTCTGCATACATTTCAGTGCCACAGATGGTGAGATTTTGAGTATGTGTGTGAACTGTGAACAATCTGACAGGATGTATCATGTGATAAGCCTGATTTGCATGGGGTTTAGGAGGGCAAGCCCAGCTGGTGAAGAGGCTTAGAGAAGGCCAGGATACATGTGGTGTTTCAGTAGGGAACTGGCTATATTTAGGGCTGGACAGGTAGGCTTTCTTTGTTTCTGTGTGCGTGTGTTTGCGTGCACATGTGTGTGTGTGTTTGTGTGTGACTGTGGCTGTGTGTGTGTGCATGGTCCACTGGAGGAATTTGGCTTTTGTTCAGAAATTTCTGACAGGGTGTCAATTTTTAGTCAGTTCTGCTGTACACTTAGGCCTTCTACAGGATTCCAGAAGATTATGTGGGCCTATATTAATTATATTAACTGGATGCAGATGGAGATTTTTGGTTCAAGAGATCCAGAAAATGCTACATCTCTGGAATAAATAGGGAACAACTACACATTCTCCTTTTTTTTTTTCAGACACTGATTTGGACTGTGTAGATTCTTATCATTAGCTTGGCTATTATTTACCTCGGTGGAAATGTATTCCATTTCTGAAACATACACAGTTCAGAAAGAAAACAGCATGTCTATCCATCTTTAGAATATTCCACTGTCTCAGCCCCCATAATAGCATCAGTTTGATGTACAGGGCAGGCTCAATATCTGTTTAGTCTTGTGATTTTCTTTGTGCCAAAAATGGGTGATCTCTGGACTTTTTGTAGTAAGCTATGCCTATATGTCTGCAAGTGATATTGTGTTCTCAATATCAATTATCAACAATCAACATGATGAATCAGCAATTAACAACAACAACAACTAAAACAACATAGCCTACTACCACTACTACTGCTAGGCTACGACAACCACTGCTACAACAAATAATATTAATATCTACACTAATAAACACTTTGCTAAAATGTGTGAAGTAACACTCAGTGTTTACTTCAATAGCCTAGTCCACCTTCATCCACTGACATGTAAAGACAGGCACAGGGAACAAGATAAGATCCTCTCATCAAGATGAAGCCCACTTTGCTCAGTAGAAGTCAAAACAAAACAGTCACTGAAGATAAAAAAGCCTAGCTGAAACCCACACTTCACAAGAAAGACATACCAGCCTAGTCAGTGTGAAGAATCTCTGTTTAGGGGGGGAAAATGGACAAAAAATAAAGAAAAAATAATGTCAGCCTAAAGGTTATATCCACTGTTACCATAAACTAATGCAAATTATATATATATATATAAATATATATAATAAATATATATTTAATATATATATATTAAAACAACCTTGAACTTCAGCGAAGCTATTATAAACAGATCTAACGTCCCCGCCTCCCTCGTGAATAATGCAAGACCCTCCCATCGACCTGAGCTCCTCGGCAAAGCTCACTGCATGCAGCGTTCGCATTGGTCCAGCATTGTTGTGAATGCGTTGCCTACTGCACTCTACAGCAGGATCAATGAGGCTGCACTTGAATTACTGAAAATCTTAATTTTCCAAGACCTTGCTACATAGCTTAAATATATTATCCTTACACACGCGGACTGCTTATTCCAAGGAGGTAAGGCTGACTGACGCAAAAGGGCGCAAGAAGTCAACCCATTGGCTTTTTGACTGAGGCGGTCTGAAATCCAGCTGTTGGCTAATATTAGGGATAGCCTGCCTCCTGTGCTGATAAGACAAACGCCTTCTTCTGAGGACATTGTACGGCTGTTGCATCGGACTGCTTGACAAGGGGAAACAAGCGAAGAATCAAGGTAACATCAGCACAATTCCTCTTATTAGTTATGCATAAAATGATGCACGTGATATTATACCATATCACGACTGAAACCGATAAGGAGCACCGCTTGTCCGGTGTTTTTAACGATATGGAAATATCCATGTGTTCAGCGAATTGTAAGACGAGCATCGGTGTCCTCAGCGCAGATACGGCAGGTAGCTACCGTACTTAACCGCTAGCTGCCCAGCTAACCTATACCCAGTTCGCTTGCTAGCGATCTGAAATTATTGAGACAGGGTTTATGAGCGAAACGTTCGTCGCTGTTTTGATACACTAAAACAATAGCTGCCTCACAGCTCAACTCACATGAAAAGTATATTCTATGTCTTGTACTCTATTCGGGGGTGGGTTTACTATCTCTCGTAAATATACTGTATTACTGTACAGTAGGCACATGCACATTATGCTGTACAGGGATGTCCGCTTGCTGTTGGACACTCACGATCGGTCACAATCACAACGACCCATTCGGAAACGTCCTGACGCCAGAACATGCAGTAATTTAGAACATCAACCCGGAGAGCTACATTTTTCATGAGCTAAACCAGACTTTCCAGTTTGGTTCCAGTTATAACTGTAACGTTAAAGCTTGTTAACCAAAGGCTACATTCATCACGCAATGCAGTGTTAGCGTAAGCTGTCACTGTGGCATCACGCCATAACAGAACCGGACACGGGTGAAATAAATCCTAGGTTCTGTTTGCGAATTACTTCGAACACTACGCCCAGATAGACAAACGGCGCGTGCATCCACGTGAACGACTGGAATATGGTTAGAGTCGAAGGTAGAAGATGCGGTCACACATAAGCCTTGAACCGCTCTTACCGTTTTTAATTGAAAGTATGCCAAGTAAACAGTGCTGAGCAAATGTCAAGCCATGGTATTGCTGGGCCAAGTAAGAAGTCCTGATGCGAAACAGGTGGCGATTCCGAGGAGAAAATGTCATTAAACCCAGGTCAGGGAAGGACAGTTTCATCACACTTAAAATTTGAACCCTTCACGACTCCAACAGTAGAATGACGATTTTGATCCCGTTTGGGAAATCTCGGTCAATGCATTTAACCCATCTGTGACTTACTGACACAAATAAGCAACACACAGTGAGGTGAAACACATGGCCAGAGTACACACACTAGGTCATGTGATCAACGTTGGCCTGGTTGGACTGCCTATGCAAGATTCTGCTTTCATTTGAGTAATTGTCAATCATGACGAGATGAACAGTGATTCAGTCAATCAGCATGAAGTGATTATTTTACAGAGGCAGCCAACTGGTTAACCATCACTGCAGAGAAACCAGATCACTTTATTTTCTAATATACAGATTGACACTCAGCAGTTTTCACTTGCCTCTCTCATCTACCTTGGGCAGCTTTGGAAAAGTTATTAGGGAGATGGAAGAGAGGTGAGCAGTGAAGGCACTTCACTTAAATTACCCCAGATGTTCATGCTGAGGGGCAGCTCCATGAGGCACTCATCCCAGGCTTTGGGGTGTCGGTGGAGGAAATAATGCAATCATAATTAAGCCCTGCAAATTGATTTACCTTCTGGTTAGAGCGCTGGGCGATCGGGTGATGAATAGACCTGTGGGTCCTTAGCCAAACAGTGCCAAAGTAGTCTGGAAGGGCTTAGTTACAGGCAAATTAAGCTTGACTGACTTTCCAAATGTTCAGTTTAAATCCTATAGAAAAATATAGACATGTACCACAGATGAGGGAGCTCACTGACAGACAAAAAGGCTAATAGACAGGGTGTAATTTAAGTTTGTATTAGTAAGGATTTCAGTTTGGTTTTGAGATGCGTGGCCCTTGCCTTGAACCACAGAATGAAAACATGTCGCAAAGCTCCACAACCACTGGCTCCACAAATGACAACAAAGCATGCCTATCCACTGTGTATAGCCTACACTCCTCAAGACCTTAACCCTGTGGCTACATCATAGCATGCCCTAAACTATGCAGCACTACATGGACTACAGGGCCTGTTTCCAGGGCAACGGGTCACCACAAAGGCAAGCTTGCCAGGTGTTGCCATTCAGCCCTTTTCCCTGTGAGGGTTTCCAAGGGCGAAGCGTTGGCCAACTGCTGCTCTTGTCTGTCTGTTCAGCACTGCCAATGCACATTATCTGTTTGTGGGATTAGGTAGACCAGACCATTGTGTAGGCCTATGTTGAAAGCAAGGCAGGGTATAGAGGCAATCACAATCTGTTCCATTTGGCAGTTTAGGCCTTTTTAGTTTATCATGTTAGGGAGGTGGGGTTATGGATTATTTATGCTCAGTTTGCAATGTGAGGTCAGTCTAATTGGTTATGTTATAGTCTTGCACATGCAGACATGCAAATTTAGAAGAAGAAGGGGGGGCATGAGCAGCTGTGTTGGGCCTGTGCTACTCCCACGTACCAGATCTTGTACCTCCACCATTACTCTTGGTCCTCTGTAATGACTGTGTTGTTCAGAGGAAACATCACAATGTGAGTCTAAGAGGGTGTAGAACATGTGTGTTTGTGTGTGTTTGTGTGTTTTTAATAATGAGCCTATATCCACCTCAGGTTGTCTTCCATTCTGTACTTCTCTTTTCCCCTTTTCCATCTTCAGTGCTTCCTGCTTTCTTCTTTTCATATCAAGCGTCATTCACTCGCCTCTCATATTTAGTTCTCAGAGCATTTCACTCATGCTGGTGCAGTGTTGTGGGGTTTAAAGTTCTCTTACATTGTCAGCCTGCTCAGCCGAAGGCCATACTTCTTGTTTTGTTTTCAAGGACACCTCCAAACATATTCATCAGATCTGTAAAAACACCCTGCAGACACTAGCACCTTCCTTCGTTTTCTCCAGGTCGCCACGGCAACACTCTGTGCCTGCACTAACTGACACTTTCAGATTTTGAAATGGCAGAATCAAGGTAGAAATTGCCTCATCTCACCCTCCCCTCCACAGTCAATGTTGTGTGAAACTCTGGGGTTATGATTGATGCTTCTTATCCATCTGTCACCTTTTACACGTTACAACATAGTAAAAAATCTACTTGAGTTTAGAAAAAACAAGTCTTTTGCTCCTTCTGCCATTGTTTTTCCCCCGAGAATGTTGTCTGGCAGTGCCATCCGTCCCTACAAAACAAGGCAAAATCAGTTCAGACTGTTGTTGTTTGTTGTTCCCTGATGTTGAAAGTAGCAACTAAATGCCACAAAATGTCTGTCCCTTTTCGTCATCAAGAATCTCTTCAGAAGACTTGCAGGCTCTAGAGCTAGTCCTTCACCTAATCTCTCTGATGCCCTAAAGTGTTGTTCACAGAGTGACTGGGTAAGAAATGAATGTCCATGCAATGTGAATGCATTATGATGCGATATGAGGCAATTTAATGTAAAATAACCACAGGACAAGCACCATGTAGCACGCTGAAGTTTAAATCATTTGAGTGTATACCCAGTTAAATATTCCACCAAAGAAACCCTCGAAATATCAAGAATCTCTTGGAGTCTCAATGTCTTTAAAAACATCTCTTCTTCTGATCCCTCCACCACCCTATACACACTTAACTCATTCTGACTGTGGATTCCTTTACCTGAGCTCCTTGTCCTTTTGATACATTAAGCCTTGTACTTGGCGCTAACTCACATGATTTGGTTTTGCCTGTAAGACATTTTAGATAAAATCATCTGATAAAGGGGTAATTTGGAGATGTAAATGGATTTTGCCCTGATTTGGTCTTTATCTGGCCTCTCAGTGTGAACAGGCAGCATCATTGCACCGCTGTTGTGGGGAAGATGATTATCCGGTGGCTGCTGTTGTGCTCTATGGCTTCAAAAGCGCTCCACCATAAACAGTTAAGATGACCTTACCAGGATTATCCCCAAGCAGAGCCTTGGAGGCCTAATATGTTAATGTGTAATGCCATTATGTCTCCCCCAGTGACCCAGTCTGACTCTGACACAGTTTTTATATTGGCATCTGTGCTGATTTTGGGAGTGTATGTGTTTTTTTAAAAGGTTTTGTTTCTCCCAGGCTGTCAGATGAGGTGTGCTTGACTCGCTGGAGATTATGTAAAGCATGGGTACTTTAGCAGGACCACATTGCACAAAGATACACACACACACACACACACACACACACACACACACACACCCCGCACACTGCTCCACGAAAACCGAGGAGATCTTCCTCTTTTTTTGGGAAATCCTGTTGCCATAGCACCACCTTATTGATTCAACTTATTCTGAAAAATTGAGGACTCTATAACAAATCCTATTCCATTCTGCTTTGTCAGGTCTGTTATGCTTGTTTCATTAGTCTGTCGACTGTCTGCTTTCTCAAACCATGTCTGTAAGTGTTTACTGTGAATATTTGCAAGAGTCTAATTTCCATATTGTCAATTATCGTCGGCTTTGTGCTCTCCCAAAGCTTGCACATATTTGCTCCACAGGACTTCGAGGACTTATCTAATTATTTTCACTAACAAATACACACATTGGATTAACACAAAAATTAATGTGCTCTGCTCTGTATTTAGACAAACACTGGTGTGTGAGTCGATAAAATAATGGAAGATTGGGGCTATTCTCTGTGTGTGTATGTGTGTGTGTGAGTGTGTGAGTGTGTGTGTGTGTGTGTCTGTGTGTGTCTGTGTGTGTGTGTGTGTGTGTGTGTGTGTGTGTGTGTGTGAGAGAGAGAGAGAGGTGGAGGGAATTGTTTTTGAGTGAGACTGTTTCTTGACTCATGACCTTTTGCCTCACACACACACACACACACACACACACACACACACACACACACACACACACACACACACACACCCCTTCAGGTGGGCTTTGTCAGCCATCAGACAGCAGCTCTTATCTCTCTGACCAGAGGGAGACTGTATGCCCAATTTTTCTTCCCCATAGTCCCTCAGGACTTCACTCAGCTGGTCCAGCAGACAGAGTTGAAAGGTGTGTGTGTGTGTGTGTGTGTGTGTGTGTGTGTGTGTTGACTGGGTTTTTATGGGGTCTGTCTGGTACATTTTTGGTCTTCTATTGCATTCCTCAGGGCTGTATTTAATTACTTGTCAGTGCCACTTTACTAGCGCTAATAGAAGTGTCTGTGATGAGGGGGCAGGAGGTTGGGGGAGATGTGGGGAGAGCGAAGGATTGAAAGAATTAATGTAGAAGAGGGGGAATGAGGGGAAAGAGAAGGAAGAGAGAATGTGAAAGAACTGTGGAGTTGATGAGAGGGGGAGAGAGAGGGAGGAAGAAGGAGAATACAGAAAAAGGAAATCCAAGAGCAACCCACACATCAGCTACTAGCATATGGCACGCTTAGCTGTGTGTTCTTTGTTGTTCTGATTAGACTGGTGTGTGGTTTTGGCTCGACATTGTTGCAGATGATACTGAATACTTACACAACAACATGATACATAGGCATAGATAAGCTAGCCCATAGCCCTTACATCCACTGACCGTGTAACAGAATACCGCTCTGCAGGCAAATGCACAGAACTTGATGAATGTAGCACTCCAGCAAACCAGCACTGGTCTTCTCAGGTGTGTGTTTAGTGCTTTTTGTTGTCAGGCCTTTGTGCTTTCCAACTGCAGGATGTATTGTTGCTCCGCAGTTCTTTTGTTGGCTGGGAGAACCAGGCGAGAGAGGCTGTAATGTATAGTGACTTGGAGAGATGGAGCAAGTGCTTTGAGCTAGAACGCCTTCTCATTTACTGCTTTCTGTGGGTAATTTGTTAGAGGCAGCCTTAAGCGATACAAGTGAGGCAGTCTGTTTTCCTCGCCTGGCCAGTGGACCCCGACACTAGGTGGTGAGAGACAGCTGGTCCCGTCAGCACAAATGTGTTCATGCTGCAGATGAGAAGAGACAAAGAAATTACAGATGTTTTTTGTCCTTTTGCTGTCGTACCTGCAGTTTAGTCTAGCTTAATGCATGTGGCATGTACTGTCTAACGAGGATGGAAGGTGCTTTTCTCTTGCAGCTATTAGAAATTCCTAAGACGTAAGATTGCAGCCATTTTTGTGCTCTATTTGATGATATCCGTTGTTTTCCTTCAAGTTGATTAGTGAGAAATTTTGTCAGTGTGCTGTGGTAGTCTATACAGATGGTTGATAAGTAGTATATATTAGAGCCAGATACTTTTTGTGGTTCGTTATTATGGAGCAACCTAATCAATAAGTAGGTATAATTGTCAGCTCGTTTATGTTTGTTCTTTTATGTGTAATTTAATACTTGCATTGTATTGTTGGTTTTGTAGACATACTGTCTAACTTACACTCTGATGTTTCTTCTTAGTGTCTTGTGGTATTCAGCATCAGCAAATGATCTTACAAAAATGAAGGGCAGAGTTAAAAAAAAACAAAAACATTCATTAAGTATTAATCAGTATTGAATCTGTTATGCATGTTCGTCGTATCCTTATGAATGAGTTCCCCCTTGTGTATGTTTCTGAGAGCAGACCATCGCTAGACGAATATTTGTCTGTCTGTTTAAACTCTGTGTTGCTTTAGCATCAGTCTGCTGAAGGATATATGGGTCAGTCATCGTGACACACTGAGGAGACAGAGTTAAGAGCAGGGACCTCTAGCAGCCAGAGAGAGCCATTTTGTTGTAGGTGCCAGTGGGTTAGTGGGAAGGGACGGCGCTTCCTGCTCTCTGCACTGCGGACTCCCCGGCCTGTCGGCTTCAATGGCGCGTGCCATCGATGCCCTCTGATTCGATCTGATGGCTCTTTGACCCCCCCTCGCTTCCTCTCTTCTGCTCCCTCTTGCTTGCTCTCTCTCTCTCCTGGTCCTTTGCTCGGAAGCTCTCTCTCTCCCTCTCTCTCTCTACCTCTCTCTCTCCCTCTCTCTCTCTCTCTGTCCTGCTTCTTTGCTCTGAATCTATCCCTTCCCCCCTCTCCTTCTCCTTTACTCTGAAGCTATCCCTCTCTCTCTCTCTCTTTTTCTCTCTCTCTTGCTCCTTTGCTCTGAAGCTATCCCTCTTCCCCCTCTCTCTCTTTCTCTCTTTGTTTTCTTTGCATTCCTTCTCTCTTGAGATTTCCCTTTCTCAGTTCTTCATCCCAACCCTCCTTTATCTCTGCCCCCCTTCCCTTTCCTTGCCGTCCTTTCTCTCTCTTTCTCTTCTAGTCTTTGTCATTCTAACCTCACTCTACCACACTTTCACTCTCTCTAGTAGTCTTTCCTCTCTCTATCTTCTCTTTTTCTTTTGTCTGTCCCCTTCCCTCTCTTCCTTCCTCTCCCTTCTTCAAGCTTGCTCTCCCTCTCTCCTCTTTTCTCTTCTGCTTCTGTCTATTCCTTTTCTCCCGTTCTTCACTCAGTCTCTCTCTCCCTCTCTCTCCCTCTCTCTCTCTCTTGTCTCAGAGGAGAGCTGCTGACTTGCTGGCGGGGCTCCAGGATGCTGGGGACGTCTTAGGGGAGACATCTCGCTCATCGCGTTCCATTTCACGTTCATCTGGAACATCTGCAGGTGTGCTCTCCTGGGGCGTGCAGGGCCACAGAGCCAAGGGGGGCTGGGGAGTGGGGGGTTGGACGTTCATGCTACCCCTTCAGCCAGGCGCAAAGGGAGGGGGTAGAGGGGGGTAAGAGGATGGAGAAAGAAGGATGGTGACTGAGTGTGCAGTTGTGTTGGAGAAAAACAGGTCAAGATGGGGAGAAAGGGATGGAGAGCAGGAGAGAGAAAGAAAGAGAGAGAGAGAGAGAGAGAGAGAGAGGGAGGGAGATGGAATGAGCAGCAAGTCCATGCTGGGTAAGTTGCAACTGCTGTAGGGTTGATTAGATAGTCATGTTTATAGAAGGACACCAATAGCAACACATTGCTGGCTGACATGGTAGTAAATTGTTGTGTACAATGACTACAATGATCTAATCTTATGATTCTCGGATGGATATAATGCACAGAAGGAAGGCATGGTCTGATTTCCGAGAATCCGCTCACATGGGTCTTAAAACTGGTACTGGGTGTTTGAGGCTTCTGTTGCCATCTGTGAAATTAAACTTCTGTAACAATGCATACAGTTCAACAGTGTCCTGAACATGGTTCATTTGAATGTCTTTTTTAGCAAAACACTGGGTCCATCATATTGTATGTGATTCTGCTCCCAAGTATGTAAAGATGAGCATAGATTACACAGTTCTTTGATGAAGGTTGAATTATGAACTCAACTGTTTTATCCAGAGAAATGGTAATTCAGGCTGGCACTCTCTGTGACCAACTAAAAAAAATCATGATTCAGAGCCTCTCTGCCAATATCGCCATAGAAACTGTCTCCAAATGCACCTCTAACAAGTTCACAGAGAGAAGACTAAAGGAGTCGCTTAGCATGACCTCAGTTCTCTACCCATGCCATCTCTGTCTTTGCTTCAAGCTGTATTGTTTCCAAAGCAGATGTCGCTTGAGTGACCTCATTGACCTTAATGCCTAAGGGTAACCAGTTTTGCTGTTGGGTTGCTAAGGGCCGATTCATAGTCAGCACAAGTACGCAAACGTCGCTATGGTCGCACAAGGGCACAAGCAGCACAGGCAACTCCAAGGACTCCCATGTTATCATGTGTCGTTGCATCGCGTCAGGAAAGTTTTCACTACACACTTGACGCATCAAGCCGCCCTTGGGTTTGGGTTTGTGTATCTTGCATTGACTATGAACCGGCCTGAGACTTTGCTGTTGGACTGGTGTTGGTTTTTTTTGAGATTCTTGATACTATCTACCTTTCTAATGGAATGGTCTAGGCTACTGTCCACATCAAGAATAGCGTGACTAGTGAGTTACCAACTCCCTTCACTTATTTGCTTTCGTACTCCAGCAGTATTTCTTCTGTCCAAAAGTTTGAATTGCATTTTTGTCAGTGTCCCGTTCATTAGTGATGGAACAAAAAGATGGTCTAAATTAGACTGAGGGATTTGAGTGTGTGTGTTAGTGTGTATGTGTGTGTTCAGTCGGCGATTGTTTCAGTCTGGAGTGTGGGCCTTAAGTTAATCTCTGTCGTGTGTGGGAGCCTACAATATCTACGCCAGCAATTAAATCCCTCTCTCTGACTCGGGAGCGTCTCGTGAAACTGCCAGCAGTCCGTTATTGTCCTTCACCATCAACCTTCTGCCCCATACCTGCCGACTCGGCCGCCGGTATCCGTGTCTGTCGTGACGCCCTGCTCCGAAATCGAACCCCCTTGATCTCTGCTGTGTCTCTCTCTCTCTCTCTCTCTCTCTCTCTCTCTCGCCCAAATTTGTCCCCCAGTCCGGACTCAAGAGAAGGAACTAGCCATGAGTGAAAGAACAGTAGATCCAAATGAAACAGGGATTGAACAAAACCCTTCACCGTGTGTAGCTGTGGCTGAGATGACTGTTTTGGCCGTAAGACTTCTTACCCCTCTGTAACAGAGCGTGCTGCTGTAGAATATCTCCCAGCATCTGTTTCCTCCTATGTGCCCCCCCCAAACAGACAGACAGCTGCTCCTCAGTGTGAATGGAGGGGACTTACTGATTTAGTGCTCTGGAGCAAGAGCAGAGGATTGGTGGAAATGAGGAGCCAATCGGGACCCCTAGGGACAACGCAAACCTTCTGGTCATGGATGGTGCATCCCTCTCCAGACATGCTAAATGCCTTTCTCACTGCCATGTGCTGAAAGGTCAAAAATTCATCTGAACTCTGGAGTGTGTAGATGTGAACTGCTGAACCACAATAGCCTTGTTAACCAACATCACATCTTGTGATCCCATCTGGCATGTTTGCTAAAGTTGAAGAGATTCAAACTTTAATGAAGGTTCCAACTTTTTTCCTAGTTATCATCACAGCCTGGAAATGTAGATTTTTTGCCAGAAATAAAATGTTCTGACCATTGAGTTTTATGTGTTATAGGTTTCTATTAGTGACACTGCATTATTTATTTATTTTTTGGGGAACCACCTAGCTTGGTTTTGAGAGTGATCCTATTTTGGCCCCTTTATTTTCCCCTGTCTGAAGACTCATCATCAACCAATTTCAGGCCTGTCTCATGTTTCAGCCTGCAGTGGTAAGGTTGCGATATAGTCTGAGGAAATCTCATCCTAGATCTGCCTTGAGAGAGACGAGATGGAGCTTGTGACCGTAAAGGTGTACCAGGCAAGCCTGTGTTTTTTTTTTTTTACTTCCAGAGCTCCCCGTACAGTTGCTGATTAAAAAAAATATATATAGGAGCAGCACTGTACATTCATGATGATAATTTAGTGAAGTTCTGTTGACTGACAAGGGAATAAATGTGATTTCAGTTTCACTCAGTTTAGGTTTTGTTTAACACAACCTGCATTATCAAACTATGAGTCCTTGTAACTCCGCGATTAAGGTACAGGGGATGCTGAAAGAGCCTTCATTCACCCTGTAATGAGACATTTAACCATCAAAGTCACTACGAAGCTGATAAATGAACCTAAAAATGTTGCCTGATATCCCGTGTCGTTTTATTGGCATTACCTGATGATCAGTAAAGGTTACCACTTCATTGCATTAGTGGGAAAGCATCACTGGGTTTGCATTAACAGTGCACTCGACTTTGTCTTGTGAGATGTAAACAAGCCCTACTCCTGCTGTTGCTATTGTTGCTACTACTTGGACCTCTCCTCTCCCTGGTAGAGGCCCCTGCTGTCTGGGCTAATCTCGGCAGAGTGGTGGTGAGGTGGGGTGGGGGTGGCAGTCCTTATTGCTTTGGCGTCGTCCCCACTCCTCAGGCTGCGGCCCCAGTGTGTCGGCACGTGCTGCTTATTAGTCAGCCAGGCTCATCAGTGAGAGGGAAGCACCTGATCTGCAATGCATCATGTGTTTAAGAGAAAGAGAGAGCGTGTATTTGTGTGCCTGCTTGCATGTGTGCTCAGCCAATGAAATGCTGCCTACAACTGCGGGTTCACATGGGTCTGAGATGGAGGGTCTTTGATTATGCCTCTCTGCTGCCAAATGTGTGTGTGTTCGAGAGGGAGGCAGAGAGAGACGGTGTGTTTGTGTGTGTGTGTGTGTGTGTGTAAGCATTCTCTACCACCTGGTTGCGATGTGTGCAGAGAGTACATATGTCAAAGAGACAGTGAAACTGTCAGAATTCTGTGTGTGTGTTTGTTTATGAACTACTCGCCAGCCCATCTCTGACAGTGTGCATGTGTATGGTGTGTGTCTGTGTTGTTGTGTTTATTATGATCCACTCGCCAACCCACCTCTGTGTTTGACAGTGTGTATATATATGTGTGTGTGTGTGTGTGTGTGTGTGTGTGTGTGTGTGTGTGTTTGTGATGAACCAACCCACCGCTGAGCTAGAGTGGGCATGTGGTTTTTGCAGTTGTTGGTAGATGGCTCTCTGGTGCCTGTTTGCCTTCTGCACGTGTGCATCTCCAACTAGATGGATGGAGGGTCTGTAAAGCCCCCTCCACACACACACACGCACCACACACACACACACACACACACACACCACACACACACACACACACACACACCCTGCGGAGTAGGGGCCCAGCTGGAGTCCCTTAGAAGGCTGTGTGGATGCCAGCACAGACCTGTATTATTGATGAGAGTCTCGCACATGGCGGCACAGGGCAGTGAGAGAGGCGGACGGGTGGGCAGGCAGCAAAGAGGGGAGGAGAGGAGAATGGAAGGACAGGAAAAGAAAGGAGAGGGAGACAGGAAGAGAAGCGAAAAAGGCAAGGCAACAACTCTACAACGCGACTGGAAGGAGAGGAAGAATAGTGCCAATGGTAGGCATGTGCACACTAGAAATGGGTAACTGTACCCACATAAAGAGCTTTTGTGGCAGCAGCGACCCAGTCATCCAGGGACAAACCTGAGTATAGACATCATTCACGTGGACACAGAGGGGATGTGTTGGGTCAGGTGTGGCGATGCCTTTGCCAGACTAGCCTACAGCTTGGTTTGGTTTGTTTGCTGGGAGGTAGGCCCAGTCTGGAAGCCTGGAACTGAAATGGGACTGTAAGGCCAGACATTGTTGCCACTTCAGTCATTGATTTTAAGTAGGTTGGCTGTGTTGGTAGCTGTGTTGTCAAGATCATCAGCACAGGAAGTAAGTCACAGACTGTAATTGGTGTGAGTTGAATGTAATTGTTTCTAGACTGATCCAGTCACTTTAAATACTGTATACTGTAATTCTCCTTGACCTCTTACATCAATGATCCAAGAAAGAATAGAATGTGTGGATTAAAATGAATCCAGTAAATTCTGAAGACAGGAACACCAGGTAGTGTTTCTGTGTAACTACACTGGAATCCTACTGTAATACCAACTGCTGGCGCATCCGCATCACTGTGGTAGCATGTGCATAGTTTAGAGGGTAAGAGGGGGAGACAGATTGGGGAGTAGTAGTATTGAGTATAGACATACATATGCTAATCACTACTGTAAGTGCAGAAACTGCAGGGAAAGAGAGAGATAAAGGCAGAGGAAAGATGGAGTGGTAGAACCTGAGTTAATAGCATTTCAGCTAGCTAGCTAGATAGATAGATAGATAGATAGATAGATAGATAGATAGATGCAGAAATACAATTGTGTGAATATAAATAGGCTATGCATTATAGAATGGAGGAGTACAAATACCTACTTAGCCTCTCTCTCTTCTTTTTCTAGTTGTCTCTTGTTCTTCTCCTTCTCTCCTTCTCTTTTTGTCCTCTTTTTCTTTCCCTCTTTCTCTCTCCATCTCTTTTCTGTCTTTCTATTCACATTAACAATGGAAACAGTCATCCAGCAGACTGGTTTGACTGCAGACAGACCCTGCAGCAATTGACATCCTGTGGTTTTGTGTGTGTGTGTGTGCGCACGCACGTGTGTGTGTTTGTGCCTGCATGTGTGTGCGTGTGAGACTGTGTGAGTGAGGAGTGTGTTTACATAAAAAGCAGCATGTGTGTCACCTGTTTCTGCCGTGGGGTGTGTCGTCTTGTGTGAAGTCAAGCACAGTGCGCCTGTTTTTGGTGTGTTTACTCCGGCTCATCTAAACCGAGACGCCTTCCTTGGTATCCTCGACGGTGATAAAGCTATTGTTGCCTTGACAACGTTTCTGAAAGCGTTTCTCAAAGCATTGATTGTCCCGATGTTTACATATTGTTTTTCGTGTCATGCACTCCACCATTTCAATTATGGTGATCACTGAATTTTCTAGTATTTTTAATTAAGGTGAAAGGTGTATGCAGCCTACTGGGCACGAGCTCTTCTTATCTAACGTAACTAGGTTAGCTTGACTCATTTCCTCAAGATAAGAGTCATATATCACCAGAAAGAATTCATAGCAGTTTAAAATACTTACAGCTAAATAGTCTATCACTTGATGTGAATATTGGCTGCAGATATTTGGACCCGCCAGAGAGAAAAGGTAGGTGGGTGAAATGGTTGTGAAATGGAATTTTCAGAGTGTGGCAAGCAGCCCCTGAGTCACCAGGAGCCGAGGGAGTCATGGCATGACAGGTAGTTTGTATCCTCCATCTTCAGCAGAAACTGTGCGTCAGCCCAGTGGACCCGCACAGATCCTCTTTCACAGCCTACACTCCTCCATTGACCTTGGATGAGACTTCTGGAAGGGCTTTGTGTGTGAGTGTGTATGTGTGTATGTGTATGTGTGTGTGTGTGTGTGTGTGTGTGTATGTGCATATTGTGCCATATAGGTGTTTGTATTTGTGTGTGTGTGTGTGTGTGTGTGTGTATATACGCATGTGTGTATGTGAAGGGCGGGGGTCATGAGTGCGCTTTTATCTCTGTAAAGATCTCGGCTCAGCTGCATCTGCTGTGTGTGGTGGGAGGTTGGATGGGTTAATGGGTAGCTGGGAGAAGCCAAGAAGCCAACAATAAGGTGCTAAAAAGACCTAAGAGTATTCAATTCCAAGCTTAACAATAGCAACACAACTGAGCCTATATTGACTAAATGATTTTTTTTTACCAGTAGCTGACAACATGAAATACACAACTCCTTCTGCACTCACAACATATTTTTAATTTTTCTGAGGTTGTATTGATCAACTTTCTGTTTATTTAATAATATATATGAATCTATTTTTGTGTGTGATCACTGAAGCAGGATTACCTCTGCCCCGATCTATTTATTACATGGATACTTTTCAGTCAATACCATAATGCCCTCAGTTAAAAATATGTTGGCATTCGGAGCGAAAACAGTATCAATATGTTGCTATTTATTTAGATGATGTGCTTAAAGATTGGAGGCATTGTTGATGAATGGTGCATGCCCCAGGGTGTGTGAGATTGTTTAGCCAGGCATTGCTTTTATCCATGGCTTTAATGGTCATCGCAGTGGATGCCTTCTATGTCTCGGCCAGCATCTCCTAGTTTGGGTGTGACTGAGCTGGATCATGAGATTCCCATCCACTTTTATCCACCTTGGTTGAATGTCTCCGCATTCACCCGGGCAACGCCGTCCTGAGCAAATACCCACTGTACACAGGACTGCTCGGAGTAAGGGCTTCATTACACAAATCATCCATCTTGGTGCCGTCGCTCCCCCGAGTTGGCTAATCACGCACATTTATCATGGTCGTTTTCTGATGGAATTTCTTTATTCTCCTTCCGTGTTCCCGCTTGTGTTTTTACCCTTGCCCAAACTGCCTGAAAAAGGACTAATGCAATCATGCTGAGGCGTGATGCAGTCGAGATTGTACAGAGTAAATTGGTATCACAATGCTAGGGTTTGTCTGGGATGAAGGGAGCAGGGGTGGGGTGGGGTGGTGGTGGGCGGGTGTCTTCAGTATGCAGAAAAGATTTACTACAGGTTCTGTTCAGACTTGTGTGTTGACTTGCGCATAGCTTTGGGATGTTTCTGCGTGTGTGTGTGTATGTGTGTGTATGTGTGTGTGTGCAGGTGTGTGCATGCGTAGTTGTGTGTCTGTCTAGTTTGTGTGTGTGTGTGTGTGTGTGTGTGTTTATGTCCTTTGGAAGTTTATGTTTCCGTGTCCCTGCACAAATTGCTGTCTGATATGTGGAAGAAGAGACGGGGTGGATAAGAACAGAAGAATCTCTAACTGCCTTTGCTCTCCACGGGCCGATAAATTATGATGTCGTTAGAGCGTGGCGGCTTCCTGGAACGGGTTTTAAACCTCTGCACCCACCAAACCCAACCCACCATACCCAACTCAGTCCCTCCCCACCCCATTCCCTGACAACTCCCCCTCCCTCCACTCCCCTTGGGCTCCAGGCTGATGGTAATGGAGAGAGGCAGTTGTTCTGGTTTAACGGCAGGCGCAGGTGGCTGCAGTGATGCCTTAAACCACACAGCCTTCTTCAGGCCTGAAGGAGAGAGAGAGAAGAGAGAAAGAGAGAAGGAAAAACAAAGAAAGAAGGGATAATGACAGGGTGACATTGAATAAATCGTCAGCGAGGCTGGTGAGGCGAGGCTTGACTGAAAATGAAAGCCTGAATGAAGAAAAGGTGGACTAGGTGGACTGAAGTAAGGAGGTGGACTAAAAGGTAGCTTGTGGGGTCTGGAGGACATTCCATCAGTATTATTCCTCATAGTAAGGAACTAATATGGACAATGACGTTTCTGTGACAAGCAGACTGGCTGAGACAAGCCATAAATTATATTATTGGAAAGACTATGAAAAAGTCTGAATTTGCAGCCATTGCTTGTGTGTGTGCTCTGTGAAAGGAAGACTTGTGGTGGGTCTCATGGCTAAGCAGAAAAAGCTACCTTCTTCATTTTTAATAAGAAATTATATCACTTTTAGTGGCATGCACCCAAACAAACGTGTGGAAGAGAGGGTGTTTGTCTGCTTCTGGATGGGGACACATTGGGTGTTTTGTGCCAAGCTGTGTGTGTGTGTGTGTGTGTGTGATACAGCACTGAATTGAGCTATCTGTATGTGAGTCAAACAATGAGTGAATAGTGCTGGTCTATATCTGAATGCATTGATGGCATTGTTTTGATTGTTTAAGTTTTTTTTGTTGTTGCTTGTGTGTGTATACAGCTTGTGTGTGTGTGTGTGTGTGTGTGTGTGTGTGTGTGTGTGTACACTCTACCAACAAAGGAGACTCCTTCAGGCAATCATATACGAGTGTGTGTGTGTGTGTGTGTGTGTGTGTGTCTAGTTCGGGTTCAGTAAAGCCCCTGTTGTAAACAGACAGCCCATGGGCCTGCAGACACACACGGATCTGATAAACCAGACATGGCAAGCAGAGCACTGCTGTGTGTGTGTTTTGAGCCTGAGCTCTGGGAACTCACGGAGCTGAACCTGGAGATCTTTAGCTAGCCTCCCCAGCTCGAGGCCCCAGGCTTGATAACATCTGGTGTGGTCGGATCTCCACTCATAAACGGCCTTCTTTTCCTGCTCTGCACACGGCCTGTCATCCCTCTGTCTGAGACTGAGAGTCATGCAGCAGTATCATCCATTCATGAGGAGAGAGAGGACAGTTCTGATAAGGTTAATCACGCAACTTCTTTCTTGTGAACCCGAGCTGGTTCACTGACTTGTTAGAGGGCTCGGTTAAATCTGGTTTACTTGGGCTGTTCATTTAAAAGTCAAACATGATCTCACTTGTTGAATTAGTTTTATGCCCTGGTGTATCAACATTCCTTTGCACCTAATGGGTACATTGTGGTATCGATTAAATGCTTTGCAACTTGCCCGTAATAGGTATACCAGGCGCTGTGTAGCTGTTCTGATGTTTTCTTCAGATCTGAGCAAACAGCTGGTCGAGAGCAGTTCCAGCACCCAGCACTTCAGCGGCTCTTGAGTCGAACGAGAAGAGGATGTTTTTCCTTTCTTGTCTTACCTTCCCACGTTTCCTCTTGGTGCTTGAGTGCAATGCTTGCCAGTTTCTTCTAACAGGAGTTTGCTCATCAGGGCGTGTAAAGGTGAGAGTAAGGGAGTGCCTAAGAGTTGTCTGGGCTCAGCTACTGCTCATTTTTCCTGTGAGACACAACTGGCCATGCCTTCTTGAGCGTAGTTTAAACAGTCACCTCCGAGTCAGAGTGATGAGAAATTTATGAGCACCTGAAGAATATAAGGAGGAGGCTTGTAAAAAAACTGTCTTTGTCTCACACCACCAGAAACACAACATTCCACCCATTCTTGTATCTGCAAGGATTGGACAAGATGTAAGAGAGGATCATTGACTTGTGTAGGATGGTAATAAGGCTTATTAAACTCAGCTACAACAAGCATTTTGTCCCAGTCTCTTGCGTAAGCTGTAATAATCAGTAGCAGTACAGGAGATCACAGGTTCTGTGTCTGTTAAGACTTAAATATAGTCTGTATTTCTTCTATGTTGAAAATCAGTTTGGATGAAAGTCTTCATTAGAGTTAGGTAACTATGTATTCCTTAGGGTTAGGTGACCAAGGCAATTCACCTCACATTAGCATGTTATGGAGCGTTTTTGTTTACTGTACTAGGGAGGCAAGAATCCCACACACTAGACTGTCAATTGAAGAGGAGGATAAAAGAGGTTCTGTGCAAATGTTTTCTCGGATTAGCTCCAGCAGTGCAGCAGGAGGGGCGTAAGGCCTAGGAGGAGGTAAAGGTATTGGATGCGATGCAGGCATGATAAGAGATTTGCCAGGTCTGCTTATAGGCCTCTCTCTCTCTCACTCTCGTTCTCTCTAACAGAAGTCCGTTTTTAACTGCAGGGGATCAAGAAATGTCATATCTTTTGTGGTTGCTCTCCCTCCCCTTTTCATTTGCGCTCTCACATCGCTCACTCACTTGCTGGCTCCTTCCCTCGTTTGCCATTCCTGTCTCTGCATTTTGTCTCTTCTTCCTCGCTGTCGGTAAGTTTGGTGTCCTTGTTAAGGGGAAAAAGGGCTTTCCACTGTTTCAGCGCAAGGCGATGGCTAAAAATACCATCCACCCTTCTAGCCTCACATCCAGCACTCAGCGTGGGAGTGGGAGGGGAGAGAGCGAGGGATGGAAGGAGAGAGGGAGGAAAAGAAAGAAAGCAAAAGAGACTGCATAAAGGGAAGGCAGCAAGGGTGGGAGGTAGTAATAGAGATGGAAAGAGAGAGAGAGAGAGAGAGGTTGTATTCCCTCTGAAATCTGCGGGGGCTTTCTGCACTTCCAATGCAGTACATCCACCAACCCCTTTCCTGCCGATGGCTTGAGATCTCCCTGAACGGAAACGCATCACAGACATCAGCTGGCTTATTCAGATTTGGCAGATTGGTTCCACAGTCGGTTCCCCTCTGGAATCAGCCTGAAACTTTGCTGATGAGAGCCTGGTGATTTTAGTGCAGGAACATGCTTTGCGTTATGCAAGCATGAAAATAACCGGCCCAGTGGAGATGATTCAGGCTAGTTGTGATGCACTTGTCATCTCTTGACGTTCATTGAATCAGTCAGTGCTGCATGTACGTGTCATTTTTGTGAAATGTTATTTTCTTTTTACACTTCTCTCCTGTGCCTTCTGAAGCTGATTTCACATTTCTTTCATAGAATTGCATTTGCACCTCACATGCTTGGCTGATTTTAACTGCCTTCATTAAAATCAAGAAGCCTTTGCCATGATACTTTTGTCTCCCAGAATAGAAAAAAAACTTTTTTAAAACCCAGCTGGTACATATGGATTCCATATCAGTCCCGTCTCAGATATTTGAAATCAGGCACTGCTTCTAGACTGATATTTTGAAATATAGGTACCAGGGTGAAGGAAGAGCCTAGGGGAAGGTGGGCAGTTAATGAGCTAGTAATTGTTCTGAAGCAGCAGTGTCTCCCTCTTTCCCACTCCAATAGTTGAAGAGAGTTTTTGTCGAGATAAGATGCAACCCACACCTCCCAGACGTAAAGCTCTTTTAAAGTCTGTGACACAGTTCAAGAGACAGGCTCTCCAATCACCAAACCTGGACATTTTTTCAAAAGCTTTTGAATAGATGCTTCTTCAGACGAGACACTCTTGAACACGAAATTGTTTATTTAGAAGAGACTTGAAGACCAAGACAACTGTCAGATTTCCTGTCAGTCAAACTTCAGTCATGAAGTTGCCAGACTGTATCCTATGGGAACATGCCATATGTTAACTCATTTTCATCCTATTAATGTTTTCAGCCACTGATAATAATGGACATAGATTAGGCTAAGTGGTATAAGTTGATTTCTTATTGAGTCCAGTGTCCTTGAGCCTCAAAGGTTGATTATAATAACCAAATTAATACATGTCTAATTCCTTGGTGGGAATATAGTAGAGTTTGGCAGATATATGAAAGCATGTTGATGACCTTGAATCATGCAAATGAATGTGGTAATGCCTGCACTGGTAAGAGAGGTTTACACTTGTCCATTCTCAGCACACATTCCTTGTGTGTCAGCCAGCTGGAGCCCCTCTCTGCCTGCCAAAAGCTTATGAGTCAGCATACAGTAGCCTTTGACTCTCAGGAGCACTTGGGGGGCTCTGGGCTAAGTCCTCCATTTTGTCCTGGCTGGGCTGATGCTGCTGTGCACTTCCAGTGAAAGATGACACGGGGCTGCACAGTATCTCGGTGAGAAGCCCCCTGCCGAGGACTACGACATCACAGCCACAAAGCCTGTGGGTGAGGCACTTTCTTCTCTGATGCCTATCTTCTCTGCCCTAAACAGCCCCTTCCCTGTCTCCCAAAAGACACCTATCAGGAATTCTAACATACCTCCACAGTCAAGACAAACTCCTGACCCTCTTGTGTGTGACAAACCCCTCAACCTCCCTCACCCACCGCCCCCCTTGCCAGTGACAGGCATAAAGGCTTTCCACCTAGTCCCACAGGGTCAGCTGTGAAATTGTGATTTTCCACCCGGGTGGTGCAAGTACATGTAATTGATTTAATGAGAAGGAATTTAGAGGAAGGGGCTAGCTAGTGACTCTTCGAAGGGTTGGCATATTTTAGAAGCACCATGTTAGCTTTATCTCGCTGGATGAGACCCCCTGCCCCTCTGGAATATTCCAACTTCATGATCTTCAAGTCGCTCATGCTGTGTGCTTCTCTCCAAGAGCCTCATTGTAGTCTGATATGGTTAGTCATACACGGAGTTGTTGACAAAAGTCCTTGAGATCTTGTTACTTTAAATTCTATGTTTCACATTGTTAAGATGGTACTTTGAAAACTGCTGTCACTGACACAAATATGGATGAGTGTCGGGGAAAAAAACAGTTATTTTTTTGAAGACCTCCATATTCTGCATTAGATTTCTGGTCTGAGTCAGCTTGTTGTATGCTGAACACAGGGCAAAAAGGATTTGCATGTGATGAGAGGTGCCACATGCCACAGGGGCCAAAAGGAGAGTCGCTGCTTAATTCAATGGGTATCCTGGTCTGTCTGTGCTGCTCACACATTGAGTTTGCCCCCCTGTATCCATTTCTGTCTTGCATTGTCACCAAGCTTTGGAGGAAAACAAGGACAAGGGTGTAGAATTTTCTGCGGCTGTTTTTTTTCTGAAGGGGACAGGATTAATTCTGCCAAGTGACTTAACAGTGCTTACTCCATAGTGGCAGGCTTTCTCAAGGGCTTTCAAATTGCCTCCCAGCTTCAGACACACACAGATTGGTCGATTCAGCACAGCTGAGTTTAATGTGTCTCCTCAGCAGTGGATGATAAACTTGATGATAAACCAGACTGCCATTTTTATTCACCCACTTGCTGGAAGGTGTTTTTTCCAGGAAATGGCGTCAGTGAGTAGAAACTCTGCAAGCACAAAATCATATAGATTCAGGGAGTTGGTGAGTCCTGCTCTTACCCTGACAATGTCCCTATAAAGCACAGATGTAGCAGCGGGCTCATGCTGTGCCCCCAAGAACAGGGGTCCAAGGTTTAGGATGAGCTGAACCAGGGAGTTAAACTCAAGAACAAATACACCCTAGGGGGTTAAAGACCATTGGATGAGAGAGATTAAATGAACCAGAGGACAATTATTTGTGGTCTGGGTACATTGACCATGTGTGTCTGAACCCATAACCTAGCTGTATTCTTTCACTGGTTCTGTCGTGATGTTTATTCCGTGCAGACTACTGTTAAGAGGATGTTGGGGTCAGTCAGGGTCACAAACCCAAGCAGCGTGGCAAGATGGCAGCTGACTCTTAAATGGATCTGGAACCAGTCCATGCCAAAAAAGGGCTGGGTCCTCACCAGACTGGGCAGTGATGGGTGGCTACCCCATTTGACTTTCTCCGTTTCCTCTCCAATGATGTAAGCATTGCTCGATGAAGACACCACTTTGTGACATATATTGCCTTGCCATCCTGTCCCGACACCCAGGGTTAGTGACCTCTTTAAGACCCCACTGGCACTGTCCCAGTAGGTCCATGGGCCAGGAAGAGCTGATGAGTGAGCTTTTAGATGAATGAAAGATGAAGTTGGTTTGTGTAGGGGGGGGGGGCAGGTTTCAGTGGGTAAGTGGATAAGGGGCGGTGGATGGCGGCTCAAGGCAGCAAATGGAATGGTCTTCTGCACCCCCCTCTGCTCCGCCCCCGTCCTTTTTTCACTCAAGAAGAGATGACAAATGGAAGTGTCCAGAGGGACTCTGGGCACTGAGTGGTAGTCTTGTGGGGAGTATTATTTTTCCTGTCGTATCTGGCAGAGTCTCTTAGAGCCTGACTGCCATTTCACATAAAGTAGGGGGACTTGATGTCATTTGTGCCTAATTTCCCAGCAAATGTGTGTCTGCTCTGCCACTAAAGCCGGAACTTATTCAGCAAGTCTGGAAAAGCACTCTTTTTGGTTCCAGAGCTGTCTATTTTTAAATACAGTGGTAACCATTGTATTTTTAGAGTGTTACAGATTATGCTTATCTGTGCTTATCTTGTCTATTTTTGGGTGGTGATTATGTCTTGGTAATTAATCTGGGATCTATCTTTGTGTAACTGAAACCTCACAGAAGCAAATTGTATACCTCACGTTGCCTGTTGAACCCACAGCACCTCAAACCGTCTGCTCCTCAGGCTGGCTGGTGTAGGATAAATTGCCCTGAGGATCTTACCATCCATCTTCCCTCCTCCCATCATCTTGTAATCAAGATTTATCTGCTGTGAGGCAGATGGTTGTCCTTACTGCCACCTCCCCCATCCCCCTCCATGCCCCCCCCCTCTGCATCCTGAGCCTTGCTGCCCCTGCATGTGTCTAGACTGGAGTTATCCCCATCCACGATGCAACACCCTCACACACCACACACACACACACACCACACACACCACACACACACTTCTTACCCTCCCCTCCCCCATCTTACCAAGTCCTGCTGGGCCCCATGGGATTGGGGTCATCCATCTCGGAGCTCTTGGGCACTTGCCCCCAGCTAAAAGTAGTAAAACCCACAGATGGGATGTTTTTTCTTCCTTTTTGGTGAAATTTTATTTTGGGAACCCTTCCTTAGAGACCAACCACTCTGGCAAAATGCAACCACAGATGGCTGTCCATAGCATTTTCCAGGTTATTATCAAGAACCCCCAGAATGACATGATGGCCTTGAGAAATTGATTGGCCCCACTGATGAATTTGTTTAAAGATTTTTTATTTTAATATAAGACCACCTCCAGTCAAGGGTCCTCTAATAGAAAGGACACTGGTGGGGGGAGAGGGAGGAGGGAGTGTTGGCGTGCTTCACCAGAGAGGATCATGTTGATGCTCGCTCTCCCCATCCACTGCAGGTCAATGGGGACATGTCTGCATTGTTCTAGAAAACTCATCTTCTGGGTGTCTGATCTGGTCAGTTTGTCTGTTGGCCACAGGTTGCCATTTACAGCAGGCCCATGCTCAGGCATGTTATCGGCATTGTTACAGTGCATGCCAGTATATGTAATTAGAGGCTGACTCTGGGCGACACAAAGACCTCAGTGAAACCAGTCAGGACTTTCCACACAAGCCTGTCCATTCATGCTCCAAACATGGCACCCAAGAATATGCAAGACCTTTGAAACCCACCCTTGTCATGATAAGCCAAATGGCTTCTGGTTTTTCATGTTTTACGTCTGTCAGACTGTCAGGAATGTGTGTCACCACCACCTAGTTGGAAATGAGAGCCCAGGTCCCGTGGCTGTTGAAATGTATGACATTCATGAAATAGGAGGAATTTCTTGCTTGAAGCGACTCAAGGCCAATGTTGGAGTCAGTGTTGGTCAAAAAGAAGTCCTGCTTATTATTCCAGCCATGGAAATTCTGGACAGTTACATATCAATTTCCTCTTAGGTTAGGTTTACTTACAACTGTTTAATCCATGTATTCTTTGTACTTAAGGAGTTTTTTTTTGTCTGTTCGGATAAGGCTACTTAGAAAATAGCCCAGGGTTCTGTTATTTGTAAAACTAGTTAGGTTCGTGAATTGAGCAGACACAGACTTTTGTGCGTTTGTGTGTCTGTGTCTGTGTGTGTGTGTGTGTGTTTATGATTGTATGTGGGACTAATGGGTGTGGCAAATAAATAAGAGTGTTTGTGTTGAAGGGCATTTTGTTTTTACTTTTGTGTTTGTATTGTGTGTACCTGTGTGTTAGACACTATTAGCCTTTGTCCCTCCTGTGCTCCATACAGATCCTTTATTTCTTCTCCTCTTTCTTCTTTCCCTTTCTCCCTTCTGGAGCCTTTCACCTCTTCATCACAATGCACTCTTCCAATCCTGCTCTCAATCTGGCTCTAGCTGCCTGAGTCCCTCCTCCTCCGTGTCATGCTCTTCAGATAATAGCCATTTTGTTCCAAGAGCCCTGATGGCCTGTGACGGCGATCTGCATACGTGACTTGTATTCTCTTTTCCTGTCTTTCTATCATGCTCTCTTTCTATCTGTCTCTCTCTCTCCCTCCCACCACCTCTCTTTTTTTCTCTCTCCATGTTTCTCTATGTTTATCACCTGATGTCTGTCTTTCTCTCATTCTCCTCTTTTCTCTTTTTCTCCCTATCTCACCCTCTCTCTCTCAGCCCCCACGAAAAGAGAGCAATCGAACATCCGTCAGCCCTCCGAGTGGTGTAGGAGTGTGCCCTCAGACAAAGTGAACAATCTCTCTATCAGTCCTCCCACTCACTGCCATTTAACTAAAGCTTGCCGCAATCTAGGCACTTGGGACCTCACCCCTTCATCCTGGTGGCCATTTTCCTGTGACTTACATGCAGCATGAGTCAGTCATGTGACCTGCAGTCTGCAGTAAAAGATCCTCTTTGTTCACTTGGACACGATTTACCCTTTTGCCCATTTTTTTTCTTTTGAGGAGATAATTGCACTGCAATTTCGGAGCAGTGCCGGCTGGTGAGTTTTCTGTGATGAGTGAGAGAACAGATCCCTTTGAATCCTGGCTCGCCGCAGATAGCGGAAGAAACAAAAAGAGGAAGTCATCAATTCGACAGAGCTTATCAGCAACCCGTGTTGAGATAACGGCATCTTTTAGGTCCTGCTTTGGTGAGAATAGGGTTTTGAGCAAACAAGCATGTCAGTTTGAACAGTCCCAGCCCTCATCATCTACCTCCAAGTGTCAAAACAAACAAAAATGTAGATTTTTTTTACACAGTATGTCACTGTTTCCTCTACATCTTTCTGCCTAGCCCCATCTCTCTCTTTGAGGAGTAATGCAGTCTGTGCCAGAAGGCAGGCCAGTTGATAACTCTCCAGGTGAAAGTTTTGTTTGTCTGCAGGGATTTGCAGAAACACTCTCCCTCCCTTCCCCCCGCTCCAGCTGTTTCAGTTCCATGGAGGCCCCATGCTGGAGCATCCCTTCTCCATGGCAAAGAACCGAAGTCATAGCCTCCTGCTAAGCATTTCAGACGCAGCTGACAGTTGAGAACTGTTGAGGTCTTGATAAACTATGACCCATTTCCTGTTGGATAGTAGTTTTTTCTTGCCCCTCTCCCTTTGATACTTTCATAATAATGGCTGATAATATCTGCGAACTCAGAGATGTATCAGACCCAGGGTTGGCACAGATCTTCTGTGCCTTCACCCCTGGAGAAATTGGGCAATAAAGCCGTGTTAAATTTTCTGTGCGCGTGTGTGTGTGTGTGTGACTATAAATCTGATGACACTTTATGGGAATAGAAGCTTCTGGGGAAAAAAGGGTTTGCATGTGTAGGACAACAGTCTGTTTCTTTCTCTTTCTCTCTTGTTCTCTTATTCTCTCACTCTTCCCTCTCTCTGCTTGTCTGTGTGTACAGTATGTGTGCTTGGTTGTTTATCCTTGGACTCCATCCATTGACCATCTTTTTCACTTCTCTCCTACCCCCTATATCTCACTCACTTGTCATCTCCCTCTCTTATCTCTCTATCATCTTTTTGTCTTTTGTCTCCCCTCTCTATATCCTTTCTTCCTTTGCCTCACTGTTCTCATTCTCCCATGTAGCTTTGCAGCTATCTGTCAGTGCCGATGCTTAAGAGAGTGTCGCACTTACCTAGCAAACAAAAAACCTCACACCCTCTCAACACAGAGAAGAAAACTTGTGACATACCACCACAGGCTTTTCTCTTCATGCTTGTTTTGTGTCTGTTCTGTCTGCTTCAGACTTCTAGAATGGATGGATGGATCCTGCATATTGTGCGTCCTGCTGTTAAACCCAAAGCCTACTCTCCTGAGTGTGTGGCTTTCAGTTTCTGTGTTCCCTTTATGGAATCTAATACGGCTCTCTCTCCACGATACAAAAAAAGGGGTTGGGGGGGTTGTCACTTTCCGAAGCTCTTTACCTCTTCCCCTTTTGGGTTAATCCAGCACTTCTCAACTGTTGCCCCTCATGTTTTGGCTGTGACTCTTCCCTATCCATGTCAGACGCCTGCATTGGTGGACAGCTTGGCTTGCAAAAGAACAATGGAGAGGCATATCAGGTCTGAAACCTGAGCAGAGGCTTGGCCTGCTCTTGGCTCATTCACTGGGCCCTTGGCTGACTGCCTAGTCTGCTAGGGGGTCAAGGTGCTTCGGCAAGGAAAACAACCTTTTGTTTTTAAGAGAAATGAAAAAAAGTATTGAAGTTGAAGACAAGGTCTGATGAGAAACAAAGCTGACCAGGTTGCAGAAGAGAACTGCTTACAACAGAGGCTTGCTGTGTTTTTATTTATGTGTTGTTTGCATGGGGTGTGTTTTGGAGTAGTTTCATTCCCTCAGCACTGACTTTTCCCTCTTTGTTTCTGTCTCCCTTCTTTGTTTTATGTCTATGAGTTTCATCCCAAGGCCAACTAACTTGTGTCTACTGCCTACCATCTTCTCTTTTGTTTGTTGATGCGCCACATCTTAAAGGTTGGCCCATGTAAATATAACCTCAGTTAAAAACGCTAAGCTTTTACACTAGTGGTCAATCCAAGATCCCTGCAGGGGACCTAATATCTTTTGCTTTTAGCTGCTAAAATAACTTCAAGCCTGAAATGTAATTACTATTTCTCCCAAGTTTTTGCAGTAAGCCCCTATTTATGTTTTTGACATGCACTTTGTGTGCTTTACCTCCACAGAGCTGTCACGTACAAGCAAGTGGTTGCTTAAGGAGATGGGATTGGGCCCTTGGCCCTCTGGAGATCGACTCAGAACATTGCCCCCTGCAGGCCAGGCAGGCTCGCTGTGAGGCCCCGTCTTCCTATCCATGGTGAGTACACCCCCATTCACATCAATTCAAGTATTTTAAATCCCACGAAGATATGATTGTTTACACACATGTTCAAAACCAGATATTGGCCATATAGCATAATAGTTAGTGAAGGTTCCTGTCAAGTGACTAAATTGTACTAAAATTGAATGTCACACATTATTATACGGCTCTCCAGAATGCTGCGGGAGGTTCCATTCACTTTGAATGGGCTCTCCCAACATTGGAGGTCAGTTATTTCTGCCAAAGTATAGAGATGGCAACAGGTTTTTTGCTTTAGGTTTTGCTTTAGATTCTTTAGATCAGCATATCATTCAACAAGTAGACATTATTCATTTATCACAATGGAACTTTGTTGAAAGTGAAAAAAGATCAGCTGCGATTAGTGGCGTCCTAATGTTTCAAATTCAAGTTGCGTTGCTGAACTATTTGTTTATCTGTGAAAACCACTAAATGGTAACAAATTAAATTTGAAAGAGGATAATGTATTGATAATGTATTGTAAAAGAGGATAATGTATTGATAATGTATTGTAAAAGAGGATAATGTATTGATAATGTATTGTCCATTGGTCATTATAGGAGAATATTTCCATTCAAGATGAATCAATACCTCTCCGTCTTTGGCGTCGGGGTCCTGTATGTCTTGTCTGGAAATATTTTCCTATAATGACCAGTGGCCAAAACATCATCCCTTACTTAGATTGCTGTCTATTAAATTACAATCCAGTTAAACCTTAAAGGTGTCGGCAAGTTTATTTACACAAAATTTATGCAAAATTCATGCAAATGAGAAGATAAAAGAAAAATGCGGAAAATGGGAAAGACCAACAAAACAAAAGCACCAAAGTCTGTAAAATGTATAGGCAAATAAAAGATTGAAATGGATGTACAAGAAGTGCTTTCAGCATACTGTAAGTCCAGTGATGTTGACAAGGCAACTAGCCCACTGCTGCATTATGCCACTGAAGACCGGGTTAGTGTTGGCTGCTCTGCCCATATTTCTATGCCCTTTACTCTAAATATCCTATTCCAGCTTTTGAAAAACAAAGACAAGATATTTTAAATGACCCCCCCCCCCGAAGGAGAAGGTATTGAAAATGCCCCTCCAACACTTTTGGGTGGTCAGAAAGTATATGTCTGTCGTTGACTGTTGTGGTGGCTTTAGCATTTCAAGCACTTTAAACCAGACCTCATTCCAGTGTCCATGCCAAGTGCACCCCCCCTCCTCCACAGAAATGTGGAGCAATGAACCACTGAAACCAAGAAATTGGCATTTAATTGACCCAGGCGTGGGGGAGCCAGTCTGTCAGGATGAACACGGAACACTTAAGCAGGGGGGTTTGATAGGGATATTCTGCGATCAGCGTGAAAAAAAGACAAATTTGTATGACTGAGTTTTTTTGCCTCTGCAAATTGACATATTATGCAGACATTGAAGGATTCAGAATAAGCCTAAAGATGTTATTCTCAAGCCATGAGATCTCTGGGGAGATGATGTCTTAAAAATACAATAGTTGGCTCCTTGGAGGTATAGGCTTATTGAAAATCTAATAAAAAGAGGCTATGTTAGAAGAGAGTAGTGGTGTGTAGTTCCAGTTAGCCTATTTGGAGAGACGTCATTCTATTCTACAAGTTAAATAATTTACCCTGTGTCCATTCCAAACAACTCTGTTTCCACACCACTTTGATGGCAGCCAAAAAAAAGGAAATGGCTCCCTGGACTGTACAGCTCTGGCAAAGGAAAGAGGTTGGCTATGATAATTCCATATGCAGTATGGTTTTACAATCTTTGTGAAAATGGACCGTAAGCTCTTTTTGACTCTCCAAGAGCATGTGTTATTAAACAGTTGAATTAACTGTGGGTTCAGGCTATCCATTTAAATTCAAACTGCCAGAAAGTGTCGCCTGCAGCAGGCTGTGTTAGACTTGTACTGAATTGTGTGTAGATCACAAGATTCATTTGAGAAAGGTTGTCAGAACCATAAACCTCAGGGTAGAACAAGGTCAAACTCAATATTGCATTTAGGTTTTGCATCAGCCCAAAGTTGCCCAGCACTGTACTTTGATGGAAATGTATGCCCTGCCTATATATCATCATGATCTGGACCCGTTGCTGTGAATATAGCATTACATGAACAATTATGTAGTGGCTACTTTGGCCACATACCATTCGTCTTACTGTCATTCCCGCAGGGTTCACTCAATAGGCTGAGGAACCACGCAGGCATTCATACTCCACTGAAAGTCATTTTCGCTTTTGGGAAATGACTAAGCCTGCGGTGTCCATAACCTCGGATCGTTGACTAGCTCGCCAGTGCTGCACCGCTTGCTGCTGAGTCAAGACTGCAAAACATTTCATTTGCAACCTCAAAATGAGATTCACCAAAATCAAACTTCCCGGATGCTTTTGCAGAGTGGCCGAGTGAATACTGGGAGGTGGGTGGTAGGGAAACCTGAAATGAGAGGCTTCTGAGCAGCCAGCAGAAAAAAAACAAAGACTGTTCTGTTCAAAAGACGACTTCTATTCCTTGCTATGAAAGCGAGAAAAAAGGAGAGAAGACGGTGGCCCTTGTTTGTCAAGGCGAGGCAGGGCAGAGCGTCACCAGTGTCTGCTCCGGGCTCATCTAATTATCCTTGTGCCCATCCAGCCGTGAAATAGTCGGTTGGCTGTGAAATAGAACCAGTGTGCCTCCCCTTTAGACCGTCCAGTGTTTTTTAGCAGGGGCGACGGTGGCGGAGAGCATTTTAAGCACTAACGGCCAGACTCTGTGGCCATTATGACCAGAACAACGCTGGGGGCACACCAAAGGATTCTGTATAGGGGATTATTAACTTTGATCTTCCCCATGACCGGAGGAGTGGGGTGGTGGGCAATTAGAAAAGAGGTTGCCAATTTATTCTTTTTGTTCCCTGCCTTTTTTTTGGAGAAGTTTGTTTTCCTTTTTCTCTTGTTCAGTCACTGTTGGGGGGACTGAGATAGGCAAAACAAGTTGTTCTCTCAAGTGCTTGCCATGAAACTGAGTATAGAAACACAGGAAATGACAGAGATAGCAATATGACAAAAGCTTTTCATTCCCCTTCATGCCATGTCTCAGCAAAAGACACTGGACTTAGAAAGCCGTCTGTGGTTATCTTCTGTAGACTTGTTTTTTTCTGTGTGAACAGGCAAAATACACAGATGAAGCTCAATACTATGGGGAAGTGTAACGTCATTTTCTTCATTCCAGTCCATATTGGGTCACTGAAGGCTTTGTAACCAGAAAGTCTTGCATTCTTTTGAACAGATGGAGTGGATGAAAACCGAGGAACTCATTTGAATGGTGTTTGCACTGCATTGAGAAAATGGATTGGGAATGGATGAAGACCGCATGTAGGCTCCTGTGGCTCATTTAGGGGACCGCGTCTACGGCAGACAAAGTGAAATATTTATCATCAGAATACATTTACGATATGTCCCATAGCTGTTGAATTACTCATGTAATGCCTTCCAAATGTGGTGCAGCCCCAAGTGCTATTTGAGTGGCGACCTAAAGTGTCTACAAAGAGGTTTATGTTACATTGCTACGCCGAAGACGGCTAACTCTAAGCTCACTTTTTGACAGCATGGAAACCAAACATGTCCACACGACCTTGGGCTGCTTATTGCCCACATATTGACTTCATCACTTTTAGGCAGGAGGAAAAGGAAGGACCAGTTCAAAACAAATGCTTGTCATCTAGTGAGCTTATAAAGGCGACCGTAAAGGCTAAATCAACACAAGTAATCTCTGATTGAGTGTGAAGTTGTGTTCCATGAACATAAACCCCTTTGGATGACTTCCAGTAAATGTGAGTGCCTTGTTGATGTTACGTACTGCCTTTGATCAAATCACCAAACTACAGTGGGATAGGGAATAAGTCCAGACATCTGTTCCATCTGTGTGTTCCTATAATTGTCGCTCTTTAATCGGAACAATGGAAGAGAAAGGAGGAAGGATGGAAACTCGGAGGAAATTCCCTCTCTGAATTCATCTTGGCTTAATTTTTTGTGTATGTTATTTTTTGAAGATTGTTACTTACCTTCACAGAGTAGTCCTAAAGGGCTCTGCTCATAAGCAGTGTTGGGAATAAAATTGTAACATTTTACTCTCAAATGACAGTAACTGTTAATACATAATGTATTACAATTTGAGACACTGCTCATAAGTGCACTATAACAGCACATGGCCCTTAAAATGTCTTGTATCAGCCTGATTTACTCTTGCAGGTTAAGACCTTATGGGGAATGACCATAAGGAGAGCACAGCTGTTTGAGGGTTGGGGAGGGGCCTTCTGGGTTTTTTAGTGAGAGGAAGCCATGATGGATGGAGAGCTATGATGGATGAAGACCCATGAAAATACCTGATTGAGCAATGCCCCTATCACTGATTTGTGTATCTATTCTGGTGAAGGCCCCCAGTCCTTGGGTATGGGGATTGCTTCAAAATCAAGGCACTGGAAAACTATGCAATATATGATATTTTAGAGACTCTCTCATTGTTTCTTTATCAAGCATTGCAGCAGGGCAGAATAGGAAAAATTGTTTCCTCCCCTGTAGTGTAAATAGCTTTACATAGACAATATTTAAACAACAGCCTGATTGTGAATTTTAAAAAGCACGTAACGCCAGCACTTAGAATATTTTTCTGTCCAGCAAAGTTGCTTAACCTGTCTTGCACTGCCTGCTCGCTGTAGGGCTCCAAGGACACATCCTGGTCATTTATAGGGCATTCCGTGACAGGATGCATCGTTAAACACCAGCGAGCCAATTATCCATGTGAGTTTTTTTCCCAGCATCCAGCATTGCACAGCTAGCATCCTTCACACGTGGCAAAATGCCCTCTGATTAAGCTCCCTCATATATGGGGGAAGGCGGGAGAGAATTAAACCAGCTCATGTTTTTATGGCACTGATGGGCAATTAGGTGGCGTCTCCAGCTTCCCTGGACTGTTAGCTCATGGGCGCCTGAGTGTTTGACTGCTGATTAGTTTTTTGATGTCTGCGTGGGGGGTGGGGCGGACAGCGGTGTGTCTGATTGACAGCATCTCTCATACTCCTGAGAGCGCACGTAGTACGTCCAGTAAATCTCTCTCTCTCTGTCTCTCTCTCTGAGGTGTCATTGGCTTTCAGCACTGTCAGTCAAGGTTAGAAGGGGAGGTACAAGCCCCCAGATTGGACAGGTGCCACTTGTTACTCTCATTATTGTGATGTGACCAGCTGGTGACTCTGGTGCCCCTGAACAACAGTCGAAGGATTGGCCTTCTGCTGTTGGGAGCATTGACCTTGTCTTTTTAAGCACCAGACAAAAAAAACATTCTGGACTTGTTTCAGAGGGGATGCGGCTGTGTACAGTGCCAACTTACATGCTCTTGACCGTAAAATTTTAAATCCCTGGAATCTGGCCATTTGGCCCCACTCTGCTCACTTAGATGTCCAGAGTGCAGTAAATGACTCCCCAACCACTGCCTTTTAGGGCTCAAAAGAGCCTCTTTTCATGCTTCTAAGACTACATACTGTCCATGTATGTTCAACTTTGAACTCAAACCCTGAAGGGTTAGAGTATTTGTGCCAGATTTCTTGCTTAACCTATTAGATATATGCAGTGTTGCCACTTTGAGAAGATATATTTTATTAGCATAGGTCTACAAACCTCCCTTTTTCCTGCCTCAGAAAGAACTATCAGTGAAGGCCTATGGGAGAAGTGACAGTCACCATTTTGTTAGTCAGGCTGCTAGCTTGCTTGCTTGGTGAGAGTTCTCATTGAACAAGGCAAAATGTGGGGATGGGAGTCAACACTGGAGCACATAAACATGCCTTCTGAGCAGTGTATACAGAGTAAACTGGGAGGGGGGGGGGTTGTAGATTTGTTTGGGAGTGAGGCGCAGACACTGGAGGTTCTGTGTGGGCGTCCTCGAAGCTGTGATCTTAAGAAGCGTTCCGTTTGCAAGTTGTGTTTCTATGGCTGAGGTCCTCTAGACACGACTCTGCCAAGAAACACTCGGAGTGGGAAAGGAAGTGTCAGGCAGAGTGACAGTTAATGTGAGTTTTTTATTTCCTAAAACATTAATTTTTTCTTTTTTTGTACACTCTTTCACGAATACTCACACGCACGCTGTCTCTCACACACACACACAAGCACTGAAAACACATTTAGGCCCTCATTATAAACACAGTCTCATAAACACACACAAGTAAACGCACAGATGCACATCCTCAGATGCAAACTCTAGAGGAATCCCACAAATAAACACAGACCCAGGTCCACTGCTTCCCATACTTCAAATAATACCCTCCTCACTGACTTTTGGTTTTCATTGTATGGGTCTCCCAGGGGCACTGGGAGACTTGGGCAGACCAGACATCAAAGAGCCCCTTGCTTTTTTATCTAAGCTTGTTGTGTTTCACAATCTTTCTGTTATTTGCCATCTTCATCTCCATTGTTTTTTTGTGTTGTTGTTGCCACTTTTCTTTTTTGCCTGTGTGTGTGTGTGTGTGTGTGTGTTTGTTTGTTTTTTTTGTTCCTCATCTGCATGTGTGCTTTGTTCTTTGTGTGTGTGTGTGTGTGTGTGTGTGTGTGTGTGTGTGTGTGTGTGTGTGTTTAATCGGTATCGCTTCTTTCCTCCCACTCCCTCCTTACGGCTTTGCCCAAACTGACCCTCGTTCCCTCCTCCAGTGCCTCAGTAAGCTTTGCACAACCAAGCTGCCACCCAAACACTCTACTAAACTTTCTCTCAAAGAAATCTTTTTTTTCCCTGCCTTTTAAAACCTGTCTCCGACAGCGAGGGTGGTAATGGAGGTGGTGTTTAATATGCAGTGGAGCGACTCCCGTGCCGTTGATGGTGGTAATAGTGTGCATAGTTATTAAGGTGATGTTAAGACGTTAATGATAATTGCCATGAGCAGGAAGATGATGGCAGGTGTTAGAATGGTGATTGGATTGGTGATGTTAGTCCATTCCAAGTTAATATTGTGTTACAAATGTATGTGAACGAATTTAACCTTGATAACAAATGCAACCTTGACCGATGAGGTTCGATTGATGGTATTTCATTGTATACATGCACAGACAGATCATATACTTGTATTCATTATAGGCCGCTGGTGGTGTTTTGTTTATTATATTTGGAGGGGACACACACACTCACACAAACATACGCACACACTCTCTTGCTCTCATTCGACTTATCACTTTAAGTGAGTGCGAGCATGCCAGCTGTATGCCCAAGTTTAATGTGACCTATGACCTAGTATGCTGTGACCTCTCACCTCTCTGAGGGGCATCCCACTCATCCCTTAAGTGATGGGGTGGTCAGCTGTTTGTGTGCGCCCACACGATTCACAGAAGGACAGAGGCTAGCACTAAGTGACCAGGGGTCATAGGGTCACAACCAGCAGCGAGAGACTTCTGGTCCACTGCATGAATCGAACTTTGATTCATCCGATTAGTCAGGAATGTAGTATAAAGGAGACAGCCACACTGTTCTAGATTTCAAAAATATAGACTCTTTTTTTGGAATAGATTAGATTTAGATAGTATAGATATAGATTTTTTATTTGGTTGATGTGTAAAACATCAGAAGAAAACTTCACGGAGCTTAGGTGACCTACTTGCATATCAGGATGATGACAGAAGAGAGCATAACAAGGCGTTGATGAATCGGATATCCGCATTGTTTTTTTTGTTCTGAAGCGGCAACAAGAACCATGAAAGCAGCTAAACACTATTAGGATTCTAATTACCAAAAATTGTATTACAAGCTAATCAGATCTGATGGCTTGTTGTTTCACAACCATTCCTGTTCCGAGGTGTCTCTCTGCCTAATAATAATAAAAAGAAAAGCCCAGAACAAAGACACAGGCACCAAAGCTTTAGAAAATTTGTTGTTTTTGGCTCTCACTTTTAGTTTAATTGCTCCTTAATTGGTGTGTGTGTGTGGGGGGGGGGGGGGGTTGGGTGTTTTACAGTGGACTGTTTTTTGTCTTTCACACTGCTGGCCAGCCAAGGTGTGCTTGAAGGAGCACAAGACTGCACCACTGCTGCGTTGAGAGGGCGCAAAAGCTTTTATGGCTGTGCCGTTGCCTTCCTCCCTCTCGTTATCACCCTTAACAGAGGAAGCACTCTCACTGCAGGCCTGGCAGCCCTGCTGAGAACCCCAGCAGAAGGCTCTGCCTGGGAGACCAGTCTCTGGATCTGTCACATGAGGAGAACCTTGACAACATTTCTCATTGTCAGACTTGGTGAAATGTGTTTGTGGTTAAGTAGGGACATGCGGCTCGCGAAACCACATCAGTGTCTTTGCCGAGGACCTTCCCACAAATGGAAAATTGAGAGGCTATGAGTTAGGCATTCCTCTAATTAGATTCAGGCAAGAATTTCCTCTGTGTGCCTCAAAGTGATCTGTTTTTCAGAAGATTTGGTGAAGGCTGTCAAAAGTTAATTGTAGTTATTGTGATGATTCATATAATACACGTTTGCCCTAATGATAGTGTAAGTACAAGACCACATGGATAGAACAAATAGTGTAACTTTCTCAACTTTGATCCTCTAATTGTAGGGGAACAACGTGTTGCTTCAAGGGAACGGTTCCATTGTAGTCATCACAAATGAGACCCTTTGTTTTGACCAAAAAAAGAGACTCACTTTGGATGTTAATTTGCTCCTGGCTGTTTTGGAACCTTAGCAGTCTCATCACCCTCCAAATGAAATAAATCTCATGCTTGTTGGGGAAATATCTCTAGCCTTTTTTCAGCTCGGTAGTTGATGATGGAGGGGACTGTTTTTGGAAGACCGCCCTCCATTGTGTCTCGTCTTGCGTTTTATTGAGCTCAGCTTGAAGCAACTGTTCACGGTGTGGTTAAATCAACTTTTTGTATGGATGAACTAGATGAAGTCCACTTGAAGGGAATTAAATTAAAATGGGAATTAAAATGTGTCTGAATGAGCAGATACAAACTTGTAATTGAATGAAAAATAAATTTGAAGTGGAAAAAACGAATAGGCAGTGGTGAAGTTTGAGACATTTTTGTTTACTTCGCGCCTTTGCTGGTTTTGAGGTACCAACCCCCATCCACAAAGCATTTAGTTGGGGGCAGTTTGACTAGATGTGGTATTCATCGTTAAGTAGCGGAAACTCCAGGTGGGGCCAGGTCACAGGTCAACTTTGAGAGCAGGAGTGCAAACTCACTTCCTGAGGGGGACCTTGATGAGCGACTGATGAGAGGCCTTTTGATGGAAGTAAATTGACTTTGGAAGCCTGTTGGTATGGTTGTTATAGAGCGGGGCAGGGACAGAGAAGGCACAAAGCTGTGGTCTCTAGAGGCAGGGAGAATCAGATAACCAGTTGGAACCTTCGCAATCAGTGGCAGGGTAACGCACACATTCATGACTTCAGATACATACAGCTGGGCTGGAGTCTGGTTCTCATTCAGGGATCTCTGCTATGCTAGATTAACCATTTCAGTGACCCTGGTTGGGGCTCTTGAAGTAGAAACTTGTCTGATGTATACTCCTGTTTCTCAAGAACTCATCAGGGATATTGCGATTCTGTCATGTGTTTGCATTCAGCCAGTTGACTTATTTCAATGTCTCGGCTTTCTGCTTGCATTTGTCACTTTATTTTTGTCAAAATTGTTGCGCAAGTTGCGGGGAAGCAGCCATTTCCAGCTGAGCATCCATGGTAACTGTCAGAGGGGAATCCTTCTGGAAAGATCCTTCTGGATGATCAGGTTTGACAGGTTTTGTTGAAAGTGATGTTGCCAGCTCTCCCTGAAAAGAAAATGGTTTAACATTGTAAATTTTTTGAATAATTTTGATTTATTACTTTCCATCTTGTCATGCCGGAATATACTGTAGACATTTACGGTCAGATTTTCCAGGATTAAAAATTTGACAATCTCATCCCATTTTTCAGCGTAAAATTCCAAGCATTGGACAATTTCTGTTAAAATCGTCGAATGTCATATAGAAAGTCCTGTACATATTTGTGCCACTGTGTCTTTTATTGTTAATTTTGTATTGTTCAGATCATTTGTTTTCCCTGCATTTTCCTCACACTATTTTGGTTGACTCTACTCTGAGCTTTCGCCAGCATGGAGTGTTTACATTTAGCAGTGGATAGACGTTGGATCTGATTGCATGATTTCATTGTTTCTGTTCAATAGTCAGCCAGCAGTTATGCCATGAGAGAGAGAGAGACAGAGAGAGAGATAAGAGTTTGCAGAGGGGGGGGGAGGGAGGCTGTTCCTCTTTTCCCAGTGGAATAAAACAAAAATAGTGTTTTCCTTTCCTGTAGTTCCCTTTGGAATACTCTCTGTCGCCGGCCGGAGGTGTTGGGTTTTGGCTGTGACTGTGTCTGGCTTGGTCTGGGTAGACAGGGGTGAATAGAAAGATAAGAACCCTCTTTCCTCCCAGAGCTCACTGAAATAAGAGCGGGGAGTCAGTGTGTCTTTGTGTGTCAGAGAAGAGATGAGATATTTGGATGTGACTGACTACTATTTGCCAGTCAAATCTCATAGGGAGGGAGGGAGGGACAGACAGTGGCTGGGCAGACTCAAACCAGGTCAGTGGGTCTTTGCAAAAACATGTGAAGAGAAGTGGTTATAGTCGGTCTATTTCCGTCTTCGCGCTGACGTCACTTCCTGTCTGCGTGAAAGTCAAGCCCCTCTTTGGCCCTCCTCTCACCTCTGGAACAGCCGTCTGTGAATGCATCGCCATCCCATAATATGTCACACCACAGCGTGTTTGACGTCAGTAATGGAGAGGACATATTGACGCAAATGGCCACAGGCAAGCGAATGAGTCTTTTGAGACCGGCACACAAAGACTCTCCCCCTCCTCTTTCGAGTTAACCTTTCCTTCCTCCTGAGTTTATCTTCCTTCCCTTTCGCTCTGTGCCCCTCTGTTTCCATCCATCCATTGTTTTCCTTTGCATTAACCCAGTAACTGTGGTGGTACACTTCTCTTCATCTTTTCTTCTTTTGGGTCTTTGTCTTGGTCCCATTTGCTGGCCTTAGTTTCACCTTGTTTAGAAATATCAAAGAGAAACAGATGCACTCACCTTGGAGTGATGTTATACATGTGCATGCAGTGTATTTCTGTGCGCATTGTGTGGTGTGTGCATTTTTAGCCTTTAGTATTTATCAGGTGTGTGTGTGTGTGTGTGGGAGTGTGTGTGCATGTGTGTGTACCTTGTCCATTTCTCCAGGGACGCACTGTCTAGCCGGTGTGATTGATTGACAGTCCACACACACAGGATGACTCTCAGGGGGTTGAATGGCTTTCGGTTGGGGGGTGGGGAGTGGATGGGCATATTTGTTTAACTGAAGGATTACACACGTGAGGCCCTGAAAGCCTAATATGTTTTCATTTAAAGGACACCTCTGTCAAAGGCTGATGCTTCCCTCTGTCAGCCTGGCCTCTTTCTTTCCTCCTCTCTTCTCCTGTCTACCTGTCACCACCTAAACCAACTATTTATTCAAGTCAAATGGGTTTTCTTTGGCCTCGAGCGCATTTGCAATTATAATGGAATCACTCTGAGCAGACTATCAATTAATAATCAGCGGAGCTTATTGCTCCCATCTCCCTCTTTGTTAAAAATGACTGTGAAATTGTCATTTCTGCAGTAAAAAATGATGCTGAATAATGTGGGTAATTTGTAGAGCAATTCACAGCTGCTGAAATGACATTGCCATATATAGCCTAATGCTCCTAAAGATGCTAGTGGTGCAATGATGGAGCATCAGGATAATGCTTTGTCCAATACCATCATACATAGATTTTGTGCAATTACTTTGTTAGCTTAGCTGGTTTACCTTTTTTTTTAAAACAGTGATTAGAGCTGCACTTAACGTAAATGTAGTACCTGCACTGTGCACAGTGTCTGCACTGTGTTGCTTGTCCATGTGCAACAAGCAGAGAGGCTGTGGGTGGGGAGCGCAGCATGAATAGCATACTCTCTCAGCCACCTGCCTCCCACCTCTGCACTGATGCCGCCAGGCGCTGGTCGAAGGCCACCATCACTCCCGGCCACCCTGCAGGCTGCTCGATAAAGCGAAGGATAGAACTGGATGTGCTGACACGCCCCGTCACCAGGGAGGACGTTGCCATGACCCCCTTTTGAGACAAAGTTGTAGCTGCTGCTTAACTGGACTGTGCTGTCAGTGGGCTGTTCAGTACAGTTTAGACTGAAGACCCTGCATTGCCAGTCTGACAGTGATGGAGCCCTGCAAAGATGTCCATGAACACTGGCGCACTGTGTCCTGCTCCTAGTGTCACTGCTCATTAAAAACGGGCTATACTTAAACGGTCCATAAGCCTCCATTATTTTGGATACATATTCAGTGACTTATTCTGTGTGTCATACGCTGGTGTTGATGCTTTGAGCTCTTTTTTACAACGATTAAAGATAAAAAAACACTAAAATAAACAATGAGATGTGGCTCAGTACTGGTAGAATAGACGCCACCCTGGTAGAGTGAGTAAATATATTTGCCTGTTTGATTGATTTACATTAAAACCCTACATTGCTGACCCTGTTCTACATTGACTACGTTTCCTTAGTTAGAGCAAGGCAGCAAGGCTCTAGAAAACGATGTTTGTCTCTTTTCTCTTAGCTCTCACAGTGATTATCATGCAGAAAAGCATGGTTTGCAATTTTTATGCTAACAGCTTTACCCTTTTTTCCTCTTCTGCTTTGAATCTGTCCGTTTTAAAATTTACAGTTCCCTCTTTGCATAAATTATTTACATATGCCCAATATAACCAAATGAAGCGGACTCCGCTCCAAGGAAAAATACTCGTTCACTGGTGAGGCACAGTTTTCATGCGAGCAGCCTGCCAATTCCAACGCTAACCAACCCTAGTTTGCAGGACCAGCCTACTACACACAAGTGTCTTTGCAAAAACACCACTCACAGTGATAGCAGACAATGGTCAAACAAGCACTCAAGCACTGAACACAAAGACCTTTGAGAGCAGGCAAGAAGCGGGCAGGGAAGCATGCAAGCTGGCAGGAAGGTGTTATGGAGGCTGGGCCAAGTGGCCTACATCTTTACGGGAGTGCAGCAGTGGACGCCACGGGCACTGCTCCTCACTGGGCCATCTCCCCATTGTTCTCTCCCCATAAGAGAGCACTGCTCCTCACTGGGCCATCTCCCCATTGTTCTCTCCCCATAAGAGAGCACTGCTCCTCACTGGGCCATCTCCCCATTGTTCTCTCCCCATAAGAGAGCACTGCTCCTCACTGGGCCATCTCCCCATTGTTCTCTCCCCATAAGGGAGCACTGGAGAAGAGAGAAGGAAAGGGAAGAGGAGAGAGGGCTTGTGTTATCGATGGGCTTCCAACACACATATACACACACAGAAATGGACACAATCCTGACCCCCTTACCCCCCCCAAACACACACACATATATATACTCTCTCTCCCTCATCCATAAGGAAGACAGAAATGGGTCATGCAGGCTGCAGGAAAATGACACATTGATCTCCATCTTTATGCCTCTCCACTGTATTTAGGGACTACTGCCCTGTGACTGAGAGAGAGAGAGAGAGAGAGAGATGAACAGGAGGAAACAGATGGAGAGAGAGAGGGAGAGAGAGGCAGAGAGGAGGGGCTCAATCAATTCCCTCGAATTCCCACAAAACACTCACTACCTGTCTTCAAGATACAGGATGCACGCTCTGCACACACATTATACATTTTTTACACACACACACACACACAAACACACACACTCACGCTCACACACAAACATGCTCGCTCACACACACACTCTCACACGTACACAGACACAAACACACATTCCTTCTGCTGCTGGTACAGTGTGTAGTTTGGCCTTGGGCTAGGTGGCTTTTCAGGGGCCGGAGAGTGCAGTCTTTTGTCAGTCGATTCTCTGCCTTCAAGGACAGCAGGAAAAGAGCTACACAGATGGAGGTAGAGCTGAAATGGTTTTGTGTGTGTGTGTGTGTGTGTGTGTGTCTGTCTCCATGTCTCCACGTCCATGCATGTGTGTGTGTTTTCGCGTGTGCATGTGTGTCTGTGTGTGTGAGTGTGTGTGCGTGTTGTTTTTAAATGTGATCTCATGCTCCTTATCTGTAGGGGAAACAGAAACAGACTTTCATGGTAGAGCTCAGGGGAGTGGTGGCTGTGTGTGTGTGTGTGTGTGTGTGAGCGAGCACTTTTATACAGTGTGTTTAATATGTGTGGGTCATGCTTGTATGCTTATGATTATCAGAGATTATTAGTCTTTCAGCAAGGGGGCCTGTGTGCATGCAACTGCTTGTCATGCCTTTGTATATGTCTCCACATGAATGTGTGCGTGCGTGTGGGAGAATAAGGAACATGCCCCCTCTGCCCCCCCCGCTCCCTCTCTGTAGGATATCCTGTGCTCACACACACTATACTAACGGCCTGCTCAAAGACTCATACGCGCTCAAGGGTGAAGTTAGAGGGAAAAACACACACACACATTATGCTCCCCACAGGGCTGTTCTCCACAATGCCTGTGTGTGTGTGTGTGTGTGTGTATTTGCAGTCTGTATTAAGTGTCAATCATCTCCTCTGCTTGCCTAGCTTTGTCAAAGTGAAGTGGAAACCAGGCTATGTTATTTAACCCAACAGAAATGCGAGCTGAATTAGAATTGGACATACCTCAGCCCAGTGAGTCTATATGTAAATGGCTCAAGGAAGTCCTACCCTAGGAGGAAGCAAAACAGGGCCAGAGTGTTTCAGCGGAAGCGGAAGCTATTACCATATCGCCAAGCCAGCATGTTGGCTCCACTGTAGCTCACTAATGCTCTCTCACATGGAGTGATATTGTGCTTTGGCTTGTTAGCTTCTCTCTCACACACGCGTGGATTTGCGTCTGTGAGATTACTCGTGCGGATGGGAGCCAAAAGGGATGCCTGTCACTTTTTAAGTGTGTTTTCGACTCTCAGCTTCAAAGTTTATCTCGAATCGATGACTCCTCCTCTAATGGCGGGAAACGGCCAAAGTCCCTTTTATGTGCGCTTCCACAAGTGTTCCACTGAAGAAGGAAATGTGGACATGATGTGGTTTGGGGGGAGTGATCATTTTCCACTCGGAAATAAAAATTCTGATGAACTGAGATGGGGGGGGAAGGGGCAGGGGGTTAGGAGAAAAAAGGAAGACAAACAAATGAAAGAATGGAAATTGGACAATAGATGCTTTTTGCCTTTCTTCCTCCTCTCTGTGTTCTCCCTCTCTTTGAGGCTGGCTAGATTGCATTCTCAAGTGTAACTGTCATGCCTGTTTGTCAGCACTTTAGGAAAGGGGGATTTCTCTTTGTTCTGCCTCATCACAAGATAATACAATGAATGTAGTGCTTAGGAAATCTGTGTGTGTGTGTGTGTGTGTGTGTGTGTGTGTATAGTTTGTGAGCAAGATGGAGGGGCCCCAAAACACTGGTCCCTATAAAGAAGTCAATACTATAACAGAGGATTATGCTGTTGGGTGGGTGGGAGGCAGAATTGCTAGTTGTGGTCTATAGATTTTTGAGCATGTCCTTTGGGAGACTGGGACAAAGATGAAGTCTCTCTCTCCCTGTCTTTCTCTTTCTTTGTCTCAATGTGTGTGCGCATATCTTTCTCCCTGTCTTCTACCCCTTCTATATCTCTCCCCCTTTTGTCATGTGTGTGTGTGTTTGTGCGTGCGTGTGTGACCTGTGTGTAAGCGAGCTATTTACTCTGCTTGCAAAATGCTTCGTCGGCAGAATGCCTTATCTGTCTGTTTCAATAAATGGTTGGAGTTCTGTTGTAATGAGAAAGAAAGAGACAGTGTGGAAGAGGGCTAGAGAGACAGAGAAAGATTGAAAGATTGCATGCTAATTTTTTTGTTCTGTCATAGTTATTCTTCTGCTGTTGGTCATGGAGTACAATCAAAAGAAAACTGCAGAGAGACCAGGCTATCTCAGAGAAACAAGAAAGAGCTGGCTCATATTTGCAGTGCTTGGATAATGGATTGTGTGTGTGTGTGTGTGTGTGTGTGTGAAGGTGGTGTGTGTGTGTGTGTGTGTGGTGTGTGTGTGTGTGTGTGTGTGAAGAGGGAGAAAGACCGAGCTAGGGTGTGGTGGGCTTTCAGAAAATGACAAAGAGTAAGAGAGGTTTAAAATGCAGCCACCGATGGCCAATTAGTTCAGAGTAGAGCTATAAAGGGCTGGTCATATGATGCCAGCTATGTGTGTGTGTGTATGTTTGTGTGTGTGTGTGTGTGTGTGTGTGTGTGTGCCATAAGCAGATAGGAGCTCCCTCGTACCGCTAATAGGTTACTTTAGTTCTCCGCCTGCCTGCTTGTTCTTTCTCGGGAGCCAAAACCCACACACTGAACTAAGCTTGAAAGCTGTTTTATTTGAAGTGCCTTTTTGGTCTGCTTGAGAGCCTGTCTTCATATTTTTTTTTTTTGAGAGAAAGTAAGAACGGAGGCCATTTACACGGAGACATTTACAGACATCCACTATGGCGTGATGCAACACCAGCACAGCTTATGATTATCAGAAAAAGACACACACCTTGCACATCATTCCCTTGCCGTTTTTTTTTTTTTTTTCACAGGCCTGGATGGTTCCACAGTTCCACTGTTGCTATGCAACGCCTCCTCTGTCGCTAAGTGATGCATTAATTAGAGTTGTGGTTTTGAATACAGTCGTTATCAGCGACTGGAGTTGCTGCGTGGTGGCTGTGGTGTTTGTGTGGGGCTTAGAGATTCTGCTACAGTGACACAGAGAGGGGACAGACAGCATCTACCACCTCAACCCCTGCAGTCTGCCCCCACACACTCCTAGGAAAGTCTTGGACACACACACACACACACACACACACACACGCTGATTGTATTTTCTCACATATAAGAGTGCTAGACGGTATGTCTGCATGCAAGCACGTGCTGAGAGATATGCAGGACCATGTGTAGTCTTCCCTCTTCTTCTATGGTTTCCATTTTAATCTGTTTCAATATCATTTAATCTTCAATCACACATAGAACATAAACACTGCTGTGGGTCTTTTAATAAAGTACGTTACACAGACGTCACACATCTGTGATATTATGGGGTAGGGAGTGTATGGTAATGCTGCTAGATGCCAATTAAAAAGAATGTATACAGTCGATTTATTGTCATTTTCAGTTCAGTTTTGTAGGATAAAAATAATTGCCTTTTGGTTTCAAGTCTCCCGCTGAGCCAGTAAGCCACTTGTGTTCTGCATGTACATTCTAATGGTTATTTCATATGGACTTGCATTCCTCATGCCCAGTGTTAGTTGTCAGTCTTTGTCTACAAGTTACCATACTTCCTGTTTGGTTCACAATGCATAGGAAATCAAAAGGTCTTAGATATGAGATCAAGGTGGCGCCTAGGCACAAAGACTGTATATTATGCAAAGACTGTAGGCCCCCCCCCCCACATTTACATCCACACACTAGAAAAAACAAGCACACTCACACACACACGCACATACACATTAGACAGCAACACACACACACACACAAACACACACAGACATCTGGAGAACCTCTGACACGGGATTGTCTTCCAAAACTATCATGGCGGGAAAATCCATTAGCTAAAGTTTCTCTTTTGAAGACGCTGACCATATTTTTCTGACAGCAACAGAAAGCATTTTTTTCCGTCTCTTTCTCCCCCCTACTCTCTCTGTCTCTCTCCTCCTCCATCTTTCTTTGTCACAGTCAGTCCCTAAGGATCAAATCAAAGCTAACTCATCCAAACCTGTTCTGCTTCTGAAGCAAATTCCCCCATAACACACACTGAGAAACAGAGGCTAGTCTGCTGAAGTTGAGAAGTCTACGTGCATAGACTCAAACAGCTACATTATAAGTGCAATATATTGTGAAGTTCATGTTTAATTCACCTGTAATAAGTCTATCCTGTCTCAAACCTCCAGACTGGTTACATTTTTACCATATATGGTGGCTCTTCGCATTTTTTCTTAAAGGTTGATTCAATCTTGTGCCATGGCTTCAGCAGAGCCTAGGGTTAATGATGAGCTCCCTCTGTCAGATAACTCTTCTGAGCCACAAAAACTTTTCTCTGACTCCTTTGCCCAGCCACCCCTGCGCTCTTAACCCCTCTGTCTTTGGGCCAGATTGGGAGTTAGTTTGATCCCGTAAAGATGGCCCAATCCGATAGCTGAGGCCTATCTCCCCAATCTCTGGCCTCGATCCTCTTTCTTCATGCCATGCCAACCGAAGCTCTCACGCCGTGGCTGGCACTCACCCT